>JAYKKM010000084.1:0-722500 GCA_035772405.1 Chrysogorgia sp. JL179-B06
GATCTATCCGATTCCGATAAAATTAAAAAATTGTCCCGGGGGGGCGACCGACCGAATATTTTTCAACGTTGACCACGCCTTGAATTTACATCCAAATCGGACGGGAATCACAGCATTGGAAAGCCCGTAACCAGATCTATTCCGATTCCGTAAAATTAAAAAATTGTCCCGGGGGGCGACCGACGAATATTTTTCAACGTTGACCACGCCTTGAATTTACATCCAAATCGGACGGGAATCACAGCATTGGAAAGCCCGTAAACCAGATCTATCCGATTCCGTAAAATTAAAAAATTGTCCCGGGGGGGCGACCGACCGAATATTTTTCAACGTTGACCACGCCTTGATTTTACATCCAAATCGGACGGGAATCACAGCATTGGAAAGCCCGTAACCAGATCTATCCGATTCCGTAAAATTAAAAAATTGTACCCGGGGGGGCGACCGACCGAATATTTTTCAACGTTGACCACGCCTTCAATTTACATCCAAATCGGACGGGAATCACAGCATTGGAAAGCCCGTAACCAGATCTATCCGATTCCGTAAAATTAAAAAATTGTCCCGGGGGGGCGACCGACCGATTATTTTTCAACGTTGACCACGCCTTCAATTTACATCCAAATCGGACGGGAATCACAGCATTGGAAAGCCCGTAACCAGATCTATCCGATTCCGTAAAATTAAAAAATTGTCCCGGGGGGGCGACCGACCGAATATTTTTCAACGTTGACCACGCCTTCAATTTACATCCAAATCGGACGGGAATCACAGCATTGGAAAGCCACGTAACCAGATCTATCCGATTCCGTTGAAATTAAAAAATTGTCCCGGGGGGGCGACCGACCGAATATTTTTCAACGTTGACCACGCATTGAATTTACATCCAAATCGGACGGGAATCACAGCAGTGGAAAGACCGTAACCAGATCTATCCGATTCCGTAAAATTAAAAAATTGTCCCGGGGGGGCGACCGACCGAATATTTTTCAACGTTGACCACGCCTTGAATTTACATCCAAAACGGACGGGAATCACAGCATTGGAAAGCCCGTAACCAGATCTATCCGATTCCGTAAAATTAAAAAATTGTCCCGGGGGGGCGACCGACCGAATATTTTTCAACGTTGACCACGCCTTGAATTTACATCCAAATCGGACGGGAATCACAGCATTGGAAAGCCCGTAGCCAGATCTATCCGATTCCGTAAAATTAAAAAATTGTCCGGGGGGGGCGACCGACCGAATATTTTTCAACGTTTGACCACGCCTTGAATTTACATCCAAATCGGACGGGAATCACAGCATTGGAAAGCCCGTAACCAGATCTATCCGATTCCGTAAAATTAAAAAATTGTCCCGGGGGGGCGAACGACCGAATATTTTTCAACGTTGACCACGCCTTGAATTTACATCCAAAATCGGACGGGAATCACGGCATTGGAAAGCCCGTAACCAGATCTATCCGATTCCGTAAAATTAAAAAATTGTCCGGGGGGGCGACCGACCGAATATTTTTCAACGTTGACCACGCCTTGAATTTAATCCAAATCGGACGGGAATCACAGCATTGGGAAAGCCCGTAACCAGTTCTATTCGATTCCGTTAAAATTAAAAAATTGTCCCGGGGGGGCGACCGACCGAATATTTTTCAACGTTGACCACGCCTTGAATTTACATCCAAATCGGACGGGAATCACAGCATTGGAAAGCCCGTAACCAGATCTATCCGATTCCGTAAAATTAAAAAATTGTCCCGGGGGGGCGACCGACCGAATATTTTTCAACGTTGACCACGCCTTGAATTTACATCCAAATCGGACGGGAATCACAGCATTGGAAAGCCCGTAACCAGATCTATCCGATTCCGTAAAATTAAAAAATTGTCCCGGGGGGGCGACCGACCGAATATTTTTCAACGTTGACCACGCCTTGAATTTACATCCAAATCGGACGGGAATCACAGCATTGGAAAGCCCGTAACCAGATCTATCCGATTCCGTAAAATTAAAAAATTGTCCCGGGGGGGCGACCGACCGAATATTTTTCAACGTTGACCACGCCTTGAATTTACATCCAAATCGGACGGGAATCACAGCATTGGAAAGCCCGTAACCAGATCTATCCGATTCCGTAAAATTAAAAAATTGTCCCGGGGGGCCGCGACCGACCGAATATTTTTCAACGTTGACCACGCCTTCAATTTACATCCAAATCGGACGGGAATCACAGCATTGGAAAGCCCGTAACCAGATCTATCCGATTCCGTTGAAATTAAAAAATTGTCCCGGGGGGGCGACCGAACGAATATTTTTCAACGTTGACCACGCCTTCAATTTACATCCAAATCGGACGGGAATCACAGCATTGGAAAGCCCGTAACCAGATCTATCCGATTCCGTGAAATTAAAAAATTGTCCCGGGGGGGCGACCGACCGAATATTTTTCACGTTGACCACGCCTTGAATTTACATCCAAATCGGACGGGAATCACAGCATTGGAAAGCCCGTAACCAGATCTATCCGATTCAGTAAAATTAAAAAATTGTCCCGGGGGGGCGACCGACCGAATATTTTTCAACGTTGACCACGCCTTGAATTTACATCCAAATCGGACGGGAATCACAGCATTGGAAAGCCCGTAACCAGATCTATCCGATTCCGTAAAATTAAAAAATTGTCCCGGGGGGGCGACCGACCGAATATTTTTCAACGTTGACCACGCCTTGAATTTACATCCAAAATCGGACGGGAATCACAGCATTGGAAAGCCCGTAACCAGATCTATCCGATTCCGTAAAATTAAAAAATTGTCCCGGGGGGGCGACCGACCGAATATTTTTCAACGTTGACCACGCCTTGAATTTACATCCAAATCGGACGGGAATCACAGCATTGGAAAGCCCGTAACCAGATCTATCCGATTCCGTGAAATTAAAAAATTGTCCCGGGGGGGCGACCGACCGAATATTTTCAACGTTGACCACGCCTTGATTTTACATCCAAATCGGACGGGAATCACAGCCTTGGAAAGCCCGTAACCAGATCTATCCGATTCCGTAAAATTAAAAAATTGTCCCGGGGGGGCGACCGAACGAATATTTTTCAACGTTGACCACGCCTTGAATTTACATCCAAATCGGACGGGAATCACAGCCATTGGAAAGCCCGTAACCAGATCTATCCGATTCCGTAAAATTAAAAAATTGTCCCGGGGGGGCGATCCGACCGAATATTTTTCAACGTTGACCACGCCTTGAATTTACATCCAAATCGGACGGGAATCACAGCATTGGAAAGCCCGTAACCAGATCTATCCGATTCCGTTTAAAATTAAAAAATTGTCCCGGGGGGGCGACGACCCGAATATTTTTCAACGTTGACCACGCCTTGAATTTACATCCAAATCGGACGGGAATCACAGCATTGGAAAGCCCGTAACCAGATCTATCCGATTCCGTAAAATTAAAAAATTGTCCCGGGGGGGCGACGACCGAATATTTTTCAACGTTGACCACGCCTTGAATTTACATCCAAATCGGACGGGAATCACAGCATTGGAAAGCCCGTAACCAGATCTATCCGATTCCGTAAAATTAAAAAATTGTCCCGGGGGGGCGACCGACCGAATATTTTTCAACGTTGACCACGCCTTGAATTTACATCCAAATCGGACGGGAATCACAGCATTGGAAAGCCCTTAACCAGATCTATCCGATTCCGTAAAATTAAAAAATTGTCCCGGGGGGGCGACCGACGAATATTTTTCAACGTTGACCACGCCTTGAATTTATATCCAAATCGGACGGGAATCACAGCATTGGAAAGCCCGTAACCAGATCTATCCGATTCCGTAAAATTAAAAAATTGTCCCGGGGGGGCGACCGACCGAATATTTTTCAACGTTGACCACGCCTTCAATTTACATCCAAATCGGACGGGAATCACAGCATTGGAAAGCCCGTAACCAGATCTATCCGATTCCGTGAAATTAAAAAATTGTCACGGGGGGGCGACCGACCGAATATTTTTCAACGTTGACCACGCCTTCAATTTACATCCAAATCGGACGGGATCACAGCATTGGAAAGCCCGTAACCAGATCTATCCGATTCCGTAAAATTAAAAAATTGTCCCGGGGGGGCGACCGACCGAATATTTTTCAACGTTGACCACGCCTTCAAATTTTACATCCAAATCGGACGGGAATCACAGCATTGGAAAGCCGGTAACCAGATCTATCCGATTCCGCTGAAATTAAAAAATTGTCCCGGGGGGGCGACCGACCGAATATTTTTCAAACGTTGACCACGCCTTCAATTTACATCCAAATCGGACGGGAATCACAGCATTGGAAAGCCCGTAACCAGATCTATCCGATTCCGTGAAATTAAAAAATTGTCCCGGGGGGGCCGACCGACCGAATATTTTCAACGTTGACCACGCCTTCAATTTACATCCAAATCGGACGGGAATCACAGCATTGGAAAGCCCGTAACCAGATCTATCCGATTCCGTAAAATTAAAAAATTGTCCCGGGGGGGCGACCGACCGAATATTTTTCAACGTTGACCACGCCTTCAATTTACATCCAAATCGGACGGGAATCACAGCATTGGAAAGCCCGTAACCAGATCTATCCGATTCCGTGGAAATTAAAAAATTGTTCCCGG
Source organism: Chrysogorgia sp. JL179-B06 (assembly GCA_035772405.1). Taxonomy (NCBI): domain Eukaryota; kingdom Metazoa; phylum Cnidaria; class Anthozoa; order Scleralcyonacea; family Chrysogorgiidae; genus Chrysogorgia; species Chrysogorgia sp. JL179-B06. The sequence continues at coordinate 4,674 of JAYKKM010000084.1, forward strand.
GGGGGCGACCGACCGAATATTTTTCAACGTTGATCACGCATTGAATTTACATCCAAATCTGACGGGAATCACAGCATTGGAAAGCCCGTAACCAGATCTATCCGATTCCGTAAAATTAAAAAATTGTCCCGGGGGGGCGACCGACCGAATATTTTTCAACGTTGACCACGCCTTGAATTTATATCCAAATCGGACGGGAATCACAGCATTGGAAAGCCCGTAGCCAGATCTATCCGATTCCGTAAAATTAAAAAATTGTTCCCGGGGGGGCGACCCGAACCGAATATTTTTCAACGTTGACCACGCCTTGAATTTACATCCAAATCGGACGGGAATCACAGCATTGGAAAGCCCGTAACCAGATCTATCCGATTCCGTAAAATTAAAAAATTGTCCCGGGGGGGCGACCGACCGAATATTTTTCAACGTTGACCACGCCTTGAATTTACATCCAAATCGGACGGGAATCACAGCATTGGAAAGCCCGTAACCAGATCTATCCGATTCCGTAAAATTAAAAAATTGTCCCGGGGGGGGCGACGACCGAATATTTTTCCACGTTGACCACGCCTTGAATTTATATCCAAATCGGACGGGAATCACCAGCATTGGAAAGCCCGTAACCAGATCTATCCGATTCCGTAAAATTAAAAAATTGTCCCGGGGGGGCGACCGACCGAATTATTTTTCAACGTTGACCACGCCTTCAATTTACATCCAAATCGGACGGGAATCACAGCATTGGAAAGCCCGTAACCAGATCCTATCCGATTCCGTGAAATTAAAAAATTGTCCCGGGGGGGCGACCGACCGAATATTTTTCAACGTTGACCACGCCTTCAATTTACATCCAAATCGGACGGGAATCACAGCATTGGAAAGCCCGTAACCAGATCTATCCGATTCCGTGAAATTAAAAAATTGTCCCGGGGGGGTGGACCGACCGAATATTTTTCACGTTGACCACGCCTTCAATTTACATCCAAATCGGACGGGAAATCACAGCATTGGAAAGCCCGTAACCAGATCTATCCGATTCCGTAAAATTAAAATTGTCCCGGGGGGGCGACCGACCGAATATTTTTCAACGTTGACCACGCCTTCAATTTACATCCAAATCGGACGGGAATCACAGCATTGGAAAGCCCGTAACCAGATCTATCCGATTCCGTGAAATTAAAAAATTGTCCCGGGGGGGCGACCGACCGAATATTTTTCAACGTTGACCACGCCTTGAATTTACATCCAAATCGGACGGGAATCACAGCATTGGAAAGCCCGTAACTGATCTATCCGATTCCGTTTAAAATTAAAAAATTGTCCCGGGGGGGCGACCGACCGAATATTTTTCAACGTTGACCACGCCTTGAATTTATATCCAAATCGGACGGGAATCACAGCATTGGAAAGCCCGTAGCCAGATCTATCCGATTCCGTTAAAATTAAAAAATTGTCCCGGGGGGGCGACCGACCGAATATTTTTCAACGTTGACCACGCCTTGAATTTACATCCAAATCGGACGGGAATCACAGCATTGGAAAGCCCGTAACCAGATCTATCCGATTCCGTAAAATTAAAAAATTGTCCCGGGGGGGCGACCGACCGAATATTTTTCAACGTTGACCACGCCTTGAATTTACATCCAAATCGGACGGGAATCACAGCATTGGAAAGCACGTAACCAGATCTATCCGATTCCGTAAAATTAAAAAATTGTCCCGGGGGGGCGACCGACCGAATATTTTTCAACGTTGACCACGCCTTGAATTTATATCCAAATCGGACGGGAATCACAGCATTGGAAAGCCCGTAACCAGATCTATCCGATTCCGTAAAATTAAAAAATTGTCCCGGGGGGGCGACCGACCGAATATTTTTCAACGTTGACCACGCCTTGAATTTATATCCAAATCGGACGGGAATCACAGCATTGGAAAGCCCGTAGCCAGATCTATCCGATTCCGTAAAATTAAAAAATTGTCCCGGGGGGGCGACCGACCGAATATTTTTCAACGTTGACACGCCTTGAATTTACATCCAAATCGGACGGGAATCACAGCATTGGAAAGCCCGTAACCAGATCTATCCGATTCCGTAAAATTAAAAAATTGTCCCGGGGGGGCGACCGACCGAATATTTTTCAACGTTGACCACGCCTTGAATTTACATCCAAATCGGACGGGAATCACAGCATTGGAAAGCCCGTAACCAGATCTATCCGATTCCGTAAAATTAAAAAATTGTCCCGGGGGGGCGACCGACCGAATATTTTTCAACGTTGACCAAGACTTCAATTTACATCCAAATCGGACGGGAATCACAGCATTGGAAAGCCCGTAACCAGATCTATCCGATTCCGTGAAATTAAAAAATTGTCCCGGGGGGGCGACCGACCGAATATTTTTCAACGTTGACCACGCTTGAATTTACATCCAAATCGGACGGGAATCACAGCATTGGAAAGCCCGTAACCAGATCTATCCGATTCCGTAAAATTAAAAAATTGTCCCGGGGGGGCGACCGACCGAATATTTTTCAACGTTGACCACGCCTTGAATTTACATCCAAATCGGACGGGAATCACAGCATTGGAAAGCCCGTAACCAGATCTATCCGATTCCGTAAAATTAAAAAATTGTCCCGGGGGGGCGACCGACCGAATATTTTTCAACGTTGACCACGCCTTGAATTTATATCCAAATCGGACGGGAATCACAGCATTGGAAAGCCCGTAGCCAGATCTATCCGATTCCGTAAAATTAAAAAATTGTCCCGGGGGGGCGACCGACCGAATATTTTTCAACGTTGACCACGCCTTGAATTTATATCCAAATCGGACGGGAATCACAGCATTGGAAAGCCCGTAACCAGATCTATCCGATTCCGTTAAATTAAAAAATTGTCCCGGGGGGGCGACCGACCGAATATTTTTCAACGTTGACCACGCCTTGAATTTATATCCAAATCGGACGGGAATCACAGCATTGGAAAGCCCGTAGCCAGATCTATCCGATTCCGTAAAATTAAAAAATTGTCCCGGGGGGGCGACCGACCGAATATTTTTCAACGTTGACCACGCCTTGAATTTACATCCAAATCGGGACGGGAATCACAGCATTGGAAAGCCAAGTAACCAGATCTATCCGATTCCGTAAAATTAAAAAATTGTCCCGGGGGGGCGACCGACCGAATATTTTTCAACGTTGACCACGCCTTGAATTTACATCCAAATCGGACGGGAATCACAGCATTGGAAAGCCCGTAACCAGATCTATCCGATTCCGTAAAATTAAAAAATTGTCCCGGGGGGGCGACCGACCGAATATTTTTCAACGTTGACCACGCCTTGAATTTATATCCAAATCGGACGGGAATCACAGCATTGGAAAGCCCGTAACCAGATCTATCCGATTCCGTAAAATTAAAAAATTGTCCCGGGGGGGCGACCGACCGAATATTTTTCAACGTTGACCACGCCTTCAATTTACATCCAAATCGGACGGGAATCACAGCATTGGAAAGCCCGTAACCAGATCTATCCGATTCCGTGAAAATTAAAAAATTGTCCCGGGGGGGCGACCCGACCGAATATTTTTCAACGTTGACCACGCCTTCAATTTACATCCAAATCGGACGGGAATCACAGCATTGGAAAGCCCGTAACCAGATCTATCCGATTCCGTAAAATTAAAAAATTGTCCCGGGGGGGCGAACCGACCGAATATTTTTCAACGTTGACCACGCCTTCAATTTACATCCAAATCGGACGGGAATCACAGCATTGGAAAGACCCGTAACCTGATCTATCCGATTCCGTGAAAATTAAAAAATTGTCCCGGGGGGGCGACCGACCGAATATTTTTCAACGTTGACCACGCCTTGAATTTACATCCAAATCGGACGGGAATCACAGCATTGGAAAGCCCGTAACCAGATCTATCCGATTCCGTAAAATTAAAAAATTGTCCCGGGGGGGCGACCGACCGAATATTTTTCAACGTTGACCACGCCTTGAATTTACATCCAAATCGGACGGGAATCACAGCATTGGAAAGCCCGTAACCAGATCTATCCGATTCCGTAAAATTAAAAAATTGTCCCGGGGGGGCGACCGACACCGAATATTTTTCAACGTTGACCACGCCTTGAATTTATATCCAAATCGGACGGGAATCACAGCATTGGAAAGCCCGTAGCCAGATCTATCCGATTCCGTAAAATTAAAAAATTGTCCCGGGGGGGCGACCGACCGAATATTTTTCAACGTTGACCACGCCTTGAATTTACATCCAAATCGGACGGGAATCACAGCATTGGAAAGCCCGTAACCAGATCTATCCGATTCCGTAAAATTAAAAAAATTGTCCCGGGGGGGCGACCGACCGAATATTTTTCAACGTTGACCACGCCTTGAATTTTACATCCAAATCGGACGGGAATCACAGCATTGGAAAGCCCGTAACCAGATCTATCCGATTCCGTAAAATTAAAAAATTGTCCCGGGGGGGCGACCGACCGAATATTTTTCAACGTTGCCCACGCCTTGAATTTATATCCAAATCGGACGGGAATCACAGCATTGGAAAGCCCGTAACCAGATCTATCCGATTCCGTAAAATTAAAAAATTGTCCCGGGGGGGCGACCCGACCGAATATTTTTCAACGTTGACCACGCCTTGAATTTATATCCAAATCGGACGGGAATCACAGCATTGGAAAGCCCGTAACCAGATCTATCCGATTCCGTAAAATTAAAAAATTGTCCCGGGGGGGCGACCGACCGAATATTTTTCAACGTTGACCACGCCTTGAATTTACATCCAAATCGGACGGGAATCACAGCATTGGAAAGCCCCCGTAACCAGATCTATCCGATTCCGTAAAATTAAAAAAATTGTCCCGGTGGGGGCGGACCGGACCGAATATTTTTCAACGTTGACCACGCCTTGAATTTACATCCAAATCGGACGGGAATCACAGCATTGGAAAGCCCGTAACCAGATCTATCCGATTCCGTAAAATTAAAAAATTGTCCCGGGGGGGCGACCGAACCGAATATTTTTCAACGTTGACCACGCCTTGAATTTACATCCAAATCGGACGGGAATCACAGCATTGGAAAGCCCGTAACCAGATCTATCCGATTCCGTAAAATTAAAAAATTGTCCCGGGGGGGCGACGACCGAATATTTTTCAACGTTGACCACGCCTTGAATTTATATCCAAATCGGACGGGAATCACAGCATTGGAAAGCCCGTAACCAGATCTATCCGATTCCGTAAAATTAAAAAATTGTCCCGGGGGGCGACCGACCGAATATTTTTCAACGTTGACCACGCCTTCAATTTACATCCAAATCGGACGGGAATCACAGCATTGGAAAGCCCGTAACCAGATCTATCCGATTCCGTGAAATTAAAAAATTGTCCCGGGGGGGCGACCGACCGAATATTTTTCAACGTTGACCACGCCTTGAATTTACATCCAAATCGGACGGGAATCACAGCATTGGAAAGCCCGTAACCAGATCTATCCGATTCCGTAAAATTAAAAAATTGTCCCGGGGGGGCGACCGACCGAATATTTTTCAACGTTGACCACGCCTTGAATTTACATCCAAAATCGGACGGGAATCACAGCATTGGAAAGCCCGTAACCAGATCTATCGATTCCGTAAAATTAAAAAATTGTCCCGGGGGGGCGACCGACCGAATATTTTTCAACGTTGACCACGCCTTGAATTTACATCCAAATCGGACGGGAATCACAGCATTGGAAAGCCCGTAACCAGATCTATCCGATTCCGTAAAATTAAAAAATTGTCCCGGGGGGGCGACCGACCGAATATTTTTCAACGTTGACCACGCCTTCAATTTACATCCAAATCGGACGGGAATCACAGCGTTGGAAAGCCCGTAACCAGATCTATCCGATTCCGTAAAATTAAAAAATTGTCCCGGGGGACCGACCGAATATTTTTCAACGTTGACCACGCCTTCAATTTACATCCAAATCGGACGGGAATCACAGCATTGGAAAGCCCGTAGCCAGATCTATCCGATTCCGTAAAATTAAAAAATTGTCCCGGGGGGGCGACCGACCGAATATTTTTCAACGTTGACCACGCCTTGAATTTATATCCAAATCCGACGGGAATCACAGCATTGGAAAGCCCGTAACCAGATCTATCCGATTCCGTAAAATTAAAAAATTGTCCCGGGGGGGCGACCGACCGAATATTTTTCAACGTTGACCACGCCTTGAATTTACATCCAAATCGGACGGGAATCACAGCATTGGAAAGCCCGTAACCAGATCTATCCGATTCCGTAAAATTAAAAAATTGTCCCGGGGGGGCGACCGACCGAATGTTTTTCAACGTTGACCACGCCTTCAATTTACATCCAAATCGGACGGGAATCACAGCATTGGAAAGCCCGTAACCAGATCTATCCGATTCCGTAAAATTAAAAAATTGTCCCGGGGGGGCGACCGACCGAATATTTTTCAACGTTGACCACGCCTTGAATTTATATCCAAATCGGACGGGAATCACAGCATTGGAAAGCCCGTAGCCAGATCTATCCGATTCCGTAAAATTAAAAAATTGTCCCGGGGGGGCGACCGACCGAATATTTTTCAACGTTGACCACGCCTTGAATTTACATCCAAATCGGACGGGAATCACAGCATTGGAAAGCCCGTAACCAGATCTATCCGATTCCGTAAAATTAAAAATTGTCCCGGGGGGGCGACCGACCGAATATTTTTCAACGTTGACCACGCCTTGAATTTACATCCAAATCGGACGGGAATCACAGCATTGGAAAGCCCGTAACCAGATCTATCCGATTCCGTAAAATTAAAAAATTGTCCCGGGGGGGCGACCGACCGAATATTTTTCAACGTTGACCACGCCTTGAATTTATATCCAAATCGGACGGGAATCACAGCATTGGAAAGCCCGTAACCAGATCTATCCGATTCCGTAAAATTAAAAAATTGTCCCGGGGGGGCGACCGACCGAATATTTTTCAACGTTGACCACGCCTTGAATTTATATCCAAATCGGACGGGAATCACAGCATTGGAAAGCCCGTAACCAGATCTATCCGATTCCGTAAAATTAAAAAATTGTCCCGGGGGGGCGACCGACCGAATATTTTTCAACGTTGACCACGCCTTGAATTTACATCCAAATCGGACGGGAATCACAGCATTGGAAAGCCCGTAACCAGATCTATCCGATTCCGTAAAATTAAAAAATTGTCCCGGGGGGGCGACCGACCGAATATTTTTCAACGTTGACCACGCCTTGAATTTACATCCAAATCGGACGGGAATCACAGCATTGGAAAGCCCGTAACCAGATCTATCCGATTCCGTAAAATTAAAAAATTGTCCCGGGGGGGCGACCGACCGAATATTTTTCAACGTTGACCACGCCTTGAATTTATATCCAAATCGGACGGGAATCACAGCATTGGAAAGCCCGTAACCAGATCTATCCGATTCCGTAAAATTAAAAAATTGTCCCGGGGGGGCGACCGACCGAATATTTTTCAACGTTGACCACGCCTTCAATTTACATCCAAATCGGACGGGAATCACAGCATTGGAAAGCCCGTAACCAGATCTATCCGATTCCGTGAAATTAAAAAATTGTCCCGGGGGGGCGACCGACCGAATATTTTTCAACGTTGACCACGCCTTGAATTTACATCCAAATCGGACGGGAATCACAGCATTGGAAAGCCCGTAACCAGATCTATCCGATTCCGTAAAATTAAAAAATTGTCCCGGGGGGGCGACCGACCGAATATTTTTCAACGTTGACCACGCCTTGAATTTACATCCAAATCGGACGGGAATCACAGCATTGGAAAGCCCGTAACCAGATCTATCCGATTCCGTAAAATTAAAAAATTGTCCCGGGGGGGCGACCGACCGAATATTTTTCAACGTTGACCACGCCTTGAATTTACATCCCAATCGGACGGGAATCACAGCATTGGAAAGCCCGTAACCAGATCTATCCGATTCCGTAAAATTAAAAAATTGTCCCGGGGGGGCGACCGACCGAATATTTTTCAACGTTGACCACGCCTTCAATTTACATCCAAATCGGACGGGAATCACAGCGTTGGAAAGCCCGTAACCAGATCTATCGATTCCGTAAAATTAAAAAATTGTCCCGGGGGGGCGACGACCGAATATTTTTCAAACGTTGACCACGCCTTCAATTTACATCCAAATCGGACGGGAATCACAGCATTGGAAAGCCCGTAGCCAGATCTATCCGATTCCGTAAAATTAAAAAATTGTCCCGGGGGGGCGACCGACCGAATATTTTTCAACGTTGACCACGCCTTGAATTTATATCCAAATCGGACGGGAATCACAGCATTGGAAAGCCCGTAACCAGATCTATCCGATTCCGTAAAATTAAAAAATTGTCCCGGGGGGGCGACCGACCGAATATTTTTCAACGTTGACCACGCCTTGAATTTACATCCAAATCGGACGGGAATCACAGCATTGGAAAGCCCGTAACCAGATCTATCCGATTCCGTAAAATTAAAAAATTGTCCCGGGGGGGCGACCGACCGAATGTTTTTCAACGTTGACCACGCCTTGAATTTACATCCAAATCGGACGGGAATCACAGCATTGGAAAGCCCTTAACCAGATCTATCCGATTCCGTAAAATTAAAAAATTGTCCCGGGGGGGCGACCGACCGAATATTTTTCAACGTTGACCACGCCTTGAATTTATATCCAAATCGGACGGGAATCACAGCATTGGAAAGCCCGTAACCAGATCTATCCGATTCCGTAAAATTAAAAAAATTGTCCCGGGGGGGCGACCGACCGAATATTTTTCAACGTTGACCACGCCTTCGATTTTACATCCAAATCGGACGGGAATCACAGCATTGGAAAGCCCGTAACCAGATCTATCCGATTCCGTAAAATTAAAAAATTGTCCCGGGGGGGCGACCGACCGAATATTTTTCAACGTTGACCACGCCTTGAATTTACATCCAAATCGGACGGGAATCACAGCATTGGAAAGCCCTTAACCAGATCTATCCGATTCCGTAAAATTAAAAAATTGTCCCGGGGGGCGACCGACCGAATATTTTTCAACGTTGACCACGCCTTGAATTTATATCCAAATCGGACGGGAATCACAGCATTGGAAAGCCCGTAACCAGATCTATCCGATTCCGTGAAATTAAAAAATTGTCCCGGGGGGCGACCGACCGAATATTTTTCAACGTTGACCACGCCTTGAATTTACATCCAAATCGGACGGGAATCACAGCATTGGAAAGCCCGTAACCAGATCTATCCGATTCCGTGAAATTAAAAAAATTGTCCCGGGGGGGCGACCGACCGAATATTTTTCAACGTTGACCACGCCTTGAATTTACATCCAAATCGGACGGGAATCACAGCATTGGAAAGCCCGTAACCAGATCTATCCGATTCCGTAAAATTAAAAAATTGTCCCGGGGGGGCGACCGACCGAATATTTTTCAACGTTGACCACGCCTTCAATTTACATCCAAATCGGACGGGAATCACAGCATTGGAAAGCCCGTAACCAGATCTATCCGATTCCGTAAAATTAAAAAATTGTCCCGGGGGGGCGACCGACCGAATATTTTTCAACGTTGACCACGCCTTGAATTTACATCCAAATCGGACGGGAATCACAGCATTGGAAAGCCCGTAACCAGATCTATCCGATTCCGTGAAATTAAAAAATTGTCCCGGGTGGGCGACCGACCGAATATTTTTCAACGTTGACCACGCCTTGAATTTACATCCAAATCGGACGGGAATCACAGCATTGGAAAGCCCGTAACCAGATCTATCCGATTCCGTTAAAATTAAAAAATTGTCCCGGGGGGGCGACCGACCGAATATTTTTCAACGTTGACCACGCCTTCAATTTACATCCAAATCGGACGGGAATCACAGCATTGGAAAGCCCGTAACCAGATCTATCCGATTCCGTAAAATTAAAAAATTGTCCCGGGGGGGCGACCGACCGAATATTTTTCAACGTTGACCACGCCTTCAATTTACATCCAAATCGGACGGGAATCACAGCATTGGAAAGCCCGTAACCAGATCTATCCGATTCCGTAAAATTTAAAAATTGTCCCGGTGGGGCGACCGACCGAATATTTTTCAACGTTGACCACGCCTTGAATTTACATCCAAATCGGACGGGAATCACAGCATTGGAAAGCCCGTAACCAGATCTATCCGATTCCGTAAAATTAAAAAATTGTTCCGGGGGGGCGACCGACCGAATATTTTTCAACGTTGACCACGCCTTCAATTTATATCCAAATCGGACGGGAATCACAGCATTGGAAAGCCCGTAACCAGATCTATCCGATTCCGTAAAATTAAAAAATTGTCCCGGGGGGGCGACCGACCGAATATTTTTCAACGTTGACCACGCCTTCAATTTACATCCAAATCGGACGGGAATCACAGCATTGGAAAGCCCGTAACCAGATCTATCCGATTCCGTAAAATTAAAAAATTGTCCCGGGGGGGCGACCGACCGAATATTTTTCAACGTTGACCACGCCTTCAATTTACATCCAAATCGGACGGGAATCACAGCATTGGAAAGCCCGAAAGCTCCTTTCGTATTGATAATGAGCTTACCCGTATGATAATGAGCTTATCCGTATGATAATGAGCTTACCCGTGATTTTAACAAGGTTAACATTAGCTTATCCGTTATCCGTCTTTTCTATGGAACTATAATTATCAGCTCTCCTCATTTACATCAAATGGCGCTACGCTGGCGCTATGGTGCGCTACGGTGGGCCATACATTATGTTGGTTAAAGTCAGATATTTGCGTTGTTTTTATAGGACGGATTACCATGGACACGTTCAACTCCTTACCCGTATCACCACGGTTAAGGCCCGTATATTACACATCTTCCTTACTCGTGTTTATAACTCTTACCGGTAAAGCATACCCGTGTTTATAATAAGCTTCATCTCCTTTCGTATTGATAATGAGCTTACCCGTGATTTTAACAAGGTTAACGTTAGCTTATCCGTTATCCGTCTTTTCTATGGAACTATAATTATCAGCTCTCCTCATTTGCATCAAATGGCGCTACGCTGGCGCTATGGTGCGCGGTGGGCCATACGTTATGTTGGTTAAAATCAGATATTTCCGTTGTTTTTTGTAGGACGGATTACCATGGACAGGTTCAACTCCTTACCCGCATCACCACGGTTAAGGCCCGTATTACACATCTTCCTTACTCGTATTTATAATTCTTACCGGTAAAGCCATACCCGTGTTTATAATAAGCTTCATCTCCTTTCGTATTGATAATGAGCTTACCCGTATGATAATGAGCTTATCCGCATGATAATGAGCTTACCCGTGATTTTAACAAGGTTAACATTAGCTTATCCGTTATCGTCTTTTCTATGGAACTATAATTATCAGCTCTCCTCATTTGCATCAAATGGCGCTACGCTGGCGCTATGGTGCGCTACGGTGGGCCATACGTTATGTTGGTTAAAGTCAGATATTTGCGTTGTTTTTATAGGACGGATTACCATGGACACGTTCAACTCCTTACCCGTATCACCACGGTTAAGGCCCGTATATTACACATCTTCCTTACTCGTGTTTATAATTCTTACCGGTAAAGCCATACCCGTGTTTATAATAAGCTTCATCTCCTTTCGTATTGATAATGAGCTTACCCGTATGATGAGCTTATCCGTATGATAATGAGCTTACCCGTGATTTTAACAAGGTTAACGTTAGCTTATCCGTTATCCGTCTTTTCTATGGAACTATAATTATCAGCTCTCCTCATTTGCATCAAATGGCGCTACGCTGGCGCTATGGTGCGCGGTGGGCCATACGTTATGTTGGTTAAAATCAGATATTTCCGTTGTTTTTTGTAGAACGGATTACCATGGACAGGTTCAACTCCTTACCCGCATCACCACGGTTAAGGCCCGTATTACACATCTTCCTTACTCGTATTTATAATTCTTACCGGTAAAGCATACCCGTGTTTATGATAAGCTTCATCTCCTTTCGTATTGATAATGAGCTTACCCGTATGATAATGAGCTTATCCGTATGATAATGAGCTTACCCGTGATTTTAACAAGGTTAACATTAGCTTATCCGTTATCCGTCTATTCTATGGAACTATAATTATCAGCTCTCCTCATTTGCATCAAATGGCGCTACACTGGCGCTATGGTGCGCTACGGTGGGCCATACGTTATGTTGGTTAAAGTCAGATATTTCCGTTGTTTTTATAGGACGGATTACCATGGACACGTTCAACTCCTTACCCGTATCACCACGGTTAAGGCCCGTAAATTACACATCTTCCTTACTCGTATTTATAATTCTTACCGGTAAAGCCATACCCGTGTTTATAATAAGCTTCATCTCCTTTCGTATTGATAATGAGCTTACCCGTATGATAATGAGCTTATCCGTATGATAATGAGCTTACCCGTGATTTTAACAAGGTTAACATTAGCTTATCCGTTATCCGTCTTTTCTATGGAACTATAATTATCAGCTCTCCTCATTTACATCAAATGGCGCTACGCTGGCGCTATGGTGCGCTACGGTGGGCCATACATTATGTTGGTTAAAGTCAGATATTTGCGTTGTTTTTATAGGACGGATTACCATGGACACGTTCAACTCCTTACCCGTATCACCACGGTTAAGGCCCGTATATTACACATCTTCCTTACTCGTGTTTATAACTCTTACCGGTAAAGCATACCCGTGTTTATAATAAGCTTCATCTCCTTTCGTATTGATAATGAGCTTACCCGTATGATAATGAGCTTATCCGTATGATAATGAGCTTACCCGTGATTTTAACAAGGTTAACATTAGCTTATCCGTTATCCGTCTATTCTATGGAACTATAATTATCGGCTCTCCTCATTTGCATCAAATGGCGCTACGCTGGCGCTATGGTGCGCTACGGTGGGCCAACGTTATGTTGGTTAAAGTCATATATTTCCGTTGTTTTTATAGGACGGATTACCATGGACACGTTCAACTCCTTACGCGTATCACCACGGTTAAAGGCCCGTATATTACACATCTTCCTTACTCGTGTTTATAATTCTTACCGGTAAAGCCATACCGGTGTTTATAATAAGCTTCATCTCCTTTCGTATTGATAATGAGCTTACCCGTATGATAATGAGCTTATCCGTATGATAATGAGCTTACCCGTGATTTTAACAAGGTTAACATTAGCTTATCCGTTATCCGTCTATTCTATGGAACTATAATTATCAGCTCTCCTCATTTGCATCAAATGGCGCTACACTGGCGCTATGGTGCGCTACGGTGGGCCATACGTTATGTTGGTTAAAGTCAGATATTTCCGTTGTTTTTATAGGACGGATTACCATGGACACGTTCAACTCCTTACCCGTATCACCACGGTTAAGGCCCGTATATTACACATCTTCCTTACTCGTGTTTATAACTCTTACCGGTAAAGCATACCCGTGTTTATAATAAGCTTCATCTCCTTTCGTATTGATAATGAGCTTACCCGTATGATAATGAGCTTATCCGTATGATAATGAGCTTACCCGTGATTTTAACAAGGTTAACATTAGCTTATCCGTTATCCGTCTATTCTATGGAACTATAATTATCGGCTCTCCTCATTTGCATCAAATGGCGCTACGCTGGCGCTATGGTGCGCTACGGTGGGCCAACGTTATGTTGGTTAAAGTTCATATATTTCCGTTGTTTTTATAGGACGGATTACCATGGACACGTTCAACTCCTTACGCGTATCACCACGGTTAAGGCCCGTATATTACACATCTTCCTTACTCGTGTTTATAATTCTTACCGGTAAAGCCATACCCGTGTTTATAATAAGCTTCATTCTCCTTTCGTATTGATAATGAGCTTACCCGTATGATAATGAGCTTATCCGTATGATAATGAGCTTACCCGTGATTTTAACAAGGTTAACATTAGCTTATCCGTTATCCGTCTATTCTATGGAACTATAATTATCAGCTCTCCTCATTTGCATCAAATGGCGCTACACTGGCGCTATGGTGCGCTACGGTGGGCCATACGTTATGTTGGTTAAAGTCAGATATTTCCGTTGTTTTTTATAGGACGGATTACCATGGACACGTTCAACTCCTTACCCGTATCACCACGGTTAAGGCCCGTAAATTACACATCTTCCTTACTCGTATTTATAATTCTTACCGGTAAAGCCATACCCGTGTTTATAATAAGCTTCATCTCCTTTCGTATTGATAATGAGCTTACCCGTATGATAATGAGCTTATCCGTATGATAATGAGCTTACCCGTGATTTTAACAAGGTTAACATTAGCTTATCCGTTATCCGTCTTTTCTATGGAACTATAATTATCAGCTCTCCTCATTTACATCAAATGGCGCTACGCTGGCGCTATGGTGCGCTACGGTGGGCCATACATTATGTTGGTTAAAGTCAGATATTTGCGTTGTTTTTATAGGACGGATTACCATGGACACGTTCAACTCCTTACCCGTATCACCACGGTTAAGGCCCGTATATTACACATCTTCCTTACTCGTGTTTATAATTCTTACCGGTAAAGCCATACCCGTGTTTATAATAAGCTTCATCTCCTTTCGTATTGATAATGAGCTTACCCGTATGATGAGCTTATCCGTATGATAATGAGCTTACCCGTGATTTTAACAAGGTTAACGTTAGCTTATCCGTTATCCGTCTTTTCTATGGAACTATAATTATCAGCTCTCCTCATTTGCATCAAATGGCGCTACGCTGGCGCTATGGTGCGCCGGTGGGCCATACGTTATGTTGGTTAAAGTCAGATATTTCCGTTGTTTTTTGTAGAACGGATTACCATGGACAGGTTCAACTCCTTACCCGCATCACCACGGTTAAGGCCCGTATTACACATCTTCCTTACTCGTTTATAATTCTTACCGGTAAAGCATACCCGTGTTTATGATAAGCTTCATCTCCTTTCGTATTGATAATGAGCTTACCCGTATGATAATGAGCTTATCCGTATGATAATGAGCTTACCCGTGATTTTAACAAGGTTAACATTAGCTTATCCGTTATCCGTCTATTCTATGGAACTATAATTATCAGCTCTCCTCATTTGCATCAAATGGCGCTACACTGGCGCTATGGTGCGCTACGGTGGGCCATACGTTATGTTGGTTAAAGTCAGATATTTCCGTTGTTTTTATAGGACGGATTACCATGGACACGTTCAACTCCTTACCCGTATCACCACGGTTAAGGCCCGTAAATTACACATCTTCCTTACTCGTATTTATAATTCTTACCGGTAAAGCCATACCCGTGTTTATAATAAGCTTCATCTCCTTTCGTATTGATAATGAGCTTACCCGTATGATAATGAGCTTATCCGTATGAAACGTTAGCTTATCCGTTATCCGTCTTTTCTATGGAACTATAATTATCAGCTCTCCTCATTTGCATCAAATGGCGCTACGCTGGCGCTATGGTGCGCTACGGTGGGCCATACGTTATGTTGGTTAAAGTCAGATATTTGCGTTGTTTTTATAGGACGGATTACCATGGACACGTTCAACTCCTTACCCGTATCACCACGGTTAAGGCCCGTATATTACACATCTTCCTTACTCGTGTTTATTACTCTTACCGGTAAAGCATACCCGTGTTTATAATAAGCTTCATCTCCTTTCGTATTGATAATGAGCTTACCCGTATGATAATGAGCTTATCCGTATGATAATGAGCTTACCCGTGATTTTAACAAGGTTAACATTAGCTTATCCGTTATCCGTCTATTCTATGGAACTATAATTATCGGCTCTCCTCATTTGCATCAAATGGCGCTACACTGGCGCTATGGTGCGCTACGGTGGGCCATACGTTATGTTGGTTAAAGTCAGATATTTGCGTTGTTTTTATAGGACGGATTACCATGGACACGTTCAACTCCTTATCCGTATCACCACGGTTAAGGCCCGTATATTACACATCTTCCTCACTCGTGTTTATAATTCTTACCGGTAAAGCCATACCCGTGTTTATAATAAGCTTCATCTCCTTTCGTATTGATAATGAGCTTACCCGTATGATAATAAGCTTATCCGTATGATAATGAGCTTACCCGTGATTTTAACAAGGTTAACGTTAGCTTATCCGTTATCCGTCTTTTCTATGGAACTATAATTATCAGCTCTCCTCATTTGCATCAAATGGCGCTACACTGGCGCTATGGTGCGCTACGGTGGGCCATACGTTATGTTGGTTAAAGTCAGATATTTGCCGTTGTTTTTATAGGACGGATTACCATGGACACGTTCAACTCCTTACCCGTATCACCACGGTTAAGGCCCGTATATTACACATCTTCCTTACTCGTGTTTATAACTCTTACCGGTAAAGCATACCCGTGTTTATAATAAGCTTCATCTCCTTTCGTATTGATAATGAGCTTACCCGTATGATAATGAGCTTATCCGTATGATAATGAGCTTACCCGTGATTTTAACAAGGTTAACATTAGCTTATCCGTTATCCGTCTTTTCTATGGAACTATAATTATCGGCTCTCCTCATTTGCATCAAATGGCGCTACGCTGGCGCTATGGTGCGCTACGGTGGGCCAACGTTATGTTGGTTAAAGTCATATATTTCCGTTGTTTTTTATAGGACGGATTACCATGGACACGTTCAACTCCTTACGCGTATCACCACGGTTAAGGCCCGTATATTACACATCTTCCTTACTCGTGTTTATAATTCTTACCGGTAAAGCCATACCCGTGTTTATAATAAGCTTCATCTCCTTTCGTATTGATAATGAGCTTACCCGTATGATAATGAGCTTATCCGTATGATAATGAGCTTACCCGTGATTTTAACAAGGTTAACATTAGCTTATCCGTTATCCGTCTATTCTATGGAACTATAATTATCAGCTCTCCTCATTTGCATCAAATGGCGCTACACTGGCGCTATGGTGCGCTACGGTGGGCCATACGTTATGTTGGTTAAAGTCAGATATTTCCGTTGTTTTTATAGGACGGATTACCATGGACACGTTCAACTCCTTACCCGTATCACCACGGTTAAGGCCCGTAAATTACACATCTTCCTTACTCGTATTTATAATTCTTACCGGTAAAGCCATACCCGTGTTTATAATAAGCTTCATCTCCTTTCGTATTGATAATGAGCTTACCCGTATGATAATGAGCTTATCCGTATGATAATGAGCTTACCCGTGATTTTAACAAGGTTAACATTAGCTTATCCGTTATCCGTCTTTTCTATGGAACTATAATTATCAGCTCTCCTCATTTACATCAAATGGCGCTACGCTGGCGCTATGGTGCGCTACGGTGGGCCATACATTATGTTGGTTAAAGTCAGATATTTGCGTTGTTTTTATAGGACGGATTACCATGGACACGTTCAACTCCTTACCCGTATCACCACGGTTAAGGCCCGTATATTACACATCTTCCTTACTCGTGTTTATAACTCTTACCGGTAAAGCATACCCGTGTTTATAATAAGCTTCATCTCCTTTCGTATTGATAATGAGCTTACCCGTATGATAATGAGCTTATCCGTATGATAATGAGCTTACCCGTGATTTTAACAAGGTTAACATTAGCTTATCCGTTATCCGTCTATTCTATGGAACTATAATTATCGGCTCTCCTCATTTGCATCAAATGGCGCTACACTGGCGCTATGGTGCACTACGCTGAGCCATACGTTATGTTGGTTAAAGTCAGATATTTCCGTTGTTTTGATAGGACGGATTACCATGGAATCACCACGGTTAAGGCCCGTATTACACATCTTCCTTACTCGTATTTATAATTCTTACCAATAAAGCCATACCCGTGTTTATAATAAGCTTCATCTCCTTTCGTATTGATAATGAGCTTACCCGTGATTTTAACAAGGTTAACGTTAGCTTATCCGTTATCCGTCTTTTCTATGGAACTATAATTATCAGCTCTCCTCATTTGCATCAAATGGCGCTACGCTGGCGCTATGGTGCGCGGTGGGCCATACGTTATGTTGGTTAAAATCAGATATTTCCGTTGTTTTTTGTAGGACGGATTACCATGGACAGGTTCAACTCCTTACCCGCATCACCACGGTTAAGGCCCGTATTACACATCTTCCTTACTCGTATTTATAATTCTTACCGGTAAAGCATACCCGTGTTTATGATAAGCTTCATCTCCTTTCGTATTGATAATGAGCTTACCCGTATGATAATGAGCTTATCCGTATGATAATGAGCTTACCCGTGATTTTAACAAGGTTAACATTAGCTTATCCGTTATCCGTCTATTCTATGGAACTATAATTATCAGCTCTCCTCATTTGCATCAAATGGCGCTACACTGGCGCTATGGTGCGCTACGGTGGGCCATACGTTATGTTGGTTAAAGTCAGATATTTCCGTTGTTTTTATAGGACGGATTACCATGGACACGTTCAACTCCTTACCCGTATCACCACGGTTAAGGCCCGTAAATTACACATCTTCCTTACTCGTATTTATAATTCTTACCGGTAAAGCCATACCCGTGTTTATAATAAGCTTCATCTCCTTTCGTATTGATAATGAGCTTACCCGTATGATAATGAGCTTATCCGCATGATAATGAGCTTACCCGTGATTTTAACAAGGTTAACATTAGCTTATCCGTTATCGTCTTTTCTATGGAACTATAATTATCAGCTCTCCTCATTTGCATCAAATGGCGCTACGCTGGCGCTATGGTGCGCTACGGTGGGCCATACGTTATGTTGGTTAAAGTCAGATATTTGCGTTGTTTTTATAGGACGGATTACCATGGACACGTTCAACTCCTTACCCGTATCACCACGGTTAAGGCCCGTATATTACACATCTTCCTTACTCGTGTTTATAATTCTTACCGGTAAAGCCATACCCGTGTTTATAATAAGCTTCATCTCCTTTCGTATTGATAATGAGCTTACCCGTATGATGAGCTTATCCGTATGATAATGAGCTTACCCGTGATTTTAACAAGGTTAACGTTAGCTTATCCGTTATCCGTCTTTTCTATGGAACTATAATTATCAGCTCTCCTCATTTGCATCAAATGGCGCTACGCTGGCGCTATGGTGCGCGGTGGGCCATACGTTATGTTGGTTAAAATCAGATATTTCCGTTGTTTTTTGTAGAACGGATTACCATGGACAGGTTCAACTCCTTACCCGCATCACCACGGTTAAGGCCCGTATTACACATCTTCCTTACTCGTATTTATAATTCTTACCGGTAAAGCATACCCGTGTTTATGATAAGCTTCATCTCCTTTCGTATTGATAATGAGCTTACCCGTATGATAATGAGCTTATCCGTATGATAATGAGCTTACCCGTGATTTTAACAAGGTTAACATTAGCTTATCCGTTATCCGTCTATTCTATGGAACTATAATTATCAGCTCTCCTCATTTGCATCAAATGGCGCTACACTGGCGCTATGGTGCGCTACGGTGGGCCATACGTTATGTTGGTTAAAGTCAGATATTTCCGTTGTTTTTATAGGACGGATTACCATGGACACGTTCAACTCCTTACCCGTATCACCACGGTTAAGGCCCGTAAATTACACATCTTCCTTACTCGTATTTATAATTCTTACCGGTAAAGCCATACCCGTGTTTATAATAAGCTTCATCTCCTTTCGTATTGATAATGAGCTTACCCGTATGATAATGAGCTTATCCGTATGATAATGAGCTTACCCGTGATTTTAACAAGGTTAACATTAGCTTATCCGTTATCCGTCTTTTCTATGGAACTATAATTATCAGCTCTCCTCATTTACATCAAATGGCGCTACGCTGGCGCTATGGTGCGCTACGGTGGGCCATACATTATGTTGGTTAAAGTCAGATATTTGCGTTGTTTTTATAGGACGGATTACCATGGACACGTTCAACTCCTTACCCGTATCACCACGGTTAAGGCCCGTATATTACACATCTTCCTTACTCGTGTTTATAACTCTTACCGGTAAAGCATACCCGTGTTTATAATAAGCTTCATCTCCTTTCGTATTGATAATGAGCTTACCCGTATGATAATGAGCTTATCCGTATGATAATGAGCTTACCCGTGATTTTAACAAGGTTAACATTAGCTTATCCGTTATCCGTCTATTCTATGGAACTATAATTATCGGCTCTCCTCATTTGCATCAAATGGCGCTACGCTGGCGCTATGGTGCGCTACGGTGGGCCAACGTTATGTTGGTTAAAGTCATATATTTCCGTTGTTTTTATAGGACGGATTACCATGGACACGTTCAACTCCTTACGCGTATCACCACGGTTAAGGCCCGTATATTACACATCTTCCTTACTCGTGTTTATAATTCTTACCGGTAAAGCCATACCCGTGTTTATAATAAGCTTCATCTCCTTTCGTATTGATAATGAGCTTACCCGTATGATAATGAGCTTATCCGTATGATAATGAGCTTACCCGTGATTTTAACAAGGTTAACATTAGCTTATCCGTTATCCGTCTATTCTATGGAACTATAATTATCAGCTCTCCTCATTTGCATCAAATGGCGCTACACTGGCGCTATGGTGCGCTACGGTGGGCCATACGTTATGTTGGTTAAAGTCAGATATTTCCGTTGTTTTTATAGGACGGATTACCATGGACACGTTCAACTCCTTACCCGTATCACCACGGTTAAGGCCCGTATATTACACATCTTCCTTACTCGTGTTTATAACTCTTACCGGTAAAGCATACCCGTGTTTATAATAAGCTTCATCTCCTTTCGTATTGATAATGAGCTTACCCGTATGATAATGAGCTTATCCGTATGATAATGAGCTTACCCGTGATTTTAACAAGGTTAACATTAGCTTATCCGTTATCCGTCTATTCTATGGAACTATAATTATCGGCTCTCCTCATTTGCATCAAATGGCGCTACGCTGGCGCTATGGTGCGCTACGGTGGGCCAACGTTATGTTGGTTAAAGTCATATATTTCCGTTGTTTTTATAGGACGGATTACCATGGACACGTTCAACTCCTTACGCGTATCACCACGGTTAAGGCCCGTATATTACACATCTTCCTTACTCGTGTTTATAATTCTTACCGGTAAAGCCATACCCGTGTTTATAATAAGCTTCATCTCCTTTCGTATTGATAATGAGCTTACCCGTATGATAATGAGCTTATCCGTATGATAATGAGCTTACCCGTGATTTTAACAAGGTTAACATTAGCTTATCCGTTATCCGTCTATTCTATGGAACTCTAATTATCAGCTCTCCTCATTTGCATCAAATGGCGCTACACTGGCGCTATGGTGCGCTACGGTGGGCCATACGTTATGTTGGTTAAAGTCAGATATTTCCGTTGTTTTTATAGGACGGATTACCATGGACACGTTCAACTCCTTACCCGTATCACCACGGTTAAGGCCCGTAAATTACACATCTTCCTTACTCGTATTTATAATTCTTACCGGTAAAGCCATACCCGTGTTTATAATAAGCTTCATCTCCTTTCGTATTGATAATGAGCTTACCCGTATGATAATGAGCTTATCCGTATGATAATGAGCTTACCCGTGATTTTAACAAGGTTAACATTAGCTTATCCGTTATCCGTCTTTTCTATGGAACTATAATTATCAGCTCTCCTCATTTACATCAAATGGCGCTACGCTGGCGCTATGGTGCGCTACGGTGGGCCATACATTATGTTGGTTAAAGTCAGATATTTGCGTTGTTTTTATAGGACGGATTACCATGGACACGTTCAACTCCTTACCCGTATCACCACGGTTAAGGCCCGTATATTACACATCTTCCTTACTCGTGTTTATAACTCTTACCGGTAAAGCATACCCGTGTTTATAATAAGCTTCATCTCCTTTCGTATTGATAATGAGCTTACCCGTATGATAATGAGCTTATCCGTATGATAATGAGCTTACCCGTGATTTTAACAAGGTTAACATTAGCTTATCCGTTATCCGTCTATTCTATGGAACTATAATTATCGGCTCTCCTCATTTGCATCAAATGGCGCTACACTGGCGCTATGGTGCACTACGCTGAGCCATACGTTATGTTGGTTAAAGTCAGATATTTCCGTTGTTTTGATAGGACGGATTACCATGGAATCACCACGGTTAAGGCCCGTATTACACATCTTCCTTACTCGTATTTATAATTCTTACCAATAAAGCCATACCCGTGTTTATAATAAGCTTCATCTCCTTTCGTATTGATAATGAGCTTACCCGTGATTTTAACAAGGTTAACGTTAGCTTATCCGTTATCCGTCTTTTCAATGGAACTATAATTATCAGCTCTCCTCATTTGCATCAAATGGCGCTACGCTGGCGCTATGGTGCGCTACGGTGGGCCATACGTTATGTTGGTTAAAGTCAGATATTTGCGTTGTTTTTATAGGACGGATTACCATGGACACGTTCAACTCCTTACCCGTATCACCACGGTTAAGGCCCGTATATTACACATCTTCCTTACTCGTGTTTATAATTCTTACCGGTAAAGCCATACCCGTGTTTATAATAAGCTTCATCTCCTTTCGTATTGATAATGAGCTTACCCGTATGATGAGCTTATCCGTATGATAATGAGCTTACCCGTGATTTTAACAAGGTTAACGTTAGCTTATCCGTTATCCGTCTTTTCTATGGAACTATAATTATCAGCTCTCCTCATTTGCATCAAATGGCGCTACGCTGGCGCTATGGTGCGCGGTGGGCCATACGTTATGTTGGTTAAAATCAGATATTTCCGTTGTTTTTTGTAGGACGGATTACCATGGACAGGTTCAACTCCTTACCCGCATCACCACGGTTAAGGCCCGTATTACACATCTTCCTTACTCGTATTTATAATTCTTACCGGTAAAGCATACCCGTGTTTATGATAAGCTTCATCTCCTTTCGTATTGATAATGAGCTTACCCGTATGATAATGAGCTTATCCGTATGATAATGAGCTTACCCGTGATTTTAACAAGGTTAACATTAGCTTATCCGTTATCCGTCTTTTCTATGGAACTATAATTATCAGCTCTCCTCATTTACATCAAATGGCGCTACGCTGGCGCTATGGTGCGCTACGGTGGGCCATACATTATGTTGGTTAAAGTCAGATATTTGCGTTGTTTTTATAGGACGGATTACCATGGACACGTTCAACTCCTTACCCGTATCACCACGGTTAAGGCCCGTATATTACACATCTTCCTTACTCGTGTTTATAACTCTTACCGGTAAAGCATACCCGTGTTTATAATAAGCTTCATCTCCTTTCGTATTGATAATGAGCTTACCCGTATGATAATGAGCTTATCCATATGATAATGAGCTTACCCGTGATTTTAACAAGGTTAACATTAGCTTATCCGTTATCCGTCTATTCTATGGAACTATAATTATCGGCTCTCCTCATTTGCATCAAATGGCGCTACACTGGCGCTATGGTGCACTACGCTGAGCCATACGTTATGTTGGTTAAAGTCAGATATTTCCGTTGTTTTGATAGGACGGATTACCATGGACACGTTCAACTCCTTACCCGTATCACCACGGTTAAGGCCCGTATTACACATCTTCCTTACTCGTATTTATAATTCTTACCAATAAAGCCATACCCGTGTTTATAATAAGCTTCATCTCCTTTCGTATTGATAATGAGCTTACCCGTGATTTTAACAAGGTTAACGTTAGCTTATCCGTTATCCGTCTTTTCAATGGAACTATAATTATCAGCTCTCCTCATTTGCATCAAATGGCGCTACGCTGGCGCTATGGTGCGCTACGGTGGGCCATACGTTATGTTGGTTTAAAGTCAGATATTTGGGTTGTTTTTATAGGACGGATTACCATGGACACGTTCAACTCCTTACCCGTATCACCACGGTTAAGGCCCGTATATTACACATCTTCCTTACTCGTGTTTATAATTCTTACCGGTAAAGCCATACCCGTGTTTATAATAAGCTTCATCTCCTTTCGTATTGATAATGAGCTTACCCGTATGATGAGCTTATCCGTATGATAATGAGCTTACCCGTGATTTTAACAAGGTTAACGTTAGCTTATCCGTTATCCGTCTTTTCTATGGAACTATAATTATCAGCTCTCCTCATTTGCATCAAATGGCGCTACGCTGGCGCTATGGTGCGCTACGGTGGGCCATACGTTATGTTGGTTAAAGTCAGATATTTGCGTTGTTTTTATAGGACGGATTACCATGGACACGTTCAACTCCTTACCCGTATCACCACGGTTAAGGCCCGTATATTACACATCTTCCTCACTCGTGTTTATAATTCTTACCGGTAAAGCCATACCCGTGTTTATAATAAGCTTCATCTCCTTTCGTATTGATAATGAGCTTACCCGTATGATGAACTTATCCGTATGATAATGAGCTTACCCGTGATTTTAACAAGGTTAACATTAGCTTATCCGTTATCCGTCTTTTCTATGGAACTATAATTATCAGCTCTCCTCATTTGCATCAAATGGCGCTACGCTGGCGCTATGGTGCGCTACGGTGGGGCATACGTTATGTTGGTTAAAGTCAGATATTTCCGTTGTTTTTATAGGACGGATTACCATGGACACGTTCAACTCCTTACGCGTATCACCACGGTTAAGGCCCGTATATTACACATCTTCCTTACTCGTATTTATAATTCTTACCGGTAAAGCCATACCCGTGTTTATAATAAGCTTCATCTCCTTTCGTATTGATGAGCTTACCCGTATGATAATGAGCTTATCCGTATGATAATGAGCTTACCCGTGATTTTAACAAGGTTAACATTAGCTTATCCGTTATCCGTCTTTTCTATGGAACTATAATTATCAGCTCTCCTCATTTGCATCAAATGGCGCTACGCTGGCGCTATGGTGCGCTACGGTGGGCCATACGTTATGTTGGTTAAAGTCAGATATTTGCGTTGTTTTTATAGGACGGATTACCATGGACACGTTAAAGCCTGGTTTCCATATGATATTACACATCTTCCTTACTCGTATTTATAATTCTTACCGGTAAAGCCATACCCGTGTTTATAATAAGCTTCATCTCCTTTCGTATTGATAATGAGCTTACCCGTATGATAATGAGCTTATCCGTATGATAATGAGCTTACCCGTGATTTTAACAAGGTTAACGTTAGCTTATCCGTTATCCGTCTATTCTATGGAACTATAATTATCAGCTCTCCTCATTTGCATCAAATGGCGCAACTCCTTATGAAAGCCGTCGTTTTAATCTTCACAAACCAAACAAGTTCCGATAGCGAGGAGTTCGTCTGCCCAAACATAGAGTGAAACGGCTTACTTATAAAGGTCGATAGCATCCGTATCGAAAATAACGTCAGACCAGAAAATGACTAGGCAGTAGGTGTATTAAAAGACGAGGTTGTCGTCGTGAAATATCTACTATCAAAGGCACAAGAACCCGTCATGTTGTAACGCCGATCCCCAACAAAGCCAATCCAGGGGAGGAGTTATACGTCGACATCCCGAGAACAAAAGGTAACACTTGTTTGGTACCCTCCAGTCTTCATCTTCTATTCGACTTTAAAAGTTTGAATACAAAATCATGGTTTCTTAATAACCTTTCGTGACAACTTTCTGAAAGACTGGTGATAAAATGAGCGGGTGCAGAGACTGTGTACGACTGACAACTGTGGTGAAAGTGTCATCGGCACGTACAAGGTTCTGTGGAAATCGAAAGCAGAAGGAACGGCTATGGTCGAATACGGCCTAGCAAACGATAACCTTCGAAAGTAATCTCAAAGGACGACAGCGGCGCGACTACTGGAAACACACAAAAAGTTAGCGATGCTCTGATGTTCTCTATTCATGACACCAAACAAAAGGTTCAACTTGACAAAATTTTAGAAGATCACGGTTTATACGCACCGTACAATATGAACAATAATTTCACGTATGTAATGACACTCTCCAAAGCATCCGGATATTATGGTGGCTCAATATGGATCAATTGTGGATGGCTACAGCTTAGAGAACCTTGAGTTGGAATACGAAACTATTGAGAGTCAAGAGATCGCTGATGAAGTATCGTCTCTATACGAATCCGGTAGATCTCTATCATACGAACACGTCACACTAACTAAGACTGTCGAGTTGGATAAAGGGAGCACACTCGTAAATGAAAACATTAAGAAAATCGATGAAAGCCATCGTTTTACTCTTCACAAACAAAACAAGAACCGATAGCGAGGAGTTCGTCTACCCAAACATAGAGTGAAACGGCTCACTTAAAGGCAGATAGCATCCGTATCGAAAACAACGTGAGACCAGAACATGACGAGGCAGTAGGTGTATTAAAAGACGAGGTTGAGGGTAACGATCTAAATAGATTCGAAAGGTTCAAAAAATGGGCAGAGGAAAACTTAGTTGGAATAAGCGCCATCTCAATCTCTATAGCTGGGATAATAACTACCATAGTAATAGGTGCTAAAGGCGCTATCGTCAAAATGGTTTGGAAATTTAGGAAAATCTATAGCGTTCGAAAGTTAATCTCAAAGGACGACAGCGGCGCGACTAGTGGAAACATACAAAAAGTTAGCGATGCCCTGATGTTCTCTATTCATGACACCAAACAAAAGGTTCGACTTGGCAAAATTTTAGAAGATCACGGTCACGTATGTCATCACACTCCCCAAAACATCTGATATTATGGTGGCTCAATATGGATCAATTGTGGATCGCTGCACGCTACGGAAAATTTTTCCGGTGGTTAAACTTAGAAAACTCATTAGGCGGGGGGTGTTGGGGTTTTCACGATGACGTCAGCTAGTTTCCTATCCAGTCTTTTTATTATCCATGGTTTGCCTCTCTGCGCGCCATTTTGCCTAATTTGCCTTTTTAAAAAGCAAGAAAGAGGAAGTATTGCGAGAAATGGTCATTACTTACGATGAATTCGTCGTCCAAGATAAGTAGTTGTCTGTTGCTTTCTGCTAGAGTGCATTTTTATCTGGTTGGGAAGAGAGCCTGTACAGAAATTTTAGCGCCGAGAGTGCCTCTTTTTTTCTCGAAAAGTGACACGAACAAGCAAAGGCCGCTCGCTCTCAGGTAAGCTTTAGTTTGCCGATTAATGCTCCAAACCTGTGATTAATGCTATAAACCTATAAATCTGGATTGTTGGATATTAATTGTTTATCATTTTAGCAAACAAGTTGTTAATTTATTCATTTATTCATCAGGAAATTGAGCCTTAATATGTTCAACAGGTTATTCATAAATATTCCTCTGTCAACACGACAACAGAAGAATGGATTTATCGTGATGTTATCTGCAGTTCTGCACCTTTTAAACTTATATCTCCACTGTTTATCTTTACAAAAATAATTCGTAATCTATCTCAATGCAACTATTTCCCTTGAATATTTCACAATACTGTTAGTCTACATGCTCCCCAGAACATTTTTGAATTTTTGGTCTCTAAACAGCATTTCCTGCATTTCAAGAGCACTTTTGAGCAAAATATAAAGTTCTGAAATGAGCTTGGAACCCTCGGAACCCCCTGGATCTGCCACTGTGTTTATCATGGTTTTATTGGTAATATATTATATGTAGTACTGTAGTTTTGACAAATAATAAATTAGTATAATATATGTAGGGAGTGCTGCCTCTAAATCCAAGGCAGTTTTGATATTGTGCAAAATTGCAAAAATAAGTGGTGGGCTCATTGAAGTCAAAGTCACAGTGGGGTTATGGTTTATGTAACACCAGAGCAGCAAGTTCTATACATATATATGGAGCTCACAATGAGCTTGCTGGCACATGCTGCACATCTGCCCCCCTTGTTGACCCCATTGTGTTGTAACCATTCTCAATATTATAAACAAATGTAAGTTGAACAGTTGCATAAAAATGCAGTTGAACAAAAAGATAAAATAGTTGTATAACATAGTTCTCTGTACAATGCTTGCATATAAAAATGCAGTTAAATATGAACACAAAAGTTGACATTATAACAGTTATAACTAAGTTAATTATAACTAAGTTAATCAGAATTTGTTTCTTGCATAAAAATACAGTTCAATATATTGTGTCACTTATATCTCACATATATTAAATGTGACTTGCAGCTTTTTTGCTACTCAAGCTTTTAACGCAATCTCAGAAAATGTTTCTGAGCCCCAGACGGGAATTGAACCTGCAACCTTCATGATCTCCGGTTAAACGCTCTAACCATCGAGCTAGCAGAACTCAAATGGCAGAACGAAGGTTACGTTGCATACTAGTTCATCTGTGCGACATACGTACTGCTAATTCAGCTCAGTCTCGATATATCTGTATATCTTATCAGAATATATTAAATGTGACTTGCAGCTTGGTTATTTTAATATGGTAAATTGTTTGCTACTCAAGCTTTTAATGCAAACTCAGAAAATGTTTCTGAGCCCCAGATGGGAAACAAACCCGCAACCTTCATGATCTTCTTGATATCATGTGTAAGCCGAATCCAATAATTGTTTTAATGTTTTATTATACAATTATAAATGTAGAAGCCTTTAGGGAGTTTAGAATAAAATATCTGTTCGCCTCTTTTGCGCCCATAGGAAACAGTGGGCTACCATTGTTTAAATCTATAGAATTAGAATTTGGTGGGCTACGCCGCCATTTTTAGAATAAAATATCGGAGCGCCTCTTGTGCGCCCAGACACTGTTCTCCCAAAGAACGTACGTTAGATAGATAGATATTTTTTATTTCGGTATAGGGTAGCACATTCAGCAAAACCTGGTATATAGATGGGTGCTACATTTCTGAATTTAATTGCATATAAAATAAAAATATCCTAAAATATAAAAAGCTAAGAAATGATCACGTACTTTATCTAACGACAAAGATTGTTTGATCCATTAGGCAGAGTATTAAAATGATAAGCTGCTGTTATTTAAAATATTTCTTAAAAATTTCAAGTTTGGGTTTAAGAAGATAAATGTTATTATGAATGTTTGCCACGAAACGGAAAACTTCAAAACTGTTACGCGCAGGCAAATAAGGCAGCCGCTCTATGGTGTTAAATTCAAATGACGATAATTTTCACAATTTAAGGAAGAGAAAGGCGTAAATAATAATATCATTCAGAAAATGAGTTTAAAGTGCAGGCGGGGAGGCAATCTCGTGCGAGGTCAACCTCGTACCCAGGTCTCATGGTGTGAGGTGCCCAAAGCAGAATAGTATTTTGGGCTCGTATTTTGAGATTTCCTGTGTAACCAGGCCTTATTCAAAATGGCCGCCAGTTCTAGCTAAAAGGGGAGTTACATAATCATAAGAATTTTGTCACTTAACCATGTAAATAACCACTAACCCTTACCCCAAAACAACAAAGATCCTAACCCTAATAAAACTCATTGAACTTTGCTCGCTGTTAACACACGCGCCATGATTTTGCTCCGAACAATCCACGTTTGGTTCTTCGCGGGATTCGTCATACTGAGGAGCAGTTACGTAATTAATAGTTTTGATTAATAGTTTTTTGTTCATAGTGGTATTAATATATGTAGTAGGCTTTATCTTACAATGAAACTGTAATTAGTTTTATAAGTAAAATTAAGAATATATTGTTGTAAGAGCATCGAGACTATTGTATAACACTTTACATAGTGTCAGAAGTGGTCCCGACGCTCAGGTAAGCGACTGTGAACAATTCTAATGATATTGAAAGTATTACAAGTGTTACTTATCGAAAGTGTTTCGATAATGTCGGAGAACGATGGTCCGCCGCCCGTTGCACAGCCAACAGCTGCGCAAATGCTTCCTGTCAACATCCCTTTGCCTCCGCGGTTGCTGTGCATGTCCAGCAACCTAGCGACGAGTTGGAAACGATTCAAGCGAATGTGGCATAATTACGAGATAGCAGCGAGGCTTCAAAACGAAAGCAATGAGCTTCGTACGGCCACATTACTAACCTGTATTGGACCGGATGCCCTTGATGTGTTTGATGGCCTAGACTTCACAGTTCACACAAGAGACGGACAGAGAAAACATTACGATTGTCCTGCAGAAGTTAGAAGCATTTTGCGTTGGCCAGACCAACGAGACATACGAGCGATACAAATTTAACAAGAGAGATCAAGAAACGAGCGAATCTATCGACTCCTATGTCGCCTCTTTGAGATCGCTTGCGAAAACTTGTAACTATGGTGATCTTAAAGATTCAGAGACCGCCTGGTCATGGGAATTCAGGACAACAGTGTACGGAAACGACTGCTTCAGGATGGCAAGCTCGTTCTCAAGACCTGTATAGATATTTGTCGTGCGGGTGAAGAAGATGAACGAAATGAGACAAGCTGAATCTGTACACTATACTCGTCAGGAGAAACCACCACAATCCAGGGAGGACCTGGAAAAAGATGCCAGTGACATTCGTAAACGAAGAGCAACACAATTTCCACAAAGCCTGTGTAAGTTCTGTGGCAAAACTCATATTATGCGAAAAGAGGAATGTCCGGCATGGGGCAAGACATGCATGGCATGTGGAGGAAAGAATAATTTTGCTGCAGTTTGCAAACGAAGCAA
Organism: Chrysogorgia sp. JL179-B06; assembly: GCA_035772405.1. Classification (NCBI taxonomy): domain Eukaryota; kingdom Metazoa; phylum Cnidaria; class Anthozoa; order Scleralcyonacea; family Chrysogorgiidae; genus Chrysogorgia; species Chrysogorgia sp. JL179-B06. Next base: position 35,385 of record JAYKKM010000084.1, read on the forward strand.
CAAGCCAAAACAACGTGTGAATGCAATGCACAACCTGGAGTGGTGGGAATGACGAGGATAACTATTTGTTGACAGTTACCTCTACAGAAACCATTGGAGCAGTACACTCAGATGGCAAGAAATACCCAAGAAGAATGTTCACATCTCTGGTGATCCACGATACCCCTGTGAAATTTCAGTTGAACTGTGGAGTCAGTGATGTCCCCACATGGTAAGCTTATCATGGACACAGTGAACCCTAGGAACCAAGTCCATTACAAGGTGGAATACCTGATTGTGGGACCTGGGTTTACACCACTACTCGGTGCCTGCACCATCCAGCAACTGCAGCTCATGACAGTCAACACTGACAATGTTCTATCCATGATGACAGAGGCTCCCACTCTCAAACCTACCTTAACAAGGATCCTTTCACAATACAGGGATGTCTTCACTGGTCAAGGGGGCTTCACAGAGGAACTTCACCTGCAGGTTGACGAGTCTGTTTTGCCCGTGCAAATTCATGTCCGGAGATTTCCCCTTGCAATGAAAGGCCCAATAAAACTGCTGGATCGACTTGAAGAGCTGGGGATCATCCAACCGGTTTCTGTCCCCACCAGCTGGGTCTCTTCAATGGTTGCAGCAACCAAGCGTAATGGAAGCATCAGGTTGTGCCTTGACCCAAAACCTTTGAATCGGGCTCTAGAACGAAACCTCTATCCACTTCCAACAATTGATGATCTCCTGCCCGACCTCTTCGCAGCGAAGGTGTTTAGTGTTGTTGATGCCAAAAATGGTTTTTGGCATGTACCTTTGCCACTCCTTGGGGGCGCTATCGCTGGACGCGCATGCCCTTTGGTATCTCACCTGCCGCCCTGCAAGGTTTACATTGATGACATCCTAGTGTATGGATCTGGCAACACACTCGAGCAAGCGATGCCTCCCAACGTGGTCTTGGAGCCTGTTTGATGCAGGGAGGTCAACCCATTGCATATGCCTCCCGAGCACTGACGGAAACAGAATCTCATTATGCTCAAATAGAGAAAGAAATGTTGTCCATTGTCTTCGGTCTTGAGCGTTTCGAGCAGTATGCCTATGGAAGGGAAATCAAAGTTGAGACCAAGGCTCGAAATAAGTGCCGGTCACCGGTCATTGACCGGTAAAATTACCGTGTTTGACCGGCAAATTTCGTCTTTTACCGGTCAACCATGACCGGTAGATTTTTGGTTGTAAACAACGGAAACGCTCAATCTCACGTTACGCAAAGTTACGCCGAAAGTGAGGCGCTTTTTGAACGCTAGAAAATATAGTGATTATATCACATCAATGGCACAAATTCTCAACTGTGAAGGATGGGAAAGAAACAAGATATTTTTGCCAGCTCTTCAATCTTGGCGTGAAGACAAAATGCGTCGGCCAAATCAAAAAGCGTCGCGCACCTACAAGCAACGAGCAAAGAGACCTACCAACAGCGAAAACGAATCGCTTTCAGAGTCTGACTCCGATTCTCCGAGCTAAGACATCAACTTTTAACTTGAGTTTTTAATGAATGCTTTACTGATAGTGATGCGAAACACTAAACACTTTTAAGTTTTAATCAGTTACTTTTTAGCTATAGGATAATGGCATTATAAAATATTATCACTTAGATATTTACATGTCTTGTATGTAGAAATAGGCAAATATAGCATAATTTCTTAAAAATGGACATTTTGTTACTTGTTAATAAATATAAACTAACTTGAACTGGTCATACAAAGTGTTAAGTGTACGTTGCACTCGCATTGAAGCGTTGATAGGCAATAAAGGGAAACGACAAATATGACCGCATTGACCGGTAAAAATCCTCCGTGACCGGCACATTTTTGAAAATCCGGTCAAGTTGACCGGTAGATTTTCAAGAGTTATTTCGAGCCTTGGTTGAGACCTGATCATAAACCCCGCGAGTCCATCTTCAAGAATAGTCTCCTGTCTGCGCCCAAACGACTACAGCCGAGCGGATGCTGCTTCGTCTTCAACGATTTGATCTGGTCGTGCAGTACAAGAAGTGAACCCAGATGTATTTGGCTGACACCTTAAGCCGAGCTTATCCTCCAGTTCAGCCACCTTGTGAGAGCACCTATGAAGATGTTCTGCATATTCATGATCCTCAAGGTGAAACAGCAAAGGACACTGAGGCTATAGATATGGCCAGTTCTCTTGCAATCTCCAAAGAAGCCCTTGTCTTGACCCAGCAAGCAACCGACCAAGATGAAAGTTTGCAGCAACTGAGATTAACCATTCAAGAAGGCTGGCCTGACAGTAGTGATGTTCCCGATAATTTGAAGCCATATTTTACTTTCCGTGATGAGTTGAGCTTCCAGAATGGCCTGATCTTCAAGGGGGAGCGTTTGGTAATTCCGCAGAGCATACGAGAGGATATGAAAGCTCGCATACATTCGATCCATATTGGAGTTCAAGGTTGTTTGCGCCGAACACGGGAGACGGGAGTTTATTGGCCTGGAATGATCAAGGACTTACTGGCCTACGTTTCAAAGTGCTCAACATGTAATGCTTACCCAGTCCAACAACCAAAGCAACCGCTACACTCTCACGTCATTCCATCCAGGCCATGGCAGCCCATTTCCTCAGACCTCTTTGAGCTAAAAGGGGTGGACTACTTGATTACGGTTGATTACTACTCAAGTTTCTTTGAAGTGGATCGTCTTAACAACAAGACTGCTCCAGAAATAATCCTCAAGCTAAAAGCCCACCTAGCCAGGCATGGTCTTCCAGAACAGCTGGTCTCGGACAATGGTCCTCCATACTATTCCAGTCAGTTTGCAGAATTCTCCAAGAATTATGGCTTCACACGTTTGACCAGCTCACCAGGTTTTCCCCAATCCAATGGCAAAGTGGAAAATGCTGTCAAGATCGTCAAGCATCTCATGCTCAAGGACAGTCGAAACGAGATCCATACTTAGCCCTACACACCCAGTGAAGATCTTAGCAGCTCACCAGCACAAAGGCTTTTCAATCGTCGCACCAGATTCCTTATACCATCCAGGAGTCTTTTACAGCCTGAAATACCTGCAGACACCTCCACCAAACTCGCTGATCAGAAGAAGAAACAACAAAAATATTTCAACAGAAATGCACATGAATTGCCCAAACTCAAGGCTGGTGATGTGGTGAGGATCAAACCCCTGTCGACCATGAGAAAGGGTGAGAAGTGGGTGAAAGGGAAGGACCATGTGGTTACTGAAAATGGCACACACTTGCGGAGAAACAGAAGACACCTGAAGCTGACCAATGAGTATTTGTAGATACACGACGAGGACATCATACCACCAGATTCTGGGGATGAAGATGGTAGTCACATTCCGCAGGCAGCTGAACCATCCACAACAGCCAACAGCCAAGTCTATCGGATCAGAGCCCTACGTCCAGAACATTTAAGGGACTATGTATTGTATAATTAAGAAATAATAAACATGTGCTAATGACTGTTTAAGTCAACCAAGTAAAACTGAATTCTGAAATAGGTTGAGTTTTCTTTCATATAGTTTTGTTATGATCTCAAATCAAATGGGAAAGGAAGATGTGACGTCATCTACCTTGTGACTGTTGCCCCCAGCAGGGGATTGACCTCGAGGCAGTAAGCAGAATGGAGTTTGTAAATAAAGCCTATCTTGAATAAACCTTTTAAAACTCGTGTTACCACACTTTACACTAGGAGTGTAACGTCTTTATCATTATTATTATTACTAACGACTAACGAGTTTTCTAACCCAATATTGGCTTCCATTTTGAATAAGGCCTGGTTACTTAGGTAAACTCAAAATGCGAGCCCAAAATATTATTTTGCCAGCCCAAAATATTATTTTGCGTGCCCAAAATATTATTTTGCGAGCCCAAAATATTATTTTGCGTGCCCAAAATATTATTTTGCGTGCCCAAAATATTATTTTGCGTGCCCAAAATATTATTTTGCGAGCCCAAAATATTATTTTGCGTGCCCAAAATATTATGAAAAGTGACAAGAACAAGCCAAGGCCGCTCGCTCTCAGGTAAGCTTTTTTGCCGATTAATGCTCCTATTCCTATTAAGTTCCAAACCTACAAGTTTTTATTATAAACCGATAAATCTTACCAGTGCTGGATATTAATTGTGTATCATTTTAGTTGACAAATATATATTTCATCTCGCAGATTGTCTCTCTCTGTTTATGTTTATGGCAGACAGGAAATTCCAGGGGCTAAATAACAGTTGGAAATTCCAGGGGGCTAAATAACAGTTGGAAATTCCAGGATAGGGGGACCAAATAACAGTTAACAGTTGGAAATTCCAGGGTAGGGGCCAAATAACAGTTGGAAATTCCAGGGTAGGGGCCAAATAACAGTTGGAAATTCCAGGGTGGGGAACTGGGTACAACAACCAGGGTAAATGAGAATACAAGCGAATACTGAGGGTAAAACTTGTCAAGCCAAGTTAGTACAGACCCCGAGATCCAGGTATGGGACCCCTTTTTTCACATGACTTGCCTCGATGTGATTGATTCCTTATACGAAGCACCCGCCAAAAACCCGAGAAATGACATATACGCTACACCTCTTGTTTTAATATTATTCATTGCATAAATCCAATTAAAATCCAAGATGGCCACCAATTTGTCCACTGCAAGGACTAGGTCTCAGTCCTCCTTGCCAAAAATTCAAATGTTCCCACCCCCGGTGTCCGGACTTTTATCAAATTCCCGAATGTGGGGATGGCAACGGAGTTCAAATCCCCCACATCTGCCAGGCCTCCCACCATCAGGCTTAACATTGATAGGTGCATTATATTGCACTTAATGCACTGCATAAGAACAAAGATTACCTCAGGTGCACTCTGTTTATCATGGTTTTATTGGTAATATAATATATGTAGTACTGTAGTTTTGATATTAATAAACTAGTATAATACATGTAGTAGTAATGAACAATCATTGGATGAGACTGAGCACATGATCAAGAAATATCCAGACCAAGGTCAATGTTATCTGCCAAAGGCTGAGGCAGATAGTCATGTGTGAGCCGAATCCAATAATTGTTTTATTTTAATATACAATTATAAATGTAGAACACTTTCCTACAGACAATTTTTGATATTTTGTAGGTGGCAAGACATCTAGAATTGTCTGTAGGTTTTTAGCCAATCAAAATCGAGTAGAGCTGTGCCCATTGGGCTCAATTCATAATCGATTAATCGTCCTCAACAATCGATTAATAATGAATTAATCGTTTGCGTAAATTGAGTAGCAATTCGCCACTTCAAGCTGAAACACGTGTAGTGTAATTCAACACCATAATAAAAAAAACAGGTACGCAATGCGTATATGCGTCTGCTGTTGAAGTGAAAATTGGATGAAGATAATGACCTTAGTATAACGATAGATCAGGGGTGGTGGAACTGGTGGAGGGGGCAATGGGGTTGCAATTGGGGAGATGTTCATTTGTAAGTATTCATATATAATAATATATGAACAATCGATACACAGCTATATAAATATACGTAAACAGTGTATTTTGCAAACTCAACAATGCATTCATTTTGCAAACTCAACAATGTTCAATCAAATCCAACATGTATGTGTTAAATATCTACAAAATTTGTGAATAGACGACGGGTACCAAGCCAAAGCATATAAACGCATACCGTAGAATCCCGATTATAAGCCCCCCGATTATAAGCCCCCCGATTATAAGCCCCCCGATTATAAGCCCCCGATTATAAGCCCCCAATTATAAGCCCCCGATTATAAGCCCCCAATTATAAGCCCCCAATTATAAGCCCCCAATTATAAGCCCCCGATTATAAGCCCCCGATTATAAGCCCCCGGTTATAAGCCCATCTGTTTGGTAACAGAAAATACGTTCCGGTTATAGCCCCCCGGATATAAGCCCACCTTCCATTAGCACCTTTTATAGTAAAAATAACAACGAAAAAAACAGAGAAACAGCACAACTAGCAAAACTTTTACTGATAATATGTTTCAACAATTCAGCATTCTCATTATGGCAAGTTAATTGGATAACTTTGCTGTAGGTGACATTACTAAAATTTCAGAGTTCAGTACTTCAGTTGGCGTTATGATGGAATGGATTGTTTTTGGAATGGTTCCCTGGCCAAAATCAGAAATCTTCTTTATTTGTTATTGTTTTTGCACTTGCGATATTAAAGGGGCTATGTCACGACTTGCCTGGTTACTCAGCTAAGCGTACTTTTTGAAATTTTGTTGAAGATAGTATACGGCAATCGTGGCCTTCCAGCTTCTTCTCGTTTCCCACCACGATTAGACATTAAATTGTCATTACGCTTTACTTGTAACTCGTCCAAAAATAACCCACCAACATGAAAATAACAAATACTAATCGAATAAATCGTTCAGCTTTGTCAGCTTTCGCTTCGCTTTGATTTTGGATTCCGAATCAAAAATCAAAAAGTACGCTTAGCTGAGTAACCAGGCAGATCGTGACATAGCCCCTTTAAGCAAAACGTCGAGCAATAAAGTGCCAACATAGTTTGTCTGTTGCGTTTTGAAACGTTTTCTCTATCCCGCTTATTAGGCCTCCCGCTTATAAGCCCCCCGGTTATAAGCCCACTGAAAACTCCTTACGAGTTGTATAAACCCAGGGCTTATAAGCGGGATTCTACGGTATATAGTTATAATGAAAACAAGAGTTTCAGACTTTGAGTGATTATCAGAACTGGGAACTTTTTCCATTCTCAAATACGGGTAAAATCTCAAATGAAACAGAGTTGTTTGATGATTTATTAGGCAAAACCTGTGACTGTGCATGGACAAACGATAATAAATACAACTATATATTATAAAAATACATAACAGTTTAAAGTAGCTCTCCTAATGTTTAAAGTCTCGAGAGGCATGGCACCTCACTATATAACTGAACTTTTTGAGATTAAGGGCTCGGGCCGTTACGCATTACGTTCTTCAAATCAGAAGCTTTTTATGGTTCCTCGGTCACGCTATAAAACCTTCGGTGGTCGTGCACTCTCACTAGCAGGACCTAAAGACCTGGAACCTGTTGACTCTTTTAAAACTAGACTTAAAACTTTTTTATTCATTTCAGCATATAAGTAATAGTTTTCTTATATTATATAAGTACATTAATGATATACAATATAGTAATCTATATAAATACAATGTAAAAATACATAATTTTAGCCTTCATCATTTACTATTTAATTAGAGTTTTTAATATTGTAAAGCGCTTTAGAATATGTTATAATTTAAGCGCTATATAAATTATGTTATTATTATTATTATTAAAAACTATATATTATAAAAATATATTCACTTGATGAAACTATATATGTTGAATCGCATCACGGTTTAATAATGATTACATTGACTTGCACGATATTAGCAACAACACAATAAACTATACAGGAAAAAATAAAACAAATGACAAATATTACAGTTACCTCAATACATCTAATGTATTTCAATAGTCAATACAGAATTCATATCACATATGTCGGGTATCGCTTCTTCGTTTCAACATTATCTTCGATTATCTTGGCAATTGTTTGCATGATGCATTGACACATTTTGAGAGTTTTTATAAGAGCTTGTTGAGAGATTGTTTTCGAGTTTGTATTGTTTAATCATGGATAGTAATTAGTAAATAGACATGGTTTAATATTTCGAGTTTCATTTTGACATCGCGGACGAATCCGTTCGTCATCTTTTTAGTGCAGGTCTACCACGATCGGCGTTACCAATAAAGAGTTTTCCCAGCCACATATTAAACTGATCAATAAAATGTATTTCAGTGTAAACAACTCTTCAAACTAGGTGAACGAAAACATCCTAACAAACGAACATCTCGGTCGATAACATAGCGCTCTGCTACGCAGACGCAAAAATGTGGACAAATAACCATGTAGAAGCCATCAAATTGATTTGGTGTTTTTAAAATGTGGCATACTCTACAGAATGGTTGAGCTGAAAAGAAAGAATCTTTCACAAAAGTGAACCGAAATATTCGCGCTAATTGGGAACTGTCACTGTCAGACTTCAGAGTGTCAGCCGTGAGAACGAATATAATATGACTACTTCATGTTGCATCCACATTACCTGCATATCATTTGTCTGGGCTATCCTGTGATAAGAAGGAGAAGTTGTTGGTAGAAATTCTTCTAAATTAGCATGCAAGAGGATCGTACCATTGTGCATATACATTCCCAAACCTGGCAGTTTCTGTTTTAGCAATAACGTCTTTCTTCTTTCTTAGGATGACTGGCATGAAATATCAGAGATTGTATGAGATTTTTACAGAGATATATTCCACTCGCGACACGGTATGTTTGCTGTCCGAATTTCTTCAATTGCCTTGTCTTCTTATTACTACTACTATTACTATTATTACTAATAAGTGCTAGAATAACATTGCTTGCACTGACACGGAAAAAATTGCACCAATTTATAAGAAATTTATAAGAGGCTCTGTCAAAACACAGACATTCAACTAACACAGCTTATATGATTGGTTTAGTAATATACTTTGTATACATGAAGCCCCAAAGCAAAGCTTCATTCCGCCCTAATTACTGCCAATTACTTCCATTTCGGCACATAATATTTCATTGGTTGTTTTCAAAGCGTCAGTGCAAGGGAAATGATAATTAGTTGTATGACTCGACTAATTGAGATGCTAAATCTATAGAAATTCAGAATTGAAAGGTATGCTTAACTCATTTAATGGATATGTTTTTCTCCGAAAATGTGTAGTGCGAAAATTACAGTTTGAGTTTCATAGGTAGTGCCATTTTTTTCGTGTCAGTCATTATTCGGGTGCCATTTTTATCGGTGCCATTTTTACCGGTGCCATTTTTTCCGATCACCCATGGCAAGGCAATGCAGTAGGGAACAATTCTTTGTAGGCTATTTCGAGGGGTTGTTTGGACGCCGACCAATTGAAACCATTGGCACGCGTAACGCATGTCATAACCTTTGTTGTCCGACGCGGTTAAACGTCGAGCGCATATATTAGAGTTTGCGGGGCCTAGCGTAAAATAATCGTCTAAATAATGAAGTAAGTCTTCCACATCAAAATTGTTCCTAAAAAAAAATCCATTCAAACAGTTCTGCCAATGTGAACAACCATGGTGCCGATCGCAAGCCAAACGGGAGGGCTAAAGTCGATACAGTATCTTTCTCGCCAACGCATACCCAAAAGATATCTATCAGCCGGATGAATAGGAACTGCGATAGCCACTTTAAAGTTTTAATGTCGATTTTACCCATCAATATCCCTCTACCGTAGCGCATAATCGTATCTATCGCATTCTTCAACTTCGTGTAAGTCAATGAAAATTATTTTATTATTCTGTCGTTTGCACTATTGGCCGTGAGATGTGACAGGTCAAGAATAAGCCGCCAATTGTCGTTGCCCTTCCTAGGTATCACACCAAAACGTCTCACATGTAAGTTTTCAATCGGTGGTGCTATCGTCGGACCAAAAACCCGCCCGAGTTGCAACTATTCGTCAATTACCGCCGCGTGTTCGAGGGTCGACGGGCAATTTGATTCTGCGCACTTGGGCTTTGATAACTCTTTGTGAAATCTCAAACGAAAACCATAACGAAAACCGTTTAACGAGAAAGTACCGGACCTTGTTGCGATCCGGGTGCGACATTAATTGTATTTTCAAGTTGGTGACATCAACTGGTGACCCCGATGTCGGAATATTTCCATTGCGTGTAATTACAAGTGTGATGTTAACAGTGCGTGGTGACAGTTCATTTAGGCTGCGCTCTCTTTGATCGGTCAACGCGTTGGGTGATAGATAGATAGATAACTTTATTTAAACACGCTTACAACGTCAACAAAAGCTGGTTTCCACGAAGGGCGTGCACAACAATAAAGACAAATAAAACAGTATAAAGTAACAACAGTAAAGAATGGTTCGACTAGCTAACAATGTCAATATAAGGTAATAATACTAGGAGTTCTTATCAGAAGTGAAATGCTGCCTCTGGACTGACACAGGAGCAGTGGTACGAGGTTGGAGCAGTGTGCCAGCAGAATGATGCTAGAAAATTATAAAAGCCCACGGTTGCCATGGTAACACATTATGCTTTTGTTACTCTTTTGTGCCAGGTTTGGTTATACTCATATTAGTATAAAATAATGTCAATCGGTGCTTCCATCAAACCTGCTTGCATATATAAGGCATATTTGTAGGCGCAGCTGAAAAGCCCTCGAACTGTAGGGAGCCACCTTAAAGCGGCTAATTGGAATGGTTTAAAGGAAGATTTTACAAATATTCCATGGAACTGTATTGATTTGGTGTTAGATATCGAGGATGTTTGGAATTCGTGGAAGAGTTTATTTTTCAAGGCTGTTGATCGCAATATTCCTTCTAAATTTATTTCTTCAAAACGCAATGTCCCCTGGTTTAATTCGGATTTGAAGAAATTGATTCATAAAAAATGCAGATTATGGAAAAAAGCGAAGTCCTCTGGGAGTCAGGTCAGATGGTCCAGTTACACGCGATTTAGTAACGAGATTAAAGACAAGTTGAGGAAGGCGTATTATAAATATGTTAAAAACCTTACAAATTCTCTTGGCGAGAATCCAAAGAAGTTCTGGACGTTCTTTAAGGCACGCACGGGTACGTCAAGCGTTTCGAAAAGCATCGAATTCAATGGTCTCAAGGGATATTCGCCTTCTTCAATTGCTACGATTTTCAATACATTTTTCCATTCTGTCTTTATAGCCCTTGTGATGAATCTTCTGTGCCAGTTTACAATTTACATACAAGCTATGTTATTAATGACTTGATTTGTACGCAAGACGAAATTGCGGATTTGTTATCTGGCCTTGAGGTTGGCAAGTCTTCTGGTCCGGATAATATTTCGCCAAGAATTCTGAAAGAATGTGCTCGCGAACTTGCGCCATCGCTGACAAAATTATTTAATCTGTCGTTGAGTACTGGCGAGTTACCTAATGACTGGAAGGTAGCAAACATTGTGCCTATACATAAATCGGGCGAACGAACCTTAACTATCGTCCAGTTTCTCTTACCAGTATCATTGTCAAGACCTTGGAACGCAGGATCCATAAACATATTATGAATTTCCTTACAGAATTACATCTACTATGCAAAAACCAACATGGTTTCAGAAAGTTTCGATCTTGTCTTACGCACTTCAGTTATTGCATCAGTGGTTTTCTTCGTTGGACAAACAGGGGGCAATTGACGTTGTCTTCTTAGATTTTGCAAAGGCCTTCGATAGAGTATCCCACCATCATCTTCTTAATAAGCTTCAGTCGTATGGTATAAAAGGTCAGTTACTTGTGTGGATAAATAATTTTTTATCGGGAAGGAATCAGAGGGTTGTAATCGACGGTCATGAATCTAATTGGTTAGAAGTTACCTCTGGGGTTCCACAGGGAAGCATCCTGGGGCCACTAATGTTTTTGATTTACGTCAACGATCTTCCTTCAAGTGTCACTGGTGATGTTGAACTTTTTGCAGACGACAGTGTTCTTCATCGTCAAATCTCTATATCTAGTGATTGTGACCTCTTTCAGGATAATTTAGAACAAGTTAGTGAATGGTGTGACATCTCACTAGTTAAGTTGAAGACTGAAAAATGTCGTATCCTTCATGTCACAAGGCAAAAAAATCCTTTCAATCATGAGTATAGTCTTGATGGTAAAACTATGGAGACCGTTGACCAACATAAGCACCTTGGAGTATGGATTCAATCTTCGCTATCCTGGGATTATCATATTAACACTATATGTGCAAAGGCTAATAAAGTATTGGGTCTAATACGCAGAACCTTTGGTTGTAAAAACCCAACAGGAGTTGAGATTGCTTTTAAGTCTCTAGTAAGACCAATATTAGAGTACTGTTGTCAGTTATGGAATCCTTATTTGGTGAAGCATGTCAATGCAATAGAAAAGATTCAACGGAGAGCTACAAGATTAATATGTGGTCCAGATCAACCCTACACTGAAAGACTAAATAAACTCAAGTGGCCATCTCTTGAGTTACGCAGAAAGTACCTTTGTCTTGTCCAGTTGTACAAAATTATGTTTGGTCTGTGTGATATTGACAAATCTAAATATTTAGATTTAATAGGAGAATCTCGTACAAGATCCAATCACAAGTACAAATTAAGACCTAAACATGCACGTACAAATTACTTTATGTTTTCATTTTTTAATAGATATGTGAGCGATTGGAACTCGTTACCATTTGACGTTGTGGAAACTAAATCTTTAAGTAGTTTCAAGAACAAATTAATGTCTTTTTTATTATCTAAGACTTAGATTTGATTTAATATTTTTTTTACCTTCATGTCAGGAGAGCAGTTTTAAAATGGGAATTTAGTTTCCTCCTACTGTTATCCTCCCTTTGTTTATTTATTTATTTTTATTTATTTATTTATTTAGTGTATCATTGTTGTATGTAATAGTTGGGAAAGTTTATGAAATTAATGTTCAATCAAATCCAGAGCTACATGTATGTGTTAAATATCTACAAAATTTGTGAATAGACGACGGATATAATAAAATGTATGTACATTCATTTACCTGTACCAAGCCAAAGCAGATATAAACGCATACCGTAGAATCGCGATTATAAGCCCCCCGATTATAAGCCCCCGATTATAAGCCCCCGATTATAAGTCCTCGATTATAAGCCCCCAATTATAAGCCCCCCGGTTATAAGCCCCCGGTTATAAGCCCATCTGTTTGGTAACAGAAAATACCTTCCGGTTATAGCCCCCCGGATATAAGCCCACCTATCATTAGCACCTTTTATAGTAAAAATAACAACGAAAAAAACAGAGAAACAGCACAACTAGCAAAACTTTTACTGATAATATGTTTCAACAATTCAGCATTCTCATTATGGCAAGTTAATTGGATAACTTTGCTGTAGGTGACATTACTAAAATTTCAGAGTTCAGTACTTTAGTTGGCGTTATGATGGAATGGATTGTTTTTGGAATGGTTCCCTGGCCAAAATCAAATCTTCTTTATTTGTTATTGTTTTTGCACTTGCGATATTAAGCAAAACGTTGAGCAATAAAGTGCCAACATAGTTTGTCTGTTGCGTTTTGAAACGTTTTCTCTATCCCGCTTATTAGGCCTCCCAGTTATAAGCCCCCGGTTATAAGCCCCTCGGTTATGAGCCCACTGAAAACTCCTTACGAAGGGCTTATAAGCGGGATTCTACGGTATATAGTTATAATGAAAACAAGAGTTTCAGACTTTGAGTGATTATCAGAACTGGGAACTTTTTCCATTCTCAAATACGGGTAAAATCGCAAATGAAACAGAGTTGTTTGATGATTTATTAGGCAAAACCTGTGACTGTGCATGGACAAACGATAATAAATACAACTATATATTATAAAAATACATAACAGTTTAAAGTAGCTCTCCTAATGTTTAAAGTCTCGAGAGACATGGCACCTCACTATATAACTGAACTTTTTGAGATTAAGGGCTCGCGCCGTTACGCATTACGTTCTTCAAATCAGAAGCTTTTTATGGTTCCTCGGTCACGCTATAAAACCTTCGGTGGTCGTGCACTCTCACTAGCAGGACCTAAGACCTGGAACCTGTTGACTCTTTTAAAACTAGACTTAAAACTTTTTTATTCATTTCAGCATATAAGTAATAGTTTTCTTCTTATATTATATAAGTACATTAATGATATACAATATAGTAATCTATATAAATACAATGTAAAAATACATAATTTTAGCCTTCATCATTTACTATTTAATTTAATTAATATTGTAAAGCGCTTTAGAATATGTTATAATTTAAGCGCTATATAAATTATGTTATTATTATTATTATTATTAAAAACTATATATTATAAAAATATATTCACTTGATGAAACTATATATGTTGAATCGCATCACGGTTTAATAATGATTACATTGACTTGCACGATATTAGCAACAACACAATAAACTATACAGGAAAAAATTAAACAAATGACAAATATTACAGTTACCTCAATACATCTAATGTATTTCAATAGTCAATACAGAATTCATATCACATATGTCGGGTATCGCTTCTTCGTTTCAACATTATCTTCGATTATCTTGGCAATTGTTTGCATGATGCATTGACACATTTTGAGAGTTTTTATAAGAGCTTGTTGAGAGATTGTTTTCGAGTTTGTATTGTTTAATCATGGATAGTAATTAGTAAATAGACATGGTTTAATATTTCGAGTTTCATTTTGACATCGCGGACGAATCCGTTCGTCATCTTTTTAGTGTAGGTCTACCACGATCGGCGTTACCAATAAAGAGTTTTCCCAGCCACATATTAAACTGATCAATAAAATGTATTTCAGTGTAAACAACTCTTCAAACTAGGTGAACGAAAACATCCTAACAAACGAACATCTCGGTCGATAACATAGCGCTCTGCTACGCAGACGCAAAAATGTGGACAAATAACCATGTAGAAGCCATCAAATTGATTTGGTGTTTCTAAAATGTCGCATACTCTACAGAATGGTTGAGCTGAAAAGAAAGAATCTTTCACAAAAGTGAACCGAAATATTCGCGCTAATTGGGAACTGTCACTGTCAGACTTCAGAGTGTCAGCCGTGAGAACGAATATAATATGACTACTTCATGTTGCATCCACATTACCTGCATATCATTTGTCTGGGCTACCCTGATAAGAAGGAGAAGTTGTTGGTAGAAATTCTTCTAAATTAGCATGCAAGAGGATCGTACCATTGTGCATATACATTCCCACACCTGGCAGTTTCTGTTTTAGCAATAACGTCTTTCTTCTTTCTTAGGATGACTGGCATGAAATATCAGAGATTGTATGAGATTTTTACAGAGATATATTCATCTCGCGACACGGTATGTTTGCTGTCCGAATTTCTTCAATTGCCTTGTCTTCTTATTACTACTACTATTACTATTATTACTACTACTATTACTATTATTACTAATAAGTGCTAGAATAACATTGCTTGCACAGAATTTTAATGACTGACACGGAAAAAATTGCACCAATTTATAAGAAATTTATAAGAGGCTCTGTAAAAAAACAGACATTCAACTAACACAGCTTATATGATTGGTTTAGTAATATACTTTGTATACATGAAGCCCCCAAAGCAAAGCTTCATTCCGCCCTAATTACTGCCAATTACTTCCATTTCGGCACATAATATTTCATTGGTTGTTTTCAAAGCGTCAGTGCAACGGAAATGATAATTAGTTGTATGACTCAACTAATTGAGATGCTAAATCTATAGAAATTCAGAATTGAAAGGTATGCTTAACTCATTTAATGGATATGTTTTTCTCCGAAAATGTGTAGTGCGGAAATTACAGTTTGAGTTTCATAGGTAGTGCCATTTTTTTCGTGTCAGTCATTATTCGGGTGCCATTTTTATCGGTGCCATTTTTACCGGTGCCATTTTTTCCGATCACCCATGGCAAGGCAATGCAGTAGGGAACAATTCTTTGTAGGCTATTTCGAGGGGTTGTTTGGACGCCGACCAATTGAAACCATTGGCACGCGTAACGCATGTCATAACCTTTGTTGTCCGACGCGGTTAAACGTCGAGCGCATATATTAGAGTTTGCAGGGCCTAGCGTAAAATAATCGTCTAAATAATGAAGTAAGTCTTCCACATCAAAATTGTTCCTAAAAAAAAAATCCATTCAAACAGTTCTGCCAATGTGAACAACCATGGTGCCGATCGCAAGCCAAACGGGAGGGCTAAAGTCGATACAGTATCTTTCTCGCCAACGCATACCCAAAAGATATCTATCAGCCGGATGAATAGGAACTGCGATAGCCACTTTAAAGTTTTAATGTCGATTTTACCCATCAACATCCCTCTACCGTAGCGCATAATCGTATCTATCGCATTCTTCAACTTCGTGTAAGTCAATGAAAATTATTTTATTATTCTGTCGTTTGCACTATTGGCCGTGAGATGTGACAGGTCAAGAATAAGCCGCCAATTGTCGTTGCCCTTCCTAGGTATCACACCAAAACGTCTCACATGTAAGTTTTCAATCGGTGGTGCTATCGTCGGACCAAAAACCCGCCCGAGTTGCAACTATTCGTCAATTACCGCCGCGTGTTCGAGGGTCGACGGGCAATTTGATTCTGCGCACTTGGGCTTTGATAACTCTTTGTGAATCCGGGTGCGACATTAATTGTATTTTCAAGTTGGTGACATCAACTGGTGACCCCGATGTCGGAATATTTCCATTGCGTGTAATTACAAGTGTGATGTTAACAGTGCGTGGTGACAGTTCATTTAGGCTGCGCTCTCTTTGATCGGTCAACGCGTTGGGTGATAGATAGATAGATAACTTTATTTAAACACGCTTACAACGTCAACAAAAGCTGGTTTCCACGAAGGGCGTGTACAACAATAAAGACAAATAAAACAGTATAAAGTAACAACAGTAAAGAATGGTTCGACTAGCTAACAATGTCAATATAAGGTAATAATACTAGGAGTTCTTATCAGAAGTG
The DNA here is from genome assembly GCA_035772405.1 of Chrysogorgia sp. JL179-B06. Taxonomy (NCBI): domain Eukaryota; kingdom Metazoa; phylum Cnidaria; class Anthozoa; order Scleralcyonacea; family Chrysogorgiidae; genus Chrysogorgia; species Chrysogorgia sp. JL179-B06. Next base: position 51,920 of record JAYKKM010000084.1, read on the forward strand.
AAATGCTGCCTCTGGACTGACACAGGAGCAGTGGTACGAGGTTGGAGCAGTGTGCCAGCAGAATGATGCTAGAAATTTCTATAAAATAGACTGTAGAATCTACACCACATATCAAGGCGATTATATAGCCTTGTAATATTACAATAACATACGGTAATCATATGGCGCGTTTATAATGTCAAAATTCAATGTTTGAACGCCATACATCTAATTCGAACAATATTTACTCGAAAGAGCCTGAAGCCTCGCGAAGTTATAAATTTTCCATGATCAAGCGACACTTTTGCCAAATCGAACTTCACGTTTGTAATATTTGCTGGCGGTAACTTGGGCTTAAGTATGTAAAAGTACGCAGCACAACGTATGAATATACCAACGAATGTAGCTATTGTTTATATTGAAGTAAAAACTAATATATTGTAAGCAATGCTATTAAATTTGGACAATTGGATATCTAAATGTAAACAATGTCGAACTGCGAACTATGTTGAACCGTGTTGCTTTTTTCAATAGAAACTGTCACATCCACTTTAACTTGTATAACTTTTGAAATACAGCAGCTACAGACATGTAAAAGTACTTTTAAAATTTAAATTTCTGATGTATAAATATTAAGGCTTTACCTCGGTGTAAGAACCTCACGAGTGACGTCACACCACTCAATATATATTTATTATATAAAATAATATTGTATATATAAAATAATTATATAAATAATATTGCGCTTTTAAAAAAACAACTAAGTAAGGTAGCACAATAACGTTTACGTATATTGTAGACAGATAAATTATCTTTGTTTTAAGGTATAAGAGAGCTTGTAGAGTTGATTATTTGTCAAGAAAACGTTCGACGTATTTGGGTTAAATTACGATGCTGTTTTTGAAGATGGCGGCCAAATTATATGTTTGCATATAATAAGCCCTCCTCTTCGAACGTTTTGTTGAGAAAAAGTAAACTTTACAAGGTCTAATGCACGAGTTGTTTGACTTGTCTAATGTCTTCTAACCAACGGCAACAAACAACAGTTGTCAGTTGGTAAGTTGGATGTTCAACGGCAGAAATCCCTCACGAGGAACATATGGTTGTACCACAACGTGTTAGCTTCGGAAGTAGACAAAGAAGCACTGATGCCACTGATCGAAAACAACTGACAATGTGTTAGCGGGACATGCGCACTTGAGCCAGTTGAGTTGAGAGATCACATGATCTAACATCTCGATAAATTTACAAATCGAGATTCTGGTCGGATATACATAGCTCGGCAAAGGGACTGGCACGAGTTAACACGAAACGTCAAGAATAGTGTAATCCCTTGAGGGGAGGCAGCAAATAATAATAATAAAGATTATATATCGTTATATTTATGTATTTTAAATTGATTTACATAAACGTTATTTAATGACATGAGCAGCGATTTTGCGTTCAAAGTATAGCAGAGATTTGCTCTCCCTAATTTCTTTAGGCAAAGAGTTCCATATAAATGCCCCATCAAACATGAAACTCTTTTTCGTGCTATTTGTACGTGGTTGTGGCAAACAAACGGCAGATGAGATGTCCCGAAGATTATAATTTGACATCTCTTTCTTATAAGTAAAAAGATTTGTGAGACTCTTTGGTCCCATATTATTTAAAATTTTAAACATGATCTTAGCTTTGACTTTTCTTCTTTGAGCTTGAAGTGATTGCCATCCTAATGCACTTAACGCAATTTTGTGATCAATGTCATTGTTCATATTTGTGATAATTCTAGCAGCTCTGTTATGAAGATTTTGTAATCGTGTTGACTGCGTTTTAACAAACACATTCCATACTTCACAACAATAGTTAAAGTATGGTTGAACAATGGCATTGTAGACGGAAAGAAGAGAGTCTCTGTCAACAAATTCCCTTAAACGTCGGAGAGCACCTAATCCTGAAGTAATTTTCTTGCAGATACTTTCAGTATTGCTTTTCCAGGATAGATGTTGGTCAATAGTTACTCCTAGAGTCTTGCATTCAAACACTTGTTTAATTGATTTATTTTCTATAATGACGTTTAGCTGCGTTTCTGAGATATTATTTATCTGTGGTTTTGATCCGATCAACATAAATTCAGTTTTCGCTACATTTAGACTAAGTTTGTTTGCCATTAACCATTTCCTGAGGTTTTCTAAATCTGAATTCATTGCAATTTCGACATCATTTATCGTCTCACCGGAGGCTGTTAAGTTTGTGTCATCAGCAAATAATCGGGGTTTAGTTTTATTTAAGCATTCTGGTAAATCATTTATGTATAATAAAAAGAATAAAGGCCCTAAGATTGAGCCCTGAGGAACACCTCATTTAATCCTTGTGCGATGGGTGATCTTGCGCGATAATACGGAGTGGATAATTGCTGCTGCTGGCATTGGATGCTTCGGTGCGGGCCTCCGCACTTGTCGCAAGCGTGATGAAATCTACAATGGCCGCGAGGGCTGCGGTGTTATCCGCGATTCAACGAGACGCACGTTTCCCTAGTTATGTCATCACCTCGTGCTTCGTAGCGTTGCCCGCGGGGGATGACCAGCTGCGGGCCCCCAACTACACAGATCCGCTTTGGCGCTTTCAACACGCTCCAATCTGTTAGGTTAGCAGCGGCCGCTTGCCCGCTTCCATACGAAAAGCGCGATCATAATTATACCAAGCCCTACCAATAAAACGTTTCTCCATTCGCATTATCATCATCATTATCACTAACAGATCACGGGCTCTATCTGGGGAGTACGCCACTATGATCGAGGTGTAGCTGTTAAAGCGCTCCACCCATGACAGGATGTCTAGTATTTCCTGACCGAGATTTGCTCCGCCGTCAATTGTCGACGAGGGGCACTCCATGCTATGACTTTCCAGATTTTCTGGCATAAGTTCCGCATTTTTACGATATTTAAACAGGCATATTTAACCGCGAACAGCCGACTGTCCTACATGAATACCAACAAAGGATTAAGGAAGGTCCACTCATTATTGTAATAGTTTGTTATATGGTGTACCTGCATACCAACTAGATAAGCTGCAAAGACGCACAGTTGATTTTTATGGAGCATAAATGTTGCCATATTACCCCACTTCTTTCAAAGTTACACTGGTTACCAGTTAGATTTCGTATTAAATTTAAAATTTTGCTAATTACTTTTAAGGCTATTCATGGGTTAGCACCTTCGTATATTAAGGATTTAATTTTGATTAAATCGTCTGTCATTGGGAGGTATAATCTTAGATCTAACAAGGAGCTACTGCTTAAGCCTCCATCATGTAAGACCTATGCAACACTTGGGGACCATGCATTTATTACATCGGCTCCAAAGCTGTGGAACGATCTTCCCGCAGACATTCGTAACGCAAAGAATGTGGACTGTTTTAAGAGGCTTCTTTTGTCGCTTTTTTATAGATTAGTGTATGTTAACTCTACCTAATCTTTCTTCTTATATTTATTATTTATAGTTCAAAATAATATACGACAATAATATATAAAATAATATAAGTAGACAAACCGTTTTTACGAACGGTATATGCACCTTCTCGTAATATAATAGACACGTATTATATTTATTAAGACTCGGTAATTCCGAATCTGATTTCAGGATTGAAATCGAGTACATATTGGCCGAGATAGCGTTCAAAATCGACGTGCGATATCTGTTAATGGCAGACAAAGTGATATGATCGGCAGCCGGTTATTTAATTGTAAATACTTATATCTTATTTTGCTTAGGCCTGGTTTAGACGTCGAAGTTCCGTCGCATTTAATGCGTCGCATTTAATGTACCCTGGGTGCCAGAGGTTCTTCCGCGCTCGATTACGGGCGGGAAAGGCGGGCGTGCGACCTATTTTATTCGACGGAAATGCGACGTCTAAACTGATTAGTGTAGTGGTTAGTTTCAAGGGTTGCGATGTCGAATATGGCGAGTTCAGATCCCACAACGGACATCCTTTCTGTGAGTTTTCGTTTTTTAATTTATTATTCTTTCATTTTTTGTCTTGATTTTTAACGGTTATAGGCTTAGGGTTTGGTTAGGGTTTGGGTTTAAGGCACCAGTCATTTCGATGGCGTGGGTTCGAATCTCACCGCTGCCATTGCTCATTTTATTTTATTTTATTGCTCTTGAATTTAATTTTAATAAAAATACTTGAATTGCAATAACAATTGAAAAACTCAAGTTTTCAAAATATCTAGATATAAAATACATACTTCCAAAGAGTGTAAAAAGGTTTATATATAAATGAAGTAAATTATTATTGGAACGATACTTGTGGTTAACACGAGTTGGTAGAATATCATGTATACGACTAGAATTATCTAATACTGCAGATGAGTAAAAACTACGAGTGAGTGACTCATGTCGTTCATTGAGTGTAACTAGACTGAGTTTTATTAGACGTTCGTTCTAAGACAAACTCGGCAGGATAATCTTTGTCGCTCTCCGTTGTATCTGTTCAACTTGATCTCTAAGTTTCTGAGAAAGTGACGAGTGCCAGACTGGGCATGCATGCTCAAAGATGGATCTAATAAAACTACAGTAGACAACGCACAGGTCCGCTGCAGGCACACCGCTTTGCTTAAAGGGACACTCCGGCCCAAATACAAATGCAGTTCATATGAAAGATCTTACTGACTTTAGTTTATTTCCAAAGTTTCAGCATTCCTATCAATTTAGTTGAGAAGATATTGCTAGTTGAAGTTGAAAATTTGTGGATGTTGACGCCATATTGGTTTTGAAAATATGACGTCATTGAGTGATTCTTTATCGTCAGTGGAGTTGTTTTGATGGCGATCACATAGTGATAGTTATTGTGAATGGTCTTTGGACGAAAATTAGTCGAAATAAACTATTTAGTTCATCATGCAGGAAAGTAGAGGAGCTTCTTAGGCATAATACGAGATCACGTCACTCAGTGACGTCATATTTGAGAAACAAAATGGCGTCGAAATTGGACAAACTCTCCAACTTCAACTAACCATATCTTCTTAACTAAATTGATAGGAATGCTGAAACTTTGGAAATAATCTAAAGTCAGTAAGATCTTTCATATGAACTACATTTGTATTTGGGCCCGCGGAGTGTCCCTTTAAGTGTCCGTAATAGTGAATCCAATAACTTGCTGCACTGCTCTTTACGTCTGTCGGTTACAAATATCTAAATTATGATGGTTTTAAATTTTATATAAACGTAGAAAGAACTCACCGTGTACCAATTACATGATTATTATTATGATTATTATCGAATTTTTAAAGAGGATAAACATTTCAGTATTTGACATACTGCTATCACTATGCGTCTCAACATATACCTAGTACATAATATAGTAATAAATAGTAAAAAATGCAACATATATAACAAAATAACCAGACTGATAAATAACTATATAACATAATAACTCAAAAATAAATAAATAAACAATAAATGAAATAAACTAAATAAATGTTATAACCAGAGCCAAGATCACATAAAATGTGTGTCCAACAGACTTTTAGTATCCTTTACACTTCTTATGCTAATCGGAAGGTCATTATATATCTTTGCGGCGGCATAATAGAATGACTGTCTGGCATATTCAAGTTTTACTTTAGGTAGTTTCACAAGAACAGAATTATTTCTTGTGTGTTGTTGGTGAACATTAATCTCGAAAACATCCTTGAAAGTTGCTACATATTTCATTATCCAAGCAAGGGAATACGGATTTAAATTTTAGGTAAACGCAGAAAGAACTCACACATATATATATATATTATATATAATATATATTTATATATATATTTATATATATTTATGTATATTTATATATATTTATATTTGAGCGGAGCATGGTAGCACCAACTCCTTATAAGGAAGTAAAAAGTCGTTTTGGGTGAACCGTTTGAATCGGACAATATTTGGATTTTGGGCGAAGGAGGCCATTGGCGAGTGGTGATCTGACTAACTACATAAATGGGTTTTTACGAAGGTTATACACGTTTGCGTAATATTATGGGCACGTGCGTTATGTATTTAGACTCGTTAATTTCAAATCTGTTTTCAGAATTGAAATCCAGTAAATATTGGCCGAGATAACGTCCACAATCTTATCGACAGAGACTACAAATACAAATACGCAATCTGGGGACTGGGGACCATGGATGGGAAAAGAAACTCCAGGGGTGGGGTGGGGTGGGAGAAGTGGTAGAAAAGGCGAGCGAGGGGATTATTGCGCATTCGTATTTCTAGTAGGCTAATGTGTGTGGCTAAAGTAGCCCTAAAAAAGTTGTCGATCCGTACGAACTGTAACGGACCGTATGCTAGATTCACGATCCGTGAATAGGCTAGGTAAGATTAGCCTGTGACAGCCTGAATATACACCTGTAATACAGTCTGTGAAAATTCGCATGATAGCTTGTCGACCCCCCACTGAGCTACTCAGAACTGAGAAGTAGATTTTGAGTGGTTTAATACTCATCATTCACAATTGTTTATTTGATTGGATTATTTGATCTCACAAGAATTCCCAGAGAACCAATTGTAACTGGAATAAGACAAGAGTTGTGATTTGGACAATCAAAATCTTCTTAGATCTGAGAAGCTCAGCGGGGGGTCGACAAGCTAACGTACTAAGGTGTATATTCAGGCTGTACACAGGCTAGGGTAAGATAGCCCTCAAAAAAGTTGTCGATCCGTACGAGTCGTAACGGATGGTGTGCAAATTCACGATCCGTAAATATACTAATATAGTGTGTCGCTGTACAAGTCGTAACGTGCCGTATAGTATAGACTTGATGATCGTTGAATAGGCTAATAAGTATTGTGTGGCATAGATATGAGTCGAGAACATTCGACCGTATGTTATATTCATGTAATTAGTGAAATGTAATTAACTTGGCTATATATTACATGTATGGCTATATATTACATATATGGCTATATATTACATACTATATATTACATACTATATATTACATATATGGCTATATGTTACGTACTATATATTACATACTATATATTACATATATGGCTATATATTACATACTATGGATTACGCTTTCTTCTAAGAGCTCAATATACGTAAATGTATTGCCGTAATATGGAAACAAGTTTTAAAACATATTTACAGATGTTTCGTTGTGAACTTACAACATCTTCAGATGAGAGTAATAATTACAGCTGTGAAAACTATCTATATATATATAAGTAAAAAGAGGATAATTAAGTATTCTCCTATGTAAGTATAGACTTATGTATATATATATAGATAGTTATCACAGTGAAGATGTTGTAAGTTCACAATGAAACGTCAGTAAATATGTTCTAAAATTTGACTTGTTTCCATATTATTATCTCATCTTTATATATATATCTGTAATTGCTGAAAAAAGACTTTCGATCTGAGTACGAGTGGTAATGGACAACAGTTCGCTATCTTCCCTGTATTCCTTCAGTTTTACACGGAAACTTTATGAGCGGAGCAATAATATTCGATATTCGAAGCTACACAAACTTATAAACGCCGCCCCGTGAATGACACGGAAATCCGGAACATACATGACATAAAATTGTAATACAATGATATGCTGCGTGCAGACTCTAGGTTTTCAACTCGTTGGGCGCAGCGACCGTCTTTTGTGCGTTATATTGACAAAATGTTTTCAACTCGTTGGGCGCAGCGACCGTCTTTTGTGCGTTATATTGACTAAAAGTTTTCAACTCGTTGGGCGCAGCGACCGTCTTCAAAGGACATACATTCCACGTCTTCGGAAGACAAAAACATCGAGTTATCGAAGTAAATTAACCGTCTGGCGTCAGACAGAATAAAATTGTCTGAAATTTGTCATATAGTAATAATTGCTGCCTACGTACGCTAATCTTGACTTGGGTTCTGTGTCTCGTGCCCAGACCTTTTCGCGGAACTATGCGTACACTTTACTAACCTTCCACCTTCGCAACTTCTGAGATCCACGACGTTCAAATAGCATATGGGGTCACCACTTTCTGTGGGTATCTCCTCGACGTTCAAATAGCATATGGGGTCACCATTTTCTGTGGGGTCACCACTTCCTGTGGGTATATCCCCGACGTTACAATGGTATATGGGGTCACCTGCATTTAATGTGGGTACTGCATCTCCCCGAAATTAAACAGTAAAATTATATGGAGTTGGAGAGAGTATGGAGAGAGAGAAAAAATATATAGTGTTACCACCACAAGTGTTACGACAGTAAACGACAGTATATGTGCGGATTGCTACCCCGACGTTGCACTTTAAAGTTTTAATGTCGATTTTACCCATCAACATCCCTCTACCGTAGCGCATAATCGTATCTATCGCATTCTTCAACTTCGTGTAAGTCAATGAAAATTATTTTATTATTCTGTCGTTTGCGCTATTGGCCGTGAGATGTGACAGGTCAAGAATAAGCCGCCAATTGTCGTTGCCCTTCTTAGGTATCACACCAAAACGTTTCACATGTAAGTTTTCAATCGGTGGTGCTATCGTAGGACCAAAAACCCGCCCGAGTTGCAACTCTTTCACTAAATATTCGTCAATTACCGCCGCGTGTTCGAGGTCGACGGGCAATTTGATTCTGCGGACTTGGGCTTTGATAACTCTTTGTGAAATCCCAAACGAAAACCGTTTAACAAGAAAGTACCGGACTTTGTTGCGATCCGGGTGCGACATTAATTGTATTTTCAAGTGAGTTTTTTGGTTTGGGGTAGGTAATGAGAACCACACTGCTGTCCTTTGTGTATAAACAGTAAAACTATGGGGGCGGGAATTAGAATAACGAGCGCATTTAGCCATAGGCTATAATGCGTGTGATGTTACCGCGCGGTTGGACATGCAGTGTAAATTGAATAAGAAGTATGAAAACATAGAAACAGAATAAAGATGCGTATAATTGTATAGTGCATAGAATACCACGGGACACAACCCTGTACGTACGTTTCGACCTTCTTCATTGGTCTCTTCAGCAGGGATTTAGGGCTGGCAGTTGATGTTTATACGTTGGAAGATAAATAATAGTGCGCGTAGCCAACAAAATATATATGTAAAGAAAGGAAAAGTGATTGCTTACCAAACGTGTTGTTTGTACGTGAAAGTCCAACGCGGCGTGCCATATATCGTATAAAATTGTCCTTGAGCAGTTTGGGAGCTGTAGTCTTGGGCTTCGTTGAATACGGACTGAGGTCTGAGGGCGTTTGTAACTTGGTAATAGAATATATACGTAGTGCGCGTCACTAGTCACCAGGACTAAGTTGTGTGTAGTGGTGGTAATGGGGGTTTAATTGAAATAATAGAGTTATACACGAAGATAATTTAACTGTATTCTTCATGTAGAATATAGAAGGAATATACTATCATATTGGGTGTCTAGGTTAATAATATCCAATATGTAACAATATGTTCAATGAAATGTTTATAGAGTAATATTGGTTGGCTTATACTGCATGTTCATCGGTTATCTTGAACATTTGATAGAATTACTGTATTCTTCATGTTGTTATATTGGAGGATTCTCGAGGCTTGGTTTTGATGTTATAGTCATCTTCCAGTTGTAGGATTTGCCAATTTGGATTATATAGGTTGTTGGAATGCCTTTAGGAATATATGAAGGAGTAAGGATGGAAAGGGAGATAATACCCAAGGACTCTCAGATCAGTTATACTGTTATAGGTTGATAGGTATGTAGGGATGAAGGTTATGCACATATTATTCTGTGATATGTGGTTATTGTGTGTCAATATTTGTTGTGGTTTTAGTTGGTAGTTTTGCACGCACAAGAGAGTCTTTTAAGTTTCTTTGGTAAGCTACCGGAATAACTTCTAAACGAGTGAAGCTATTAAACTGAAATAACTTTCATTAGATAGATGGAAGACTAACTTAGATTTTGAAATATGACAGTTGTATTTTACTTAAAAATTCACGGAGATATTAATGTTCAAACTCGGTAGCATATTTCTGGATGTGTCTAAAATATGCAAAAAACGCCGTATCAAATATTAATCAAGCTTTGCTCAACTGAAACACGCACTATTAGCAGTAAATAAATGACACTTGACAAATTGTTTATTATGAAACGAAGTATTATTATTTACAAAATACAAGCAAGATTTATTCGTTCGCAATCGCGTGTCCTCTAGCACGAATGCACTGCCTAGCCCGTGACACCATTGCGTCGAAGGAGTCATGGATCATTCGTTGTTCTAGATTACGGCATGCTGCGAAGCTCTTCTAAATTCTACGGTTGCTGATCATGTGGTACATTCCAAATTTGTTCATGTTCAGAATAAACTCAGAATGAAACACAATCAAACCATAACTCCATAAGACATAACATGCAACTCCCCAGAGACATCCAACATTAAGAATTTGATACGGCGTTTTTTGCATATTTTAGACACATCCAGAAATATGCTACCCAGTTTGAACATTAATATCTCCGTGAATTTTTAAGTAAAATACAACTGTCATATTTCAAAATCTAAGTTAGTCTTCCATCTATCTAATGAAAGTTATTTCAGTTTAATAGCTTCACTCGTTTAGAAGTTATTATGAATCAAACCGGAGTACTTTTTTTTGGGTCACCCGGTAGTTTGTTGTCTGTAATGATGCGTCGGTATCTAAGTGCTTGACTGAAGATGATGCCTTCCTTACAAGATGGTAGATGAAAAGAGTCATTGTGTAATAGCAAGGTTCTGTCTGTTGGTTTTATGCAGAGATCTGATCCAAATTGGTTGTTCTTGTTGATGTAGATAGTAGTGTCTAGAAAGTTGAGTGGTGAGAGTATGTGTAGTCAAATTTAATTGTTGGGTGGAAGTTATTTATGTAATCAAGCGTTGGCGTGATCTTGCGCGATAATGCGGAGTGGATAATTGCTGCTGCTGGCATTGGATACTTCGGTGCGGGCCTCCGCACTTGTCGCAAGCGTGATGAAATCTACAATGGCCGCGGGGGCTGCGGTGTTATCCGCGATTCAACGAGACGCACGTTTCCCTAGTTATGTCATCACCTCGTGCTTCCTAGCGTTGCCCGCGGGGGATGACCAGCTGCGGGCCCCCACGCGGTTTATATGGTAATTACACAGATCCGCTCAACACGCTCCAATCTGTTAGGTTAGCAGCGGCCGCTTCCATACGAAAAGCGCGATCATAATTATACCAAGCCCTACCATTAAAACGTTTCGCCATTCGCATTATCATTATCACTAACAGACCACGGGCTCTATCTGGGGAATACGCCACTATGACGGAGGTGTAGCTGTTAAAGCACTCCACCCATGACAGGATGTCTAGTATTTCCTGACCGAGATTATTGCTCCGCCGTCAATTGTCGTACCACTGCTCCTGCGTCAGTCCAGAGGCAGCATTTCACTTCTGATAAGAACTCCTAGTATTTGACACTATATTGTTACGCTCGTTTGTGGGTTGATTATTCCAGATCTTGGCACTTAAATTACTAAAACTCCTCTTCATTGCATTAGTTTGTGGTTTTGATAGCGCCAGTACTTGGTTATTATTTCTTAGATTATAACTCTTATTTTCTGAGATCCTAAACATGTTTGATATACTCGGCGGGCATTCCTGCCTTGACCTTGGTCTTGTGAAAAGAGTGTGCCGAGACCTCGAAGACGTCAACACCAGGAAGTTACTATATTGCACCATCTCGGCCCAAGCTTGAATACGCCAGCAATCTATGGTCTCCTTACACAATCAAATATCGTTCACTTGTTGAGAATGTTAAGCGGAGGGCCACTAGATTTATTTTAAATTACCCTAAAGGCATGTCATATGCAGCAAGACTTGCAAAAACAAAGCTTCTACCTTTAGAACTTAGAAGAGAAGTCTCTGACTTGTTGCTGCTCTTTAAGTAAGACTTGGCCTTGTGTCCACAGATGTAAACAATTTTTTATCCACCTTTGTTCCACGTTATAGAACACGTACTTTTGATTCCAACAATTCTAATCTTATATTCAAGCATAAACAGGACTACTTCAGAAGGTCGTATTTCATTAGATCTGCTGAACTTTGGAATACCTTGCCTCCTGATTTAAAAGCTTCTGACACATTTTCTTTGTTTAAACTTAAACTCAATAATTTGTATCTCACCATGGGCACCTGAGAAAACAATGAACTAGGAGGGAGGCGTACGGGGGGGGGGGGATGCAGCCCCCCCCAGTTGTCCGAAACAGCTCTATTCGGGCAAAAATGGTCTTGTCATTCGGGCAAAAAGGTCCTGTATTAAATTATTCTAATATTTGAATGCAACTTAATGACATATAACGGATTCTCTTTGAGGGGAATCTGAGATTTCATTGTTCATCGTTTAGCAATGGTTAAAAGTGGCATATAGCCAGCCCTTTGTCCGGGCGTTGTCTAAACGTAATCTCGTATATTCAACTTGAATATACCTAATACATTTGGTTTTGTGGCTAATTGCTTTTCCTTCCTTCTCTTCTGCCGTCGTGCAATGCATTCCCAATGCGCGTTGCGGGAGAGATATCCACGCGGTCTAAATTTGGAAAATCTGTGTTACTTTAACTGTAATTAAACACTTCGGATCCCGCACACTGCCGCGGCTGCAAAAACAAGAAAAGTGCCCTCAAATTGCAGGAAAGACACTTTCAGGGAATCGAAAATTCAAAAATTTTCTCGGGGGAGCATGCCTCCGGACCCCCTAATATACACGTCAAAAAATGACTAAATTTACGCTAGTTTTTGCTCATATTAATATCTAAGGCATTATTTAGGCATTTCGACAAGTTAAAAATGGTCGAAAATCGTCAAAAAGTTAAGGTTAACCCCTTTACTTTTTGTCCAAATTTGGCCATTTTTGCCAAATTTTTGGATGTCCAAAAATGACTAAATTTACGCTAGTTTCTGCTCATATTAATGTCTAAGGCATTATTTAGGCTATATTTTCATATTTTAAGCTTATTTCGACAAGTTAAAAATGGTCGAAAATCGTTAAAAAGTTAAGGTTAACCCCTTTACTTTTTGGCCCAATTTGGCCATTTTTGCCAAATTTTTGGATGTCAAAAAATGACTAAATTTACGCTAGTTTCTGCTCATATTAATACCTAAGGCATTATTTAGGCTAAATTTTCATATTTTAAGCTTATTTCGACAAGTTAAAAATGGTCGAAAATCGTTAAAAAGTTAAGGTTAACCCCTTTACTTTTTGTGCAAATTTGGCCATTTTTGCCAAATGTTTGGATATCCAAAAATGACTAAATTTACGCTAGTTTCTGCTCATATTAATGTCTAAGGCATTATTTAGGCTATATTTTCATATTTTAAGCTTATTTCGACAAGTTAAAAATGGTCGAAAATCGTCAAAAAGTTAAGGTTAACCCCTTTACTTTTTGGCCCAATTTGGCCATTTTTGCCAAATTTTTGGATGTCAAAAAATGACTAAATTTACGCTAGTTTCTGCTCATATTAATATCTAAGGCATTATTTAGGCTAAATTTTCATATTTTAAGCTTATTTCGACAAGTTAAAAATGGTCGAAAATCGTTAAAAAGTTAAGGTTAACCCCTTTACTTTTTGTCCAAATTTGGCCATTTTTGCCTAATTTTTGGATGTCAAAAAATTACTAAATTTACGCTAGTTTCTGCTCATATTAATATCAGGCATTATTTAGGCTAAATTTTCAAGGTTAACCCCTTTACTTTTTGGCCCAATTTCGCCATTTTTGCCAAAAAAATTGGCAAAAATGGCCAAATTTGGACAAAAAGTAAAGGGGTTAACCTTAACTTTTTGACGATTTTCGACCATTTTTAACTTGTCGAAATAAGCTTAAAATATGAAAATTTAGCCTAAATAATGCCTTAGATATTAATATGAGGAAAAACTAGCGTAAATTTAGTCATTTTTTGACATCCAAAAATTTGGCAAAAATGGCCAAATTTGGACAAAAAGTAAAGGGGTTAACCTTAACTTTTTGACGATTTTCGACCATTTTTAACTTGTCGAAATAAGCTTAAAATATGAAAATATAGCCTAAATAATGCCTTAGATATTAATATGAGCAAAAACTAGCGTAAATTTAGTCATTTTTGGACATCCAAAAATTTGACAAAAATGGCCAAATTTGGACAAAAAGTAAAGGGGTTAACCTTAACTTTTTGACGATTTTCGACCATTTTTAACTTGTCAAAATAAGCTTAAAATATGAAAAGTTAGCCTAAATAATGCCTTAGATATTAATATGAGCAAAAACTAGCGTAAAGCAGATTTAAAAGTGCAGGTGTGCGTGACGCACATGTGCGTAAAGCAGATTTAAAAGTGCAGGTGTGCGTGACGCACATGTGCGTAAAGCAGATTTAAAAGTGCAGGTGTGCGTGACGCACATGTGCGTAAAGCAGATTTAAAAGTGCAGGTGTGCGTGACGCACATGTGCGTAAAGCAGATTTAAAAGTGCAGGTGTGCGTGACGCACATGTGCGTAAAGCAGATTTAAAAGTGCAGGTGTGCGTGACGCACATGTGCGTAAAGCAGATTTAAAAGTGCAGGTGTGCGTGACGCACATGTGCGTAAAGCAGATTTAAAAGTCCAGGTGTGCGTGACGCACATGTGCGTAAAGCAGATTTAAAAGTGCAGGTGTGCGTGACGCACATGTGCGTAAAGCAGATTTAAAAGTGCAGGTGTGCGTGACGCACATGTGCGTAAAGCAGATTTAAAAGTGCAGGTGTGCGTGACGCACATGTGCGTAAAGCAGATTTAAAAGTGCAGGTGTGCGTGACGCACATGTGCGTAAAGCAGATTTAAAAGTGCAGGTGTGCGTGACGCACATGTGCGTAAAGCAGATTTAAAAGTGCAGGTGTGCGTGACGCACATGTGCGTAAAGCAGATTTAAAAGTGCAGGTGTGCGTGACGCACATGTGCGTAAAGCAGATTTAAAAGTCCAGGTGTGCGTGACGCACATGTGCGTAAAGCAGATTTAAAAGTGCAGGTGTGCGTGACGCACATGTGCGTAAAGCAGATTTAAAAGTGCAGGTGTGCGTGACGCACATGTGCGTAAAGCAGATTTAAAAGTCCAGGTGTGCGTGACGCACATGTGCGTAAAGCAGATTTAAAAGTGCAGGTGTGCGTGACGCACATGTGCGTAAAGCAGATTTAAAAGTGCAGGTGTGCGTGACGCACATGTGCGTAAAGCAGATTTAAAAGTGCAGGTGTGCGTGACGCACATGTGCGTAAAGCAGATTTAAAAGTGCAGGTGTGCGTGACGCACATGTGCGTAAAGCAGATTTAAAAGTGCAGGTGTGCGTGACGCACATGTGCGTAAAGCAGATTTAAAAGTGCAGGTGTGCGTGACGCACATGTGCGTAAAGCAGATTTAAAAGTGCAGGTGTGCGTGACGCACATGTGCGTAAAGCAGATTTAAAAGTCCAGGTGTGCGTGACGCACATGTGCGTAAAGCAGATTTAAAAGTGCAGGTGTGCGTGACGCACATGTGCGTAAAGCAGATTTAAAAGTGCAGGTGTGCGTGACGCACATGTGCGTAAAGCAGATTTAAAAGTGCAGGTGTGCGTGACGCACATGTGCGTAAAGCAGATTTAAAAGTGCAGGTGTGCGTGACGCACATGTGCGTAAAGCAGATTTAAAAGTGCAGGTGTGCGTGACGCACATGTGCGTAAAGCAGATTTAAAAGTGCAGGTGTGCGTGACGCACATGTGCGTAAAGCAGATTTAAAAGTGCAGGTGTGCGTGACGCACATGTGCGTAAAGCAGATTTAAAAGTGCAGGTGTGCGTGACGCACATGTGCGTAAAGCAGATTTAAAAGTGCAGGTGTGCGTGACGCACATGTGCGTAAAGCAGATTTAAAAGTGCAGGTGTGCGTGACGCACATGTGCGTAAAGCAGATTTAAAAGTGCAGGTGTGCGTGACGCACATGTGCGTAAAGCAGATTTAAAAGTGCAGGTGTGCGTGACGCACATGTGCGTAAAGCAGATTTAAAAGTGCAGGTGTGCGTGACGCACATGTGCGTAAAGCAGATTTAAAAGTGCAGGTGTGCGTGACGCACATGTGCGTAAAGCAGATTTAAAAGTGCAGGTGTGCGTGACGCACATGTGCGTAAAGCAGATTTAAAAGTGCAGGTGTGCGTGACGCACATGTGCGTAAAGCAGATTTAAAAGTGCAGGTGTGCGTGACGCACATGTGCGTAAAGCAGATTTAAAAGTCCAGGTGTGCGTGACGCACATGTGCGTAAAGCAGATTTAAAAGTGCAGGTGTGCGTGACGCACATGTGCGTAAAGCAGATTTAAAAGTGCAGGTGTGCGTGACGCACATGTGCGTAAAGCAGATTTAAAAGTGCAGGTGTGCGTGACGCACATGTGCGTAAAGCAGATTTAAAAGTGCAGGTGTGCGTGACGCACATGTGCGTAAAGCAGATTTAAAAGTGCAGGTGTGCGTGACGCACATGTGCGTAAAGCAGATTTAAAAGTGCAGGTGTGCGTGACGCACATGTGCGTAAAGCAGATTTAAAAGTGCAGGTGTGCGTGACGCACATGTGCGTAAAGCAGATTTAAAAGTGCAGGTGTGCGTGACGCACATGTGCGTAAAGCAGATTTAAAAGTGCAGGTGTGCGTGACGCACATGTGCGTAAAGCAGATTTAAAAGTGCAGGTGTGCGTGACGCACATGTGCGTAAAGCAGATTTAAAAGTCCAGGTGTGCGTGACGCACATGTGCGTAAAGCAGATTTAAAAGTGCAGGTGTGCGTGACGCACATGTGCGTAAAGCAGATTTAAAAGTGCAGGTGTGCGTGACGCACATGTGCGTAAAGCAGATTTAAAAGTGCAGGTGTGCGTGACGCACATGTGCGTAAAGCAGATTTAAAAGTGCAGGTGTGCGTGACGCACATGTGCGTAAAGCAGATTTAAAAGTGCAGGTGTGCGTGACGCACATGTGCGTAAAGCAGATTTAAAAGTCCAGGTGTGCGTGACGCACATGTGCGTAAAGCAGATTTAAAAGTGCAGGTGTGCGTGACGCACATGTGCGTAAAGCAGATTTAAAAGTCCAGGTGTGCGTGACGCACATGTGCGTAAAGCAGATTTAAAAGTGCAGGTGTGCGTGACGCACATGTGCGTAAAGCAGATTTAAAAGTGCAGGTGTGCGTGACGCACATGTGCGTAAAGCAGATTTAAAAGTGCAGGTGTGCGTGACGCACATGTGCGTAAAGCAGATTTAAAAGTGCAGGTGTGCGTGACGCACATGTGCGTAAAGCAGATTTAAAAGTGCAGGTGTGCGTGACGCACATGTGCGTAAAGCAGATTTAAAAGTGCAGGTGTGCGTGACGCACATGTGCGTAAAGCAGATTTAAAAGTCCAGGTGTGCGTGACGCACATGTGCGTAAAGCAGATTTAAAAGTGCAGGTGTGCGTGACGCACATGTGCGTAAAGCAGATTTAAAAGTCCAGGTGTGCGTGACGCACATGTGCGTAAAGCAGATTTAAAAGTGCAGGTGTGCGTGACGCACATGTGCGTAAAGCAGATTTAAAAGTGCAGGTGTGCGTGACGCACATGTGCGTAAAGCAGATTTAAAAGTGCAGGTGTGCGTGACGCACATGTGCGTAAAGCAGATTTAAAAGTGCAGGTGTGCGTGACGCACATGTGCGTAAAGCAGATTTAAAAGTGCAGGTGTGCGTGACGCACATGTGCGTAAAGCAGATTTAAAAGTGCAGGTGTGCGTGACGCACATGTGCGTAAAGCAGATTTAAAAGTGCAGGTGTGCGTGACGCACATGTGCGTAAAGCAGATTTAAAAGTGCAGGTGTGCGTGACGCACATGTGCGTAAAGCAGATTTAAAAGTCCAGGTGTGCGTGACGCACATGTGCGTAAAGCAGATTTAAAAGTGCAGGTGTGCGTGACGCACATGTGCGTAAAGCAGATTTAAAAGTGCAGGTGTGCGTGACGCACATGTGCGTAAAGCAGATTTAAAAGTGCAGGTGTGCGTGACGCACATGTGCGTAAAGCAGATTTAAAAGTGCAGGTGTGCGTGACGCACATGTGCGTAAAGCAGATTTAAAAGTGCAGGTGTGCGTGACGCACATGTGCGTAAAGCAGATTTAAAAGTGCAGGTGTGCGTGACGCACATGTGCGTAAAGCAGATTTAAAAGTCCAGGTGTGCGTGACGCACATGTGCGTAAAGCAGATTTAAAAGTGCAGGTGTGCGTGACGCACATGTGCGTAAAGCAGATTTAAAAGTGCAGGTGTGCGTGACGCACATGTGCGTAAAGCAGATTTAAAAGTGCAGGTGTGCGTGACGCACATGTGCGTAAAGCAGATTTAAAAGTGCAGGTGTGCGTGACGCACATGTGCGTAAAGCAGATTTAAAAGTGCAGGTGTGCGTGACGCACATGTGCGTAAAGCAGATTTAAAAGTGCAGGTGTGCGTGACGCACATGTGCGTAAAGCAGATTTAAAAGTGCAGGTGTGCGTGACGCACATGTGCGTAAAGCAGATTTAAAAGTGCAGGTGTGCGTGACGCACATGTGCGTAAAGCAGATTTAAAAGTGCAGGTGTGCGTGACGCACATGTGCGTAAAGCAGATTTAAAAGTGCAGGTGTGCGTGACGCACATGTGCGTAAAGCAGATTTAAAAGTGCAGGTGTGCGTGACGCACATGTGCGTAAAGCAGATTTAAAAGTGCAGGTGTGCGTGACGCACATGTGCGTAAAGCAGATTTAAAAGTGCAGGTGTGCGTGACGCACATGTGCGTAAAGCAGATTTAAAAGTCCAGGTGCGTGACGCTGTGCGTGACGCACATGTGCGTAAAGCAGATTTAAAAGTCCAGGTGTGCGTAAAGCAGATTTAAAAGTCCAGGTGTGCGTGACGCACATGTGCGTAAAGCAGATTTAAAAGTCCAGGTGTGCGTGACGCACATGTGCGTAAAGCAGATTTAAAAGTGCAGGTGTGCGTGACGCACATGTGCGTAAAGCAGATTTAAAAGTGCAGGTGTGCGTGACGCACATGTGCGTAAAGCAGATTTAAAAGTCCAGGTGTGCGTGACGCACATGTGCGTAAAGCAGATTTAAAAGTGCAGGTGTGCGTGACGCACATGTGCGTAAAGCAGATTTAAAAGTCCAGGTGTGCGTGACGCACATGTGCGTAAAGCAGATTTAAAAGTGCAGGTGTGCGTGACGCACATGTGCGTAAAGCAGATTTAAAAGTCCAGGTGTGCGTGACGCTGTGCGTGACGCACATGTGCGTAAAGCAGATTTAAAAGTCCAGGTGTGCGTGACGCACATGTGCGTAAAGCAGATTTAAAAGTCCAGGTGTGCGTGACGCACATGTGCGTAAAGCAGATTTAAAAGTGCAGGTGTGCGTGACGCACATGTGCGTAAAGCAGATTTAAAAGTCCAGGTGTGCGTGACGCACATGTGCGTAAAGCAGATTTAAAAGTGCAGGTGTGCGTGACGCACATGTGCGTAAAGCAGATTTAAAAGTCCAGGTGTGCGTGACGCACATGTGCGTAAAGCAGATTTAAAAGTGCAGGTGTGCGTGACGCACATGTGCGTAAAGCAGATTTAAAAGTCCAGGTGTGCGTGACGCTGTGCGTGACGCACATGTGCGTAAAGCAGATTTAAAAGTCCAGGTGTGCGTGACGCACATGTGCGTAAAGCAGATTTAAAAGTCCAGGTGTGCGTGACGCACATGTGCGTAAAGCAGATTTAAAAGTCCAGGTGTGCGTGACGCTGTGCGTGACGCACATGTGCGTAAAGCAGATTTAAAAGTCCAGGTGTGCGTGACGCACATGTGCGTAAAGCAGATTTAAAAGTCCAGGTGTGCGTGACGCACATGTGCGTAAAGCAGATTTAAAAGTCCAGGTGTGCGTGACGCACATGTGCGTAAAGCAGATTTAAAAGTCCAGGTGTGCGTGACGCACATGTGCGTAAAGCAGATTTAAAAGTCCAGGTGTGCGTGACGCTGTGCGTGACGCACATGTGCGTAAAGCAGATTTAAAAGTCCAGGTGTGCGTGACGCACATGTGCGTAAAGCAGATTTAAAAGTCCAGGTGTGCGTGACGCACATGTGCGTAAAGCAGATTTAAAAGTGCAGGTGTGCGTGACGCACATGTGCGTAAAGCAGATTTAAAAGTGCAGGTGTGCGTGACGCACATGTGCGTAAAGCAGATTTAAAAGTCCAGGTGTGCATTTTACCGATTGTTACCCTTGTCCAAAAATGTCCAAAAATGACTAAATTTACGCTAGTTTTTGCTCATATTAATACCTAAGGCATTATTTAGGCTAAATTTTCATATTTTAAGCTTATTTCGACAAGTTAAAAATGGTCGAAAATCGTCAAAAAGTTAAGGTTAACCCCTTTACTTTTTGTCCAAATTTGGCCATTTTTGCCAAATTTTTGGATGTCCAAAAATGACTAAATTTACGCTAGTTCCTGCTCATATTAATACCTAAGGCATTATTTAGGCTATATTTTCATATTTTAAGCTTATTTTGACAAGTTAAAAATGGTCAAAAATCGGCCAAATTTGGCCAAAAAGTAAAGGGGTTAACCTTAACTTTTTGACGATTTTCGACCATTTTTAACTTGTCAAAACAAGCTTAAAATATGAAAATATAGCCTAAATAATGCCTTAGGTATTAATATGAGCAGAAAGTAGCGCAAATTTAGTCATTTTTGGACATCCAAAAATTTCACAAAAATGGCCAAATTTGGTCAAAAAGTAAAGGGGTTAACCTTAACTTTTTGACGATTTTCGACCATTTTTAACTTGTCAAAACAAGCTTAAAATATGAAAATATAGCCTAAATAATGCCTTAGATATTAATATGAGCAGAAAGTAGCGTAAATTTAGTCATTTTTGGACATCCAAAAATTTGGCAAAAATGGCCAAATTTCGACAAAAAGTAAAGGGGTTGAGCTTAAGGCACAGGTCCCTAAGCTTGTTGTTCAGTACTTTTTACTGGCTTAGGCTACCTGTGTATTCACTTCTCAAAACAAATGGAATCTTTAAAAATGGTCGAAAATCGTCAAAAAGTTAAGGTGTTAACCTTAACTTTTTGACGATTTTCGACCATTTTTAAAGATTCCATTTGTTTTGAGAAGTGAATACACAGGTAGCCTAAGCCAGTAAAAAGTACTGAACAGTAGACCAAGACCCTAATTTAAGAATTATTACAAGCTTAGGGACCTGTGCCTTAAGCTCAACCCCTTTACTTTTTGTCCAAATTTGGCCATTTTTGCCAAATTTTTGGATGTCAAAAAATGACTAAATTTACGCTAGTTTCTGCTCATATTAATATCTAAGGCATTATTTAGGCTAAATTTTAATATTTTAAGCTTATTTCGACAAGTTAAAAATGGTCGAAAATCGTCAAAAAGTAAAGGGGTTAACCTTAACTTTTTGACGATTTTCGACCATTTCAGAATGATGTAACAATTGTATGTAAATGTTTCAGTGTTTGACTTGTATGTAATATTGGCAAATTTACTAAACTAAACTAAACACACTGCAGCTGTTGCGGTTACATTTATATTATATTTTCACAATTATATTCATTAAATATTGTTACGAGACAAACATTTCACTTCATTTATTTATTCTTTATAGCTAATTTTATGGCAATGTCAATTCCAATGAAGGCCAATGTAATGGATCTTTTTTCTTAAGTGTTATTTCGACTTTGGCAGCAGAATATACGACAGTACTCCTCTCTGGCACAATAACCTTAATAAAAAAATATTATGTTGTATAAAACATAGGAGTACCATTGACCAATTTAGTATAGTTTGAACTTTGGATATAATAGGAAAGGAAGAAATAAGTTATATTATATAAGTTCTTGGATGATGTATTTCTCCTTTTCATATTATATCCAGTTCTTTTGAGAACTTAGCGTCTTTCATATTTGTTTTTGTTATTATTATTTCTTAATTGTGAGGATTTTTTTGACCAATCTTTTTCTTCACGTTTTCATAGGTAAGGTCTTCTATATCGAGGTCCGAATTTGTGGAAGAAACTTTGGTATAACGTGTTCCTGTTGGCAACTTGATTATTGGTTATTATCTTCTGAATGAAGCTTTTTGGTCAAGTATTGTCAACGTTTTGCCTTCACTATGGAGAATTAACATATTGTAGTTTTGAAGCTTGGCATGGCGATGTTTAATGAAATAAGGTTTGCGGTTATACACTATTGTTAGGTTAGATTTGTTGACGAATAAACAGTTTTATGTTAGCTAAAGAATTTATCAATTTAAATCAATTAGAAATATCTTTTAAAAGTTTTTGATGCAAGCATATGCTTGCGCGCGATTTCGTTGTAATTTGTTGACGTGTACAAATAACTTTGTAATAATTGTTGTGTTTACTCACGCTCTGACGCAGTCCTGAGTTCACGGGACGAAAGCTCAGCGAATTTTATCTTTAACATAAACATGGTGTATAGCCGCAAACTTTTATTTCATTAACCTATTGTTATTAAACATTTAGACTTACCCCATAAAGTTTAAGATCTAATTCAAACTTTGATGCATTTTCAAAAAATAATTTTGCTTGAATCTACAACAACAACATTCGTCACTGTAAATCTACAGTTTTAAATATAATACATATTTTTAGCCGAGGAAAAAAGTAATAATTATCTATAACAATTTGGCTCATATTTCTTTAATATAAAGGGTATAACAGTTATTGGAATAAAATGTTCAATTGTACTTACAGAAGTTTGATTTGCGTCTATAAAACACTTTTCTGGATCACATAATTTGGCATAAACTGATAGAACAACAGAAGATCCCATCTGATAGTGATCAAACCTATCAAAGTCAAATGGAGAAAGTTAGACATAGTTTGAAACTGTTCAAAAAATGTTCAAATGTTCAAAAAACCTTTTTAACTCTTTCCTTACGGCTGAAAAACATCAAAATTGAACGACCACGTTGTTCTATTGATATCTCTTGAAATAACCATAACTGTTGCGAAAGCTATACATTTTCTGGAAGCCCAATAAACCGGCTTTTACTTGTTCTTTTAAATTTCCCGAACAAAACACATTATGTTAATATAAATTAGCATTAATTATCATAAATCAGGTTGAATATAATTTACATTTTTCCAGAAAAGGCCATCTTGCACGCCCGCGTAGCATCTTGAAAACTCAAAATGCCACCAATCGCAGAGTTGTTTATGAAATCAAATCAAACTTGGCGTGTGCGTGGATTTCATGTTCCTGGCGCTTGTCGAATTTCAATTTTTAATCTTGCGTTACCGTGTGCCGTGTTTTTCGATTGACGACTTTGCGGGTCTTCAATGACCCATTTTAACTGCGCCCGTAGGGAAAGAGTTAAGCAGAACTTTAAAAGTTACTGTCCATGACACAACATTTCGACACTCCAATCTAGTGTCTTCATCAGGGGTGATCCCAAATAATTTAATTTTTATTTCAAGTATTCAAGACCAGGTTAGTGAATAAGACCATCAGGGCTTGGCATATCAATAGCGTCCACGCCCCATTGAATCGCGATTACGGTGGTTTATTACCAGTAGCTTATTTGCATCTTCAATTTGTCAATGGATAACGTCATCATCGGTTCTATGAGGGTATAAATACGGATTCTAACTTTACAACGACCACCCCTGATGAAGACACTAGATTGGAGTGTTGAAACTTTGGGTCATGGACAGTAACTTGTAAAGTTCTGTTCAAAAAACGTTTTAAAGCCAGAGTAGCGTCAAACTATGTCTGATTTATCACCTCATGCTTGCGTTGGGAGATTGCATGTTTTCTGGTGTGCAGTGACAGAGACATATATACGGCACGTAAATGGGAGAGGGGGTAATTTCACCACCTGTGAAAATGCTGCTATGCCCCTCTATTATGTCATGTTTTATTAACTCATGCCAAAGGTCCCCAAAACCAACTTACCACCATCAGTAAAGGTCACTGCCCTACTGTTTGTAAGTAAGATGTTATTTCTTCATTTTAATTATTGAAA
Source organism: Chrysogorgia sp. JL179-B06 (assembly GCA_035772405.1). Classification (NCBI taxonomy): domain Eukaryota; kingdom Metazoa; phylum Cnidaria; class Anthozoa; order Scleralcyonacea; family Chrysogorgiidae; genus Chrysogorgia; species Chrysogorgia sp. JL179-B06. The sequence goes on from JAYKKM010000084.1 coordinate 75,862, forward strand.
TACCTGCAAGCAACTTCTTTTTTCTTTTGCTTCAAAGTTGTAATTTCATAAAAAATAATTAGTTTTAGGATTTATATTTAACAAAATACTGAAAGTAAAATACAGTTCGCAACAACAGAATTCTAAAGTACAGTATTAATTTATATTTCGAGCTCCCTTCAATAAACACAAAATTCAAGGACTTTACAGGTCTGGAATCTATTTTTTCAAAATCAAGGACTTTCCAGCATTTTCAAGGACCATGGAAGAAGCCCTGTGTATTATATAAATTCAAGCTCTGTTTACATGGAGGTAGGGTTACCCTAGTCCATTGTCTTTTGTGACGAAATTCCAGACATTTGCATATCAAACATTGAACTGATATATATAAAAAACAAAGCAAAGAAACGAAAATCTTCAAAAGTTACTTTATCATTTTAAAAGTTCTCCAAATAAAACGAAAGTTTTGTAAGTTAGGCACTAATCCAGGTGTGCCAATTAGACCCTTTGATCACATTCTATCCTTTAGCTTCCCCAATTAGACCCTTTGATCACATTCTATCCTTTAGCTTCCCTAATTAGACCCTTTGATCACATTCTATCCTTTAGCTTCCCCAATTAGACCCTTTGATCACATTCTATCCTTGCTTCCCTAATTAGACCCTTTGATCACATTCTATCCTTTAGCTTCCCTAATTAGACCCTTTGATCACATTCTATCCTTTAGCTTCCCCAATTAGACCCTTTGATCACAATATATCCTTTAGCTTCCCTATATACAACAATAGAACATTAAAATAATATGTTCTTACTTCATCAGTTAAACACCATACATGAGAGCCATTTGTACATCCCTGTTGTTTTAAAAATTCATCAAAATCAGAGGTTCGTCGAAGACAACAGCTCCAGAATTTATACCTAATAAAAATTGAAATAGATAAAACATGGGATACATTTTGATAAAGTACAATGTAAATTAAGAACCCAGCTCAATATATTTATACAATGTTAATTGTGTTTTTAATTGCATCTTGTCCAAAAGATTATACTCAACATTTTGTGAAAGTAAAACATTTTGTGTTGAATGGACTGCGTTTTTTGTGTACACGATCTCAGATGAGAGACATTACGCTAAGTTTTGAGACATTGTGCTAAATTCGTGACAGGTACAATAGTTTGTGTGTCCGTTACAAATTAATTTGTGCTGGTCATTCTGACAGGTACAGCAAAAATAATTATTTCCAGGCTTGAATGTGTTGTACAACTGTGTTAAAAAGAAGAGCTGGAAAAAGTGAACTCACCCTTCATGAAAAACAGGGTTTCCTGGATGGTACATACAATTATCAGAGTGTGAACTTTTGTCTTTATAAACCTAAAGAAATCTGATATCAGTATTCAGTAATACTCCAATACATTGGAACTAATGTATCCTATCAGAATATATATTGAATATATATTAGCCCCAGACTGGAATCGAACCCGCAACCTTAGTAACATTTTCTGAGTTTGTGTTAAAAGCTTGAGAGCAAACAATTTACCATGTTAAAACAACCAAGGTGCAAGTCACATTCAATATAATTCTGATAAGATATATAAGACATCGAGACTGCTGAATTAGCAGCGTAGCCTTCGTTCTGCCATCTGAGTTCTGGTAGCTCAATGTGTCTAACCGGAGATCATGAAGGTCGCTGGTTCGATTCCCATCTGGGGCTCAGAAACATTTTCTGAGTTTGCGTTAAAAGCTTGATTAGCAAACAATTTACCATAATCACATAATGTATCCTCTTGTTACAAATTATTGTGGTAGTTCTACCATAACCCATTTTGACCCATCCTGGCTGCAATTTTAGTATTTACGTATGTATATATATATGAAGCACTGTTGTTGGACCTTGAACTATCGCACTCCAGCAACAAAATACAATGCTCCACAGATGCAATCTCAGTAACTAATTGAGAGTCTGGTCTTTAAATGGAAAGAAACTTGTCAAGCACATAAGCTTGGTTTAAAGATGACACAAAGGTTGATTTGTGGCAAATAAGAACTAAAAAGTTTGATAAGTTTGGTTGGAAGGCTAAAATATATAACATGCTTAAGGACAGTAATATCACTTAGACAGAAGAAAAAACCTTATCAAGAAAAACCCTAATACAACAGTCCAAGAAAACAGTAGGGTACTATTGTTAACAAGGAAATGTTTAAGATTAATAATGACATCCGAATGAAAAATTTGGTAGGATGTAAAAATATATATTACTCACTGAATTACAAGCATTGTTTTTACAACTAGTTCCCTTTTGGACTTCACCTTTGTCATCATCTATGGAAAAATTTTAAAAATCAATACTATATTGCCTGGTATTGAATTATTAAAAATAAATCAATACTGTACCTGGCATGCAGTCAAAGTAATTTCAAATAAAAATATACATGGCCTGTCATTAAAGAGCTCTCTGGGATCCTGACAAGGAAGGAAGTGTTGCTAAAGCTGAAGGTGTATGTGGCCTGTGTGAGGAGTGCTATGGTGTATGGAAGTGAGACGTGGGCCATGACTGTGGAGCTGAATAATAGACTGGAGAGGACAGAGATGCAGATGGTGCGGTGGATGTGTGGCGTATCGCTGAGGATAGAGTGTCTAGTAAGGAGCTGAGGGAAAGAATGGGCATTGAATCGGTGTCTGACGTGGTAAAGAGGAGCCGATTAAGGTGGCTGGGACATGTGCTGCGGAAAGATGAGGGTGACTTGGTGAAGAGGTGTATGTCGCTTGAGGTTGATGGTGCAAGAGGAAGAGGAAGGCCAAGGATGACATGGAGCCAGGTAGTGGAGAGGGATATGAGAGAGAGTGGGCTGAAGAGGGAAGATGCTAATGATCGAGGAAAGTGGAGGAAACTGTCGTGGGGAACCACCGGCCAACCCCTGCGTAAGCGGGGAAAACGGCCGTAAAACGTCTGTTGTTGTTGTTGTCATAAGGTCAATACTATACACTTACATTACATACATGCCAATCATGTCATACCATACTATATATTATGATGGCGTGCAGTCATAACATCAATACTATACACTTACATTACATACATGCCAATCATGTCATACCATACTATATATGATGGCGTAGTCATAACATCAATACTATACACTTACATTACATACATGCCGTGCAGTCATAACATCAATACTATACACTTACATTACATACTGTACATGCCAATCATGTCATACTATACTATATATGCATGGCATGCAGTCATAACATCAATACTATACACTTACATTACATACATGCCAATCATGTCATACTATACTGTATATGCATGGCGTGCAGTCATAACATCAATACTATACACTTACATTACATACATGCCAATCATGTCATACTATACTGTATATGCATGGCATGCAGTCATAACATCAATACTATACACTTACATTACATACATGCCAATCATGTCATACTATACTGTATATGCATGGCGTGCAGTCATAACATCAATACTATACACTTACATTACATACATGCCAATCATGTCATACTATACTATACATATGTTTCATAATTAAATATTAATTATACTATACTTTTGTTAATGCATGTTCCACATTGTTCATGTTTTTGCAAAGCATTTTTAAGGGAGTCAGAGATAACACTCTTTAACCTGTTGTGGGGAAGGTCATCACTAAAATTGACAAGAAGATTAATTAATAATTTAATACAATAGTTGATGGTAACTTGTTTACCATATGCAGAGCAATGATTGTGAGCAGCAGGTCTGTGCAAGCTATTGATACAATTTATTGCATAAACCCAATTATTTTTCTAGTACTTATTAAAGTGTTGATCTAAACATGCTTACCTAGGTCTTGGTTCTTTTTCTTTAGTTACAGGTTTTCTGTGTTCAGTTATTTTTGCATTAGTTACCTGTAAATTGATTGAAATTATAGAACTTAATGATTGCTCAATCCTTAGATACTGTACTTTGGTTATTGGTTACATGGGATACCAAACGTTTGTTTTGGATACTAACATTCTGTTTTACTTGTATCCCGATGAGATACCACGAAATTTCAAAAATTGGGACAGTGGTAAATGTCTCCGGTGGTCTCCCAATAGGACCTTAGGTATGAGCACTGGGTAGAAGGTTCACTAATATCAGTCAACAAATTGGGTGATAACTTCACTGATGGAACTTGCCAATATGTTAAAATATTTAATTAAAAAATCAAAAACTCCACAGAATCTCCTATAGAAGACGTTGTAGTCGTCAGAGACGATGTTCAAGAGGTATACAGGTACATGAACACCAAACTGATCAAAGTGCAGGAAATAATCGTAGAGAAAAGCACCAGGCCGATCGATAAATCATAAATACAAATTTAAAAACGTCATCGAAAATTTTCAGCAAGTTGGAAATAATAATTTGAACAATGTTGATGCTTTTAGTTTATTTAATGATTCAGAGTGACTCTGTAAGTGACTTTGATGATGGATTTTAGTGTAAAATATTATAAAACTGTACCATAGTTATGATTGTTTTAAAGTTATGATGATGACTTGTGGTGTGCAAGTTAATATTTAATATTGTATTATTTTTATATTGTATTATTATCATCATATTTGTTTTTGCAATACTGGGCTAGATATGATATACATGCAGTCACACTGACAATTAGTGGGTGGGATACTGAAAATCATGGCAACAAATATCCAGAAATGGGATACTAGATTCTCAGGAGGGATACTAAAACTTTGAACCTGGTATCCCAGTGGGACACTGAAAAAAGAAAAACTTCAGACCCTGGGTTACTGCAGGTACATCCAATGCTATATTCTCAGAATGATCCTCAGGGGATTTCCTGAGCATTGATCACCATGATTTTTAAATACGATTACCGTAAGTCAATTGGAAATACATTTTGTGCACTTAAAATAAGACTATATATAATATCTAATTATCTAATTACAACCCAAAACATTTTACTTTAAATATTGTTAGTTCTATAGTCATACATGTGTGTCCTCAATTAGTAGGGAATTTTTTACCTTGGCTAAACATATACAGTGACAGTATTTCGACAGATAATTAGCACTCCTAAAATTAGGAAGGATGTTCTTTTAAATTTTGGCGACAGCTACTTTTGTTCTTAAGTTATTTCAGTTTTTGTAATCGCAAATAAGGCATGTGATGAGATAAGGAAAGCAGAATTGTTGAAGATGGAAACATAGCTTACCATGATGACTAGATAACTTAAACTGTCTTTTTTAGTTTATTTGTCTGTAAATACAGTACATGCAATGTTTGGAGAAAGTTTGATGAATGGTTTTGAAGATATATTGAAAATAGATTTCAACGATTCTGCTTTCCTTATCTTATATCATCATAATATGCCTTAGTACAGTATTTGCATATCATTTTGTAATATGTCATTATCACTTACTGTTTCACGTGCAGCACATGTTTCCACTTCTGGTGGTTTAATATCACTATGTTTGGACTTTGTGCATCCCTAAATATTCAGAAAGTGCAAAGACACTTCCAATCAAATTACAAAAATTCTCCTTTGTATCCCTGCCCCACTATTTAATTTTTAAATAGACTTAATATTTAATACTTAAAAATAATTATTATTTATATATATATATATATATATATATATATACTGTTTAATGGTAAAGACTTACTTGAATGTTGAGAAACTCAGTGAAATCAGTAACTCTTCTTTGACAACAAGACCAACCCTGACATACAGTAGAAGAACTAAATTACAGCCATGGTTATGTATTCAGTAACAATGTCTTAATGATATCAAGAATTATCCAGACTGAGGCCAATGTTATCTGCCAAAGGCTGAGAACATTGACAGAGGTCTTGATATGTGTAAACCGAATCCAATGATTGTTTTATTATACAATTATAAATGCAGCCTTTAGGGATCTAAGAAGTAAGCCACGCAAAGACAATTATGTCACCTACAAACAATTCTTGATATTTTGTAGGTGGCAAGACATTGAGAATTGTCTGTAGGTTTTTTAACCAATCACAATTGACATTGTACTGTATGAGTATTGTAATAAATAATGCTAATTATGCCCTGAAATTATTATTATTAACTACTCAATGCTAATTATGCCCTGAAATTATTATTAACTACTGAATATTAAATACAAGAAATTGAACAATTTACTGATCACACAAGTCAAGAAAATTAAAAAGAATTGTGATCACAATATGATACTTACGGGGTAGTGGAGGTAAGAGGTTGCTTTTGACAATGTTTACGATGGCTCAATTGAACCCATAGTGCATGCAAAATTAAACAAATGACTGTATTCACCTTCAAAGCATCATGAAAAACAGGCACTCCAGGGTGATGAATACATGCATCTAAAATATTTTTAAAAAACCCCATCAATTTCAGCTTTTTTCGGCCTAAAACAACATGCCGCCATCATGTTTTTCTCTCTACTGCTAGCTAGGTTATGAAGTGATAGCCTAGTAGTAGAGGAGCCAATCAAATTGTGTCATATCCTACTAGTAGCTATATAATAAATATATATTTATTATATAGCTACTAGTAGGATATGAGCTATCTCACAATTTGATTGGCTCATAGGCTACACCTCATATCCTAGCAGTAGAGAAAAAAACAAGATGGCGGAATGTGTTTACGAATAAAGCTGAAATCGATGGGGTTTCAGTGGCGGCAGAAGGGGGGGGGGGCGGGGGGGGCGGGGGCAAGGCTTATTAACTAGTCTTGAGAGAGACTGTTGTTGGTGACTGACATTTCGACGGCCTCAGCGGCAGTCATCTTCAGAGTCAAGTAAAGCGTGTTTGTCAGGGTTTGCCTATATATACGTCTGGTTCATTACGTCATCGTTTGTTTGTGTCGCATCATGCGTTAAGCGACTGGGCCAATATTGTTTGTAAGCGTGGGCCAATATGGTTTGTCATGGGTTAAGCGTGGGTATATTGTTTATCGGTAGGTCTATTGTTTGTTGGTGCATACAAAGAAGTCTTTTGTATGGTGTTGCTAATTGTTGTGATCTATTAAGTGGTTATATGTTCCAAGTTGGTATACCAACTTTCTAATGTAAGTCGTTGTTTGTAGTTTGTGTTAAAGGCGATACATTCAGCCGAGTCCAAGTCAATATTGTGTTTTGTTTGTACGTGGTGTTCATGTGAATTACAGGTGTATATTCAGGCTGCCCCCCTAGCAATCTCAGGCTTTGCGGTAAGCCCTTGTGGGGTTTTATAAAAAAAACTGAACTAAGTGTTTGGCTATATAAGGGTTGTCTATGTGCATTGGTTTTTATGGTTTGGCTAAAAATATCTCTTTTAAAATATAAGTCATACCAGAAATAACATATAATACCCGTCACGTGTTTAAATCAAAATGGCAAATAGTAATACACAAATAAAAGTTTCACCAGCAGATGACTAACCTTCAGTGTTTTCCTTTTCAATATATTCTCTCCCACAGCTACGGTTGTGACAGCTACGTCTTATTTCTTCCTCCGACATTTATTAATTAAAATAATTCCTTCGCCAAACAAACTTCTCATCACAGATATTAATATAAGAAAGTGGAAACTATATTCCATCAAGCAGAACGACAATCGCCTTAATATACGGTAGCTTCCGGGGGAAGGCATGTTTACATATTAAATATTCATTAATTTTGATAAAGTTGCGTCTTTTGAGGCGTTAAGCGCCTTTGTTTAAATGATGAACGATAACAAATCAGTACAGAAACGAGATGTGCATTGTGTGATGTGTTTTAGTAAATTCAGTTCAAAACGTCCTGAACTCATCCCAAGGAATCTCAACTGCACTCATATTTACTGTACAGGTATTAAAATCAGATTTATAAACTAATCCCCCTGAATATTATAATTACATTATATTTTAACAATTGTCTACACCATTTACACATAGCAACAGTTACAGGTAGTGTGGCTGTACTAGCCGCGGTATGAATTTCAACTAATTAAAAAGAATTAGAACCATTAGAATGTTCTATTGAATATAAAGCTATATTGAATATCTAAACTGATTTATGTCATGATAGCAACTGTATATACCAGTAACATACACTGTCTCCTAGCAACAGGGAGTTTCATTCCAGAATTTGGTTACTGAGAGATACAGAATTGAAAATGTAATATTGAGTGTGAACTTGATATGTTTTGTACATGATTGTTAATTGTATGACAACATAGGTCTGGTTTGTTGAACGAAGGTTGGTCAATTCCTGAACGTATTCTGCACTATCAATTACAATAAAAAGGTAGAACGCTCTAAAACATTGTACTATACTGCCAAAATAGTGTGTAAATTATTTGGCATTTACACCCAGTACTTTTATTATATCATAGTCAATCGCAATGTTCGAATTGCCTATAGGCACCTATAGGCATCTAATAGGCTAATAGGTTTCATCATAGGTCGCCTATAGAAAATGTTCGAATTGCCTATAGGTTTCCTATAGGATCCTATAGGTTGCCTATAGACATGCCTATAGGCAAGCCTATAGACTTTTTTTGTTAGGGATTTGACAAATAGATTCCATTTTGCTGTTGCATGTCTGTTCAGAGATGCACAGATGACGTCAGAACGTTGTAAGAACAAAAAAGTGGCCCATGAGATGATAGTTGAGTGGGTCAGATGCTCTTACCACGTTCTGACGTCCTCTGTGCATCTATAACTGAACAGACAATGGCAACATGGAATCTATTTGTTTTATGCAAATACAAATTGATGACAAACCGTTTATTGAAGCTCTTGAGGATTTCTGGGGCATGGAAAAAAACAAAAGCAGCCATCTGACGTGACCTAACGTGAGCTGTGCATTTGTCCTCTAGTAGATCATGGCTAACAACCAATGAGAATGCAGTGAATGCACATAGTAAACAGGTTATTGTATAAATTATAAAAGTAGTATGCATGTCTTCTGCTATATAGTTGGCAACTTCATTTGCACAATCCAATTATCAGTCAGGAAAAGTATGGAGGTATAATCACACAATCTGACTTTCATATCCTTTCAAAAATTTAATTCCTGTTTTATTCAGTTTTTTTCTCTAATTTTTCTCAAACAGGTTGTTTGCTGAAATTACAAGAATACCAAGGAGAAGTTTTAGAATGTCCTAGATGTAAAGTTCGTTCTGTTTTACCAGTTGATAGTGTTTCTGGCTTAGTGAAAAACTATGAGGTATTACTTGCTGCTATGGAGACCAATGAAGGCAATCAAGAATTGTGTAACTTTTGCATCAGAAAACTTGTTTATCCTCCAAGAACTGTAACTTTAAATTGTTATGATTGTGGTGTACTCTTTTGTGGTCAGTGTTGTGATGAAATACACAGGCAACTTGAATTTAAATCTCATAATGTTTGCTTGGCAAGTGCTGAGATAAGTGCCAGTGATACCACTAGCTCTCAACAATCATCAAACTATTCACCAACATTGAGGAACCTAGCAGGCCGACCCAATATGTTGAAACGGTATTCCAGCTCTTTGGATTTAATGCCAGGTAAAATTCTGTAGAGCAAAAATATTCATAAAGTATATGGCTAATATGTAGTGCACAAAATTCATTTTGTCTGCCATAATATTCTTCCAATTTCATAGAGGGGGCTAATACTAAGCAAAACCACTTTTAGATCCTTGTACAAGATACTGTATTCAGTATAGTTATAACAATTTATTACATGCAAAAATATTGCTAATGAATGGATAATTTGCAATGCTGTATACTAATGCTGCCAAGATATTGTAGTACTGTGTGAAAAATATATTCAAAATCTTTTAGCAGCAACAACAGTACCCTGTCGGCACCCAGGGTCCATAAACAGATACTCAAGTTTGAATTTACAATTGTACATTGAATAATTAATTTCCTTTTATATGAGAATGTAATTGGGAAATGTTTTTTACCGTAGAATGTGAAGTGCATGGAGAGAAATTAAAAATGTATTGCAGTGACTGCAAAACAGTTTGTTGCACCCATTGTCAACTTGAGGGAGAACATAAAGGCCACAAGTCATTTCACGTTCACGAAGCCGAGGATATTGACAAAAGAAAGCTCCATCGATTACAACAGAAGGTTGACGAATACGGAGAGAAATTCATCAAATCAAGGAGTGAAGTACAGAGAACTATTGAAAATGTGAAGAAAAATGACATTTGTGTTAAGGACATAATTCGCCGATATTACAGAGAGCTGAGAACAGCTATTGACAATGGAGAAAAGACTATATTAGAGGAAGTTGGAAAAAGAAACCAATCAACATTAAGATCCCTTAATGAACAACTTAGGTAAGAAACATTCACTTTTAGACATTAAATTAAAAAATATGTGCTCCAATTATCTAAAAGATGCAGTGTTTCTATTATGCCATTTAATTTACATTTTGATAAAGTAAATGGTTTGATCGACTTAGGAGTATCATTAAATGTGTGAAGTTGATCGTCCAGGTTGTTGTAGTCTTGAGAAAGACTATTAGACTATTGTTGGTGACTGACATTTTAACAGCCTCAGCTGTAGTCATCTTTAGAGTCAAGTAAAGCATGTTTGTCAGGTTTGCCTATATAATACACCTGGTTCATTGTTTGTCACAATTAGTGTGAGTGGGTGTTGCATCATATGTTAAGTATGGACCAATATTGTTTGTCATCGGTTGTTTGCATCATTAATTAGTGGGTGTTGCATCATGTGTTCAGCATGGGTATATTGTTTGTTGGTAGGTCTATTGTTCGTTGAACGGCATGCCAATTATGACGTTAATTATGAAGGAAAGCTATGCCAATGTTGTACTTATTTTCTTCAGGAAATACAGTATAAAACATTTTTCTGTGTTCCCTGATTGAGTTGTGGAAATGGCAACACTTGCCCTTCAACGTGTGTCTCCACTGGAAGTACATATCGTTCTTGCTAGGTCAGGAACATTATTTCTCTTTCTATTTATAATAGTTCGATGATTGAGATATCTAGCCGAGCAAAAAGTACCAGTAGACGTTGTGAAGGTGTTTATAATCTTAACTATTTTGATATGATTGGTGTAATGTTGGAGGTTGAAAAAGACATTGAAGATGTCCTAGATATGGATTGCAAAACACCACCTTCAAGTGGTTCATCTTGTCTGCAATGTCAGTTTCCTAGTCATGAGATGCTGCTAAACCAACTGCGCATATGTGCAAAAATTGTTGCAGGTAATTCAAATGACTCTCTTTATATTGCATTTGCATATTATGTGACAAAGACGTCATGCAACCCTAACAGTCAATGGAATATTGTTGTATAGTCCTCTAGTGTTGCACAATGTTAATATCTCTAAAACTATTATTTTTTTTTAGTTCCAGATGCTCCCATTCATTTATCATGTAAGATAATGGAGTTAGCATTGGTAACTGTGGAATGGAGCCCTCCTCCTAGTAATCCTTATATGTATTCAATAAAGGAGTATAATTTACAAAGTGACATAGGTTAGTTATATAGAGTAAATATGGGTCATATACAAGTCTCAAGATACAGTTGTGTGATAGCCTGCGTAGTGGCACTCAAAGGGGGGGGGGGGGGGGGGGGGGGGGGGGGGGGGTGGGGGGGGGGGGGGGGGGGGGGGGGGGGGGGGGGGGTAGAAGGGATGAACGAAAACATGCAAAGTTGTGTGAAGGATATATGTTATTCTTATTGGTCTCCAAACATTTCTTACAGTACTAGTTGGGAGAAGTTGTTTTAAAAACATGTCAGTTTTTCTTTGGTGATCATAATTCTGCAATTATTCTCATTACCTCTATGTGTGCTTTACCATTGGTATTATAAAGTAAATGGTTTGAACCTGGGAGTATCATTAGATGTGTGAAGTTGATCGTCCAAGTTGTTGTAGTCTTGAGAAAGACTATTGTTGTCGATTGACGTTTCGACGGCCTCAGCGGCGTTCATCTTCAGAGTCAAGTGAAGATGATTCTACTAATGTTTCCTTCATTAAGTTTATTGCCTCTATCTCTAACAGGGCCTGAGAATACATTTGTGGATATCTATAAAGGAACGTTAACTAAAGTGATGGTTGATCGTCAGAATGGAACTGTTTCTGGTGATGTCAGATGCAAGGCACTCAGTATAGAGAACTACTCAAAGCAAGCACAATGTCTACAGTTTCGTGTTGCAGCCATTAATATTATTGGACAAAGTACATGGAGCTGTCGAACCACCATTAAATTACCTGAAGATTTATCAAACAATTGACCAGCTATACTGTAGTCACGAGAACTATACTTAAAGGACATTGGCAACAAAAATTAAGTTTGTCTATAAATATGAAAGAACTCGTAAAATGATAGAGTAACACCTTTTACAACTTTTCCGTACGTATTTTACTTCGTTTTTGAAATATTTCAGTTTGTTTGATATGTAAATGAGATGGTCTCTGACGTCTGGTGCAGGGTAGAGAATTTTCACTCATTAAAATATTAGTTCCATCTTCAAGTTTGTTCAATAAATTTACTTGAAAATGTGCGTATAATAACTCCTCATGATAATGAACGTTGTAAACTTAGCAATCACTGAGAGATAAGACATTTTTTAATGAGTGAAAATTCTCTACCCCACACCTGACGTCAGAGACCATCTCATTTACATATCAAACAAACGGAGATATTTCAAAAACAAAGTAAAATACGGAAAAGTTGTAAAAGGTGTTACTCTATCATTTTACAAGTTCTTTCATATTAGACAAACTTAATTTTTTTTGCCAATGTCCTTTTAGGGATATTAATATATGAAACTTTAGCCAATGATTTGCTTAGTACTCCAAATGCTTAGTACTAAAATTTTGTTTCTTTGAATTTTTGCATATTTGCACTACAGTATAATATTGTACTGTACCTAAGACCCACATAAATTTGTACTTCTACACAAGGTCTATAGCTGGCTGGTGAAAACCTGTGTTGATACTGTAACTTCATGAAAATAGGGCCACAGGACACGTTGAAGATACATTAATGTTTTATTCAAAATTTCCACCAAATATTTATACCTTTTATAAACTACGGTACATAGTATGAACAATAAATACTTTGCTTTTTTAGAATCATTTGCTAAAAGTATTTTTTTTTATTTTTTTCCGGTCCGTATGCTACCAAATCCTGCTTTCTGATTGGCTAACGAGCGGTCCCCGTATGAGCCCATACGCACCGCTCGACATAATTTCAGTTTTAATGCGTTTTATAAGCCGTAAAATATTCTAAAAACATTTGAAAATGAACTCAAACGAGATTGAACATATTGAAAGACATATATAAGTGATATTTTTATCCGGATAGAGACTTAACTCTCAATTTCCTTTGACGAAGAAAAAGCAGACTTTTCTTTTTTGTCCACTGACTAGAAATACTGACGACGACCAAAAAAACAAGCCATGATATTAAGGAAAAAAATAAATAAATAATTTACGGTTTTGGTCGGTCCGTATTGAGAAATATTTCCATTGGACTCAAAAACATCCCTCGGCCTGCGGCCCGTTTTTGAGACCTCGGGAAATATTTCTCCATACGGACCTCCAAACCAGTAAATAACATATATATCTCATTTCATTTTAAAACTTCAACGCGTTTGTGGGTGTGGATATATTGTTGCAGTTAGACAGTATTTTATTGATGGTTCCGCCACTAAAACTGATAATCACACATGTGCGATTATTTATGGTAATCACATGTATGTGTTGATTATCGTGTTTTGAAAATGTTTGTAAAATGCTCTATTTTTGTTGATTATATTATAATAAAAAATACATGGATGCTTGGAAATATGAAATTTATTTCTCATGTGGACTGCAGGATATCTCACTCATTTGCTGCACTCACTCCTGAACAACACTTAAAATAAATTTCATATCGCACATCAATGTATTAATAACAATAATTCTCTATGTAATACTGATAATATTATTATTGGTTATATTAAGGAAGTCAACTAAAGTCATGGTTAATCTTTAAAATGGAACTGTTTCTGGGTACAGTGCAGTATGTACAGTAATGTAGTACACAGCACTTGTACGTTTTCCTTAGAGTAACAGCTAATCTGACCTTTTATCAGACAAAGTTCCATTGCAATGTGTCCCCACTACCCCTCCAGGTCCTGCTAAAGATGTTGATCCCATAATGTCAAGATCAATTTGTCTTGCCGCCTGTCTTCCTTCAGCGATAGCAGTAACAACCAATGATTGACCATATCTACAGTCTAAAAATAATATGGAACCCTTAATAATTTATTTACCATTGAAGGTGATCTGATCCTAACAAAAAAGTCTATAGGCTTGCCTATATGCATATCTATAGGCAACCTATAGGATCTTATACGAAACCTATAGACTTCTATAGGCAATTGGTCATTGGAACATTTTCTATAGGCAACCTATAGAGAAACCTATTAGCCTATAGACGCATATAAGTTTGTAAGGGATAAGTTTTACACTTTTAAACAATTATGAAATTATATTTTGAAACTCTTTGAAAGTTTGTACTGTTAAGTCTGTATTGGTTTAGGAGGATAATTTTACAACATTGTCAAGACACACAGAATTGCAAATTTTTAAGGTGTTCTAGTTGTCAAAAACTGGTCTTCAACCATGCAGACCTGAACCATGGTGTGTGCATGTGTCTGGGAGTAAGCGCATGCATGTAACAGTCAATTACTAGTTCCATATACTTAGTGTCTCTTTCATGAGTCTATTAATTTAGCACCTCTAATAGAGAGTGGATGAGTGCTAGGGACGGGGAGGAAACACCTAGGGGGGTTAGAAAACTAATTAGGTGGGGGGTTATAAAACTAATCAGGTGGGGGGTTAGTATAATGCGTCTCAGTCATGATCAAGTCAACGAATTTGTCAGATACAGTGAACTCTCTCCAAGCAGACACCCCTCTAAGGCGAACACCTCTCTAAGGTGGACACATAATCTCGGCCGCTTCTACATTATATACTACAATAAAACTCTCTCTAAGGCAGACACCTCTCTAAAGCAGACAACAAATTTGGCCCCGAAGCTGTCCGCCTTAGAGAGAGTTTGTTGTATTATACAAAAATGACCAATCATCTTACCTCCAGCTGCATAGACATGATGAATGTTAGTGTCAAAACTTGTTTTATCAGTTAAAATATTTGATCTTATGTCCTGAAATATGAAATGTTTTGAACAATCATTAATAATGAGAAAGTTTATCAAGGTAATTGTTAAAAGTCCCCCAGTTCAAACTATACTTACTGTTTTTACTGAAAACTCTTTTGATAAACTTTTACTAGGTCCTGTAAAACCTAATGCAATAAGAACAAGATCTGCTTCGTGAATCTGTTCAGAATTTGGTATCTCCTCCATCACCCATCGTCCAGAAATATCCTAGAGAAATAAGAGTTATGATTAAGTAAGTCGAAAACAATATTAACAAGGTCAGAATTAGCGCTTCGCAAATGGCAAATTGCGAAGCGATTTTGAAAATTACGAAAATCTGCGAAGTGACTTTTCTGAGGATTGCGAAGCTGAGTTCAGTGTGGACGCGACGCAAGTGATGTAAACGTCAATTATAGGACTTAATGATGTTACACTACGTTGTAAGACATTATTTACACTAAGTGGAAAGACGTTACACTAAGTGGAAAGACGTTACACTAAGTGGAAAGACGTTACACTAAGTGGAAAGACGTTACACTAAGTGGAAAGACATTACGCTAAGTGGAAAGACATTACGCTACGTTATAAGACGTTACGCTACGTTGTAAGACGTTACGCTACGTTGGGAGGCGCACGTTAAGCTACGTTGTAAGACGTTACGCTACGTTGTAAGACGTTACGCTAAGTTGTAAGATGTTACGCTAAGTTCTAAGACGTTACGCTAAGTTGTAAGACGTTACGCCACGTTGTAAGACGTTACGCTACGTTGTAAGACGTTACGCTACGTTGTAAGACGTTACGCAATAAAGTTGTAAGACATTACGCTACGTTGTAAAACGTTACGCAATAAACTTGTAAGACGTTTAATACGCTACGTGGAAAGACGTTACGTTTAATACGCTACGTGGAAAGACGTTACGCTACGTTGTAAGACGTTACGCTACGTTGTAAGACGTTACGCTACGTTGTAAGACGTTACGCTACGTTGTAAGACGTTACGCTAAGTTGTAAGACGTTACGCTAAGTTGTAAGACGTTAAGCTACGTTGTAAGACGTTACGCAACGTTGTAAGACGTTACGCTAAGTTGTAAGACGTTACGCTAAGTTGTAAGACGTTAAGCTAAGTTGTAAGACGTTACGCTACGTTGTAAGACGTTACGCTACGTTGTAAGACGTTACGCTACGTTGCAAGATGTTACGCTACGTTGGAAGATACGCTACATTGCGACACTAGAGAAAATTGCGAAGTTGTTTTGGAGCGCTAATTCTTTAGCACATATAACATTACCTTAACCCAATCAACTTCTACAGTCTTAATTCCTGTCACATGTCCTTGCTCATTTCCAATGAATTCCTATGAAGTACATTAAAAACCCATTTGTTAATCCAAGTAAAATATACACACTGCAAAACTAATGATAAAATTCACCTTGCTTAGCGTATTGTATCGACGAGGATCTTTTCCATATTTGATGGCAACCTAAAATGAAATTAACACATCATAGCAAAGTAAAATATCCATAATAAAAGGTGATAATATTTTATTGCCGAAATCATCATGTTTCATGTACTATTTACAATATGATTGCTGGTATTAGATACAAATTACTCAAAGTGAATACAAATATCTCACATGTTCCAGCACCTTCAATAAAAGATGTATTTTAATACATTTCTCACCTCTTCATGTCCATATTCTATTCTGAACACCCGTGGCCATTGTGGCCAAGGATTGATGTTAGTTCTTTGTTTAGGAGGCTCATTAAGAAGTTCAAATGTTGTGATATTTTTGGCATTCTGTAAAAGAGTTAAAAAACCTAAAACCCAACACTAGTACTTGATTCACAATGTCATAAAATACACGGTCAAAGTAGTTATTAAAATATTGATTGGAGTAGTGCATTATTTTATTCAAGTCTGCAATTTTTATGTTATAATTTCTATAAAATATTCGACAAAGTTAGTACAAGTGGTACATTTAATCACCTGTCTCACGCAAGTTGCTACACAATCTACACCTGTGTCTCCTCCACCAATCACAATGACGTTCTTATTACAGGCGTCTGTAACATAGCCATTGTACGATCCTGTAGGAAAGAAGGAGATGTTGTAGTGACATTGAAAACTATTGAAAACTTTTGATGAACTAAGCTTAGTATGGAGGTTTGGCACTGTAACAATAAACAGACAGTACACAGTCATAAACTGGAATGAATATCTGGACATGATCTTCTTTTTCAAAGCTATTAACAAACTTATACGAAAATCAACCCCGAAATTCTACCTGTTCCCTGTACACCTAAACGATTAACAAGAACCTCCTCGACAGCAAATCTTCTACATTTCCGCCCACGAAGATGTAAAACATTAACTTTTCAGCGGTCCTTTTTTGTAAGAGCGTACAGAACGTGGAACGTCCTACCGATCGAGATGCGTTTAATTGGTGTCACCCCCGTGGAATTCTAACGGCACCTGCTGCACTACTACATAGTAGCAGTGCAGGGGCCCTGTGATGCGGACGAGCCCAGGATATGGAGAACAGTTTGCCCAAAGTGTGGCTCAGTCCGGAGTTTGGCTGGTGCTCTCTGCTGTCGCTATGGAAGATCTTTTAGTCTTTTAATTTTTACTTTATTTTATTCTTACACATCTGGGACCGCTATAACTGGCTTATGCTGTTGCGGCCACCCTGCCATGTTTCTACACTTTTGACGTTGTTTTTTAGACTTATAATGTAAAATAAAATTAAAATATAATATAATAAGTGACAATATAATATATTATAAGTGAAAATTAATTGTAATACCAAGCTGCTTCTTTTGATTTGCCTCAAGAAATTTCATGGCAAGAATAATTCCATTCAGTTGACGACCTGCAATATAAAGAGCATGATTTAACTCAAAATATGTCTATGAGCAAATTGGACACTTATATTGGTGAAACCGGCAGAAACAAAAAAATCAGACTAGCTGAACACAAACGAGCTACTAGAAACGGGGACAGGACTAATCACATAGCTGAACACCACGTATATAAACAAAACACGATATTGACTGGGACTCGGCTGAATGTATCGCCTTTAACACAAACTACAAACAGCGACTTACAGTAGAAAGTTGGTATACCAACTTAGAACATAAACCACTTAACACAGATCACAACAATTACCAACACCATACAAAAGACTTCTTCTTCGCACATACCAACAAACAATAGACCTAACGACAAACAATATACCCACGCATGACGCAACACCCACTCACACTGATTATGACAAACAACCGATGAGGAACAATATTGGCCCACACTTAACGCAACACCCACTCACACTAATTATGACACAAACAAACTATGATGTAATGCCAACCAGACATGTAATAAACGCTTTACTTGACTCCGAAGATGACCGCCGGTGAGGCCGTCGAAACGTCAGTCACCAACAATAGTCTTTCTCAAGACTACAACAACCTGAGGCTGTTGAAACGTCAGTCACCAACAATAGTCTTTCTCAAGACTACAACAACCTGGGAGATCAACTTCACACATCTGATATATCAATATTAATTAATTAATTAATATAAAGTGATTTACCAGGGATGATTAGGTCACGTGGGTTTGATGAACCAATGGCTAAAAGAACAGCATCATATTTTGAGGTTAGTTCCACACCACTGATATCTTTACCAATCTCTGTATTAGGAACAAATGTTATGCCTTCAGCAGATAAAAGATTAATTCGCCTTTGCACAATCTAAAGAAAATAACACATTCAGAAATAAAAATAAATGTTCAACATCTTAAATTAGAAACAAGCCAGCCTCAAGTCAATGATGGAGACAACAGACTACACAATCACCTGGTGACTACACTGTCAATTACTACACTGACTACACTGTCAATTACTACACTGACTACACTGTCAATTACTACACTGACTACACTGTCAATTACTACACTGACTACACTGTCAATTACTACACTGACAATTACTACACTGACTACACTGTCAATTACTACACTGACTACACTGTCAATTACTACACTGACTACACTGTCAATTACTACACTGACTACACTGTCAATTACTACACTGACTACACTGTCAATTACTACACTGACTACACTGTCAATTACTACACTGACTACACTGTCAATTACTACACTGACTACACTGTCAATTACTACACTGACTACACTGTCAATTACTACACTGACTACACTGTCAATTACTACACTGACTACACTGTCAATTACTACACTGACTACACTGTCAATTACTACACTGACTACACTGTCAATTACTACACTGACTACACTGTCAATTACTACACTGACTACACTGTCAATTACTACACTGACTACACTGTCAATTACTACACTGACTACACTGTCAATTACTACACTGACTACACTGTCAATTGTCTATAAAAATTCAAACCTTCTTTTCAATTTTCATTGTAGGAATTCCATACATGAGTAATCCACCACATTTATCATTCTTCTCAAAAACAGTGACCAGATGCCCAGCCTGAAGATAGGAAACACAACAATGAATAATAAATGTTGTGTATTGTAAAATCAAAAAAGTTGCGGGGGCAGGTTGTCTTACTTGTACACAAGTTTCAAACACAGACCAGTTCAACCATGTGTAACTAGTTTGCAGAAACTAGTCAGATATTGACGAAGGAAGTAAAGATAAACTAAAGTTGCTGTTTATGATCATATAATATTGTGTTGCAAAACTGACCTCAAAATGCAGGAAATCGCATTTCAGAGAGTGAGAAAATCAAAAACTTTTAAGGGTTGCATGCCCCTGGACCCCCGTAGTGGCTTCTCACGCCTTTGGCGCTCGACAACCATGGCCTTGTAATAATATATTATATAAATATATACCTTGTTTAGTTGAGCTGCAGCTGCAAGACCTGCGGGACCACTACCAACAATAGCAACAGTTTTGTTTGTTCGTATTTGTGGAGGCTAAGGACAAGAGAAAGATAACATTTTTTTGTATATTAATGCACTTTAAATCTTTGGATGACAGCTAGCACCATCATTATAGATATACTGTATTTATTAATTACCTGTGGTTCCATCCAACCCCTTTCAAACGCGACATCAATAATCTTGCATTCAATACTTTTTATTGTCACTGGTTTGGAATTGATGCTTAACACACAAGCCCCCTAGAGAGTAACAGGAATTGAATGAATAGTGGAGCTAAAATATAGGACACTTGAATAGTTTCATTAAATACATTGAATAGATGAACAAATGGAGAAAAGGTAGTGCAAGATGTACATTTTACCTCACATGGTGCTGGACACACTCTTCCAGTAAACTCAGGAAAATTATTTGTTAATAACAACCTCTCTAAAGCTTCCTGCCATCTGTCCTGAGAATATTAAAGAATTGCATATTGTATTAAGGCGCTTATCTCACGGAGATTTTACATATTCATAATATTTGAATCTTTCTAAGCAAAATGAAAATCATATAATATGTCTTGTCAGTCAAAAATTTCATCTTCAAGGACTTTTTTACTGTTAAAGTTATCGGATATAATGTCACAAGAGGCATTTTTTGTGGCAAGTAACAAAAGAAAACTGGTTTGGAATGCCTCTTGTGACATCTGGTAACGTTCACAGCTAAAAACTCCATGAAGATGAAATTCTCGGCTGACAATATATATTATGATTTTGCTCAGGAAGACCCAAATATTACGGATATGTAAAATTCCCAAACATGAGATAGATTCTTTAAAATGAGCTTCAATACTCCAGTTAGTATTGCATATACAATAGTAATTGAGACATTTGATAACTTACATTAAAGACAAGATCATTCCATTTTGGTATGACATTACCAAGAGGACAACCAGTTTTAGATTGACAAAAAGGAACGCCACAATCCATACATCTAAAGAAAGCACACCAAACAAATAATATGTTTAGCTCAGACCTGGAAATAATTACAACCTTTCTTGGATCCTATGCTAAGCACCAAATAATTTCTTTGAAAACACGGTGGTCGCACCACGTTTTGCAGGACTAAAAGTCTAAAACATTCGTTAATAAAGCTGTGCCTAGCAGAATATAATTGAGTCTAGGTAGTTGTGTATTTGCACAGACTGTCACACTCACAGACTAACCTACACGGCTACACCTACAGGCTACAATGGTACTGCGGCACAGCCACGTACAGGCTCACTGCACGTACTGCCCAGTGACCACAGGCCACATGTGCTCTACGCCTGGGGCTTAAGTAGTTAAGTTGGGAGTAGGAGTTGTGACTTGCCAGCCCAAAACATTCTTACAACTAAAATATTTTCTTGGAACGAGGATACACCACTATTTCCAGGTGTGGTTTAACTTATGTTGTTTTTTTTATGCAAGGTATCTCTTAACACACCTGGCAGTTTGAACTTTCAATTCATTTTCTGTAGGATGGTTGTAGATTTCTTTCCAATCCTTCAGCCGTTTTCTAGCAGCTCTGTATGGATTATTACGTCTTTTGTAACGAACAAATCCTCTAAGAACATTACAGAGAATAATAGTTAAATAATATGTAAATAAATTAACGGTTTAACATCTTTTAACATCTTACAGTTTAACGTCTTACGTAACGTCTTACAACTTAGCGTAACGTCTTACAACTTAGCGTAACGTCTTACAACTTACAACTTAGCGTAACGTCTTACAACTTAGCGTAACGTCTTACAACGTAGCGTAACGTCTTACAACTTAGGGTAACGTCTTACAACTTAGGGTAACGTCTTACAACTTAGCGTAACGTCTTACAACTTAGCGTAACGTCTTACAACTTAGCGTAACATCTTACAACTTAGCGTAACATCTTACAACTTAGCGTAACGTCTTACAACTTAGCGTAACGTCTTACAACGTAGCGTAACGTCTTACAACTTAGCGTAACATCTTACAACGTAGCGTAACGTCTTACAACTTAGCGTAACGTCTTACAACTTAGCGTAACGTTTTACAACTTAGCGTAACATCTTACAACGTAGCGTAACGTCTTACAACTTAACATAACGTCTTACAACTTAGCGTAACGTCTTACAACTTAGCGTAACATCTTACAACGTAGCGTAACGTCTTACAACTTAACATAACGTCTTACAACTTAGCGTAACGTCTTACAACTTAGCGTAACGTCTTACAACTTAGCGTAACGTCTTACAACTTAGCGTAACGTCTTACAACTTAGGGTAACGTCTTACAACTTAGGGTAACGTCTTACAACTTAGCGTAACATCTTACAACTTAGCGTAACATCTTACAACTTAGCGTAACATCTTACAACTTAGCGTAACATCTTACAACTTAGCGTAACGTCTTACAACTTAGGGTAACGTCTTACAACTTAGCGTAATGTCTTACAACTTAGGGTAACGTCTTACAACTTAGGGTAACGTCTTACAACTTAGCGTAATGTCTTTCATACGCATGATACAAATGTTTACCTTTGTTTATCAATTCCTTCACCACTCTCGGAATTTGGGACAGTTTCTTCAATATCAGTTATTTCATCATTGTTTTCTGTTACAGACTTTTCTTCCATTTCGTTTGCATCCAAAGTATTGATTTCATGGACACCATTGGAAATCTATAAAATATATATTAACCCTTTAAGGAGTGATCAGAATCTAACTATCACTTAAAGTGGAACTCTTATTGGTTAACTTACGAGGGCAACTCTTTCTTCTTCGTTTTTAAGAGCTAGCTTGTATTCGCGCGGAATAACCTGAACAAAAAACAACATAAACTTACAAGCGATTTCAAAGATTAACACAACACAATTTGTGTCTTATATATACCATTACCTTAACAAAATAGCCAACTGATGTAGTCCAATTCTCAAGTAAAGCTTTTGCCACAGCAGAGTTTGTAAGAGAATAATGATCCTGAACAATCTGTTGAAGTAATGTAATATCCTGGTCTTTAACATTTTCGAGGTCAACTTTCTCATGGTTACAAAGGCTAGAAAAACGTCCAGATCTAAAACAAACAATGGTCTACATTTAAAAATCAAAACAGATCCCTGCCTCTCATCTGACAGTAAACAAAATATATACAAAATTAATTTCTATAATAAAATGATAGTTTTGAAGAGATCTATCTGCCAAACTCCTGCTTATGAAACGAAAAATTCTACTCAGTTTTTATGACCCATTTTGGTATTTCTTGATGCGCTGAATCTTATGGTGGTATCGGTTTTTCAATCACGACAAAGGATAGTGCTTTATTTTTTATGTAAATGTGGAAAAATTACACCAAGGGTCGGCATAGATTCTAGAGATGAAAAAATCATTACTGATCTCGCTTTTAGGATCTCTGCACTATCACTCAAGCGCGCGCAAACCAGTCAAGCTTAGACCACGCTGACAAGACTCTGAACAAGCCACGAACTGCGCGCATTATGTAAAGCTCAGACCACACTGACAAGACCCTGAACAAGCCACGAACTGCGCGCATCATATCAAGCTCAGACTCCGCTGACACTAGACTGCGCATAAGCCATACATTGCGCACCTCATTGTTTCAAGTGGTGCTGACCAACATTGTCTCCTTTTTTACCTATAGCCTAAATTACATTTAGCCACATTAAAAGCTGCGTTTGTGAGATACCTGTCCAAAATGTAAGCAATGCCTCCAGACATTCCTGCTGCGAAGTTTCTTCCAGTTGGTCCAAGAATAACAACAGTACCACCAGTCATATATTCACAACCATGATCACCACAACCCTAAATAAACAAGTCGATATATCAATCAACATAA
This sequence comes from Chrysogorgia sp. JL179-B06, assembly GCA_035772405.1. Lineage (NCBI taxonomy): Eukaryota > Metazoa > Cnidaria > Anthozoa > Scleralcyonacea > Chrysogorgiidae > Chrysogorgia > Chrysogorgia sp. JL179-B06. The sequence goes on from JAYKKM010000084.1 coordinate 99,793, forward strand.
TAAACTAGAAGGCATACCTCCGCCAGCGGGTTATTTATTGAAGACATTTTATAGGGTTATAAGGTTATTTATTGAAGACATATTTAAGGTTGCCACGACAGTAAGCAAGAGAAACAATAAACAGCCATGTACGCGTGAGAAACATAGTAACCACAGAAAAAGTGCAACAATACCTCGCATACAGCAATTGCACCAGAATTACGGACACAGAATCTTTCTGCAGTGATACCTCGGAAATAGGCCTACAAAAATACAATGTAGAAGATCCAAAAGAATAATAAAACGTGTTGTGCTGCGTAGGTAGTGTAGAAATACAAATCAAGTATCTAAAAAGGTTGGTGTACTGCCGAAATAGCGTGTAAGTGGTCTAACGTTTCGAGTGAAGGACCTTCGTTGACGTTTCACTCTCTTTGACGAAGGGACTTCACTCGAAACGTTAGACTACTTACATTTAGACCAGTGCTATTTTGACAATACACCAATCTTTTCAGATATTTCATTTAGGGAGCTGCATTAATTCCACCCTGGAGGGGGCAGAAGGAAAACTGAAAATTCTTGTTAAAGTTTCGTGACCCAACCAAATTTCCCTGGATGGTTTCATGACTCAACTATACATTTTGTTTTAGTTTCGTGGTCCAGCACATCTTAAATTTTCAATTTTCATTCATACCGATAACACAGGAGTGCTGGGAACTGAGGGTAGTCTGCCATATAGAGCAAGGAAAACAATCAACTTTGTTTGCAGCCGGGTTTTCACATTCCTGAACTCTTAGTCTCGAACCACTGAAATCCAAACTATATATACATGTACATAATTTCTGGGGGCAAGTGGTTCTCAAAACAACTTTTCTTTGGGTGTGATATGGATATTTCTTGGACTTACATAGCGTATATCAATTTCTATGTTATAAATATTTGTTTTCTTCGATTACTTTTGATACTAATCAAAAAGGTTTCATGGCGTATCAAAGGTTTTCCAAATGTTTTCATAGCCCCACCAACTTTTGATTTATAGTTTCATGGCCCAGCAATTCTGCCCCCCCCCCCCCCCCCCCCCCCCCCCCCCCCCCCCCCCCCCCCCCCCCCCCCCCCCCCCCCCCCCCCCCCCCCCCCCCCCCCCCCCCCCCCCCCCCCCCCCCCCCCCCCCCCCCCCCCCCCCCCCCCCCCCCCCCCCCCCCCCCCCCCCCCCCCCCCCCCTCCCCCCCCCCCCCCCCCGCCCCCCCCACCCCCCCCCCCCCCCCCCCCCCCCCCCCCCCCCCCCCACCCCCGCCCCCCCCCCCCCCCCCCTCCCTGGTGGAATTAATGACAGCTCCCTTACATTGAAGAAGCTAAATGAAGTACTAGTAGTATATACTTCGACTTACTCTACCATCTGTTGCGCCATAAAGACAAACGTTTCCTGCAATGATGTTTTCTTCTGCCTTGAAACTCTTTGGTAAAGATTTACCAGGGTACAATATAATTTTACCACCAGAAAGACCCTAGAGAAAAAAACAAGTAATATGTTTTAAACTACATGTTGTAAGGATTTATGGTGAAGGAAAATTTCGAGTGTTGGAATATATACATTTTAAGACCAAACTGGGACCAGTAGCGAAAAATGCAACTTAGAGGCCTTCCGGCTGGAATTGAACCCGCGATCCAGCGATGCTAGTGCAGTGCTCTGACCACTGAGCTACGGAAGTCGTTGCCGAGAGCCTAGTCACGAGTTCTGTATATATAGTGGTGGTAATGCCGGGGTAACATTCTGGGTATATTATAGGTAATATTTGGCATTTCACTCGATTAAACTACATGTTGTAAGGATTTATGGTGAAGGAAAATTTCGTTTGTTACAGAATTATTATTATTATTATTATTATTATTATTATTATTAAGTTACCTTTCCAACGTAGTCATTCGCATCACCTTCAAGTTCTAAAGTTAATCCACGACAAATAAATGCCCCAAAACTCTGCCCTGTGGAGAAAGATTCATGCATGATGAAAAATGATCACTCATAATCACGAATGAAGACAAAGGGACTGTTTAATCCGGATATAGCTTCACTCCAGATTGAACTCGTGAATTCAAACCTCGTTTACATAGGAATTATATCCCAGGATCGAAAATCGCGCTAAATCTGAAATTCCAAGATCGCGATTGATAACATTATAGCGGGGTATGTTTCTTTCAACGAATTCTGCGCTTTTACATTTCAACATGCGCCTTAAACTGATAATTTGGCGAAGAATAAACATAAAGAAAAGTGGAAAAGCATTACTAGAAATGATAATCGCAAGTAACCAAGCATTTAATTCACCTTTAATTTATAACGTCGTCGACAAAGAGCTATTTATATTGAACAATATGACGTCGGCGCAATTCCTGTCTCTAGCTGCAAATTGTCGTCTATAAATGTTAAAAGCACGCATGTGTTGTTCGTTTCAGTCTTCTAGATCGTATTTTTGATTCCGGAATGAAATCTCGCACCGCCTTCACATGACACCGGAATGAAATTTCAATGAAACTCAATCCGGAATGAAACTCAATCCGGAATGAGAACCGGAATGAACTCAATCCGCATTGAGCTGTATCTCATTCTGGATTCATGTAAACACCTAAAAGAATTTTAACAGAACCGGTATGAGTTCAATCCAGAATTAAACTCAATTAGATAACCTTACCAGCTGAACCTTTAACTTTCACATAAATTGAATCTTCCGGCAGTCCAGCATCAAGTAGTTTCCTGGCGAGAGGGATAAGAAAATAGTTTTATTTTACTTTTATTATCCAAAAACAAATAATGGAAAAATTATAGAGAATCTTCTAAAAAGAACTAATGACAATCTTACTTTGAAATATGATAACTTGTTGTTGTTCCAAAACTCCTTTCCTCATTTGTAATACTCAATTCCATGAAAACACTTTTCTTAGAGCCTTCTAAGACTTCTATCACGGCATCAATCAATTTATTTTCCTGCAATACAACATGAAGGACTGTGATGATCTCTCATGATCTTTCTCTTCTGTTAACACATCAAATATGAACTAACATATATAGTCATTACCTTTCTATTTTCTAAACCAAATTCTTGTTTTTCTGTTCCTCCGAAATGGTCGCCATCGTTCAAAGAATTAGCTGGAACGAGTATCTTGCTAAAATCAAGGTGCTATTAAATAGTTAGAAAAACAGTTAGAGAACAAGTTAAAAAGTAGAGAACAAGGTAAAAAGTAGAGTGCTGCGTAGACAGTGTTTTAGATATATAGTAAAGTGAAAAGGTGGTGAACTGTCAAGATTTTTAGTGACGAAATACTGACGTTTAGAGCAGAGCCCTTAGGTAGGTAGGTAACTAGGTAGGTAGGTAGGTAGGTAGGTAAGGTAGGTAGGTAAGTAAGTAGGTAGGTAGGTAGGTAAGGTAGGTAGGTAGGTAAGGTAGGTAAGGTAGGTAAGTAGGTAGGTAAGTAGGTAGGTAGGTAGGTAGGTAGGTAAGTAGGTAGGTAAGTAGCTAAGTAAGTAGGTAGGTAGGTAGGTAGGTAAGGTAGGTAAGTAGGTAGGTAAGTAGGTAGGTAAGTAAGTAAGTAAGTAAGTAGGTAGGTAGGTAGGTAGGTAGGTAGGTAGGTAGGTAGGTAGGTAGGTAAGTAGGTAGGTAGGTAGGTAAGGTAGGTAGGTAAGTAAGTAAGTAGGTAGGTAGGTAAGTAGGTAAGTAAGTAAGTAGGTAGGTAGGTAAAGTAGGTAGGTAGGTAGGTAGGTAGGTAGGTAGGTAGGTAGGTAGGTAGGTAAGTAAGTAGGTAGGTAAGGTAAAAAAGTAGAGTGCTGCGTAGACAGTGTTTTAGATATATAGCAAAGTGAAAAGGTGGTAAACTACCAAGATTTTTAGGAACGAAATACTGACGTTTAGAGCAGAGCCCTTCATCAGAGTAAGACGAGATGAAATAAAATAAATAGGGCTTATAGTTATATATATATATGCCAAAAGGGTGTCACAAGTAGAAAGTAGCCAATCAAATGCACAGGAGATAAACAAACTAATAATTGATAAGATACGAAAAGTTAAATCATTTGCTATTTTTACAGGGTGTACTAGTTGTTCGAGGGTTAGTAGGAAGGTTAGTACAAGGGTTACTATTAGTGTGAGGTTTAGTATAAGGGTTCGATTTTGGGTTAGGATTATTTTTCAAACCTTTATACTAACCGTCACCCTAATATTTAACCCTCATACTATATAATCCTGGAAGGACTGCAGCTAACGTTATGTATTTTAAACTCTATGTATTTTTAAGAGGCAACGATAAATTATTGTAACTCTATGTATTTTTAAGAGGCGAAGATAAATAAATAAAGTTAGAGAAGATGTTGGTTTAACCAATAAGTATAGTTGAAAGAAAGTATACCTTAGTTTTTTCGTTCAATGGCTTCTTACGCCGAACTACACACTGAGTTTGACCAACCATATCTTTGACTGTCTTGAAGCCTAACTTGGCCATATACTCACGAACCTAAAAACAAGGCACGTCAACACCAAAAACTAAATCACTGACGGATAATGTGAAATATTTTGAAAAAACAAACCTCTTCAGCAATCATGAAAAAATAATTGATGACGTATTCAGGTTTGCCATCAAATTTCTTTCTCAGAATTGGATCCTAGAACAAATCAAAACTTTTAATGTCTTGTAGTAGGAAGGCAAGTCATGGTATTTGTTCCCGAAGCGATGGTGATAATCTCGCCGCGGCAGGGATCCATTTCTCACCAAAAGTTTATATTAAAAATTATTTTGAACGTTATCTCGGTCAATATTTATCCGTTTTCAATTCTGTATATTAATACGACGAAGCGGCCACCTGATTGCCGATTAATTTCTAAGCATATAAACAGATTTTTACCGAAGGTATCCACGTTCTCATAATATAATAGACACGTGTGTTATGTATTTAGACTCGGTAATTCCAAATGGACGAGATAACGTTAAAAATCTACGATGAAACACCCTTTTGCAACTTGTGATCTACAAATACACGGAGTATGATTTATAAAGAGTCGATCACGCAGGATAAGGTTACCCTATTTATCCGAGCCAGAGGCTCATCTTTTAAGCGCTCGACTATTCAGTTTATCACTCTTAGGTGAACGGAAAACCCAACTGATAGGGGTTCCGAGGGCCTACGATTTAAGGTCGTTTTCCAAGAAGACCCAAAAGTCTTACCATTTGCTGGTGTTGTTGCAAAGACAGCACCTTCTCCTCAATTATTTTAAGACCCTGAGTGGTGGTCCGACCCAGGATTTGAACCCGGGTCTCCCAACTCAAAGACATGTGTGGTAACCACTAGACCACAACAGCTGCGTGCGAGGTCTGGGGACCATGGATGGGGAAAATCCCGCAGGGGGTAAGGATGAAACTCCGGCAGGTGATAGAACAGACGAGCGAGGGGTTATTGTGGATACGTATTTTCTTTTTTATATCTAGTTCTTTTGAGAACTTCGCAGCTTTCTTATTACGTACTTGTGTTGCTATGCCAACTGGGCAAGTATTGAGATGACATTTTCTCATCATTGTACAGCCAAGACTAATCAAAGGTGTTGTGGAGAAGGCGTATTCATCAGCTCCAAGTAACGCAGCAAACACAATATCGCGTCCTGAATTATGTGAAATAATAATACATGAAACAATTAAGTTAACTTTTTTAAATCAATATTTACAATATTGGTTAATCACTCTTTGAGGAGAAGCCCAACTGATAGGGGTTCCGAGGGCCTATGATTTAAGGTCGTTATCCAGAAGACCCAAAAGTCTTACCACTTGCTGGTATTATTGCAAAGGCAGCACTTTCTCCTCAATTATTTTAAGACCCTGAGTGGAGGTCCGACCCAGGATTTGAACCTATGTCTCCCAGCTCATAGACATGTGTGGTAACCACTAGACCACAACAGCTGGTCTTGAACAAATGTTGAAAAACGAAATATCGGAGAATTGTTGTGAGGACTTAAAGCTAATTAATAATAAATACCTGTTCTCAATTGTCCATCGGTTTGTAAAATTACTCGACGTCGTAAGTTGTTCAGAACAAGAGTCTGGTGGGTTTCTGATAAACCCAGTTCCCATGGTAACCCTGCATGTTTTATCCCAGTCCAAGAACTCGCTCCAGTCCCTCCATCATGACCAGAGATCACAATATGTTCAGCATGACCCTTGGACAGAAAAATATACACAGGTTTGAATCCTGTCTAGGACTCATGTAGAAGTACTTTCTTAAAGTGGTTTAGGCCAGTTTGAAATAAACTCTCTTACTTGAAAGAACTATAGAAATTATAATGATTGGCGATTACAACTCTTTCATATCTCACTTCGATATTGAGATATTAAGATTTGTTTGATATGGAAATCATCCTCACTTTGACATACTACATAATGACTTGTTGAAGAAGCCTGTATATCTTTGGGATTATGCAAATCCTCTCTTCATCTAAAGAAAATTGTTGTAAAGCCTCCTGTATACAAGAGCTGGTGATAAGCTCGCTACTTGAGGAAGTCCTGCGAGAGGCTTCGCTCTACTTCGTCGAAGATGAGATGTCTTCCTGTAGAGATTTGAGAGTCGGGGCGATGTATAAATATGTATATGATGTTTGACTGTTCTGACCGTGTCTCAATTGCTCAGTGGTTAGAGCGCCGATGCGTTGATTCGGAGACCTCGGGTTCTTTTACCGGTTGGAGCAGTCAAATTTTCATATACATATATTTGAAATTATGAAAGTGTGTGTGTGTATGTGTGCCCCATGATACGTACTAGACATACGAATTTACGTTACGAGTGATATATACAAAGCTATACAAGATATACAAGCTTTTTCAGTAAGTCGTTATGCAGTGTGACGTTAAAGTGAAGACATTTATATATCAAACAAATCTTAATATCTCAAGAACAAGTGAGATATGGAAGAGTTGTCCAATCTTTATAATTTCTATATTTCTTTCAAGTAAGAGAGTTTATTTCAAACGAAATTTTTCACAGCTGCATAAACATTTTGAGATTTGAGTCATGTATCGTCCGTCTACTACAACCTATCACATTCACTACATCGTCTACTACAACCTACCACATTCACTACATCAGTGTATTTACATTGATGTATTCAAACAACGGAACAAGGGAAATATAGCTGGAAAACGCATTAACTTTGTAATTTCAGTTAGTCTGAGTAAAATTGTGTTTCTTTCCTGAATTACAATAATTTTGTGTTTATTAAACGTACTAACCTTTGCTACACCAGCGGCAATAACACCAACACCAACTTCTGACACTAACTTTACGCTAATACGTGACTCTGGATTTGAACACTTCAGGTTAAAAATTAACTGCAACAACAAAAAAGTATTTTAAATTATTATCTTTGCTCTTCAACTAACGATCGTCTATTGTTGAATTCAAACCACACGTTTTATTATCTTTTCATATTTATTAAACCAACAACCTCAGAAATAAAGATGTAATACCTCGGCTAGATCTTCGATGGAATAAATATCATGATGAGGAGGTGGACTAATGAGAGCAACTCCTAACGTAGAATGTCTTGTCTTGGCTATTTCTCGTGTCACCTGATGTTAAAAAGTGCACAGTTTCACAATCACTATCTCACACAGAACTTTTGTCTCACTAAATAATTTCCAAACGGGTGATAAATCAGACATAGTTTGACGCTACTCTGGCTTTACAAGTTAAAGAACAGTATGGACAGTAACTTTTAAAGTAGTATTTAAAACACGAGAAGGAGCGTTTTATCATATTTAAAATGCAAGCGCGCAGCGCGAGCATTTTAGATATGATAAAACGCGAGTTCGAGTGTTTTAAATGGGAGTGTACTGGTTTTTATTTTCTATTAGAGGTAAATTGGGTTGATGTATGAAACGCAAATTAGCAGGAATTTTATATAAAGTTCGTAGAGACTTTATATAATTTTCATGCTGATTAGTATTCATGGCATGGGATTTATCAGGTATAAAAGCCTTGCGCGTGACTAAATACGGAAATGTGATTGGACAATTTGGTTAATGAATATTAATGAGTTTTTAAAGTTACGTTGAAAAACATTTTAATCCAAGAGTAGCGTCAAACTATGTGTGTTCAATATTCATTCTCCTATAATCTTTCTTTTCTTCATTTATTATTGTTATTACTAATAAAATATTTATCCAGGTGTAAACCTATTCGCTTGTAATATAATACATAATTGTATAGAAAATCAGACATAGTAACTCTGGCTTTAAAAAGTTTTTTTAAACGTAACTTTAAAAGTTACTGTCCATGATCCAACGACACTACCCGCCGTGTAAACCGCGCAAAGCAAAACAAGTGCCTGGGTACGAGGCTTAAAAAGCGTGTATTGTACCTTGTGACCAGGGAGTTCACCACCTTCGCCTGGCTTAGCTCCCTAAAAATATAATATGTAAAGATCAGTTTTAAGGAACAAAACTATTGATGTTTTGAAAAATATCAAAACAACCAAATTGCGAGTTTGTATCTATAAAACAAATGTTTGAGTAAATGAAAGGATCATCTTGTATTTCGTTTGTCCAATTTTGAATGTATCTACACAACATGTTTACTGTGCAGCCAATTCTTTACAAGTTTTTATAAAATAACCGTTAGAAAGCCATGTCTCTCGTGTTTTTATTACGTCTCTCGTGTTTTTATTACGTCACTCGTGTTTTTATTACGTCACTCGTGTTTTCATTACGTCACTCGTGTTTTTATTACGTCACTCGTGTTTTTATTACGTCTCTCGTGTTTTTATTACGTCACTCGTGTTTTTATTACGTCACTCGTGTTTTTATTACGTCACTCGTGTTTTTATTACGTCTCTCGTGTTTTTATACGTCACTCGTGTTTTTATTACGTCACTCGTGTTTTTATTACGTCACTCGTGATTTTATTACGTCTCTCGTGTTTTTATTACGTCACTCGTGTTTTTACTACGCCTCTCGTGTTTGGATCACGTTATAGATACGCGGGCAAACGTAACTATGATTTAAATAAACACTTGTGGGTGTTTGGGAGAACTCGAGATCGAAATAAAACACGCGTGTTCCCACTCAATTTCGTGCAGGCCAAAAGGAACGCAGGCTGTGGGTACGAGATTGGTTCCCACTGTATTTCTCATTCTCCCAAGCTTTCCACTTGTGTTTTTATAACTCGATGGAAACATGCAACCTCGTACCCATGGTCTTATCTCCACTCCCCGCCCGTCCCGCCCGGGTTGGGTGTGGAGATAAGACCCTGGATACAAGGTTGGGAAACATGTTTTCTATTTCTGAAGTATTAATAAAAAACCTGTGCCATCTTGATCTGCAGGTCGTCAGCATGAGCTAAGTAAGCACTATTCACACCAAATCTTCCTGATGCTATCTGTTTTATTGCAGATCTTGTGTTGTTTAAATCATCTTGGGGAATAAGACGAACAGTGTTCTCACCACCTTCACCTGTGTTGCTTTTTCCACCCATCCTATACGAAAATAATTAACAGAGTGAGTGTGTGTGTGTGGAGGAGATGTGGATAAATATATGTGTGTGAGTGTGCCATGTGGATAGATACATTTGTGTGAGTGTGTGCTAGTGTGTGAGGATAAATACATGTGTGTGAGTGTGTGCTTGAGATACATTTGTGTGAGTGTGTGCTTGTGTGTGAGGATAAATACATGTGTGTGAGTGTGTGGGGATAGATACATGTGAGTGAGTGCAGTGCTTGTGTGTGAGGATAGATAAATATGTGTGTGCTTTCGAGTTTCGACAAACAAACCTTTCTACAACATCATAAAATATTTTGTCATTCAACTATTCACTTCATGTATAATCTATATTAGTAATATAGTACTTGGTTTATAGGTATATTAAGAAACAAAACAATCTACCTATTCATTGCAATAGCCAATGTTTGATGAGTCTCAATGGAAATAGATCCAAAACTCATTGCACCTATAAAGCAAACAGTATTATAAAGCAAACAGTATTATATGCTGCGTAGACAGTGTTTTGGATATATAGCAAAGTGAAAAGGTGGTGAACTGCCAAGATATTTAGTGACGAAATACTGACGTTTCGAGCAGAGACCTTCTTCATCAAAGTAAGACCATCATCAGAGTCTACTGATGGCTCTTCAAACAAACTGCACCTTAAACTATAGCACATAACGTACCAGTATACAGAACCTTACCCACAGAACCTTATGTACCAGTACAGAACCCTACATATTAGTAGTATAGAGTACCTTACATACCAGTACAGAACCTTATGTACCAGTACAGAACCCTACATATCAGTAGTATAGAGTACCTTACATACCAGTACAGAACCTTACGTACCAGTACAGAACCTTACGTACCAGTACAGAACCTTACGTACCAGTACAGAACCTTACGTACCAGTACAGAACCCTACATATCAGTAGTATAGAGTACCTTACATACCAGTACAGAACCTTATGTACCAGTACAGAACCCTACATATCACTAGTATAGAGTACCTTACATACCAGTACAGAACCTTACGTACCAGTACAGAACCCTACATATCAGTAGTATAGAGTACCTTACATACCAGTACAGAACCTTACGTACCAGTACAGAACCTTACATATCACTAGTATAGAGTACCTTACATACCAGTACAGAACCTTAATTACCAGTACAGAACCCTACATATCAGTAGTATAGAGTACCTTACATACCAGTACAGAACCTTACATACCAGTACAGAACCTTACGTACCAGTACAGAACCCTACATATCACTAGTATAGAGTACCTTACATACCAGTACAGAACCTTACGTACCAGTACAGAACCCTACATATCACTAGTATAGAGTACCTTACATACCAGTACAGAACCTTACATACCAGTACAGAACCCTACATATCACTAGTATAGAGTACCTTACATACCAGTACAGAACCTTACATACCAGTACAGAACCTTACGTACCAGTACAGAACCCTACATATCACTAGTATAGAGTACCTTACATACCAGTACAGAACCTTACGTACCAGTACAGAACCCTACATATCACTAGTATAGAGTACCTTACATACCAGTACAGAACCTTACGTACCAGTACAGAACCCTACATATCACTAGTATAGAGTACCTTACATACCAGTACAGAACCTTACATACCAGTACAGAACCCTACATATCACTAGTATAGAGTACCTTACATACCAGTACAGAACCTTACATACCAGTACAGAACCTTACGTACCAGTACAGAACCCTACATATCACTAGTATAGAGTACCTTACATACCAGTACAGAACCTTACATACCAGTACAGAACCCTACATATCACTAGTATAGAGTACCTTACATACCAGTACAGAACCTTACATACCAGTACAGAACCTTACGTACCAGTACAGAACCCTACATATCACTAGTATAGAGTACCTTACATACCAGTACAGAACCTTACATACCAGTACAGAACCTTTTGACAATCGATGACGCAGGTTCAACTTCAGATAAATCAAGTTGTTTCTCAGGATACTTGAGTTCCATTTGCCCTCTTAACGTACATGCTCTCACCTATGAAGGAAATAATAAGGTGAAGTGGAAAGATGGATCTTATAAGCAAACTATAGCTCAGACAACAAACCTCACTGTACAAGTATATAGTTAATAATTTAAATATTTATTTTGTTGATAGAATAACTTACCATCCTCCATGTTGACTCAACGAACTTTCTGAAGGTTTTTGTGTTATTGTCTTGTGACGCTTCCTAAACAGTTATACAAACAGTCATACTTACTCCTAATCTCCTACTGGCACGAATACCTCGACTTAATAACCTGTCAATAACCTGTCTAAAATCTATTCTAATCTCTTTCCTACCCCGTACATACCAACAAGAACAACAACAAGAACCTGCTCAACACCTGATATTGTTCACTTTTGCCCACGCAAATGTAGAACACTTATGTTCTAGCGTTCGTTCTTCTCAAGAATGTGCAGGACATGGGATGTTTTACCACTTCACATGTGTGTAAAGCAAACTACTTTAATAAAATTTAAAAGCAACGCTCTCTGTCATTATATGACAATAGTTGTTCAGCAATACGACCCTGAAGACCCAATGTCCTGGAAATCTATCTGTCTAAAATGTAACTCAACCCGAGGTGTCATCGAAGCGATCCACTGCTGCAACTATCATTAATCATGCACAAACATTTATCTTTACAAGAGACCGCAGTAATTGGCGTACGGTACGTTATTGCGGCCACCCTGCAGCCACGTTTATAAGACAAACCTAATAAATCAACAAGAAAAATGATATAAAACTAGTAGACGAAAGAAAGATTGTGATGAAAACTGTTCTTAAGTCCTCTATCGACACTGATAACTTTCTTATTATGTGATTTGTATCCAATTATTCATTCTTTTTTCATAATCATTTTACATACTTGCAAAAGACCAATACTTCGGGGATCGTTGATATGTTTTTCTCCTCCATCACGCCAATGATATTCACCCTGAAATATCAAATTAATGTTAAAGTGCCAATGAATCGAAAATTAAGTTTGTCTTATTTGAAAGAACTCTTAAAATAACAGAGAACATCAATTTACATCTCTTCCATATTTCACTTGGTTCTCGAGATATTTAGACTTATGGGAGATAATCTAACCTAACGTCACTTTAAAGAGATACTCCAGCCAAAATATAAATGTAGTTCATATGAAAGATCTTACATGGCGTTGAATTTGGTCAAACTCTCCAACTTCAACTAGCCATATGTTCTTAACTAAAATGATAGGAATGCTGAAACTTTGGAAATAAACTAAAGTCAGTAAGATCTTTCATATGAACTACATTTATATTTTGGTTGGAGTATCCCTAACCAGCTCAAATAAAATCAAAGGACCTACCCAGTTGTTTACCAATACGTTGTCTCCATCACGATCAGCGTACGCTATTCTATGTCGATCTAAAGCCTATTTAGAAAAAGACAATTTAAGAAATTAATACTAAAAAAAATTACTATTTACAAACGAGTTGTTATTTCTTAGTTACGTATTCTTAATTCTATTTCAGAATCATGCTCAGGTAATCATGAACATTTATTATTCATGATACACTGCTGAAATAAATGGTTTGAACCTAGGAGTATCATTATATGTGTGAAGTTGATCGTCCAGGTTGTTGTAGTCTTGAGAAGTGACGTCAGTCACCAACAATAGTATTGTTGGTGACTGATGTCGAAACGTCAGTCACCAACAATAGTCTTTCTCAAGACTACAACACTTCACACATATATAATACACTGCTGAGTCGACGGAAGAGGAGATAGAAAGATGACTATACAGTACAAATGGTACAATAAACATTCTAAACTTGAACGAACATTCGTGGAATAACAATTTAAAATATTTGACCATTACTTCTTGTGCAAGAAGTGAGAATGTTACTCCTGATATCCTCGAGGCAGTTCCTGTAAAACATTTCTCAATAACCTACAAAGAAAAATACAAAAAAGTACACAACAGTTTTCGTAGTCTTATGAAATGTCTTGAATGTTAAATATAAAAGATGGAAGACTTGTTGCAGCCTGCGAGCAGGCTCTCTCGCTAGAAGACATGTTACCTACCTCCTCATGCAAGCCAACAGCTTCAAATATCTGAGCAGCCTGCATAAAAATGAAATTTTCAAAATTATACAAACTGAATACCGTAAAAGGTTGATATACTGCGGAAATAGTTTATCTAACGTTTTAATTGAAGGTCCTTCGTCGCAGAAAGTGAGAAAGCATGTACCTTATAGCTTTGTAGTGTAGATATTCCCATCTTGGCCATGACTTTGGAAATTCCAATAAAGGAAGCAGCTAAGAGATTTTTAAACACTTCTTCGTCAGTCATTGGCGGATCAAGAAGTCCTAAAAAATTAAGATAACATTTAAAACAAAAACCGATGATGATTTGAAGAAGCAATCTCAACAATGTGATGCAAGAAAGAAGACGACTCACCATCTTGTCTCAGGTTTTTTACAATTTCAAACACAAGATAAGGACAAATGGCATCGGCACCAAAGCCAAGAAGCAGACAGAAATGATGAATTTCTCTGAAAAAACAAAACATTCGAGAATTCCAGGAACAAGCACATCAAAATATCAACAAACAATCTCTCCTTATTGGTCTCCAAACATTTCCTATAGTACTAGTTGGGAGAAGATGTTTTAAAAACATGTATTTATTTGGTGATCACCATTCCGAAAGCCTAAGGAGTCGCAAACACATGAAGTATTAAACTCTGGAATTCTCTATGTAAATTGGCTCCACCTACTAGTTTTCCATCCCCTCCTCTTTTAAATGTTTCCTCAAAGAAACATAATTTATGTAACTCAGAATTTGACGTGAAATCCTGTGTACATGGTCCCTTGTAGATAATTGTTACAATTCTTAATATCTATACCAATGTCACGGGGAGCGCCTCACATGGGTGATACTGTCCAGTTCGCGCTTTTCCCGGTTGGGTCTACTACTTTTGTTATAGTTTATATTGTACTATTTATTTGTTATAGTTTATTTTGTACTCAATGCTGATAGTTTACCCATTAATGTTGTTAAAAAAACAAACAAACAAAAACCCCACAAATTCTCACTTCAAGAGAATGCCTCTCTACCTGGTTTCACCACTCTCAACAATGATACTTATTCTTGGTCTTTGTTTGCTTTTTAACAGATGATGATGAACAGCACCAAGTGCTAACAGAGAACTTCAAGAGAAAAAACACGCAAAGTTTAGCGCGATTTTTAAATTGGGATGTAGGTAATTGGACCATGGGGTTGTTAGCTATTATGTAGATTTAGCATAGTATGCGGCATTTGGCGTATGATTATAAGACTGAAATGCGCACCTTGGCATATATGTAGGCATAGTTTCTATCTTTGTCTGGTTATGGCGCTGGACAATGAAGTGTAAACTGTTGTAGTATATATGTATAAACTCATTATAAAGGTAATAATAAAGATATGTATCGTATTGTTTATTGTGTAGATTAATTATTAATTTATTGTGTGGGTAAGATATTTAAAAATACTGTGAAAAATATATTTTAACATACCTAACTTGTACAAAATACCTAACATACTAAACATATTTTAACATACCTAACTTGTACAAAATACCTAACATACTAAACATATTTTAACATACCTAACTTGTACAAAATACCTAACATACTAAACATATTTTAACATACCTAACTTGTACAAAATACCTAACATACTAAACATATTTTAACATACCTAACTTGTACAAAATACCTAACATACTAAACATATTTTAACATACCTAACTTGTACAAAATACCTAACATACTAAACATATTTTAACATACCTAACTTGTACAAATACCTAACATACTAAACATATTTTAACATACCTAACTTGTACAAAATACCTAACATACTAAACATATTTTAACATACCTAACTTGTACAAAATACCTAACATACTAAACATATTTTAACATACCTAACTTGTACAAAATACCTAACATACTAAACATATTTTAACATACCTAACTTGTACAAAATACCTAACATACTAAACATATTTTAACATACCTAACTTGTACAAAATACCTAACATACTAAACATATTTTAACATACCTAACTTGTACAAAATACCTAACATACTAAACATATTTTAACATACCTACGATGTACAAAATACCTAACATACTAAACATATTTTAACATACCTAACTTGCACAAAATCTTTACTGACAAGACGATCCGATAAAATAACAATAGCACAGTTGTTTTTAATTGCTTCAGTGGCCTGTGGAAGAACACAGAGGGAACACATTTCAGAGACAAATACTTTAAATTTCTAAAAATATAACCCTTTCCTAATGCTGTGAAATATATCATCCATGAGTCTTCTATTAAATCAGATAACACGAATTAAAATTATGAATAATGTTATCTATGGAAACATGTATGTATATATACGCAATTGACAAGATTTTGATGTCTTCAAGGGGTATGAACTTGCAGAGTGATGAGAGCTGTTACTTATGATCGACTTGAACATAGATACTATATATAGCAAAGTGAAAAGATGGTGAACTGCTGAGATTAACAAAATACTGACGTTTAGAGCAAAGGATCTTCGTCAGAGTGAACTTTGTTACTGTCAAAATAGTGTGTAGAAGGTGTAACACATTTCAAGTAAAGGACCTTCGTCAGAGTGAACTTTGTTATTGTCAAAATAGTGTGTAGAAGGTGTAACACATTTCAAGCAACGGACCTTCGTCAGAGTGAACTTTGTTATTGTCAAAATAGTGTGTAGAAGGTGTAACACATTTCAAGCAACGGACCTCCGGCAGAGTGAACTTTGTTATTGTCAAAATAGTGTGTAGAAGGTGTAACACTTTCAAGCAAAGGACCTTCGTCAGAGTGAACTTTGTTACTGTCAAAATAGTGTGTAGAAGGTGTAACACATTTCAAGCAAAGGATCTTCGTCAGAGTGAACTTTGTTATTGTCAAAATAGTGTGTAGAATGTGTAACACATTTCAAGCAACGGACCTTCGTCAGAATGAACTTTGTTACTGTCAAAATAGTGTGTAGAAGGTGTAACACTTTCAAGCAAAGGAGCTTCGTCAGAATGAACTTTGTTACGGCTAAAATAGTGTGTAGAAGGTGTAACACTTTCAAGCAAAGGAGCTTCGTCAGAGTGAACTTTGTTACTGTCAAAATAGTGTGTAGAAGGTGTAACACTTTCAAGCAAAGGAGCTTCGTCGGAGTGAACTTTGTTACTGATAAAATAGTGTGTAGAAGGTGTAACACTTTCGAGAAGGAGCTTCGTCGGAGTGAACTTTGTTACGGATAAAATAGTGTGTAGAAGGTGTAACACGTTTCAAGCAAAGGAGCTTCGTCGGAGTGAACTTTGTTACTGATAAAATAGTGTGTAGAAGGTGTAACACATTTCAAGCAAAGGAGCTTCGTCGGAGTGAACTTTGTTACGGATAAAATAGTGTGTAGAAGGTGTAACACGTTTCAAGCAAAGGAGCTTCGTCAGAATGAACTTTGTTACGGCTAAAATAGTGTGTAGAAGGTGTAACACGTTTCAAGCAAAGGAGCTTCGTCGGAGTGAACTTTGTTACTGTCAAAATAGTGTGTAGAAGGTGTAACACTTTCAAGCAAAGGAGCTTCGTCAGAGTGAACTTTGTTACGGATAAAATAGTGTGTAGAAGGTGTAACACGTTTCAAGCAAAGGATCTTCGTCAGAGTGAACTTTGTTACTGTCAAAATAGTGTGTAGAAGGTGTAACACATTTCAAGCAAAGGATCTTCGTCAGAGTGAACTTTGTTATTGTCAAAATAGTGTGTAGAATGTGTAACACATTTCAAGCAACGGACCTTCGTCAGAATGAACTTTGTTACTGTCAAAATAGTGTGTAGAAGGTGTAACACTTTCAAGCAAAGGAGCTTCGTCAGAATGAACTTTGTTACGGCTAAAATAGTGTGTAGAAGGTGTAACACTTTCAAGCAAAGGAGCTTCGTCAGAGTGACTTTGTTACTGTCAAAATAGTGTGTAGAAGGTGTAACACTTTCAAGCAAAGGAGCTTCGTCGGAGTGAACTTTGTTACTGATAAAATAGTGTGTAGAAGGTGTAACACGTTTCAAGCAAAGGAGCTTCGTCAGAATGAACTTTGTTACGGCTAAAATAGTGTGTAGAAGGTGTAACACGTTTCAAGCAAAGGAGCTTCGTCGGAGTGAACTTTGTTACTGTCAAAATAGTGTGTAGAAGGTGTAATACTTTCAAGCAAAGGAGCTTCGTCAGAGTGAACTTTGTTACGGATAAAATAGTGTGTAGAAGGTGTAACACTTTCAAGCAAAGGAGCTTCGTCAGAGTGAACTTTGTTACTGTAAAAATAGTGTGTAGAAGGTGTAACACGTTTCAAGCAAAGGATCTTCGTCAGAGTGAACTTTGTTACTGTCAAAATAGTGTGTAGAAGGTGTAACACATTTCAAGCGAAGGATCTTCGTCAGAGTGAACTTTGTTATTGTCAAAATAGTGTGTAGAAGGTGTAACACATTTCAAGCAACGGACCTTCGTCAGAATGAACTTTGTTACTGTCAAAATAGTGTGTAGAAGGTGTAACACTTTCAAGCAAAGGAGCTTCGTCAGAATGAACTTTGTTACTGTAAAAATAGTGTGTAGAAGGTGTAACACTTTCAAGCAAAGGAGCTTCGTCAGAATGAACTTTGTTACGGCTAAAATAGTGTGTAGAAGGTGTAACACTTTCAAGCAAAGGAGCTTCATCAGAGTGAACTTTGTTACGGATAAAATAGTGTGTAGAAGGTGTAACACGTTTCAAGCAAAGGAGCTTCGTCGGAGTGAACTTTGTTACTGATAAAATAGTGTGTAGAAGGTGTAACACGTTTCAAGCAAAGGAGCTTCGTCGGAGTGAACTTTGTTACGGATAAAATAGTGTAGAAGGTGTAACACTTTCAAGCAAAGGAGCTTCGTCAGAATGAACTTTGTTACGGCTAAAATAGTGTGTAGAAGGTGTAACACTTTTCAAGCAAAGGAGCTTCGTCAGAATGCACTTTGTTACGGATAAAATAGTGTGTAGGTGTAACACTTTCAAGCAAAGGAGCTTCGTCAGAGTGAACTTTGTTACGGATAAAATAGTGTGTAGAAGGTGTAACACTTTCAAGCAAAGGAGCTTCGTCAGAGTGAACTTTGTTACTGATAAAATAGTGTGTAGAAGGTGTAACACTTTAAAGGAGCTTCGTCAGAGTGAACTTTGTTACTGATAAAATAGTGTGCAGAAGGTGTAACACTTTCAAGCAAAGGAGCTTCATCAGAGTGAACTTTGTTACTGTCAAAATAGTGTGTAGAAGGTGTAACACTTTCAAGCAAAGGAGCTTCGTCAGAGTGAACTTTGTTACTGATAAAATAGTGTGTAGAAGGTGTAACACTTTCAAGCAAAGAAGCTTCGTCAGAGTGAACTTTGTTACTGATAAAATAGTGTGTAGAAGGTGTAACACTTTCAAGCAAAGGAGCTTCGTCAGAGTGAACTTTGTTACTGTCAAAATAGTGTGGAGAAGGTGTAACACACGTTTCAAGCAAAGGAGCTTCATCAGAGTGAACTTTGTTACGGATAAAATAGTTTGTAGAAGGTGTAACACGTTTCAAGCAAAGGAGTTTCGTCAGAGTGAACTTTGTTACGGATAAAATAGTGTGTAGAAGGTGTAAGACATTTCCAGCAAAGGACCTTCGTCAGAATGAACTTTGTTCCTGCTAAAATAGTGTGTAGAAGGTGTAACACGTTTCAAGCAAAGGAGCTTCATCAGAGTGAACTTTGTTACGGATAAAATAGTGTGTAGGTGTAACACACGTTTCAAGCAAAAGGACCTTCGTCAGAGTGAGCTTTGTTACTGATAAAATAGTGTGGAGAAGGTGTAACACACTTTCAAGCAAAGGAGCTTCAGCAGAGTGAACTTTGTTACTGTCAAAATAGTGTGTAGAAGGTGTAACACTTTTCAAGCAAAGGAGCTTCGTCAGAATGAACTTTGTTACTGTCAAAATAGTGTGTAGAAGGTGTAACACACTTCGAGCAAAGGAGCTTCGTCAGAGTGAACTTTGTTACGGATAAAATAGTGTGTAGAAGGTGTAACACGTTTCAAGCGAAGGACCTTGTTACTGTCAAAATAGTGTGTAGAAGGTGTAACACACTTCGAGCAAAGGACCTTCGTCAGAGTGAACTTTGTTACGGATAAAATAGTGTGTAGAAGGTGTAACACATTTCAAGCAAAGGACCTTCGTCAGAGTGAACTTTGTTACTGTCAAAATAGTGTGTAGAAGGTGTAACACGTTTCGAGAGAAGGACCTTCGTCAGAGTGAACTTTGTTACTGTCAAAATAGCGAAACGTTTCACTTTCTCGCGAACATTTTAGAGTTTCGATTTCTAATATCTCTGGTGGTTTCTATTACCTGTTCACAGAAGCTGTCTAAAGCTGGTACCAGTCCGTCTGTGCCTTTCCTTTTGTCATAGACAATGTTGATCATGTGAGACTATGGACAAAAAGTTTCAAATTGGTTCATTTTAATTAAGAGCATCATATTTGCATCCTAATAAGTAACTTAATATTGGTTGATAATGATCTTGTTTTTTTAAAAATAACTACCTTCCAGTTTGGTAAATTACAATTCTTAATGGCTTCGAGATCTCCACATGAAATAATTGGATGATCAAGATAAAGACGTTGACATTGCTCAAAACCTGGCTCAAGTAAATTACTTTCAGGACCAATTGGACAAGCCTAGGAGTTGGAAAGATAACTTTTTCAAAACATGTAACCACTGTACAAGCAGATAACCAACAAATAATTGCCGAACGGAACCAGGTGATAAATCAGACAGTTTGACGCTACTCTGGCTTAAAAACGTATTTCAAATGTAACTTTAAAAGTTACTGTACATGACCCAACGTTTCGACACTCCAATCCAATGTGTCTTCATCAGGAGTGATCGCTACCATCAGGAACGTTGTCTGGAGTCTTAGCATATCAATAGCGCCCACGCCCCATTGAATCGCGATGACGGTGGTTTATTACCAGAAGCTTATTTAGCATCTTATTGATAGATAACGTCATCATCGGTTCTATGAGGGTATAATTAGGGATTCTAACTTTACAACGATCACCCCTGATGAAGACACTAGATTGGAGTGCCGAAACGTTGGGTCATGGACAGTAACTTTTAAAGTTACGTTCAAAAACTTTTTAAAGCCAGAGTAGCATCAAACTATGTCAGATAATCAACTTTCCAAACTTATAAAAGATAAAAATAACGAAAAATTACAAAATATGTAGACTTTTAAAGAGACACTGCATTATAATTCCGTTTTCATAATCTCATTATGCATGGTATCTATTTTAAATATTTGTTTAGTTTTCCCTAAACACAAAGTTTGGTAGAGTATTAAAAATAAAAAATAATATGGAGTCCGTATATATAAAACTTAATGATCGGGATCAGACAAAAGGAATTCGTTTTCAACTTGGCGTTATCGTGAGATGTCATCCTATACGCGTGGGGTGACATCATCTGATTATTATTCAGTTTTTCGATTATATAAGGGCTCGTGTTTTTAATTTTCAGTTAGCAGACGTAGCACTTGATAAGTGGTCTGCCGAAATGCATCGTGCTATTTTATTTTAAGGTAGCAAGATCCCTCTGAATACATTTTTAATACCATACAATATAACAATTAACCCTTACAACCATTTGATAGAACATATGACAAATAATATTTCCACACAAAAAGTTTGCATAAATTATGCTAATTAGCTGACGAAATGGCCGCCGATTGGTCAAAATCGGGATATACTTCAAACAAGATTTCTCAGGCAGTTTTAGAGAAAAGGTCCTGAAAGTTTCGGAGTTTATAGCTTATATACTAAGGCATATTCTGGTGGTAGCATTTTCAATATAAACTTTCAGCTATTTTCTGACATGCTTTTTTCTTTTTCTTTCAATTTAAGGGTTAATTGTTATATTGTATGGTATTAAAAATGTATTCAGAGGGATCTTGCTACCTTAAGCCTATTTATTTCTCAAATCTTTAAACAGTTCTTCTAAGAACTCATTTCTTTTTCTCACCCTTTGCTCCAACATTACGCCATTATTAGTTTTTGGTAAATGTGTTTATAAATAAGCAGTTTAGATTTCAGAACGTTCTGAACTTAATATTACCATTCACCATGGTTAGTACTAGGGTGAGGCGGTTAATCGATAAACCGAAAAAACCCGATGTTTTTTGAAAACCGATTTAACCGATGTTGCTTTTGGAGAAAAACCGGAAAACCGAAAAACCGAAGAAAAATCGGTATTTCAATAAAATCGAACCATATTTATACGGGTTTGTTGCAAAAGAATCAAGTGTTTGCGTTTACACACGGAAAAACTGAAGAGATTTTGTTTGAAGTTTGATAACGTCTTCGAAATACTGACGCGTACGTTTCTTGCCAGGTATGATCTCCGATATAAGAACGGAAAGGCTTCGATTCGAGGTTAATTGAACGGATAAGCGGATTTCTCTTATATATTGCATATTTCTTTGTACTTCGTAGTCATGATGTTTATAATCAATTAATACAATTGTTTTTCAAACTGAAGTCTTGCGCGCGTAGCGTCATGCATGTTTTTTAACTGTAGTTTCGAACGCGTTTTTAAAAACCGGTTCACTCGGGTTTTTTCGGTCGGTTTTCAGTTTTCGGTTTTTTGTAAAAACCGCCTCACCCTAGTTAGTACGTTTTATAAAGCTGTATTTAACCACGACCAAATCATTGTTCTATTACAAAAATAATTAACTTACCAAAGATATAACGATTGTTTCTCGAAATGGATCAATTGGTGGATTAGTTACCTACGATATTTAGGAAGAATATATTTAGGAATTAGGAATGATTGTGGTAAAGGTATTGATTACTTTGTAGTCTTCGTTTTTCTTGTTGATGCGAACATTGTTTACCTGAGCAAAGAGCTGTTTAAAATAATCAAATAACAACTGAGGATTCATTGTTAGACATGCCAAAGGAGTGTCGTTTCCCATCGAGCCAATGGCTTCTTTCCTACCATCAAAATGAAATAAGATGCGCTTAGTGAATAACTGCAGTGATATGTCAAATTACAGTATTAGGAGTGTTTATATGAAGAAGGGCTAGATAGCCTCGTAATAGGGCTATAATAAAGTAAATAAATAGATAGCCTCTTAATAGGGCTAGATAGCCTCTTAATAGGGCTAACCCTCTTTACCGAGATTCCATCTCTCAGTCAAACCAATGTAAATTTGTTTTCGTTTATATGCATGCTTGGATATTAGCGGCCGGTCACGGACATTGTCCGGTACAAATTTGCCATTTCTAGAGATTTGACAGTTACAATATTAATTGTGTCTGTCATTTTGTCCGATGCTCATATTGTCCGACTCTCTGAAAGTTAAACATTTTTGTATTGAATGGATTCTGTTTTAGATTTTGTGTTGTACAATCTCAATGAGAGACATTAGGCTAAGTTTTGAGATGTTAAGCTTTGGAGACATTGCGCTAAGTTATGGAAATTTTCTTTTTAAAGCACTCAAGAGGGCTGGCATGTCAAAGCTCTCGTACACGCGACAAAGTTGGTCTTCGCCCGCATATTTTAAGACAACTCTTTATTTTACAAGTTCTGTTTGTTCATACGTAGGTTTTAAATTGAAACCATGTGCGGTGAAAATGGGATGAAGCGGGTTACGTGGGAAAATACATGTTGTCAACTCGGTAAACAAGTCAGCCTTCCTCGAAGGGCTAGAATATCCCATGTAAACGCGAGGTAAAATGCATCCCTTTCACTAGCCCTACCAAGAAGGCTATAGCCCTCCTTCATATAAACACCTCTTAGTGAACCACTGATATCACTACGAACCTGTTTCTTATCATTGGTAAGACCAACATACTTATAGCCTCCACAGAATAACCAAATGCCGGCAAACGTCTATCGTGATGTACAGAGATGTCCACGGAATCTGTTTTGCTGTAAGAAATAGTCCCTTTTGCCCGTCCTTTTATTTTATTGTAAGAATCATGAATGTCTCTTAATGTTTGCAATCCAGTGGATAAAAACTTGGTAACTGGACGTAATGTAGAAATGCTATGTTTCAATTCTTCGTCTTTAATCACTTGACCAAGGACAGTGTCAACCAATAGCATCCTCCCTGGCATCAAACGACCCTAACAAATACAAAGTATTCAAATAACGAGTCATCAAATATATTGTTCACAGTGATTGTGGGTCATACATTGTATAAAACGGTCAGTGGTTATGAGTCATACATTGTACAAGACGGTCAGGAGTGTGCAAGTGGTGGTTGAAGTGTATGCATGGGAGAGAAAAGGTGTGTGTGTCTTATAGAATGGAAAAAAGGATACCTTGGACTGAACAATTTCATCTGGAACTGAAGAAACACCAACTTCACTTGCCATTATCATTCTACCATCAGTGGTGATGTAGAAACGAGATGGTCGTAAACCATTTCGATCCAGGATTGCTCCAACATACCTTCCATCAGAGAAGGTGAATAATGCTAGAAATTCAAGAGAGGTTAAAAGGTGGGAGGAAAGAAGGGAATGAAGGGAGAGAAGGAGGGAAGACAAGGGAGGGGAAAGAAGGGAGGAAGAGAAGGAGGAAGAGAAGGAGGGAGAATGAAGAAGAAGGAAGAAAGAGAAGGAATGAAGAGAAGGAGGAAGAGAAGGAAGGAAGGAAGAGAAGGAGGGAAGACAAGGGAGGGGAAAGAAGGGAGGAAGAGAAGGAGGAAGAGAAGGAGGGAGAATGAAGGAGAACGAAGAAAGAGAAGGAGGAAGAGAAGGAAGAGAAGGAGGGAAGACAAGGGAGGGGAAAGAAGGGAGGAAGAGAAGGAGGAAGAGAAGGAGGGAGAATGAAGAAGAAGGAAGGAAGGAAGAGAAGGAAGGAAGGAAGAGAAGGAGGAAGAGAAGGGGGAGGAGGAGGAAGGAAGAGGAGGAGGAAGAGAAGGAAGGAAGAGAAGGAGGAAGAGAAGGAGGAAGAGAAGGGGGAGGAGAAAGAGGAAGGAAGAGGAAGGAAGAAAAGGAGGAAGAGAAGGGGGAGGAGAAGGAGGGAGGAAGAGGAGGAAGAGAAGGAAGGAAGAGAAGGAGGAAGAGAAGGAAGGAAGAGAAGGAGGAGGAAGAAAGAGGAGGAAGGAGGAAGGAAGAGGAGGAAAAGAAGGAAGGAAGAGAAGGAGGAAGAGAAGGGGAAGAGAAGGAGGAAGGAAGAGGAGGAAGAGAAGGAAGGAAGAGAAGGGAGAGAGGGAGGAGAAGAAGGAAGGAAGAGAGGGAGGGGAAAGAAGGAAGAGAATGAGAAGGAGGAGGTGAAGGAGAAGGAAGATGTTTCAATACCTGGTCCATCCCATGGTTCCATAGCACATGAACTCCACTTGTAATAATCACGTTTCTCATCTGACATAGTTTTGTCGTTTTGCCATGCTTCTGGTACCAGGGTCATAACGGCCTGGTAAATAGAAATAGTTCAGTTAAAAAATAAAACATTTTAGTAAACCTTTAGTTAAAACATTTCCCTGTTACACACAACACGCCAGAAAATAATTTGATTTTTATACAATGAATATCTAACACTCATTTTACCTCTGGCAACGATCTCTTTCCAGCCATTACTAAAAACTCCACAGCATTATCTACACATCCAGAATCAGACATACCTGGTTCAATGACAGGGAACAACCTGAGAAGAATAGAATGTCAAATGAACATCAAAAATTAGAGTTCAGAAGGTTATGCTATATTTTGTAGGTGGCTTGATAATTTCTTATTCATGATTCAAGTTAGTGCGTAAGTTGCGGCAATAGATTTTTCAAGAAAATTGCGCATACTGTCAAATTACGTGGACGTGGTACAAGTGTTGTAGCAGGTAAAACACTTTTTTACCTCACATCAACAATATTACATCATCATATATTTTGAGCAGGAATTTTGATTACCGTATTTCGCAGTGTACAAGCCAACTCCTTATTTCTGACCGAAAAAATTGTGATTTGTACGATACCGTGAGTATAAGTCGAGTTCTTGTAATTAAATGGTTACGAGACATAGAATAGTATTCGTAGAAACTTTAAAATGACAAATCCTTTAAAACATAGTATATAATATGGAAAATGATACAAACAGTATTTAGCAAACGAAGATTGATTACAAACGACTGGAATTGCGTTATTTTCTCTTCAAGGTCTGCGGGTAGCTTCTGTAATATTTTCGTCTTCTGTGCGAGTTTGTGTCTTTTTCCTGAATGCCTGAGTGTGAATCTGTGTCTTTTCATAAAGCAACTGCACCAACTTTACTGCCCTGTGATTCCAGTGACATTTCTTTTTCGCGATTGGCACATTTTGTCTTCGATAGATTTTTTATTTTGCCAGATTGTTTCCACCAGTCTCGAACAAGCTTCTCATTAACACCAAACTTGAGTGCGGCAGCAGAGTTGTTTGACTTTACCGGAAAAATCAACAACCTTTAATTTCAATCGCTCTTTGTATAAATTTCATCGTTTTGGTACCTGACGCATTATGATTTCACGCATCGTTTTATGATCCTTTGTCGAGGTCAGTTTTTTTATGTCAATTTTGTGTCCTAGAAACTCGACTTATACATTGGGAAATAGGTACTCTTGATTATTTAAATAATTTCATTAATCATATACTTTTGAAGGTTCTCTTTGTAATAATCACAAGTCATTATTCCCTCTCTTGCTCTCATGTTGTTGATGTTGCCTTTCAAAGTATTTATTTCACCATTGTGTGCCAGAAACCTGGGGGAAGAAATGATAGAAATAAGACATGCTGTCAATAATATTTAAAAATACATTTCTTTAATCCTAATACCTTTGAGGATGTGCTCTCTCCCAGCTTGGAAAAGTATTTGTTGAGAATCTGTTATGTATAATTGCAAAATGACTCCTAGAAATGGCAAATCAAAAAGAACAGATTGTTATAATTATTGGTTTTGGGGCATCTTTGTTCAATATTAATATCTCTAATTGGAAGATCTTTTTTCATTTCTCTCAGCCAACTTGCAGTAAAAAAGAATATGCTGCTTTGATGACACTTTCTCCACAAGTAATAATAATAATATTTATT
The DNA here is from genome assembly GCA_035772405.1 of Chrysogorgia sp. JL179-B06. Taxonomy (NCBI): domain Eukaryota; kingdom Metazoa; phylum Cnidaria; class Anthozoa; order Scleralcyonacea; family Chrysogorgiidae; genus Chrysogorgia; species Chrysogorgia sp. JL179-B06. Next base: position 126,482 of record JAYKKM010000084.1, read on the forward strand.
CACGATACCCACGTGGGGTGCTGCAATATTTCACAAGATTACATTACATTACATTACATTAAATTACGCTACATTACATTACGCTACGCTACGCTACGCTACGCTACGCTACGCTACACTACACTACACTACACTACACTACATTACATTACATTACGCTACGCTACGCTACACTACACTACACTACACTACACTACATTACATTACATTACATTACGCTACGCTACGCTACGCTACACTACACTACACTACACTACACTACATTACACTACATTACATTACATTACATTACGCTACGCTACACTACACTACATTACATTACATTACGCTACACTGCACTGCATTACAGTATATATACATGTACATGTAATGTTATACCATGCCTAAAATAAGGCTACCACTCTTTCTAATTTGTTTCCTTATTACTGGTAATAAGGTAATACGTAGCAACAGTATTGAATAAGACTGCAAGATACCATGACTGTATATACGTTTGTGTAGGTTGTAAGTCTACACAGTGGTTATTACCTTATTACTCCATCATAAGGTAGTCACTGTGCAGACTTGCAAACTATCATTGAGTGTATATACACTATACAGTCATATCATGTATAACAGGGCAATATAGCAATAGTGTAATGGTATTAGTCACTAACAGCGGATAGTGTCCTCCGCAGAAATTGTCCCCCCGGACAATATCCGCTGCATATATTGTCCCCCCGGACACTATTCGCGACGCAGATAGTGTCCCACCTAGCGGATTCTGTCCCCCCAAAAGAAATACTGGGATAAGCTTTAGTTCTCGTGTTCTTTGGTCGAAATATAGAAATTTGGACTAATAATAAACCGCCAAATTGAGAAACTGATATTGTTAATTGCATTGTTAAACAAAATATCGCAAAAACCCTCAACGCAAAACTTTATATCAAGTTATATCATAGATGGCGAGGTTTTTTGTTCATTTCATGAAACGATTTTATGAGTTAGAAGTTTTTGAGCGAGAATCGTTATTTACGTACTCGGTTGAATTGATGGATGACTCACAAAGCCATTCCGCGTAAACAAAAGTCCAATGTCTGGATGACTCAGAGCCTAGGCATTCCACGTAAACAAAAGTACAATATGGCGCAGTGGACTGCGGACTTGCGTTTGCTTATGAGTTAACGTCTAGGAATGAGCACAGCATGCAAAGCAAACAGTTTGAACAAGAACAAATGCGAGACCATTTGATGAGATGCCTCGAGAATGGTCAATTCGAGTCTTTCCCAAGTCAGAGTAGCAAGAAGCGGAGGAGAGATGAACCAAACATTTTTGAAATCGAGCTGTTTTGCCATTGTCTCATGCCCGAAATGTGCGATGACATGATTTTGTGCGATTTGTGCGACCACTGGTTTCACTTCAATTGTGTAAATGTGGAGAGTTTGGAGTCCGATGAAGCGTGGTTGTGCCCCGAATGCACTCCGCCAGCATTCTGAACAATTTGTCTTTTTAAACTATATTTTGAACCATCATTTTTAGTTCTTCTCTTTTTGGTTTTATTAATTTTAATGCACAAAGCTTTAGTTTTTGAGTTTCACTTCAGGGGGGACACTATCCGCGGAAATCTAATTAAAGGGGTGTCCGAGGGGACACTATCCGCGGGGGGACACTATCCGCGGGGGGACACTATCCGCTGTGACACCGGCGACGCACACAGAAATTCTTTCATGCCCTATCACTCGAAGCAGAGCTCATATTCCTCAAATACGGAACCATATATACAAATATCTGTTCTTCTTTGGCAGATTACATTGCCTTCACCATCAAGCTAAAAATAAAGTTGAGAGAAAACAATGTTTACTAATGTGAAAGTGACCTTAAAATATAAGTATTTAAGTATTGCAGCTGCCTAGGCAGCAAACGTATCATAAAAATTCGACTCAAAATAGTCAGTGTTTTGCAATTTATAAGATAACATTTTTATACAACGCAAGTTCCAATTGGTCAATACCCTCGCACGGAAATTTTTTCGCCAAATTTTTTTTTCACGCTTTTCTCCAGTCTCGCAATATCCCTATTTCTTTATTCTACCATGCGTTGATTGATCACCGTTTTTGTTTTTCTTTGCCTGCCTGCAGACGCTTTTATTTCTTGTATTTAATCATCGAAACTACAAGCGTCTGCACACAGGCTAGTCATCGGTTGGATCAGAACTAATGATGTCTTGTGTCATAATTTATGTCATCATTCTCATTAGTAAATTTTCTCTCGCACCTGGCGCGACATAGGTGAAGCGCGGCAAGGTGAAGCGCGGATGCCGTAGCAGGATGCCGCGGTTAAAGTGAAAAACGTGGATTAATAACAGGATTACCAAGACGTTTGATCATCCTAAAAACAATCTGAACGACTAGATAGTCAACTTACAAACTCGATATTTTATATCCTACTAATATGATCAACATACCTAGTTATAACTAATTACCTAAATGTTTAACGTTTGATAACTTGGTAACGTTTGATAAACTTGGTTTAGTTTACCGTGGTTACATGTGCTAGTTTTGTGCTGCTCTGGTAGTGGTTGCTGTGGTCAATAAAATAAGAGTTGCAATAGTCCAGACTCAATAATACCCAGGAGAGTTGACAACCGACAAAGTTAATTTTTATTACGTATATGGTCCGTTGCAGAAAGTCATTAATATATCGTCTAATAAATGTTAAAAGTCTCTAGACTAAATAATTGTTGCGACACATTTTTTTCTACCCTGTGTATTTTTGTCGTAATCCGCAGCACAGTCCGCCTTTTCCACCAAACCTTAAACGAAGAGAGATTTAAAGACGCAGCTGACTAACACAAGCTGTTGCCATGCTGTTACATATCTCAAGGTGGCGAATGAATGCACTCAATTTACTGATTGTCATTCGACTCGACAATTGTTGACTTTCGGATGTTGTCAAAATGATGTGGAATGTCTAAAATTACAGAGTTTCAGTCTTCAGTTCTAGTTGTCAATGCGCAATATTAGCTAAACCGGTCGACGATGCGAAGAGCGAAGATACCAGCAGTTTGTGAGTTTCCACAACATGAAAATAAGTAAACCCGTTATACGGATCACTGTCCAAACTCAAAAATGAAAACACGAAGCCGCATGTTTTGCTTAAATTTCAAGTTTTGGTCTAACGGCATTTTATATATTGATTCTTTTCATTTTCTTAGTTCTACATTACTAGTATAAAAGAACCAATGTTTAAAGTTATACCTGGACGTTTTCGTTTAGAACATAACGTTATCCTTCTGCCGTCCAATTATAACCGCAGCTTTTTTTGTTTGCCACTCGTTCGCATCAGCCCAAAACTCTTCTGTGGCTTGCGCAAAGTACAAAGTTGGTTATCACTGATGTTGGTCCAAAGAACGCCACCTTTACACGCAAAGCTTCTGTTGATCGCGTTTCTAAATTGCTTCGCAACATTCATTTCATCGCATGTTACGTAGCACTCCCTGTTGTAAAATCATTACATACATTACATTAATACTGCGTGATCTTTAACAATTAATCAAGAATACACCAAAATAGAGAATACTTACATTCTCACTCCGTCGATACGATCGACATCCAGGAGAAAGCCACTGTATCGGAGCAAGCTGTGCCCAAAATCCACAAAAAAAATTATTTCAAAATAAAAGTTTGATAACGATTTATATTTCCCTTGGCTTATTTTGACGTGCAGGGTACGACAGCCAGCGCTGTCACCACGAACAGACAGCGATTTCTTTGGTGAGGGTGTAGTCATTTGACTCATTTCGATCAAAACGAGCTAGGTTTTTTGGGAGCACAGCTGCACAGAAGTCTTACACCAACGACACGAAAGCAACAATGAAATTAGAATGAATAGATTTAAGCTAAGACAGCGGGTATATTAGATAATTCATTCACAGTCGGGGTGCGCACTAAGACGTACGACTACAACACATTGTTGTGATCAATACTCGCTTCTTCGATCGTGGTCAATATGGCCAATTAACACTCCAAGTCTATAAGAGCGATGCGTTTGGCTTTATTCTTGACAATAACTTTTTTATTATTTGCAATTTAATTTTACATTATTGGAAAACTTTGGTATTTTCTAACATCCAAAAACTAATTTTTGACAAGAATTTAGATTATATATTTCGAAAGAGAGAAGTGATTGTCTTAAACGGAAGTCGTAGGCCTTCAAATACATGCATGATCTCTATTGTTTATTGTCAACTGTATAACTGTATCGTGATTTCACTGATTATACTTAACATGTAATTATAGCGTTTTGATGTTGTTTCCCTGTCCGGCTAAAAGCCTTTTGTTATTTGATTCCAGCATTATGTGATTGGTATGTCACCACCACTCTGGCCATCTGGATGGGGTTTATATCTATTCTACCTTTAAAAATCATTGTCTTATAATTGCTACATTGTCCTGTTATACCATATTACTGTATATACTCATCAACAATTTGTAAGTCTACACAGTAGTTAGGCTGATGCGATATTGAAAAATATCGATATATCGATATCGAAAATTGTTTTCGATAATATCGGCGATATCGAATATCGAAATTGAAGCAAATACGAAAACTCAATTTACCTCGGTGCACGCGCGGTAAGCGTTAAAACGTTAAAAGGTTTATTAAGCATGGAATGTTCAATCTACAGAGAGTAATTATTTACAATATTGTGCATTCTATAAAGAGAATATTTACAAATTTTCAGCAAGAAACACCAACATGTTTGCTTTGTTTGGCGTAGGACTCGTTTTTCGACATTTTAGAGAGTTGATTGAACACTTGAACGTTTACGAAATTAGTTTGACTACTTCACGACAGAACTGCGGGATTAGAAAGAGCCGTGATATTCTGATACTTTGTTTTTAAACCTTGGTCTACGCGTAACTGCTAAACTGCGTAAGTTCTATTTAAATCTATTTCAATGCCGCCACAGCACCGCGCAGAGCATTAAGAGCACGTCCTTTGTCTTGTGGCTGACAGTTATCTCACCTATTTTCTCAGTGTTGCCACTAAGCCGAGACTTTTAGTTTGAGAAATACATTAACTAATTCGAATTAGCGTAATTATACTTTGTTTACATCGCTATTTCAGTTGTCTTCCTACGCGACATCTCGTCTATGGGAGGCATTGGTCTTTTGTTTTGCGGGACCGGCGCTACGTGTTTTTAAACGCAATAAGATCTCGTCACCTCAATTAGCGTAAGCTGTTCTCTACTTTACGACAATAATTGCCGAAATTATATTTAAAAAATCGACTTGGGGTTTAGTGAAGTTGAAACTTTCGATATGCTTAAAATTGAATATCACTTATCGATATTTTTAAAATATCGATATTTATCGAAAATATCGATATATCGCATTAGCCTAACTCTATTACCATTACACTATTGCTATATTGCCCTGTTATACCATATGACTGTATATACTCATCGATAGTTTGTAAGTCTACACAGTGACTATTACCTTGTTACTCTATTACCATTACACTATTGCCATATGACTGTATATATACTCATCGATAGTTCGTAAGTCTACACAGTGACTATTACCTTATTACTCTATTGCCATTACACTATTGCGATATTGCCCTGTTATACCATATGACTGTATATATACTCATTGATAGTTTGTAAGTCTACACAGACAGTGGTTATTACCTTATTACTCTAATACCATTACACTATTGCTATATTGCCCTGTTATACATGATATGACTGTATAGTGTATATACACTCAATGATAGTTTGCAAGTCTGCACAGTGACTACCTTATTGATAATGGAGTAATAAGGTAATAACCTGCACTGTGTAGACTTACAACCTACACAAACGTATATACAGTCATATGGTATCTTGGAGTCTTATTCAATCCTGTTGCTGCGTATTACCTTATTACCAGTAATAAGGAAACAAATTAGAAAGTGGTAGCCTTATTTTAGGCTTCATTTGTATGGTGTACTGTGATTGCAAACTTTTAAAACAACCAAAATAAACAAGTTACAGTACTTGAAATCTTTTTGTTGAAGGTCAATAAAAAATTCAGCCAACTGGTAAACATTTAACATTCCCTATAAATGAAAAAAAATAGTATATAGTATATAGGTCAAATTTCTAATTTGTTCATGCAATAAAAATTATGCAATATAATGTTCAACTTGAAGGAGAATCTTGAAGGTCAAACCGCACCTTATAAACAATTGTGTCAGTAGATAAACTGCAAATGTAAAATCTTTCACAAACGCTTGGGATACGAGCACTGGCCATCTTTCTCAACAGGAAGACCTGATAAAAAGATAAAAAACTGATATTCATGGATACAGTAGATGGAGAAAACTTCCATCCTTCCTTGCTTGCTTCCTTCCTTCCTTCCTTGCTTCCTTCCTCCCTTCCTTCCTTCCTTCCTTCCTACATTCCTTCCTTCAGTTCCTTCCTTCCCTCCTTCCTTCCTCCCTCCCTCCCTTCCTTCCTTCCTCCCTCCCTCCCTCCCTCCCTTCCCTTCCTCCCTCCCTCCCTCCCTCCCTCCTAAAGAAAGGAATTCCTTCCTTCCTTTTCCTTCTCTCCCCCCCTTTGAAAGGAAATGAAATGTAGCACTGGAGACTATTACAATCACAAACAAAGCGTGAAATATAAAATGTATAAAATGTAGTACCTGTTTTTTAAATATTTCATTACTAAGATTACTGGAAACAAACACCTTATTAAAAGAATAAGTTAAATTTTAGGATTTAAATACAGAACATCAACAGTAATAACAATAACAACAACAACAACAACAAATAATACAGTTGAACCTCTCTTAACGGACACCTCTATTAAGCGGACGCGGACACCTCTATTAAGCGGATGCGGACACCTCTATTAAGCGGATGCGGACACCTCTATTAAGCGGATGCGGACACCTCATTAAGCGGACACCTCTATTAAGCGGACGCGGACACCTAACTTTAACACACTAACCCATAACCATGACATTCTAAGGGATTTGCGGCTACACGAGCCTCGCAAGCAAATACTTATTTATTCTTTCTTTACTTAATATTTTAACTTGTCTAATGTATTTCATAATAATTAATATTAGAGAGGATTTAATCCGTCAAATGTTTTTAGTTAATGTTTTGCTATATTTTGAACTATTAAATAAGTATGTGGACTTATTTGAAGTCAAATAGTGCTGTATTAATTGTTTTAAAGTAAAAACAAACTGAGTCTATCAAAAAACTTGTAATCCCAGGCGCACCCTGTGCCAACCCTCTATTAAATGGACACCTCTATTAAGCGGACAGCTTGAATAGGTCCCAAAGGTGCTAATAGAGGTTCGACTGTAATGTGTTAATATGTACACTGACTGTAGTGAATGTGGGAAAGCTCGGAGTAGATTCTCACCAACATTCACTACAGTCAGTGTACATATTAACACATCCAAACATTACCGATATATAGTGACTGCCGCATAGGCTCCATCTGAGTCTCGGGGTGGCTCAATGGTTAGAGCGTCTCACTGGCAATCAGAAGGTTACAGGTTCGATTCCTGTTCGGGACTCAGAATCATTTTTCTGAGGATATGAGCTTGACGATCACCCATGTATCGTCAATAATAATAATAGCATCAAGAACAACAATAACACCAAACCTGTTCAATAGCTGGTTTTTTAAGATGAGAATAAGGACCAGGAACTTTCCAATTCACATTCATTTTACGCCATCCTAAAACCTAATAGGTTACACAACATATTAGATATATAATGTTATTACTGTAACTTCCCTTAAATAATACTATTATTCCCTTAAAATAATATTTGTACCTGGATATGACATTCTTCAGCAAGTCTTTCAAAATATTCCTTGCAAATCAAAATCTACAAATTACAAATTAGATCTCTTGAATTGAAACTCTAAAAGGTTGGTAAGTACCCCACAAAAATGGTGTAGGTCTAACATTTCGATCAAAGGTCCTTTGTCAGTCCACTATCTGGTGATGAAGGCATTCGCTCGAAATGCTAGACCTCTCACACACTAATAATTTTGGTAGTAGACTATACCTTTTCATCATCATTTTGAATAAAAAATAAACCAGTAGCATATTGACCAGGTTCAGGAAGACAAAAGTTAAACTCTTCATCTCTGAAACAAACACATTTCATTCATAAAATAAATCATATTTATTTGTTCTTTTTTATTAGCTTGCATAGCAGACGCTTGTTTGTGGGGAGGCGTTATATTGGAGGGACTGGGAGGGGTTATATTGGGGGGAGGGGTTATATTCAGGATGCAGAATACAGTGATTTTCAGCCTGACTGTATTCTGCAGTTCACCCCAAACAACATTTGATTGTTATGAATATTTGATTGTTATGAATATTTGGTTGTTATGGAGATGGCCATGCATTATATTTTACCTTAAAATTCTTTCATAAAGTTCATGAGGAATTACAGTCATAATCCCTGTCCCATCTCCACTAAACTGATCACAACCACATCCACCACGATGACTCATGTGCCCCAAAATGATAAGGGCTTCTTGAATAATCTAAAATATAAAAAATTGTATCCCATATGTTGCTCGTCAGGGCAACGAATATGCTCGTTAGAGCAATGTATGTGCTTTTCATATGGAACCTTCCATATATGGAATACATATAATAATAAGACGTCCCTAATTGTTTTAGTACAAAATTATTCATGTTCGTAACTTTGATATTTCTTCAAAGTTATTTAAAAAAATGAGACATACAGTAAGCATTGTTTTTTGAAAAAAACTCATGCTATATAAACAAAAAAATGTTTAAATTAAACAAAAACAAAGATTTTTGTTTTGAAAGTTTGTTTTGATTCTCAAATTGCCCACCTATGTTCTTTTCTCCCATTCAAATATACCATGTTTTGGAAAAATTTGAGATCAAATTCTCCACCCTTCACAATTCTATTCAACATATTTAAACAAATACATGCATTTCATTTAATGCAAAATTTGTGAATATGCATCAACATAAAAAATAGACTGATCAAAGATCACCGCTATTCTCGACTTGCAACCAATCCCTTGAGATTCCGGAGACAAAGGTTTGGTGGCCATGTAAACAAAATAAGTTAATGAATTCTTTTGTTTAAGTTCCACCAACATGGCTGCCGTGACGTGCATGTCATCAATCGCCGTAAAACAGTATCATGGACAATGAACATTTCAGTTAACACTAGTAAAGTTTCGTATCTTCAAACCCTTTTTCTTAGCCTGACTAGGTCATTTTCTTCCAGCCACTCCAAAACAAAGACAATTTTATGTCAAATTCGCGCCAATATGCCCAGAGGATGTTGACATTTTGATCTGATTCGCGCATTACGACGGAATGCATTCTTTAGATATTTTTAATATCGACCATTCTTCCCTAAATAAAGCAATTATTTCGCTCTCAAACGTAACTGTAATACAGCTCATAGAAATTGTGAGTGAATATTGTTTAACTAGATATTGTTTAATAGAAATTGAGTGTGTAGTTGGTTTAATTGATATGTATTTTATGTAATCCATGACCATGGTTGAATGATCAGAAAAATAACCAACCGAGTTCCAAATAAGCTAAAGCAATTAGCTTACCAAATAATTACAAAAGCTTTTATTAAAAATCACGTAAATTGAACGTTAAATTTACAACTTATAAATGTTTGAACTGTGATATTTAAACCGAGACTTAAACAAAACACAAGCGCTGACAATAACACAGTATTATCATGAGATAAACAATCATACCTCATTATTCTTCACTCCACTTATATTGACAATAAATCCAACTCCACAAGAATCTTTCTCATATTCTGGGTTATACAAACCAGTATTCTTTGGCAAGCCGTAACTATCCGTGTTAAAACTCATTTTAACGACAAAACATCATAGTTCGTCTTCCGTAAACAAGATATTTGATCTCCAACACAAGATAAATCACAATATAAATACGTCTCATAACCCCTCGCTGTTCACCCCCCCTGGCCCCTTCTCCTAGAGTTTCATAGCATAAAAAAACATCATTTTGTCCATTTTGCAAACATCACACGTAGGATATGAACGTTTTAAATAGTTAGCAATCGTTTCTAAAGAAAGATGAACTCACTGAGCGAGTTAGAAACGGTTTTAAACTGGATACGAGCTAAATAGTTTATGGCACGTGTGGAAAAGTCCAAAGTTCGCATCTTAAATATCAATGTTAAGCTGCAGGGAGGGGAGGCCGGGGCATACCTAGGGGATTTGATTCGAAATTTTAATTTTTTGTCAAATATCCCACCCTGGTAACTTATTCAAAACTCAAATGAGATCAAATCCCCTCTTATTAAAACTTTGTTCTCTAGTTCGCGCTCTTCTGGCGGATGTTGCCTTCTGAGCTGATAAAATCACCACCACGGGAATCAATCATGTGCCAAATCCTGTGTATGCCCGGCCTCCCCCTTAACATTGATATGTGCATGCCTACATAATTAGCTAAAACAGCTAATTTACTTTTACTAGTAGTCGTTTTTTTACTGCATACCCTAATCCAAATACTAAAACTGACTTTGGGTTGATGTTATAATAATTTTAATTAACAACACGCTACAGTCACGTGAAATAATACATATGCTATATATATATACATTTATACATCGACGTAATGCTGATTCACCAAGACTACAGTAACTTGGAAGCGATCCCAATTCCTTACATCAATAGAAAAATTGTGCTGTTATAGATCTTTTCACAGGTTTAGATGAATTATGGTAAAATTAAACTTGAGGGTTACGGGTCAAGTTTGCCCTGATTGGGTATAGGGTGTTAAATAAATATTATTATGCAATACTCATACAACCTCGATTCCGATTGGCTAAAAAAATAATTGCCCAGCAGATAATTCTCAGGAACGCCATATTAAAACACGGGATTGAACATTTTAATACATTTATTTAGACTAACGTTTCATCACTTAACATCTTAGAGTAACTAATTATATTTACATGTCTCGCCTTATATAACTATGCGATCTAGATATGGCGTTCCTGAGAATTATCTGCTGGGCAATTATTTTTATTACCAGATTACGATTTCCACCTGGCACCTTGATTGCTATGACTAAAAAAAACTTACAATTCTTAAAGGTGCAGTCCAGTCAGTTCTGCGCATGTGTAATATTTCAAACGTTGGGGACCACATGCAAACAAACTTTAACGGAATAGATTTGCGACAGTTTGAAAGCGAGTATTCGTTAAAGGTGGCGAAGGCACGAGTGGTAGTTTGATATATTACCCACATTTAGGAATTTTTAGGCGGAAAAGCTCAAGCGTGTAAAAAAATCCACAATACTTCATGTTCAATGTTTATATAATGCAATGTAAACAAATGATGTAAACAGAAACGTACACATGCGCAGAACGGACTGGACGGCACCAACTCAAATTTGATGATTGCGCAACATATTCCTGTACTTATCCTTAATATCAACTGAAGTGCGACCAACAAAATTATAACTATCTCGAATCTGTGCCCAATTTGAGATTCCAAATCTCGTTATACCCTCCTTAAGCCAATCCACTTCTTCCTCGGTCCAATATCTCTTTTGTCGTCCCTTTACGCCTTTTACAGTGCGCTGTTTCTCATCTGTAAAAATATCCAGAAACCACATGTTCATGTTGTGTTGATAAAAATATTCAAACTTAATAAAGCATTTTCAACAGATATTATAACTACAGATAAATATTAAGAAATAAAATATTGCTATTTGGGTGGGGACTCAACAAAAACAACAGACGTTTTACGGCCGTTTTCCCAGCTTACGCAGGGGTTGGCCGGTGGTTCTCCACGACAGTTTCCTCCACTTTCCACGATCATGTGCATCTTCCCTCTTCAGCCCACTCTCTCTCATATCCCTCTCCACTACCTGGCTCCATGTCATCCTTGGCCTTCCTCTTCCTCTTGCACCATCAACCTCAAGCGACATACACCTCTTCACCCAGTCACCATCATCTTTCCGCAGCACATGTCCCAGCCACCTTAATCGGCTCCTCTTTACCATATGTCAGATAATCAATGCATGAGAAACATTAGTGATGTACTTTTTTCTTCTACTAACCTACAGCAAAATCATAAACTCCATCATCTTCATCACTGGATGTGAAGTTGAGGACTGTTGCATTCTTCTGGGGGGCAAGCCATTTTCGTTTGTTTCTGCTCATATAACATAAAGAAGGTGGTTTGAAATCCTGTTTGGAGCTCAGAGTTTTTCTGAGTAATAAGTACTAATGACAATTACTTCAGTTTACACACTGAAAATCATTTACAACTTTATTAACTTCAAGTTGTATAACTCTTAATTTAACTGATGATCTATTTACCTTTTTGTCAGTATATATTCCTGTGTTGTGTCTGTATCTTCATCTGAATCTTGGATTTTTTTTTCATAGGGATCGTTTACAATGCTCCTGTTAAACAATACCGAATAAGACATGCATAACTTTTGGTTGTCAAACTTAACAATGAATAACAAGGTTACGTAAGTACGTAAACAGTGTATATTGTACAGCTATAATCAAATTCACAATTGTGGCTTACATTAAATTTCTGGATGCTTCTTGTAAATTCGATGTTGCAGCAATTGTTTCCTCAACCAACTTATCATATTTTGTTTGTTCATTTCTCATTGGCATTTCACCAGTAGGATTATCATCACTGCTTTCTTGGGTAGGGCCAATTTCATCTTCAAAACTTTCAAGGTCTTCAATAATGTTAGTAATCACTGGATATATATCAACTTCTTCAGAACTATCGTTGTTATTCGATGGCAAACGTAGCATTTTGTTTCTTGGCTTTTTCTTCTTCAATGGCTGCTTCCCCTTGGCAGCAACTCTGTCAGCCTTTGTGCTGACAACATTAACGCTATTGCTATCTTGATCAACATCAGTTGAACAACCTGGTAAAGTGTTTACCAAGCTGCTGGCACTTGATGCAGCACTTTTTTGTTTTAAAGACTTCACGGGCAGCTTCGTTTTTATCTGCACACCATCTGGATGTTTAGAATGTATGATTTCTTCCCATTCCTTTTCACCATCAGAAGTGTTACCATCATACATCCACAAGAAAACCTCTTTCAAAGTCTTTGAAGTTGGATAGCCTATATTATCGCTATAAAGAATCAGATCAGATTTTAACCTAACTTATATCCTAACCTGATTCTAACCCTAACTCTAAAAAAACTGAAAAAATCTGTATAAGATATTATATAAAGTACCTGTTTAGTTTTTGCCGATAAGCTTTAAATGCATTCTAAATTAACATGAAAGAAAAGACAATTGAATCTACATAGTCTGAGTATCAATGTTTCATCATAGTTTGATTTTAAGATGTTTAAGGACTTCTAATATTGGTAATTATGTAAGTACCATTAATTGTAAGTACCGTATTTCCTCGTTTAATCGCCCCCTCTAATAAGCGCCCCCTGTAGACCTTGATTTTTAAAATAAGCGCCCCTCCTCGATTAAGCGCCTCCACCTCAAATAAGTGCCCCTCTCTACATACTAATTTAAATTACAACGCAATTTCTAGAAACAAACTTTATTTTTTAATTGAAAGTCATTCACATTTATGTCCATGTGCCTGTACGTTTCTTTCGCTTTCACCAGCTCCACATGTAACTTCTCTGCAATTATTAAGTGTGCTGCATGTGTTTCCACTTGTGTTGACAGATAAGATGACGAAACGTCAAAAATTGTTGTGATTTTGTAATAAGCACCCCCCTCGAATAAGCACCCCTCCTTTTAGTCTCAAAATTAATAAGCGCCCCGGGGCGCTTAATCGAGGAAATACGGTAAGTAAGTACGGTAGGTAACAAATGTTAAGTAATTAATGTATGGGAAATTTAAAGGGGATAAACAAGGTATGCATCAGCTATATAGTAGAATGATTTTAGAAAAGATAATATCAATCAAAGACAGAATTAGTAGCTTACATTGGCTTGATCATTTTCAAATTTCTTATAAATAGGCTCCAGAAATGTTTTCATTTCTTGAATCATTACTTTGCATTCTGCAACTGTAGTATCGGTTTTCTAAGAACAGAAATTTGTATCCAGTTCCATGTAACTTATGCAGTTACACTTATACTACATACATACATTTATGCAATAAATAAATTAAACAGTAGAGTTGGGCGGCATGGGAATTTCAATACCGGTATTAGATATTTGAAAAATTCCAACCAGTATACCGTGTGTGATCTACAGTTGACACCCAATAACCCAAACATTCAGGGAAAAAAAGTTTGAGTTATTGGGAATTTGTTTCATTAAATGATCTAAAATTAGGTGGATAAATCAGTGTTTTACTTTTATTACATATTTCAACTCTATATTCAAAAGCCTGGTCTTCATAATATATGGTCACTACCATGAGTACGATTGCCACAATTGCTTAAAAGACAGAAATGAACTCAGCGATCAAACGAAAACCACAAACCACAACATTATGCATCTTAGCGATCGTTTACAAGTTAAAATCTAATCTATATATTATTTTGCGCACACACACATTGTGTTTGTTTCTCATTTGTGAACTTTTCTTGCAGTTTAAATAAAAATATAAACGGATGATAGTCATTTTGTGCGTGATACTTGAATCAAACACCCCTCCACAGATGGGAATTCACTATTGTGGTAAGAATCTAGCTCTTTGATTGGACAATTTATAGTCGAGGTATAATTTTATCACATACATTATAATTTCCACAAAATTGAATGCACTGCTAAGTCAACTAGTAAGTTGTAAAGACCACAGTCTTGAACATCAGAATTAACTTATTTGAGTACTGTATGTGTACACATAACTTACTGTTGTCCATTCTTTTACTTTCCTTTCCATCGATGCAATTTCTGCATTGGAATATGGGAAAAGCGTCTTCACTACGTCAAAACAATCATAGTATTTTTGTGTGTAACTGAATGTTAGATCTCCTAGCTCAACACTCTTTAAATGTAGCTCAAGTTGGAAGATAAAGTAACATAACCATGTTTTGCCAGCCAAATCACCAGTAGGAACATAGGAATCAAGTTCTAAACCAATAATTAAATAAATATATGTGACTGATAATCTGCAGTACAGTGTACATGAAGACTAGTCCTCTTTCGTAACGGCGGCCAGTCTAATTAGAGTTTCTCACTGGCTGAAGTATGAAAGAAGTGAGAAATAGTATAATTTCTGAGCTTAAACGAGCTCTGATTGGCTGACGGTGACTATCACTTTACTAGAAATCATACTTGAAAAAGTGTTTTTTGTAACCAGACTTGTTTACTCGTTCCAGTCCCCTCTCGGAATCATAATTTTGGTGTATGGTTTCTAAAACATGACGAATTTTTTTCAAAATGGCGACTAAATTATTATAACTAAAAAATCGTCGAAAAGGCTCAAAAACTTAGCATAAAGACATTGTATATATCACATTTCTCTCAAGATAGAACTGTCTAAGGTTAAGGAAGTTGTTATCGTATAATTATTGGTATTTTTACGTCCGTTTTGATCGTTAGTGTGTTTTTGAAAGCGTGAAGAAAACATCAAGCAGAACACAGTTCAAACTGTCTGTTTAAAATTTCTCAATTGAATATTCGTTCAAGCCTGAAATTATACTAAAACAATTAGTCACCTCAGTCTCCGTGATTATCGTTATATTTACCTCGCCGCTCGGTAAATATTCAACGATAGTCACCTCGACTTCAGTGACTAATTGTTGAATAGACATGCGCTCAGTGAGATAGCATCTTTTGTCTTTTTGCTCCCACCAACAGATAGGGACAATGGGTGCTATGTTATGTATTACAGCAGCTGATGTGTATTTGATATTTTGTTAGAAGAAACCCAGCATGAGCAATATTCTTTTATATGCATGCAAATTAGCCTTTCTGGCCTGGAAAATATTTTATTCCGCCCAAATTTTCAGTTTTTAATAACTTCTTACAGCTGGTACTACAAGAAATGTTTAGAGAGAAGAGCCCTATCTGATCATCTGATCTACCATACTCAGTGACAGTGGCCCGAGGCGTATTTGATTGCGACTACCAACTGTCAAATATGATTCAAAGCTTTCTAACGAAAAGACAAAGTGATATAGCAAACCTATGGTGATCATGTCCATCCATGTAAATGGATCCTCCCCTAGCCAGACTTTACTGCAGGCATATTCCAAAAAATAAATATGAAAATCAAATTCCGACGTAGACGACATCTTTTCTCTTCTCCCGCGCAAACACAATCTGGTACCCAGAGCCTGCGTTCCTTTTGGCCTGCAACAAACCAATCATTCCTCCTCAGTCTCTCTTACTATCGCTCTGTCAGACATGCGCGCCACAGATGAACGGTACATATTTTGAATTTTTTATTAACAAATACATGTATTTCATTTAATGCGAAATCTGTGAACATGCATCAAACCTATTTTAAGTCTGACTAGGTCATTCAAAATTTCGAAAATCAAAGCAAACAGCTGTTTCTAAAAGTTCGCTAGGTCATGTGATCCAGCTGGTTGTTACGTCACAGTGTCCAAACACAGCCATATATATATAGCGTTTCTTGCTAAGCAACGTAGACGCAAAAAGGTTATAATCAAATTCACAATTGTGGCTTAAAACATTAAATTTCTGGATGCTTCTTGTAAATTCGACGTTGCAGCAATTGTTTCCTCCACCAACTTATCGTATTTTGTTTGTTAACAAATAATCCTACTGGTAAAATGCGAGTGAAAAATGAATCATTTGTCATCGGCATTTCACCAGTAGGATTATCATCACTGCTTTCTTGGGTAGGGCCAATTACATCTTCAGAACTTTTAAGGTCTTCAATAATGTTAGTAATCACTGGATATATATCAACTTCTTCAGAACGTTGTTATTCGATGGCAAACGTAGCATTTTGTTTCTTGGCAAAGTAAAGGTAGCTTACATTGGCTTGATTATTTCCAAGTTGTTCTAGAATTTTTTTCGTTTCTTTAATCACTTCTTGACATTCTGGAACTGTAGCATGTGTTTTATAAGAACAGAAATTCAAATACAGTTCCACACAACTTATGCAGTTACATTATACTACATACATGAAGTAAACAGTAGAGTTGGGCGGTATATGTTAGACTTGTAATTTATATGTATTTTATTAAACGCAGTGTATGTTAACAGAGACAAAAACTAACCGTCTCTTATTTTAAACTAGCGTAAACTATTCGTCATAAAGTGTACGCGTGATTAACGATTGACTCAGCACTACTCCCTCTTTAAAAAAATAGTCTCGCACGAGGGCTGTTCCAACAGTTCAATACATACAAAACTTTATATTTAAATTTGGTGGGGGACCCCACATGTAAACAAACTTAACGGAATAGATTTGCGACAGTTCGAAAGCGAGTATTCGTCAAAGGCACAAGTTGTAGTTTGATATATTAACAACATTTAGGAACCAAACAGCTTCTTATAACACGCTTTTTAGGTGGAAAAGCTCAAGCGTGTGAAAAAAATCCGCAACACTTCATGTTCAATGTTTATATAATGCAATGTAAACAAACGATGTAAACAGAAACGTGGACATGCGCAGAACGGATACGTTAAATTAATGCTTCTAACTCGTATAAAAGTCCGACATCCATCTTGGGTCGCGTGGTCCTTTTGACCCTTGTCATTTCTCTTGCGTCTTCTTGATCTGTATCAAATCATTTACAACTTTATTAACTTCAAGTTGTATAACTCTTAATTTAACTGATGATCTATTTACCTTTTTGTCATTATATATTCCTGTGTTGTGTCTGTATCTTCATCTGAATCCTGGATTTTTTTATGAAAAAAAAATCCAAGATTCAGATGAAGATACAATGTTCCTGTTAAACAATACCGAATAAGACATGCATAACTTTTGGTTGTCAAACTTAACAATGAATAAAAAGGTTACAGTACGTAAACAATGTATACTGTACAGCTATAATCAAATTCACAACTGTGGCTTCATTAAATTTCTGGATGCTTCTTGTAAATTCGATGTTGCAGCAATTGTTTAAATTCCGATGAGAAACGAACAAACACGGAACGATAACTGATATGATAAGTTATCATATCGTGTTTGTTCATTTCTCATTGGCATTTCACCAGTAGGATTATCATCACTGCTTTCTTGGGTAGGGCCAATTACATCTTCAGAACTTTCAAGGTCTTCAATAATGTTAGTAATCACTGGATATAATTATATCAATCATGGGCAGCTTCCTTTTTATCTGCACACCATCTGGATGTTTAGAATGTATGATTTCTTCCCATTCCTTTTCACCATCAGAAGTGTTACCATCATACATCCACAAGAAGACCTCCTTCAAAGTCTTTGAAGTTGGATAGCCTATATTATGGCTGCAAAGAATCAGATCAGATTTTAACCTAACTTCTCACACACCGCTGGGAGCTGCTGCAGCCATCGCCGCAACTGTAGTTCACGAATTCTGCATAGTTTTAGTGACCAGCAAAGAAGAATTTAAGGATTCCTTGATATAACCATTCTTGGCAGAGGAAGTGCACCAACCGCCCTGTCTCTGAAGTAGACGATCCGAAATCCAAGAGCTGCTGCAGTAGACTCTCCACCAGACCGCAGGCTATGAAGGCCATACTGTTTCGGATCCATACCCTAATTTCTTTCTTTAACAGCTCTGTAGCACGACTGTAGGACATAGCATCCTCGCGCAAGGTCACACCATTCTTTGTGTTTTGCACTCTCCGCCACAAAGCGGAACATTTAGAGTGCCCACCTGTCCCCAGAAATTTTTCCACTACACCTACCGGGGATGGGGCCTCAAGTGAGCGTGCGATTAGCACCTGAGAGCCTTCCCGAAATTGGTCATTCTTCCTCTGCTTCAAACATATGGACAGGTGAATTGGCTCGAACGTTAGGTCTGCTGGAGTAAGGCGGCTTAGGTCATCCCAACGGAGAAAACCAACAAGACACCGATCTATCCAGCTGAATCAGGGACACAATGTACAAAGCTATGGCAACACCCCCCCCCCCCCTGCAGGCAATGGACACAAACTATGGACGCCCAACGCTTCCAAGATTTATACGCATTTAGGTAGGTGGTCACAGTCCCAGGTGCTCTATCACGGAGCAACACAGCAAGAAGCAATCTTGCCAAGCCTTTTAGCTCAGGATCTTTGAAATCCAAGTTGACCCATCTTTTATATGCATGCAAATTAGCCTTTCCGGCCTGGAAAATATTTTATTCCGCTCAAATTTTCAGTTTTTAATAACTTCTTACAGCTGGTACTACAAGAAATGTTTAGAGAGAAGAGCCCTATCTGATCATCTGATCTACCTGCTACCATACTCAGTCAGTGACAGTGGCCCAAGGCGTATTTGATTGCGACTACCAACTGTCAATGATTCAAAGCTTTCTGACGAAAAGACAAAGTGATATAGCAAACCTGTGGTGATCATGTCCATCCATCTAAATGATCCTTCCCCTATATTGAGCCTGCGTTCCTTTTGGCCTGCAACAAACCAATCATTCCCAGGCTCTTATATATTCTATTAATCCTCCTCCTTCTCAGTCTCTCTTACTATCGCTCTGTCAGACATGCGCGCCATTGTGGACAGAGCTCAGTGATCAAGAACCAGCTTTTTAAATTGTCTATTTTCATCAAACAAAACTATAAATTTCCTGTACTCGTGTGCTTACAAATGCCCATCAAACGACGGATTGACACTTCGAAGCTACGGAGACCATTAAAACGGTCTAAGATAACGGAGTCGGTATATGGCAGGTGAGAAATATTACAGCGAACCAAAACAACACAACTGTTTCATTTAAATATATATGTTGCTAGGACCTTATTTTAATTGGCATGTTTCTGTATCACCGTGCTCTTTTTTATATAGCTTGTTTATCTATCTCAAGTTTTTCGTGTTGTGGGTACTAGTTCTTACAGCGGACTTCTTGTTAGAATTTCGCTTTGAGTATCTCTGGCCATTTTGGCTGCTCATGAGGAGTGCATATGATTCGTTTAAATATCAAGGCTTGGTAAACTCCTTAGCTTTATTTCAAACAATTATAGTTATCAATCTGCCTTTCAGTAATCTAGTTTTGAAACAACTCTGATAGCTAATTTTGTTATTTAGGTTTTTTCATTGCTCTTTCTTGCCTTGGCGCTTTGCTCTGATGTCATATGTTTAATGGTTTTACCTATTCACTGGTTGTTCTTTGCCGCTAGTACTTATGTCTGGGTACAGTTCGTCTGGCATACAGGTACTTTAAACCTTTTCTCTATTCATAGTTGCGGTTTAAAAAGAAAAAAGTTATTCCTTTGTAGTACTAGACGGTTTTTGTTTACATTATCACCGCGCACACAATACCTGTGCTGGCCATATAGTGTTAACATATATTTTATTGGTTTTGAAGATCGTGGTTTAGGATTACCAACGATATCGATGTGGCTTTTATTTATCTACGTCGAAGCTTCAGTCCGTTTAAAAGAATTGAGAAACCTGCCCTTTCATTTGGATTTATGTCGACCTTTCGCAGCGCATTGGTAATTAATATTTTTACAATTATTAAATATAGTTCAACCAACCGTGAATACCTCAAGCTAAAATACTTTCTACATCGTAAGCCGTTAGAAACCAAAGCCCATAAAGATATAACCTCATTATAGAAATAGGTGTTAGCAGGTGTATGGAACTTTTTGTCCATCTCCTGTGCAGCCTATTAATACAAGAAAAATGCATTGTCCATTTCATGAAATGTATTTAATCATGCATTTAATGTTAGATTTCATGAAATTTCGATAAATATTTAGGATTACTGTATAATTTATATATTTCCTTGCTTAGTCTAGGTCTTCTGTTGGCAATAAAAAACAGATATAATTATAATCATTGAACCAAGAATGATAAACTCAATGTTATTATCATTGATGTATATATATATATATATATATATATTATCATAATATAAGCCATTTCTCTAGAAGTCTCTTTTCAACATTAATCCCTTTCAAAAGACATATTTTTGTTGCGACTTTACTATTATTGACGTATTACTAATGTTTTGCATAAAAATGCACCTGCCAGTTCCAGCGTATGACAAAGATTGTTGTTTGAGAGATTGTAATCAGTTATTTGATTACTTTTGATTAAATAATGGCCAATACAATACCTCGATATTTATAATTTATCATGTTGTGTGTATTTAATTTCAATTGCAGTATTGGTTACCCTGTTGTAACTCTTGGTTATGGAGTAAAGAGTTATGTAGGATACAAAATAAGACAAGTAAGGTGTATTTGACATTACATTTCAAATGATAAAAAATAAACATTATTCGGAGCAATTATAGAATACCCGTCCACTTTTGAAACCGCATTTAAAGGCAGAATTACAATCCAGATTGCTCTAAAATCTCTTTAAATATAATGTCGAAGGTTTATATTGTGTGTACTTGTTGATAGTTATCAAATTAAATGGGGTTTTAAAATAGAACGAAGCAATTGTTTGTGATGAACTTTCCATTATTTGACCTTTTATTATTACTGTTGACTGATACAAATAAC
Organism: Chrysogorgia sp. JL179-B06; assembly: GCA_035772405.1. Lineage (NCBI taxonomy): Eukaryota > Metazoa > Cnidaria > Anthozoa > Scleralcyonacea > Chrysogorgiidae > Chrysogorgia > Chrysogorgia sp. JL179-B06. Next base: position 148,063 of record JAYKKM010000084.1, read on the forward strand.
GATAGTGGACAGGTATTCTACAATTTAGCGCATTATTTAACCCTAAAGTTAGTAAATATATATTTTTCAACAAGTGAAATCATGTGTCTTCACTTAGAAATAAGTAAAATCCTGTAATATATATCAAAATATACTACATCATAAAAAGTTCACTTTAAATAACGAGGTTGACATGGAATTAGTGGGAAATATCAAAAAAATAATTTGTATTTTATAGAGAAAAATTCAACAAGTTAGTAAAGAAAATGATTTCTATATTGAGTTAATAAATCAATCGCTTCCACCAGAACAATTGGATAATGCTAAAGGTAAAAGAATGTATTTTCCACCTGAATATTTTAAAGATGTTTAATAGTATATGGTATTGATATAACAAAGTGAAAAACTGAAAATGTGGTAAATCTCATCTTACTCTGATGAAGAGCTCCACTCGAAACATCAATATTTCATCACTAAAATTCTTGGCAGTTTACCACCTTTTCACTTTGCTATATACCCAAAACACTGTCTACGCAACACTCTACTTTTTTTACTACTCTCGGTATTGATATAAGACTGGTTTCTTTTTGCATTGTTTAGGAAGTATTGGTGATAAATTTTCTAGTGAAGCCTGTGGTTTAGTTGTTGAAGAAAATGGAAAACTCATAGCACCTGAGAGAGTTACAACAAAACAAAACTTAACTATTACAGGTGTATCACCTAAGAAACTCAGCGAGGATCATAACTTAAATGAACTTGAGAAGAGACTAATGGAAAAACAAGATGGGAAGTTAGCAAATGGACACACTGTTCGTTCCTTAAATGGGGGAAAGAGAACAAGTCCTTTGAGAAGTTCAAGCAATAGTAACCACCAATGTGATGAGAATGAGGAGTCAGATAGCGGAGATTCATCAAACACTTCAACTTCTAGCTGTCCAACAGTCAACAAGAAAGAAACTCAGAGTAAATCAACAGTACAGGTATAATATAATTTATTTTTTATTATTATATGAATATTTTTAACACTTTATATTTTTAATGTATAATACAACTATTGTGGTGCTTTAGCAACACTTTATATTCCGTGTGTGAGTTCAATAGCAAGCATCTACTTCATGTAGGCAGATTTTTAACGAAGGGCACCGCACTTTAACACTGTGTTTCGACAGACATCTGTGTGGGGTATAAGGGGAGGAAGGGAAGGAGATAGTAGCGATGGAAGGAGATAGTATTGCCTAATTATTCATTAAAATATTTTGCTGGCTTTAAGTTCCTATTGAGGTTTAGTGCAATATACTTATTTTGATTTGTTTTTCTTTGGTAAAGGAACCAAGATCCCGTCCGGTTTTGAATGATGTAAATCCTCTATTAACACAACTTAAAGAAGAGAAGACCGCCAGGTAATAGAAACAGAAACACAGCAAAATTATACCCAATTGGCAAACCTATATTGATTCTTTTTATTTTCCTACAGGCGACGAATGGAGACAACACTTAACCAGACAGATAATGAACTAAAAAAGCTAAAGCTAGAATTACACTCAAGTCGACAAAATGAACAAGACACACGGTCACAGTTACAGACATTTACGACAAGTGAGAGATCACTAAAGTCTGAGTTGCATCAATTGAAAAATGATAATGAAATTTATCAACAAAAGTAAGTGAATAATCATCTTTTTAAAACTAAGTTTTTCACTACACTACAAGCTAATGAAATGGGGTAGGGAAATATTTTTCAAGATAAAAATTGTTATTGTCCATGCAGGATATCACCTGTAACACCCACATTATAATGTACGCAGATGAAAGTATATATAATAAATTATTAAAGTATTATATAAACATAATGACATCACATGTAATATGCACCTATAAAATATTGATAAGTGTAGACTATACTGTAGATAAGAAAAAAAGTTACCTAATACTCTTGGACAAAGCTAAACGGGATGACTCAAAAGGAGTCGGACGACTCGGACCTTCCAATTTTTAAGAACTACAATCATGGACTCTATTGTTGGAACAGAATCTAATACTTCCCTTTCCCTGCCCATTTAAATCATTGTTAAAATGTCATCTCAGAGGAAATGAAAAGCTGCTAGCATATTATCTTGTTTACTCAGCACAAAAGTGTTGCAAGTTGAAAGAAACTTGCAGTGCTAAAACTTGCGGTAACTTGACTTTTATATCACCAATGTATGTATAGAACATGTGGAAAAAGCTATGGCTTAGTTGAGCACTGCTCTAGATAAGAACTGGATATAATATGAAAAGGAGAAATAAGAGAACTTACTTAAGAGTACTTAGGTCCATGTGTCTTTTTCGACACATTGAAGTTCTCTTATTTCTCCATTTCTCTAGACAAGCCTGGATATTAGTGACCGGTCACAGACATTGTCCGGTACAAATATCCCATTTCTGGCGATTTGACAGTTACAATATTAATTGTGTCTATCATTTTGTCCGAAGATTATACTCAACTTTTTGTGAAAGTCATTTTTGTGTTGAATGGAGTGCGTTTAGATTTGGTGTTGTACAATGTCAGATGAGAGACCAATTACGTTAAGTTTTGAGACATTACGCTAACTTTGCAGATGTTGCGCTACGTTTGGAGAGATTGTGCTAAGTTTGAAGACGTTACGCTAAGTTGTGTGCCTGTTACAAATTCATTTGTGCTGGTCATTCTGACAGGCACAGCAAAAATAAGTATTTCCAAGCTTGTCTCTACTCTCTAGATATCCAGAATCGCAGCTTCACTTGCCAGCCACAAGGCCTTAGATCTTCCCTTTTCTATACTATTTGCCCAGCTTGCTTAGCATGCCAATTTTTATTTCAGGATTCAAACAATGTCATCAAGCCGCCAACAAGATCGTAACAGTATTGCAACACTTGAACGAAAACTGAAGTCAGAACGTGACACCAGACAGCTTGCAGAAAACCAACTTCGGGAGGAACGAAAGAAAGCAGCAAAAGCTGACGAAAGTACATATCGACAACAACGTGATGATAGCGCTATTCATGATACCTGTATTACTCGGAGAGTTGAACTCGAGGAAGAAATGAATCAACTGCTTGAAAAAGTGAATAGGAAAGAGGATAAAGTGAAACAACTGGAAAAAGAAGTGGATGAACTAAATGGGAAAATACAAGGACATGACAGTAATCAACTGAAGAAGGAAACCGAGGTGTTGATGACGGCATTGACGGCCATTCAAGGAAAGAACACACATCTTGAAAATAGTCTTAGCTCTGAGACAAGGCTCAAGTTGGATTTGTTTTCTGCTTTGGGAGAGACACGTCGTCGTCTGGGGATATGTCAAGGGCAATTGATAAAGAAAGATCAAGAAATCATCAGTTTGAAGGCGAAAATTGCAGAAGTTATGGCAGTTATGCCTTTGAGTGTGAACAATGATTCTTCGCAAATTTATGGCAATCATCCGATCACTCCTCCACCTCTTGGAGATCACGAAGATGTTCATAATGGCTCTGTGTTCATCACAAAAGCACAGAATGGTCTTATTTAGAGATATGGCTTCTCCAACCCTCAACTCTACTTTAGTTTAAATTTTCTTAAGAAAAGTTAGACACTATGTCACGCTTAACCAATACTTGGTTGCGTCTTTTAAAATCTTGCAAAAAATAGTTTAATTTACGCGAAACCGTTGCATTCACTGTTTAAGATGAAATAAAAAGAAAAAACTAAACTATCCTGTGAGTATTATTCTGTTTTTCACCTGTGGGCGTTGCGTGGCTAAGGCGCTGCTACATTATGCAACTTGTCTCGTAATGGTGTTGCAAGACAAGCACGAAACGTTGCCTAGTGTAACTGACAATAATTTTGGCTTCGAATTTCATTTCACCGCGCGTTCTGTTTCGCTTTCGTAGAGATCATGAGTTCATTTGGTGATCTCAATTTCTCGCTGTTTTTTAACTTTTAGCCAGTAAATGAAAGACACAGGGAAAAACATGTAGTTTAACTGCTACTCTGGCTAGCAAAGTTGGGACCATTAATTTAGACAAATGCAAGGTATCAATGCATTTCATTTCTTCAATTGGTGTCGTATGAAGTGGTTATACCAACACAGTTATTCTAGACAATCTGTCAATCATCATCTTGCACAGCCTTGGCCAAGAGTCATCGTCCATGGCAGTTCCCAGGTTCTCAAGATCGATACACCAATGTCTCTGGCAACACGTCAGGGTAATTATTAGGTTTGCGGTCTTTTGATGGTTTCAACTGCAAGAGTTCGGATATTAGCTATAGTTTTTAGCGCGGAAGCAATGCCCAGAAAATTGAGTTGGCGTTGGATGAGGCGTGCACTGAGACGAGGTATGTCGCCGTTGCATGCTTGCTGCTAAAATTACACACCATATACACTGAAAATGACCCACAAAGAGCTGTACGAGCGCTATCGTCGGCCAAGTATTAATGTCTATTGCTGCCATCTTTAGTGACTTTCCCACTGCAATGCTCAACCATAACCATACTACTGGGCACCACCACAAAGACGTTTCCAACCAACCCATAACCATAGCACTTTCCTCAGCAATTAACAAAAGTCCGTTCTTGCTACATGACCTTCCAGAGGCGTCTCAGGTGAGATCCGACAGACCCGCTTGCCAGTAATTGGCCTTTTTAAATAAGTTCTTAAAAAACATTTTTGTATGATAACTTGAGAAGCTGTCAAGATCTAAACCAATGGTTACTTTGACAGTTTCTATTCCACTGTATACAACATATCCAGCACCATTCAAACTTACACCGTGAACACGTCATGTGATTGCAACCAGCTAAATAAAAAGAAAAATAATATTAAACGATAATTTCCTTCGTGTCTAAAAATGAAACAACTATACTAGAAGTGCAAATCAAATATCTGAAAAGGTTGGTGAAATAGCGTGTGAGTAGTCTAACGTTTCGAGTGAAGGTATACAACACCCATAAGCCAGTTCGTAATGTCGACTGCGCATCAAAATGACGCGTTCTGCGTCGGGATAAAACTTATTTCAATTCATAACATCAGGCTATAACCACAACAGTCATTTGCATTTCTATTTACACTTGCAAATTTGTTACACTGAATTCCCCAGCCTGATGTTATAAATTGAAATATGTTTTATCCCGACGCAGAATGCGTCATTTTGATGCGCAGTCGACATTAGGAACTGGCTTATTCCACGGTTCACTCTCTGACGAAGGGCCTTCGCTCGAAACGTTAGACTACTTACACGCTATTTCGGCAGTACAGAAACCTTTTTATAGATATTTTATTTACTGCCTACGCAGCACAACACGTTTTATACTAGAAGTGTGTTTAGTTTAGTTTTAGTGTATTAGATTTATCACTCTATAAAAGCCCCAACAGGCTAGAAGCCCAATTGATAGGGGTTCCGAGGGCCTACGATTTAAGGTCGTTATCCGAGAAGACCCGAAAGTCTTACCATTTGCTGGTATTATTGCAAAGGCAGCACTTTCTCCTCAATTATTTTTAAGACCCTGAGTGGTGAGCTCATAGACATTTGTGGTAACCACTACACCACAACAGCTGGTCTAGGGTGTGTGGGAAGACATTGCACCGGACAACTCATGCTCTTAGCCAATCAGAATCTAGCAATGCTATCATGTATATCAATAAAAAAGGCTGTAATAACTCAAGCAATATCTTAAAGACTGACCATTTTTTTCAATAGAGACTCCACACTTGGAATTAGGACATTGTTTAGTTGTATTCCTAATAAGATCTTGAGATTCACGTTCCCATCTAGCAACCTGGTCACTTTGTCGTGTTACTTGAAATCTCTACATAAACAAAAAAGGCCTTGTGAAAAGCGCTTTATTTTGTTAAGATCTAAGGGAAAAGGGAGATGTTCTTTTTTAGTTGGGGGGCATGGGCCAGTGAGCTCACGTTTGAATGCGCGATTCTCTGAATTGGTTTAGAGATAGGATTTCTATATTTCAGGTTTAGGACTAGGGTTTTTATTTGGGTTAATGGTTAGGGTTTTTCTTCTTGTAAAGTTTCTGAATCTTGAGAGAAAATAACCTTGGTGTGACTATGATGACTTAGTCTATGCCAATTTGTGTCTCCGGTAGACAAAAAATATATGGGCTTTACCCCGGTGTAAGAATCTCACAAGTGACGTCTTTGGTGAATGAATTTTTCTGGTTCTTCTGCTTCTGGTTCTTGTGCTTCTTCTGGTTCTTGTGGTTCTCGTTGTTCTTCTGGTTCACACGTACTTCATATGGTTATTCTAGTTCTTGTGGTTCTTCTGAACCACGAGAATCACAAGAACCACGAGAACCAAAAGAACTACTGTGGGTAATTACTCACAAGGTATTCATTCACCAAATGATGTCACAGGTGAGGTTCTTACACCAAGGTAAAGCCCGATATATTTTGTCTATAAAATATATTATTTATTATTTACAGTTGTTCCATTATCAGATGCCATTGCACCACCACCTGCAGTGGGGCCATCACATGAACCATTGTGATATTCACGGAGACAATCTCGACAGAACACCAGCTGAAAAAATACCAGCACATTTTTAGACAACAGTTTAAAAAAGAAACCTCTAGGAGGAGGAATAACAACGTTTCAACATTTTGGACATACTTACCCTACATCCATGTTCACAAACAGTCCTCCGTGTCCTCTGTGCAGGTAAAATCCCTTGACCACATCCTGGTCCAGGACAAAGAACACCTCCAGCATCCAACACACATTGTTCAGTGGCAAACCTCTGGTATCTTTCGTACTCAAGAAATAATAGTCAAAGTATTTTAAGAATGTTTAAAAAGATTTACCAATTACTCATTATACACATAACTTTTGATACTCTAGTCCAACACTCTACCAACTGAACTACAGGATCATCCAACTACAGTACCAACCTTTGATACTCTAGTCCAACACTATACCAACTAAACTACAAGATCATCCATCTACCAACCTTTGATACTCTAGTTCAACACTCTACCAACTGAACTACAAGATCATCCAACTACCAACCTTTGATACTCTAGTTCAACACTCTACCAACTGAACTACAGGATCATCCAACTACAGTACCAACCTTTGATACTCTAGTTCAACACTCTACCAACTGAACTACAAGATCAACCAACTCACAACCTTTGATACTCTAGTTCAACACTCTACCAACTGAACTACAAGATCATCCAACTACCAACCTTTGATACTCTAGTTCAACACTCTACCAACTGAACTACAAGATCAACCAACTCACAACCTTTGATACTCTAGTTCAACACTCTACCAACTGAACTACAAGATCATCCATCTACCAACCTTTGAAACTCTAGTCCACCACTTTACCAACTGAACTACATGATCATCCAACTCACAACCTTTGATACTCTAGTTCAACACTCTACCAACTAAACTATAAGATCATCCATCTACCAACCTTTGATACTCTAGTTCAACACTCTACCAACTGAACTACAAGATCATCCATCTACCAACCTTTGATACTCTAGTTCAACACTCTACCAACTAAGCTACAAGATCATCCATCTACCAACCTTTGATACTGTAGTTCAACACTTTACCAACTAAACTACAAGAGCATCCATCTACCAACCTTTGATACTGTAGTCCAACACTTTACCAACTAAACTACAAGATCATCCATCTACCAACCTTTGATACTCTAGTCCAACACTCTACCAACTAAGCTACAAGATCATCCATCTACCAACCTTTGATACTCTAGTTCAACACTCTACCAACTAAGCTACAAGATCATCCATCTACCAACCTTTGATACTCTAGTCCAACACTCTACCAACTAAGCTACAAGTTTTATTCGTCCAACCTTTATTCTCTGGTAGTGGTATGTATAATCATACTCACTTGTTCATTACCAAGTAATCTAAAATGATGTGGTTCACTAATGAATGCTGATCTGCATCCCTCTAAACATAAAACAGATTTTACTTGCAATTATTATTATCTTTTACCATCAATGGTACTCAAAGCTGCGCATGACAAAACTAAATAAAAAATATGTTAATACAAATTTTAAAATAAAATTTGCAACATATACCTAAATTTCCTGGACATGGTATTGTGTAGCCTTCAGTCTCAGTTTGAACAAAGTTTCTACTATCCAGTGACGTAACACAGTAAGAAATAAAACAATCTAAACACATTGTATGTTGGCTGTTGCATGGAAAAACTAACAATGTTTTACTAAAAATAAAAGAAAAACATGTTCAGAAAAATACATTAATCAGTGGAGATCATATGCAGACTTTTAGTTATTGTTAACCCTTAATTATATCCCAGGGATGATCAGGCTGATCAGCATCTAATTTCTCTTAATAATATCAATGGTTACCAAGCATAGAAGTAATGAGAATAAAGAAAATGATCACCAAAGATAAACTGACATGTTTTTAAAGAATAATTTTCTCCCAACTAGTAGTTATTACAAGAAATGTTTGGAGATCAATAACGACAATTTGAATGTTGATACTGTGGCGTAAAATTAAAGGGGCAGTAAGATGCAAAAATGATTTATCCCAATTTGGGTTTTATCTAGAAACTGTGCATTGAAAATAAGAATTATAGCAGTCTTACTTTGTCAATGTCCGAGATCATATTTAATTTTTTAAAAGCTGCAAAGGAGATACCTGATGATGTCATCTACTCACTCAAATTCTTAAAATAAGGAATATCTTTGGAGATACTAGTAGCAGCTAGATTTCATGTGCTGAATTGTATTACATATGTATACTACTAAGAATGGTATACTGCATTGTGTATAGTTAATGCTTTATACATTTTCATTTTAGAGATATTTTCCTTTAGTTTAAGTTAAGGAGTAGATGATGACATCATTAGATGATGACATCATAAGTTCATTTGCATCTTTCAAAAACTTGAATATCTCTGGAACAACATAAGATATTAACTAAGTAAAGAATGCTATTCTTCAACATTTTTTAGTACTAATAGATAAAATAAAAATTGGATAGTCTTCCTACCTCTTTAATTAACTCACCTTACATCACTACATGTGAGACAAGGAATGTTTCTGACATTTGATTTCACCATGCACAATGGTGCTTGTTTATCATTACCATGGTGCTCACCACATTTGAAATAAAATTCCTGTACAATTAAAAAAAATGATCAGTAATATAAGAAAGAGATGGAATCCTAGAGGTAAATATAATTAAGATTTATATTATGATAAAAATATTTTAAATCTACAAAATACCAGACAAAATCACACTTTGTAAAAGTTTCTTAGAATAAATAACTTACAGCAGTTGTTCCAGAACATGATGAATTACTTTCACATTGTCCATGTAATTTTCCTTTAACTGAGACATCTTCCCAACTATTAGGCCCCTTTAATAAACGAGTATGGATGGAAATACGGTTTATCATCAGTAGGATAGGTACAAGGAGGGTAGGATAGGTACAAGGAGGGAAGGATAGGTACAAGGAGGGTAGGATAGGTACAAGGAGGGTAGGATAGGTACAAGGAGGGAAGGAAGGGGAAGGAAGGGAAAGGAAGGGAAAGAAAATAAGAAAGAAAGGAAGGGGGAAGCAGGAAAGATGGAAAAAGGGAAAAAAAGAGAAAAGGGGGAAAATAATTGGGGAAAAGGCAACTGGGAAAGAGAGGAAGGGATATTACCTGTGTGAGGACAAAACCTCCATTCTTACATAAGGAACAGCAACATCTCAATTTTCCTTGAGTTAGTTGTTTGCATGACTTACAAAACACAAAGAAATAACTGTGACAGTTTTCTAAGAAATAAAAATGAATGCAGTAAACGGTGAACTCAAAACAAAAACAAGTTTGTTTTTGAATACAAAATCAAGTTGATCCTTTGTTGTACATAATTCTTACCTAAATGTGACGATGATGGTAAGGTATCATTATGTAATCCTTCGTGGTCTTCAGATGTTAGTTCTACATGGTTTAATGTTGGTAAACCGGTCTCATTATCACACTTTATTTGCATTGTTAACTGACCAACTTTCTTTTGTACAGCATGAATGACACTGTGGTTCATATCACAGTCCTAATAATTATAATAGTTAAACAGGACCCTTGGAAACATAACCTACAGTTAAAACACTACATCCGAACTAAAGAGTAAAGTCTGTTCGACCTAAATTCAGGCCAGCCTTGGTACAACATGCAGGCTGTCAATACTCAATCTCCTCGGCCGAGGCTACCAATGCGGTAGGGGGGGGGATGGGTTGGGGATAGGGAATGCAGTAGAGGTGGGATAGGGAGAGGGTAATATAATGCGGTAAGGAAAACCACTGAAATTCACGGTTCTCCATCACCCTCTCCCAACCGCAGAGCAAGTAGTGCTGCATAGGCAGTATTTTGGATATACTGTATAGCAAAGTGAAAAGGTGGTAAACTGCCAAGATTGTTAGGAACGAAATACTGAACGAAATACTAAAAATCTTGGCAGTTTACCACCTTTTCACTTTGCTTAGTATAGTCAAGGACGGGGGGTCCATCGTCCTCACTAAATGACCAAAACTCATGCTAAATAAAATTATAAAGTAGACAAAATTGGCACCTTTCTAACGTCAGAAGTTTATCTTGAAGTATTTCTAACTCTTCGACCGCAAGCGAACGCCACGCTAAATTATGTAGTCCAAACATGTTAATATATAACGCATTTATATAATGTTGTCATGCAGATGTATTCGGATATTCCCTTTTCATATTTTAATTTTATAACCAACTCGTAGTTTAACTCGTAGTCTTCATTTACAAGGTTTCAAATCCTGTATTTTACTTACCCCAAGTTTCCAACTGTCTGGCAATTCTTGTCCGGCAAAAATAATCTTGATTTCTGTCGCCAGGACATTTCTCCTCTGAGCAATTTCGTCCTTCAGACGAGCAATACTCCAGGATGGTGAGAAACAGACAACAAAAGAACTACCTTTGAAATTTACTGTTACTTCAAAAGACATTGTTTTTGTTTACAACAGAATTCTCGAATGATGCAACGCCTCCCCCTCCCCCCGTCCTCACAGTGGACTATAAATAATGCCATAAAAAAAAAAATTGTCCATATATAGCTATAAATCTTTAAAACTTAGATTAATAGATTCAGAAGAAATACTCAATTGCGATAAGAAAATTATTGATAAGAATATTAATACCACCTTGGCACAATTGAGAAGAGTGCTTCCAGTTTTACTCTACCAATTACCAAACACCACAGGTTTTCTCCAGGTCCAATGAGGGTGGCCCTTACTGGACCTCTAGGGAGAACAGTTTAATGACTGATAGGGTTATCCAGTACATGTATACATAAAAAAGTTAGTTTAGTTTAGTTTATATATGTATTTGTATACATCGTGCATCATGTACATCATGCATGTATATGTATGCCAGTATATATTTATTGAATAAAGAAAGAGTTAATGTTGTTTTTGACTTATTTGAATATTAGTAAACTGCCAAGATTTCACACTAACCATCTGAGCCATTAAAAAGAGAAATATGACTTCAATATGACACCTGATGAATCAGTTAAATAATTATCAAAAGTCTTTTACATCAATTATTGTCCATGGCATCTTTGAAAGCTTTAAGAACAAGGTTAACATTTTCTTCAGTGCTATTTACACCCATCAAACCAACACGCCAAATCTGGAGGGAAGAAAACTGGTTAAATCTAGAATATGAATACAAACTTGGTGTACTACCAAGTGTGTACAAGCTTGCAAAGCTTCTCAATCCCAAGGAAATAACCTTGATTTTGTCCATTGTGTGTGTGGTATACGAAGAAGATGCCCTACTTTTATATCATTACAAAGTCAAAGAATGCCTGAAAAATGGTTTAACAATTAGTCTATTAGAAATAAAAATTAATATTTATATATATAGTTACAATTTATAAACATTAAAATGCCAAACATATGAAACCTTGCCAGCAGATGCTCCCAAGCCACCAGAAATATCCATTTGATACCTGAAGAAAAGTAATTGTAGTTTTCTAAAACCTGTAGGATCAAACAACACAATAATAACCTCAGGATATTTAATCAAGCTATATACTTTTCAGCAATAAATGATTTAATCTTTTTCCAGTCTACTCCTTCAGGAATAACAATTCCAGTGATGGTTGGCAAACGATGGAGCTAGAAAAGTATATACAATTATATTTAAATAAATGAAAAAACATCAATAAAACTATTCAACATTGTTTGGAGTACCTATTAATTACCTTGTCCTTAACAAATAATTTGAATCCCATTTCTTGCAGTCCATCTTGTAAAAGCTGGGCACATTTCTTATGCCTTAAAATAAAATTCTCAAGACCCTAAAATATGATCACAGTTGAAGTTCTCAAAATATAGTAATAAACTCAGTAGTGCAAGTGTTTATTAATAAATAATTTCCCAACGCAACCATGGTGATAAATCAGAAATAGTTTGACGCTACTCAGAGACTGTCTGGAGGCTTGGCATATCAATACCGCTCGTGCCCCATTGAATCACAATGACAGTGGTTTTTTTATCAGTGTTGAAATGTTGGGTTATTTAACAGTCGTAACTTATGAACTTACTTCTTCTACAACCAATGACAGACCTTCTCGTAAAGCATAGACACAATTTATTGGACCAGTGTGATGATACCTAAGAGGTTAATAATGTTTCATAACATTTGAGGAAAAAAAATCCATAATTTCAAATCTTAGACAACACTCCATAATAAAGCATAAAAACGAAAGTGCTATCTAACAATGATTGAACTATAGCTATTTATTCAAAGACACAAATAGGTAGTATATACCTCCTAGGACCATCATCACAGCCCCAGTAGTTTGCAATCATGGTAAGATCAAAATAATATGAAGGAACTTTAGTTTTTCTAGATTGTAACTTCTTCCTACAAAATATACAACAAAGAACAAGTTATCCAAAGATTAGAGGACATTAATAATAGCACATTTTATATACCTACCATGCTCGAGAACTTAAAGATATTGGACTAAGACCTGGTGGGGAACTAAGACATTTCTGTGAACCACTGTAAATAACATCAATTTCTAACTCATCAACACTTAGTGGAGCTCCACCCATGGAAGCTACACTGTCCACAATTAAAACACATGCATTGCTGAAAATGAAAGATATAATTGAAATATATACACATTTAATCTGAATACTTAGTTTATTAGATGTATCACTTAAGGTAATTACAGAATACCCCAACAGGTTAAAAAAAAACCAACTGAGAGGGCCTACGATTTAAGGTCGCTATCCGAGATGACTCGAAATTCTTACCATTTGCTGGTATTATTGCAAAGGCAGCACTTTCTCCTCAATTATTTTTAAGACCCTGAGTGGAGGTCTGACCCAGGATTTTAACCTGGGTCTCCCAGCTCATAGACATGTGTGGTAACCACTAGATCACAACAGCTGGTTATTAAGTGATTTTAAAGTGTCTATCTCATGCATGGACTTTTTATATATTTCTAATCTTTGCCACTTTTTGATAGAAATTGTTTAATACCGGTACTGTATTGTCATCAGCGAAAGTTTCATCTTGATGTCTTTTTCTCTTGCTTATAAGCACTATTCACAGGTGATCATATTATGTCAACTCAGGAACACACATCAAACACATTGCAGAATGATTCAACAGTAAAAGTCTGGGAATTGATAAATTTTTTCTAGGTCATTATAAAGTTCACAGCAAACTCTCTTTGTATTTCACTGTTGAATCTCTACGCAACATATTTGTGTGCCATGGTATTCACAGGTACCGCCTGTGAATAGTAAACCAACTTTAGCTAGGGAAACAGTCTTCAAGATCATTTGCTCCTTCACAGGTGAACATTTATTCAGTAAAGCAAAGGTAGCAAATATTTTCTTTTAATCATACCAGTAGTTTCTTGAAACTTTCTTCTTCTTTGTGGAAACTTACTTATGACATAGTTCTCCTATTCCATCCAAAGGTTGACATGTTGTTCCTGAAGACTCACCATGAGTAATAAAAAGAACACTTGGCTTGTGTTCTTCAAGTCCCTTCATAAATAGAAAATAAATTTCAATAAGATAAATAAGTATTGAGAGGACTGAGGTGAGGTAGTCAGTAGAGCAAGATTGAGTTTGTTCAGGCATGTAGAAAGGGAGCAATTTTAGAATACCTGTCCACTTTTGAAATCACATTTAAAGGCAGAAATACAAATCACGTTCGTGCTCTAAATTCTCTTTAAATATTATAACGTTGAAGGTTTATATAATGTGTGTACTTGTTGATTGTTATCAAATTTAATGGGTTTTTAAAGAATGAAGCAATTGTATTTGATAAACTTTCCGTAGTCTGACCCTTAATATATATGCAAATAGTAAAGTGGACAGGTATTCTATAATTATACCGGGTTAAGAGATGTAGAGGCCAGAGAGACAGGAGAAGATGGAAGAAGCAAGGGCAAGAAGAAGGGAAGAAGAAACAAGGATGGAAGAAGAAGCAAGGTCAAACCACCACACAAGTAGGGAGAACTACCTTCATTTAAAATAAACAAAAATAATGATGAACATGTATGAAAGTAATGCTAACAAATACTTCAAACACTGTGATTGAAAATATCATACATATGTAGTCATGACAACAATGACAATAAAGTAAGGCATCCCAGGAAGTAATTAACCAAGCAAAATTCAAACCACAGACCTTCTTTATATCATCCAAAGTGAAAACTTCACCAAGTGGTTTTTCAATGTTTCTAACATCACAACCTAGTATAAAGACAACACAACTACGCATAAAACACTGATAGTTTTAACTTCACTGCAATTGTCTGAAAAGAGTATAATGTATGCTGGAGCAAGTATAGAATACGTACTGTCCACTTTTGAAACCGCATTTAAGGTGGCTCCCTACTGTTTCTTGAAAGGTGGCAAAAATGCAAATTTCAATCTCGAAAAGTGCCCATGGATATTTGGGAAAAGATTGAAACTAAAGCTATGCATAGAATAACTTTCAGGGCATCAAATACTATTAATAGCTAAAGTGTTTCATCTGTTGCTATGACAACAGTGACGTTTCAAAATGGCCGAAAATGAACATTTAATCTAATTTATTTTGCAAACGAGTATTTTGCATTTAAACATTTCTTTTAGTTTAATTAATGAAAAGGCAAATTTAAAAAAAATTCTGTGGATCCAATTTTTTTAAAAACTAAAAAAACATGATTTTTTTTGTGTAAAATAATTGGCCTATTCATTAATTTAACTAAAAGAAATGTTTAAATGCAAAAAAAATCGGGGGTCACCGACTCGTTTGTGAAATAAATTATATTAAATGTTCATTTTCGGCCATTTTGAAATGTCACTGTTGTCATAGCAACAGATGAAACACTTTAGCTATTAATAGTATTTGATGCCCTGAAAGTTATTCTATGCATAGCTAGCTTTAGTTTCAATCTTTTCCCAAATATCCAATGGGCATTTTTGCCACCTTTCAAGAAACAGTAGGGAGCCACCTTAAAGGATGAGTGTCCAGCTAATGCTTTGCGCGCTTGTGTTATTGTTTTGCTTCAATAAGCTTTTAAAAGTCGTTTAAATCAGTTTGTAGTGATGTCTGACTCAGAGTTTGTCGAATATTGTGCCGTCGTCTCTTCGTGCCGTCGTCTGTCAGCGGGTTCTATTCTCAACGGCTTCGATTACAACGGCCTTGTCCAATACAACGATTTACAGCAAAGAGCGTTCGTTTCTAGTGTAATATCTGTTCCTCTACTCATAGAATATATAGAATATAAGGATCTTATACTAATGGCTTTGCCAGAAAACTGCGGTCTTGAAGGAAACTTTGAAATTCACGCATCAAACGGCAAACAACGAGCGACTCCAAAACACAACTCCATGTCGCACCGAGTGTAATCAAATACTATAAAAAATATGACAATAATAACTTACTACATTATCTCTGCTCTTACGAAAAACACAATTTGAGTAATTTACTGCACGGATTGCTCAGATATCGAAGGATTAGTTTCAGTTGTTCAATTTCGTGACCCCAAAAAGCGCCGCGAGCAAGCTTGTGAGCGCGCAAAGCATTAGCTGGACGCAGAAATTTAGGTTGATCTAGAATCTCTTTAAATATAATCTCGAAGGTTTATATTGTGTGTACTTGTTGATTGTATTTGTTATCAAATTGAAAGGATTTTTTTAAAGAACAAAGCAATTGTATAATAATAGATGCAAATAGTAAAGTGGACGAGTATTCTATAATTATATGAGCAAAATTGGAAGCTAATTGACAATACATTATATTTATATACATACATACCTATCCTCTCTGCCATATCTGAAGCCCTTTCACCCCAAATACCGTTAACACATACCAGAATTATTTCTCCTCTTTCTGTCATATTAATTATAGAAGCCTCAATACCAGAATGTCCTGTTCCACTGATAGCAAAAGTCATTTTATTCTTCGTCTGCCACACATATTGCAAACCCAATTTTACCTCGTCCATAATATGACAAAATCTTGGGTCGAGATGGCCAAGAATTGGTTGAGCACAAGCAGTTAAGACTTTAATATGAGCATTGGATGGACCAGGACCCATCAGCTTTCTTTCTACGATGTTTAAGGGAACTAAAAGTTCGTTGGGAGGCTCAACAACGTTCGCCATGTTGTTATTTTTTTTACACGTTTTTAAAGTTTTTTTTTAAAGTTTTTTTTAAAGTTTTTAAAGGAAATAAAAAATGTGACCGGAAGTGACGAAAAATTTAGAACAACAATTTAGATGAGAAAACGGGTAATTTTCGTATATAAACTCTTTCATATCTCTATTACAAAGGAAAAAGTAAACTGCAAAGATTTTACGGACTAAGACTTGCTAAGGATTGAATATATACTTCGTGAGTGGATTTTATCGGATTCGATTAACACCCGTCTATACCATATGAGCACTACGTAATAGGATATGCAAAACTACGTTGTGCTTGCGTTGTGTTCGGTTTTCACGATCATAACGCAAGTATAGATAGATAGATAACTTTATTTATACACGCTGACCCCGTCAACCGAAGCTGATTTCCACGAGGGGCGTGTGCAAAAATAGAAAAATGTTGCATGAAGAATGATATTAACTAGCTATTTACAAGAAACTTAAATTTAAAAAGGTAGAATATTAAATTATTTACATGATAAGAACGTTATTTGAATTTTTTTTTTTTTTTTTTTTTTTTCTTCAAGCACAAGGAAAAGGAAACTTTTTCATCCTTGCGATGCATCAGTGCTTGCGCTTGCGTCAGTGCTTGTGTTTGCGTCAGTGCTTGCGCTTGCGTCGAGCTAGCCTGTTTTCACTGTGAAATAAGATCTCTTGTGCTTACTCCACAAGGAGCCCAACTCTGACTCCTGTGATGTGTTTCTCTGTTTCTTTATTTTATATTATGGAAATTCTGATGTTTTATATTTAATATTGAAAGAAAGCGATGCTTATGATACCGCGGCGCTCATGTGAATAGTGCACGGCTGCACGCGCGGTAATTTGAAACTCGAAACAGCTGTCACTGGGTGCCACCTGAATGCTCGTGCCCCGTCAGTGTTGTATCGTCTCAGATTTCAGTGATCGTCACGCGTATTCACGTGGCCAGTGACAGCTGTTTTGAGTTTCAAATTACCGCCATAGCGCCGCAGTATCATAAGCATCGCTTTCTTTCAATATTAAATATGAAACATCAGAATTGCCATAATATAGAATAAAATAAAGAAATAGAGAAACATATCACAGGAGTCAGAGTTGGGCTCGCTGTGCTTACGCTTATGTTTGTGTCGCTTGGTTTAAGGAATTGGAAAAATAAACTATTTTTCGGTTTCTATCACTTCCTAATGCGAGACATGTTATTTCTCAACGTAGGACTTCTCCCAGACTAAATTACTGTAATTAATTGACTGTCATTGATTGTTCATTATCGAGTCTGCTTGTAGGCTATAGTTCATTGAGATCTCGTTTGCTTAAATTATAAACATGTTGTTGTTGGCAATTTTAACAATTTTGGCATCACCTTTTCCCAGTTTATGCCCAATTGAAGACGTGTACAAAGACACGGTACTAACTTGTCAGAAGACTTCAACCATGTCAACGCTTTTTCAGTTTGCTTTTGCCAAGTCGTGTCTTCTAGGTTTTTACGAAATTTAAATGGTGGAAGAAGTTGCAGGGAAAAGAATTGAGGAAAATGGTTTCGTAAAAATGTCAAAACTAAAAGAGTAGCAAGAATGTTGCAGACCATACGAAACACAGGAAGCCCTAGACAAAAGATAAACAACATAAGGAGAATCTAAATAAAAAACTCTACAAGGTTGGTGTACTGTCAAAATAGTGTGAAGGAGGTGTAACACTTTTCAAGCAAAGGAGCTTCGTCAGAGTGAACTTTGTTACTGTCAAAATAGTGTGTAGAAGGTGTAACACATTTCAAGCAAAGGACCTTCGTCAGAGTGAACTTTGTTACTGTCAAAATAGTGTGGAGAAGGTGTAACACACGTTTCAAGCAAAGGACCTTCGTCAGAATGAACTTTGTTACTGTCAAAATAGTGTGTAGAAGGTGTAACACTTTTCAAGCAAAGGACCTTCGTCAGAATGAACTTTGTTACTGTCAAAATAGTGTGGAGAAGGTGTAACACGTTTCAAGCAAAGGACCTTCGTCAGAATGAACTTTGTTACTGTCAAAATAGTGTGAAGAAGGTGTAACACTTTTCAAGCAAAGGAGCTTCGTCAGAATGAACTTTGTTACTGTCAAAATAGTGTGTAGAAGGTGTAACACATTTCAAGCAAAGGAGCTTCGTCAGAATGAACTTTGTTACTATCAAAATAGTGTGAAGAAGGTGTGACACACTTTCAAGCAAAGGACCTTCGTCAGAATGAACTTTGTTACTGTCAAAATAGTGTGTAGAAGGTGTAACACTTTTCAAGCAAAGGACCTTCGTCAGAATGAACTTTGTTACTGTCAAAATAGTGTGTAGAAGGTGTAACACTTTTCAAGAAAAGGACCTTCGTCAGAGTGAACTTTGTTACTGTCAAAATAGTGTGTAGAAGGTGTAACACTTTTCAAGAAAAGGACCTTCGTCAGAGTGAACTTTGTTACTGTCAAAATAGTGTGTAGAAGGTGTGACACGTTTCAAGAAAAGGACCTTCGTCAGAATGAACTTTGTTCCTGCTAAAATAGTGTGTAGAAGGTGTAACGTTTCGAGCAAAGGACCTTCGTCAGAATGAACTTTGTTACTGCTAAAATAGTGTGTAGAAGGTGTAACGTTTCGAGCAAAGGACCTTCGTCAGAGTGAACTTTGTTACTGTCAAAATAGTGTGGAGAAGGTGTAACACGTTTCAAGTAAAGGACCTTCGTCAGAATGAACTTTGTTACTACCAAATCGCACTTACCAAGTGACATGGCCCCAGAATCTTTTAGTAATTTCAAGACTTCCTTTGTGTCTATTCCAAGAGATACGTCCAAACTTGAATCAGGAATATTCCAAAAACCGTCCTATGAAAAATCGAAAAATATATATTTTCTTATATATATATATTTTTTCTATATTCACTCATTATCTTCTTTTATCTCAGGTTCTCCGGTTTTCCACCTTCTAAAATCAACACTTATAAGATCTTAGTTGTGCTCTAGACATGGGTGGTATGGTGGCTGCCAGGAGAGCCTTTAATATACCTTTGACTCGGTCATGTGAGCCTGCGAGCATAATGTAATGCGCATTTGATCATATTACTATAGAGAAACTGCGCAATATAAGAAATATTATAATTATTATTAAACTTACATCAGTCTGCAAGTCAAAAAGCTTCCCAATGATTTCTTGGAATGGTTCAATGGCCTTTCTACTTGATGGTAAGCTTACGGTAAGGTTACTTAAGATGTAAGAATGACGGCCAAATCTTAGCGGCATGAAAGAACGTCGACTGGAACATAGTTTCTCCTTTCTATTTCTAAAGCTTTCTTTCTCTTCCTGTAGAGGTGATACAGCAGTAACCTGTAGGCGTGGTCTACTACTAGTGTCTGGCGGTGATGATCCCAATTCTAATGAGAGAGCGATCGCATAGGAAGACAAAGGGCGAGATTGCTCAGTAGATGTCGCAGATATTATTTTTTTCTTTGGTGGTAGTGGTGGTGGTGCAGAAAACAAAGCTGGTTCTTCAGAAGCGATCACAAAGGAAGACAAAGGGCGAGATTGTTCAGTAGATGTCGCAAACGAAAACGAGATTTTCTTTGATTTCTTCTTTGGCGGTAGTGGTGGTGGTGCAGCACGGCCCAGGGCAGGCGGTTGTGGGTCAGTGCACAGGACAGGTGGCGGTGGTAGTGGTGCACGGCACAGGGCAGTCGCTCTTCGCAGTGGTGCAGAAAACAAGGCTGGTTGTTCAGAAGAGACCACAAAGGAAGACAAAGGGCGAGATTGCTCAGTAGATGCCGCAAACGAAAACGAGATTTCCTTTGATTTCTTCTTTGATTTCTTCTTTGGTTGTGGTAGTGGTGGTGGTGCAGCACGGCACAGGGCAGTCGCTCTTCGCAGTGGTGGTGCAGCACGGCACCGGGCAGCTGCTCTTGGTGGTGGTCGGCTCTGAACAGCCAGTGGTGGGTCAGTGGCCGGGGAAGGAGGTGGTGAAGGAGCACTGGATTGCGGTAGTGGAACATCGTAAAGGTCAGCCAGTGGTGGGTCAGTGGCCGGGGTAGGAGGTGGTGGTGGAACATCGTAAAGGTCAGCCAGTGTTGGGTCAGTGGCCGGGGTAGGAGGTGGTGGTGGAACATCGTAAAGGTCAGCCAGTGAAGGAGGTGGTGGAACATCGTAAAGGACAGGCAGTGGTACAGGCAATGGGACAGTGGATTTATATGAAAACAATGATGTGTCTAGCCAGGGTGATGGAGCAGATGAACCACTGATGTCAACCAATGAACAAGGAGTTAACTTTGTTGTCCTCAATGGTAATGTTTGAGACTCTACAAACAAAATAATGTCGTTTCAGATTAACTGATCGTTTGTTTACATGAAGGAAATATGTCCGTAGTTCTAGAGTTGCTCTACTCCGAGATAATGTTTACAGAAAGAAACGTTCTCTTTCCAAGCGAACCTTCGATTGCCCTTGAACCTACGTTATCACAGTCAAGCGTTCTTATCATTTACAAATGAACTTAGCGGCAATAAATAAAGATTATATAATTGGTTGTTATTGTTTATCGCATATGATTGGATTATTTTTTGTCACATGATTAATTTTGCGATAAAAATTGGCTTGTTGTAAAACATGGACTGATAAAACATGGACTGGACTGATAAAACATGACTGATAAAACATGGAGGGTTAGGATCTTTGTTGTTTTGGGGTTAGCGATTATTTGTTAATGTATAGACATCATATATGAGATGTCTATACATTAACAAATAATCGCTAACCCCAAAACAACAAAGATCCTAACCCTCCATGTTTTATCAGTCCATGTTTTATCAGTCCATGTTTTATCAGTCCATGTTTTGCCAGTCCATGTTTTATCAGTCCATGTTTTATCAGTCCAGTCCAGTCCATGTTTTATCAGTCCATGTTTTACAACATGCCATAAAAATTATATTTTTGAATCAATCAATCAATCAATCAATATATATATTTTTTGTGTATGATTGTCACCCCACTCTCTGACGAAGGTCCTTCGCTCAAAACGTTAGACCTCCTACACAATATTTCGTTACACCTCCTACTATTACGTAAGCAGTGCACAGCTTTCTTAAGCACACACCTCTCTTAAGCACACACACATCTCTTAAACACACACACCTCTCTTAAGCACACACCTCTCTCTTAAGCACACACTTCTCTTAAGCACACACCTCAATCCCTTAAGCACACACCTCTCGTAATCCTGTCACGTCATTAATTCAGTGTCACTTACTTGCCATGCCGAAATGTGGCCGAGCCCAATCCCGTGACATCGGTCGTTGCTTTTGCAATGAGAATGCCGATGAACCACTTAACGTGTATTCATGGGAAATTCCTTTTTCTGAGTCGAATTTCATGGGTTCAGGTGCTGGAGGTAGTGGTAAATTATGAGTAGTGGATCCATATTCTGGGGGGGCATTTACTTCAGGCAAGGGACTTCTTGCCGCTAATTCCATGTTCCAATAACCTCCTTCGTCATCTTCATATTCATCACTCTCTTCCTTATCCTCTTCCTTATCTTCTCCTTTTTTCTCTTCCTCCTTTTTCTCTTCCTCCTCTTCTTCCTCCTCTTCTTCCTCTTCCTCATCATCAGAGCTCTCTTTGCCACCGAACTCTATGTCCTCGTAGTGATCGTACCAAAGACCTTCTATTTTTTCATAGTCATATTCATCACTCTCTTCCTTATCTTTCTGAAGAAAATGAAGTGGTGATGGACGAGGAAGAGAAGAATTATCATCTTCCTCATCCTGAAAATCTTCCAACGCAGCTCCTTCATTGCTCTCCACTTCTGTCGAGGTTCGAGCACTAATATCATAATCACTATCTAATATATCATCGCTGTCATCATCATCATCGTCATCATCATCATCATCATCGAAACATACCGACACAATTTTTTCCAGTTTTAGTGTTTCAACGGATGATTCTTTAATGTCCTACAAATAGATAACCACATTTTAATAATAATATTAAATTCTCTATAACTACTTAAACTAACTCAAAATTATATCGTTACTCTTTGTCTAAGAAGTTAACAATACTCTATATATATAGCACAGTGGCACTGAGAGATACAGAAATGCAGCAATCTCATTAGTAAAACATTGCGAGCGAAAGAAGACTGGATCGAGAAACAATCTATTGTCCGCCGATGGCAGAAAATGAAACCCACGAAATTTGACAGGCGCGCCATTACTAGGGGACCAAAGTCGCAGTAAATCAGAAAAATATCTTCTGGTGCTCTTTAAATAAAATTATTTTATTTTGTGGATGGTAAGAGAACATAATCCAACAAAAAACCTCATAGGATCCTCAGTTAATCCCTTAGTAATGGAGTTTGATTCATTTTTCTGAGGATATAAGCTTGACGATCGTCCATGTATCGTCTGTCTACTCCAAGCTCTCCCACATTCATTGCAGCAGTGTATATATTAACACATCCAAGTATTACTGATATAGTGTGACTGCCACATAGGCAGTACATATATCAATTGAACCAGTACATCATTGTAACCTTCGCTCTTCATCTTAGTCTTGGTGGCTCAATGGTTAGAGCGTCTCACCAGCAATCAGAAGGTTACAGGTTCGATTCCTGTCCGGGACTCAGAATCATTTTTCTGAGGATATCAGCTTGACGATCATCTATTTAACGTCCAAAAACAATTGACTTAATTAACTTGATTTCTTCATTTAGCTTAAACCAAGTTGGTAACATTTTCAGCAGAATCACTGAGTAGAAATTCAAGAATAATTTCACTTTAATAAAGTACCTGTGTTTTTTCTTCTTCCCAGCTAATATAAGATAAAATATCAACATTTTCTTGCTTCAGAATTTCTTCGATGTTGGGAGTTTCTTGGACTTCCAATTTCTCCTTCTCCTCCCGATGTTCAATAGCCACAAAACTAGTAAACCTCGAGGTCACTGAATATTCTTTACTTATTTCAATGATATAATCTTTCCGTTTCCTTTTCACAGCCTAAGATAAACAGCATATTGTATAACATCCCTCCTTCTCTTCCTCATCCTCCTTCTCTTATTTCTTCTCAGTTCTCCTGAACCTTATATTTCTCCTTCTCTTCCTCCTTCTCTTCCTTCTCCTCCTCTTCCTCCTTCTTCTTTTCCATCTCCTCCTTCCTTATTATCTTCTTTCTCCTCCTCCTTCCTCTTCCTCCTCTTCTTTCTCTTCCCCATCTCCACCTTCTTCTCCTTCTCTTCCTCTTGCTCTTCCTACATATCCTCCTTCTCTTGCTCTTCCTCCATCTCCTCCTTCTCTTCCTCCTACTTCCTCCTTTTCCTCCCCTTCCTCATCCTGCTTCTCTTCTTTCTTCTCCTCCTTCCTCTTCCTTCTCCTCTTCTTTCCCTTCTCCTTCTCTTTCTCCTTTTCCTTCTCCTCTTCTCCTCTTCTTTCCCTTCCCCATCTCCCTCATCTCCTCCTTCTCCTTCTCCTCCTCCTCCTCCTCCTCATCCCCTTCTTTCTCCTCCTCCTCCTCTGTCGTCTTCCTTCTCCTTCTCTTCTTATCCCATCTCCTGCTTCTCCTCCTCCTTCCTCCTTTCCCCCTCTTCCTCCATCTCCTCCTTCTCTTGTTCCTCCTTCTTTCTCTTCCACCTCATTCTTTCTCCACCTTCTTCTCCACTTTCCTTTTCGACTATTTCACCTGCAAATAATTCAACTTAATGTATCATATAGCAATAACTCACATGATGACGTAGTTGATCCATGGCAAGTGACCCCTCCTCCCAGTCCTTGATTAATGCACGAGCAGTAAGCTGATGTAATGTTTTACCACACGTCATATTTAACTCGCATGTAGATACCATTGTTGAGATTTCTCTGCCGTTAATCTCAGCTTTTAAAGTTGCCTAACAAAAACAAGAAACAAGAGAAGTTCACATATGTCTTAATGTCTTAATACTTGATGGTAATCAAGCATGATGTAATAATTGCGTGTAATAAAATATCTACCTGTGTACAATGAGGAACAAAACCATATATAACTTGTCGACAGCCGTTAAATAATGATAAAATTTGATTTGGAGCTTGAATAGGTGTTGGGGCGTCTTCATCAAACTGTTGCCAAGCAACTGCCATTGAAGTTAACACTGGTTGTTGAGATTTCTTCAACTGAGATTGAACTTTCTTTTTCCATTTTGACTTAATTTTTTGATCAAAATATTCTGCAACACCAGCTCCAACTTTCGACATAGTTCTCATGAAATATCGATTCGCTGACGAACTAAGAAAAAAATAGAACAAAGGAAGAAATACAATCAGTTTCGTATTCCTCTCACTCCTTCCATATTCCTCTCACTCCTTCCCTACTCCCCTCACTCCTTCCCTACTCCCCTCACTCCTTCCCTATTCCTCTCACTCCTTCCCTACTCTCCTCACTCCTTCCCTCCTCCCCTCACTCCTTCCCTACTCCTCTCACTCCTTCCCTATTCCACTCACTCCTTCCCTATTCCACTCACTCCTTCCCTATTCCTTTCACTTCTTCCCTACTCACCTCACTCCTTCCCTACTCCCATCACTCCTTCCCTACTCCCATCACTCCTTCCCTACTGCTTCTCCTCCTGCTTCCTCTTTCTCCTGCTCTTCCCTCTTTTCTTTCTCATTACCTTTTTCCTTCTTTTAGTCCTTGCATTCCACCTTTCTTCTTTCTTTTCTTCTCCTTCCTCTTCTTCTTCTATTCCTCCCTAGATACCATCATCATTTTTATCACCACTATATAGTTCTGTCACATACCAACTATTATTACCTTACACCAAACGTAAATATCCTTGAATGTTCTCTGTTGATTGAAATTAAATTCAATGTCGTTTCTTCTTCACTAAAATGACCATCACTAATAATACAGAGATTTCTGAGTTCGATATCCGCTCGGACAGGAAGCATGTTTAAAGCTTTTAAAGTTTTCCAAAGATCAGAAGCTCCCATATCACCACGACAACGCTGAAGTAAAATAAAAAGTAAGTGAAGGTTGCATTAGATTAGACTTATGACTGGAAGATATCTTGGAATGAAGCTATTATTTTTAAAGCTTAATGGCAATCGGACCCGTAGACGCTTGATTTTCCTTAACCTTCTGATGACTAGTGAGATGCTCTGACTGTTGAGCTACAAGGACTAAGATGATGAGTGAAGGTTACATATGTGTACAACCTGTAACCTTCTGATGACTAGTGAGATGCTCTAACTATTGAGCTACATGGACTAAGATGATGAGTGAAGGTTACATATGTGTACAACCTGATGATTAGTGAGATGCTCTGACTGTTGAGCTACATGGACTAAGATGATGAGTGAAGGTTACATATGTGTACAACCTGTAACCTTCTGATGACTAGTGAGATGCTCTAACTATTGAGCTACATGGACTAAGATGATGAGTGAAGGTTACATATGTGTACAACCTGTAACCTTCTGATGACTAGTGAGATGCTCTAACTATTGAGCTACATGGACTAAGATGATGAGTGAAGGTTACATATGTGTACAACCTGTAACCTTCTGATGACTAGTGAGAAGCTCTAAGTCTATAACTCACTTTTATAAAGTCAGCCGCCTGTTTCAAAAACTTGTCAGTTTTTAAAACACTTGTGGGAAAAAGCTCGATCCAGTGGTCACCAAATGCAATGATGTTAAATCTCGAATTTTGTGGTAAGTTATGCAACGTCAACAACAAAACTTTCTTTGCATTATCCAAAGGAGTGCCCTGAAATATAATACAGAAAGATTAACGACACGTGACGAACATTATTGATGACGTCAAAAGCATCGTACCTGCATTGAACAGGAAAGGTCCAACAAAAATACAAACTCAACATTGCTCAGAGACTGTGCTTCAAATTCTGGATAAAATGACAACATACACGCCTAAAAAGAACAGCACCGGCGATCAGAACATCCAGAAAGTGTGATGGGGCCAGAGTGCTCAAACTGCCACAATGGTAGTGAGCGTTGCATTATCACTAAAGGACACCAATGCTACTTCACAGAGTGCTCAACAACACTGAAGTGAAGGAGTGTACAAATCACATATTAATGTATAATCTTTATTTACAAGAAATCATTCTGTATATTTTATTTCTAGTTGAGCTTACTTGTGAATCGTGTTTCTCAGGGTGTTTTTCTACCCACATTCTTGGGACGTGTATCTCAGCTAAACCAATCAACAACTGAAAACCATCTTGCATATTCTGTCCTTCCTTCATCACTATCACTGCTTTGGTTGCCGTTCTCTAGTGTCGTTGAAATGGAGTATTAGTAAAGGAAACAAGGAAGCTGTCATTAATTCCACCAGGGAGGGGGGGGCAGAAGGTAAACTGCTGGGCCATGAAACTATAACTCATCAAAAGTTGGTGGGGCTACGAAAACATTTGGAAAACCTTTGATGCGCCATGAAACCTTTTTGATTAGTATCAAAAGTAATCGAAGAAAACAAATATTTATAACATATAGAATTGATATACGCTATGCAAGTCTCTATATAGACAGACAGACAGACAGACAGACAGACAGACAGACAGACAGACAGACAGGCAGGCAGGCAGACACAGAGTAGACAGACAGACAGACAGACAGACAGACAGACAGACAGACAGACAGACAGACAGACAGACAGAAAGACAGACAGACAGACAGACAGACAGACAGACAGACAGACAGAAAGACAGACAGACAGACAGACAGACAGACAGACAGACAGACAGACAGACAGACAGACAGACACAGAGTAGACAGACAGACAGACAGACAGACAGACAGACAGAGTTACGTACTTTAATTGTTATTTTATGTGTGGGACACTCCATAGTTCGGATATCAAATGGCATCTCCACAGCAATATGAACTGATAGTTCAAACGAATGTACATCACTCACTGAGACAGTATCAAGAACATCCTAAAATGGAGAACATTTCAGAGTACAAGAGACAAAAAAGTTCAATATTAACGGGAATGAAGGAAAATGAAACCAGAAAAGATAAATATTAAAGGACATTGGCAACAAAAATTAAGTTTGTCTAATATGAGAGAACTCGTAAAATGTTAGAGTAACACCTTTTACAACTTTTCTGTATTTTACTTCGTTTTTGAAGTATTTCAGTTTGTTTGATATGTAAATGAATGGTCTCTGACGTCAGGTGCAGGGTAGAGAATTTTCACTATTAAAAAATGTCTTATATCTCAGTGATTGCTAAGTTTACAACGTTCATTATCATGAGGAGTTAAATATTCTAATGTGTGAAAATTCTCTCCCCTGCACCTGACATCAGAGACCATCTCATTTACATATCAAACAAACTGAAATATTTCAAAAACGAAGTAAAATACGGAAAAGTTGTAAAAAGTGTTATCCAAAATATGACGTAAATCTACCTGCGTGTTATCCTTAAGAGCTTGGTCTCGTTTCCATGGTGCCAATGAACCAGGAAGATTGAATCTAATATGATCTCCCTCCACAGACAGCTCTGCTACGTAAGATATTTTAATAAGTACTGTAGCTCCAGCAGGAATATTACCAACACTAACAGTAAAAACATCCTAAGAAATGGATGAAAAAGAAAATTACAACTTCGGTTTACCAACTTTACAACGTTTTACAACTTCGGTACACCCTGCGATTAATCGGGCGAATTTATGGTTTAGACGCGTGTTAAGGACAAGAGACTGTCAGTGGAATTATTTGTGGGCTCATAATCCTTACTTTTCTTCCTATTTTTCCCGTATATTTTAAGGTAACTCTTTATTTCACAAGTTCGGTTTGTTCATACACTGCACGTAGGTTTTAAATTGAAAACTTGTGCGGGGAAAATGGGATTCAGCAGGTTACGTGCATGGAAAATCATGTTGTCAACTCGCTAAACAAGTCAGCCCTCCTCGAAGGTAATATTCCCATGTAAACACGAGGATAAATCCATCCCTCTTACTAGGGCCAGCCCCCCCCCATCTTCATGTAAACACCCCATAAACCAAGTAAACAAGCATTCCACTCTTCAGTCAAAGTGTGCACCGGAAGTAATATTAGTTGTATGGACCAATCAGATGTGTTTGGCTGAGCTACTCAGCCTTTTATGCGATCGCTCTGTGTTTAACAAGAGCACTGCTTACAGGTGTTTCTTCATCCATAAGGTAAGCGCCATGTCCTTCACTGATGGCCTTCTTGTATTCTTTATGAGCTTCTTCTTTCTCTTTTACTTCACCAATAATATGTTTACCATTGATAAATGCTTCAAAACCACACACTATAAAAATAGAACAAACAATTATTGAGACAGGGAGAAAAAGACGGAGATATCTACAGACGGACGGACGGACGGACGGACGGACGGACGGACGGACAGACAGACAGACAGACAGACAGACAGACAGACAGACAGACAGACAGACAGACAGACAGAGCACATAGATACAGACAGACAGAGCACATAGATACAGACAGACAGAGCACATAGATACAGACAGACAGAGCACATAGATACAGACAGACAGACAGACAGACAGACAGACAGACAGACAGACAGACAGGGCACATAGATACAGACAGACGGAGCACATAGATACAGACAGACAGAGCACATAGATACAGACAGACAGAGCACATAGATACAGACAGACAGATCACATAGATACAGACAGACAGAGCACATAGATACAGACAGACAGACAGACAGACAGACAGACAGACAGACAGACAGACAGACAGACAGACAGACAGACAGACAGAGCACATAGATACAGACAGACAGAGCACATAGATACAGACAGACAGAGCACATAGATACAGACAGACAGACAGACAGACAGACAGACAGACAGACAGACAGAGCACATAGATACAGACAGACAGAGCACATAGATACAGACAGACAGAGCACATAGATACAGACAGACAGAGCACATAGATACAGACAGACAGACAGACAGACAGACAGACAGACAGACAGACAGGGCACATAGATACAGACAGACGGAGCACATAGATACAGACAGACAGAGCACATAGATACAGACAGACAGAGCACATAGATACAGACAGACAGATCACATAGATACAGACAGACAGAGCACATAGATACAGACAGACAGACAGACAGACAGACAGACAGGCAGACAGACAGACAGACAGACAGACAGGCAGACAGGCAGACAGGCAGACAGGCAGACAGGCAGACAGACAGACAGACAGACAGACAGACAGACAGACAGACAGACAGACAGACAGACAGACAGACGGTGCTTTTGCAGTGTTCTCGCACATCTTTTTTTCCCGTCAACTTACCAGCAGCCATGTCATCCAATGGAAAGACATATTTAGCCTCAATTGGTTCTTTACTTGGATTCTTGTAAACTTGCATGACTACAACTTTAACACAAAGGTCCAGCAACTTGGCTCGAATGTGGACAGAGTGAAGTGGTACAAGTGTTTCTCCAGCTTGTAATCCAGCTTTCACGTTACTTAAAGGATCCTTGATGTTGTCAACGTCAGAAATATCAATGTCTGGTATGTCACTAGGCAACTCGTCTTTTTCATCCAACGATGAAGGATTTGTTGGCGCACAAAGCATCTTCTCTCTTTGCAAGAAGAAATAATAGAACTGAATTCAAATTTCAAGAAATAGAAATATTAAGGGTAGGATGGACGGATTAGATGTAAAGAAGGAAGTAAATTGGGTAACCTACTCATTTAAAACAATATTAAATTGATCATCAGTCATGATATTATCTCCAGCCAGACTAAACTCCACAAGATAACGTATCTTTTGTTGGTGTACTGTATAAATAACATATTCATCATCTTCAAAATCAGATCTAACTTCCCCATCCTGTCGCCGCATGCCATGACAGCTGTTGTAGTCCTCAGGTGGACAGGTGAGGTTAGTGGAATACTTGGTGTAGTGCTAAGAACAAGAAAATCAAACAAGTGCTGCAATCTGGTTAGCTCTAAGCTACTGTCTGATCTGTCCGTCCGTCCGGTCTGTCTGTCCGTCCGTCCTGTCTGTCCGTCCTGTCCATCCGGTCCGTCCAGTCCGTCCTGTCCATCCGGTCCGTCCGTCTGTCTGTCCGTGTGCGTCCGTCCGTCCGTCTGTCCGGTCTGTCTGTCTGACTGTAGGTCCGTCCGTCTGTCTGTAGGTCCGTCTGTCTGTAGGTCCGTCTGTCTGTAGGTCCGAATGTCTGTCCGTCTGTCTGTAGGTCCGTCCGTCCGGTCTGTCTGTCGAAAACACAGACGAAAAGGCAGGGACTGATCACAGAGTAAACCTCGAATAACAGCGTCGTCGCAATGGTTCTGTAATTTCATTTTTAATCTCCCAGACAAACCCCCTTCAAAGATAAATACCTTCACATTTCCCAAAGCGACGTCACAAACTAACATAAACCGTGATCCTCGCACTTGTCCTGGGGATGAATATTTAACACTGGCTCCAGCATCGCTAGCAAAGTAGATACCAGTCCCTAAGTGGCCAACATCGGTTCTTTCTCCACCATATTCATCCACAACTAGTTTTGGTGGTAAAAGTCCCCGGGAAAGAATACCCAAAAAGTTGTGGGGTTTTGATGAATGAAACAAGAGACGTTTGTTGTCAAGGTGCAAGGAAAAATTGTTGGATTCAATAGGACGATGGCAAACAAAGATGTTCTCAATATTAATGGAACTAAAAAATAAAATATAATAGTTAATGTTAATAATTATAAATATATTATATTCCACTATTCAGCTCACAACCTTTGATACTCCAGTTCAAACCTCTTATACCAACTGAACTACAAGATCATCCAACTCACAACCTTTGATAATCTAGTTAACACTACCAACTAAGTTACTGTACAAGGCTATCCAACTCACAACCTTTGATACTCTAGTCCAACACTCTACCAACTGAACTACAAGATCATCCAACTCACAACCTTTGATACTCTAGTCCAACACTCTACCAACTGAACTACAAGATCATCTAACTCACAATCTTTGATACTCTAGTCCAACACTCTACCAACTGAACTACAAGATCATCCAACTCACAACCTTTGATACTCTAGTTCAACACTCTACCAACTGAACTACAAGATCATCCAACTCACAACCTTTGATACTCTAGTCCAACACTCTACCAACTGAACCACAAGATCATCCAACTCACAACCTTTGATACTCTAGTCCAACACTCTACCAACTGAACTACAAGATCATCTATAACTCACAATCTTTGATACTCTAGTTCAACACTCTACCAACTGAACCACAAGATCATCCAACTCACAATTCTCATACCAACTGAGCTACAACATCATTCACAATCTTCTCTCTAGTGCTATAACCACTTTCTCTTAAATCTTACCAGTACTGTGTTGTGCGAATATTATTCATTATATTTTTGTACTCATCAGTAGATTTAGAAAGAACTTCAAGATGGCAGCGCAAGGCTCTATATTTCGCTTCATTACTACTTCGAGGTGAATAATTTGTTGCTTCACTGACATGAACCATATCCTTGATTAACTAAAAATAAAAAATAAATGAGTTGCAGCCTGCAACTATAGAGTGCTTTGCTTTGAATGAAATGTAAGATTTTAATTGAAATATCAAACTATACAGTCGACTCTCGAGAACTCGAACTTCCTGCTAACTCGAAGCAACTCTCGTTACCTTTCAGGTCATTTTCTATATAATTTACCCTCGATAATTCGAACCACGTTTGTCAAGACGTGACAAGTCCAAAAATACAGTACTGTGTCTGTAGTCCAAAAAATTAAATTTATTTTGAAGAAGCCATGTATTCTGTCTTTTTTGCATTACAAAAAATGTGTTAGTCCAAGTTCAGATTTCGCAAGCTTTGCTGCTTAACTCCTTAAAATGACACTGTATTAATAATGACACTGTATGAATATGAATATAAATATTAAAATTAAAATGACACTGTGTGAATAGAAATACACAGTTTACCACCTTTTCACTTTGCTACACAGTCAATAGGATCTTTTACTGTATACTATATCTATCTATCTATCTACCTACACAGTCAATAGGATCTTTTACTGTATACTATATCTATCTACCTATCTACCTACACAGTCAATAGGATCTTTTACTGTATACTATATCTATCTACCTATCTACCTACACAGTCAATAGGATCTTTTACTGTATACTATATCTATCTACCTATCTACCTACACAGTCAATAGGATCTTTTACTGTATACTATATCTATCTACCTATCTACCTACCTACCTACCTACCTACCTACCTACCTACCTACCTACCTACCTACCTACCTACCTACCTACCTACCTACCTACCTACCTACCTACCTACCTACCTACCTACCTACCTACCTACCTACCTACCTACCTACCTACCTACCTACCTACCTACCTACCTACCTACATGGAAAAACCGTTTTTTCCTTATTTCCGGTCATTTGTTCTCAACTCTCGGTAACTCGAACTTCCGATAACTCGAATTCTATTTCCCATGAAGGTTCGAATTATCGGGAGTTGACTGTATGTCTAAAATAAAATACCAACCTGGCAAAAATCTTGTTTTTCAACCACCACTTGTTTACTATCTATGTTCTTTCTTGATTGATGAGGAATAAGAGAATAAAATTCATCTGATAATTCCCGGAGCTGTTCAGATGACGTCTGATGACCATGATTCATCATCTCCCGTAATGACAACAGAGTAGCCTCCGCCTTCGCAACGTCTTCGATGTTTATTTTCTCAACTGCGATGGACAATAATGAAGTCAGTTCTCCCACAGCTTCAGACCAAAGAAAATGAACCAAAGAGCTGACAGAAGATGAAATACCATTTTCTTTGTGGCATGATAGGTTTTCTAAGTTGGTCTAAAATTAATATGAGCAACACCAAAGTCAAGCATTTGTATTATTTAATATCACATATCATACCACACCATATAATGTATGGTCAGGCTGGCCACAATCACGATATCGCGTTACCACACAAGAAAATATCGTTACCCAAGAACCTTAGTGCTGACGATACGTGGATGATCGTCAAGCTCGTATCCTCAGAAAAATGATCTGAGTCGCAGACAGGAATCAAACCTGTAACCTTCTGATTACCAGTGAGACACTCTAACCATTGAGCCACCGAGACTCAGATGTAGAGTGAAGGTTACAATGATGTACTGGTTCGATTGATATATGTACTGCCTATGCGACAGTCACTATATATCGGTCGTCCATGTATCGTCTGTCTACTCCAAGCTCTCCCACATTCACTACAGAAGTGTATATAATTAACACAAACCTAAGTGCTATTGAGTTTATTGGATGGTTAAATTAGTTAAATTGTTGCTTCATAACAATTATTCACACGCAATTAAGTTGTTGAAGAATGTTATAACATTAAACAGACCTAAGCCTTAATCTTGGCCTTTGATTTTGTCACCCAGTGTTTCAAATCCTATCATGTGTGATTATCAGTATTATGTACTTTGAACGTTATCTCGGTCAATATTTAACCGTTTTCAATTCTGAAAACAGATTTGGAATTAGCGAACGTGTACCTATTATATTACGCAAACGTGTACACCCTTCATAAAAACCTCTTTACGTAGTTCGTCATATCATCACTCGCCAATGGCGGCTAGCATTTCTGCCAAAATATTGTCCGATTCAAACAGATCACCCCCTACCATGCTCCGTTTAAATATATATATATATATAACAAACTTTTCGTGAGAAATGGATCCCTGCCCCGGCGAGATTATCACTTCGCGACCTCGCTTGCGAGGGGATTAAATCATGGCAAAGATATAAAGATGTTCTTACAAGAAGCATTTTCTCAGATCCAACTGAAGGTGGAAAGGCAGTGTACACTTGATAGTATAAACAAGAAGTTGATTGCATCTGGCTAAGTTGTAAATATAAATGTTCACCATCATTTGGGGCGAAGGCAAAACGACATTCTTTTTCACCATCTTTAATACCACTCTAGAAAAATATTTAAAATTTTAATATTGCAGATCAAAATTACATCATTTGATGGAACAAGGTTGAGATGAGGATTTTACAATTAATATTTGGCATTTCACACGATTAAAATACATGTTCTAAGGATTTATGGTGAAGGAAAATTTCGAGTGTTGGAATATATACATTTTAAGACCAAACTATGACCAGTTGCGAAAAATGCAACTTCAAGGTCTTCAGGCTGGAATTGTAGCCGCGACCCTGCGATGCTAGTGCAGCGCTCTGACCACTGAGCTACGGAAGCCAGAAGGTCAGTGGTCAAAGCACTGCACTAGCATCACAGGGTCGCGGGTTCAATTCCAGTTGGAAGGCCTTGATGTTGCTTTTTTGCAACTGGTCCCGGTTTGGTCTTAAAATGTGTATATTCCAACACTCAAAATTTTCCTTCACCATAAATCCTTAGAACATGAGGATGGCCAGGTGGATGAGAATGGGTAGTGAGAGAGAAATGGGTATTTATAGGTATTGAGAGGATAGATGAAGTACTGAGGAAAGGAAGATTGAGGGGGTTGAAAAGATGTGTGAAGATGGAGATGGAAGGGTCACATCTCTGAGAGGATGATCAAAGATGACATAGAAGAAGACTGGCCTTGTGGGCAAAGACCTAGCTATAGCTGTCGCTTAGTTTACAAACCTTATCCATCAATCCAAAATGAGTGAATATTCTATAAGCTGGTCCCAGTTTTTTCTCATCATGAGAGACATCACTGTCCATGACAGAAACATGAAGTTCAATAGCAAAGAAATGAAATATACCACCATCAGTCTTCTCAACTTTCTAAAAAAGAAAGAGAGGGAATTTGCAACTGTGATCCACAGTATTCCATTATTAGTGTGTGCAGAATAAATACCTTAAACCAGGAATGTTTAACTATTTCATAGTTTGTGGCAGGGTAGAATGGAACATCTGTATTCTTTACATCTTTGTACAAATAAACACTATATATAATAGATGGTAGATTTTGATATATGTATTAGTTGGGGTATAAAAAATGAAAATACATTCTTCATCATCATCATTCTTCATCATCATTCATTATCTGTATATCCTCATTAAATAAAGTGTTAACTAACTAAAATATATATTTGTTTATAATTTGAAATAAAGGTAGTTTTCCCTGTTTATGAAGGCTCTGTTTGCCTGCTTCCATCAAGTCTCCTGTCTATCACGTCTTTCTTTTAACCCAGTCATCATCTTACCACCACAATCTTACACTCCTCAGTACATCACAATATCCTCTCAAGAACCATTCTCTCCCTCCACTTCTTGTTAGTTATGTGTTCCTTCAGGCATACACTGCTCCTCCAGGGATCACTGCTCATCATTTAGGGATACACTGCTGATCATCTAGGGATACACTGCTCCTTCAGGGATACACTGCTGATCATCTAGGGATACACTGCACCTCCTACTCCTTCAGGGATACACTGCTCATCATCTAGGGATACACTGCTCCTTCAGGGATACAATGCTGACCATCTACGGATACACTGCTGATCGTCTAGGTATACACTGCACACTGCTCCTTCAGGGATACACTGCTGATCATCATGGGATACACTGCTCCTTTAGGGATACACTGCTGATTATCTAGGGATACACTGCTCCTCCTGCTCCTTTAGGGATACACTGCTGATCATCTAGGGATACACTGCTGATCATCTAGGGATACACTGCTTCTTTAGGGATACACTGCTGATCATCTAGGGATACACTGCTCCTCCTGCTCCTCCAGGGATACACTACTGATCATCTAGGGATACACTGCTCCTCCAGGGATACACTGCTGATCATCTAGGGATACACTGCTCCTCCAAGGATACAGTGCTGATTATCTAGGGATACACTGCTCCTCCTGCTCTTTAGGGATACACTGGTGATCATCTAGGGATACACTGTTCCTTCAGGGATACACTGCTGATCATCTAGGGATACACTGCTCTTACTGTTCATTCAGGGATACACTACTGATCATCTAGGGATACACTACTGATCATCTAGGGATACACTACTGATCATCTAGGGATACACTACTGATCATCTAGGGATACACTACTGATCATCTAGGGATACACTACTGATCATCTAGGGATACACTACTGATCATCTAGGGATACACTACTGATCATCTAGGGATACACTACTGATCATCTAGGGATACACTACTGATCATCTAGGGATACACTACTGATCATCTAGGGATACACTACTGATCATCTAGGGATACACTGCTCCTTGCTCCTTCAGGGATACACTACTGATCATCTAGGGATACACACCTGACCTTCCTCTTTATCTATCTTAACCCTTTATGCCCCAGGAGTGATCAACATGTAATTTCTCCTTATAATATCAATGGTTAACCAAATAGAAGTAATGAGAATAAAGGTGAACTAAAACCTGTTTTAAAACAAGTTCTCCCAACTAGTACTATAATAAATGCTTGGAGACCAATAAGGAGAATTCATATGTTGATACTATACAGAGTAAAGGATAATACAAACTAAGCATAAAAGTCTAACCTAGTAGACTGTAGATTCACAGTTGACAATGGTTTTCTAGATCTTGACTTGCTTTCTTTAGTTTTAGAAATGATAGCTGCAAAGAAAACAAATACATAGTTATATTACATATTTATTTTGTAAGATGCAAAATATTTTTAATAATTTAATCTTTAATTTACCTTTGATAATTCCAGAAGAAAAGTTCTTTGCTAAAGACTTTCCAGCAACAAGATATTCCTCGCTATCCAAAAGTTTTTGTTTTTCAACACAATCATCGACAAAGGTAAATGAAACAATTGGAATTCCTAATTTCAAAGCAGCCCCTCCTTTGTATGTTTCAGCAATATCTGTGTTTCCAGACACATAGAAGTTGGTCTAGAGTATAATATTAGTATTAATATCTGTGTTTGCAGACACATAGAAGTTGGTCTAAAGACAGAGATAATATCTGTGTTTGCAGACACATAGAAGTTGGTCTAGAGTATAATATTAGTATTAATATCTGTGTTTCCAGACACATAGAAGTTGGTCTAGAGTATAATATTAGTATTAATATCTGTGTTTCCAGACACATAGAAGTTGGTCTAAAGACAGAGATAATATCTGTGTTTCCAGACACATAGAAGTTGGTCTAGAGTATAATATTAGTATTAATATCTGTGTTTCCAGACACATAGAAGTTGGTCTAAAGACAGAGATAATATCTGTGTTTCCAGACACATAGAAGTTGGTCTAAAGACAGAGATAATATCTGTGTTTCCAGACACATAGAAGTTGGTCTAGAGTATAATATTAGTATTAATATCTGTGTTTGCAGACACATAGAAGTTGGTCCAGAGTATAATATTAGTATTAATATCTGTGTTTCCAGACACATAGAAGTTGGTCTAGAGTATAATATTAGTATTAATGAGATAAAGTTTTTTTTGCATATTTTCAGGATCCTGTGCTGGACAGGATCCTGTAGTAAGGATTATTTAAAATTCCTTAAGGATTCTTGAAGGATACTGTCCTTACAGGAT
The DNA here is from genome assembly GCA_035772405.1 of Chrysogorgia sp. JL179-B06. Lineage (NCBI taxonomy): Eukaryota > Metazoa > Cnidaria > Anthozoa > Scleralcyonacea > Chrysogorgiidae > Chrysogorgia > Chrysogorgia sp. JL179-B06. Next base: position 186,260 of record JAYKKM010000084.1, read on the forward strand.
CCTGCAAGGATTATCTAAAATGTCCTAAAGGATTATACAGGATCCTGCAAGGATTATTTAAAATTCCTTAAGGATCCTTGTAGGATAATGTCCTTACAGGATCCTGTAAGGATTGTCTAAAATTTCCTAAATGATTATACAGGATCCTGCAAGGACAGGATCCACCAAGGATTATTTAAAATTCCTTAAGGATTCTTGAAGGATACTGTCCTTACAGGCCGGATCCTGTAAAGATTGTCTAAAATTTCCTAAACGATCATACAGGATCCTGTAAGGATAATTTAAAATTCCTCAAGGATCCTTGAAGCTGGATACTGTCCTTACAGGATCCTGTATATAGTTTTTCACCAGGGTATACTCAAATATTCAGAAAATGTTTATGAATCCGTACTGGAATCAAACCTGTAAACCCAAGATTGCCTGTGAGATACTCCAACGTGAATGAGTTAACAAGACTCAGATCTTGCTGACGCTCTGAGCAAAGGTTACAATGATGTACTGGTTCAATTGATTATAAATGTACTGCCTATGAGCAGTCACTATATATCAGTAGAATTATCATGGGACTCCTGGACAGGAATTCTTATTGCCGGCAATCGGAGAGGCTTCTTGCGCTTTTTTTAGAGTTCGGGCAGATATATATAGTTTGGGCAGCACGGGCTGGGAGGGCGCGCGATTACATTATTACTATATATAAAAGCACAAGAAGAGGAGAGTGGAAATTGGCTGTCTGCAGAAAGGTGAGGTCTATTGGGCAATGAGTTAACCATTGGGTTTATCAAACATCCCAGCACATGATTGTATAAAAACACACCACTTGAACACCAGACATTACAAATTTAACATTACATTACAGTCAAACATTCAACATTCAACACAGAGCAAAGTCACATATGTTAGAGTCAACACATAAAGCGCAGAAACTATGCAGCACCTTCCTGTTGAGTAAATAAGAGATGGTTCCGCCATTATCGACAATTTTACGTCGAATTTCTTGTTTTCTTTGATACGGGATGTATTTTGACGTGAAGTCGAACGTAAACTGAAGATCCTTCAGAAACCAAACCATTAGAATTGAGTCTTAAACAGTACCGAAGGTCCGAAATTATCTCAGCTTTACTTCCTTGTTATTTTGTAATTAATTCATTTATTTTTATACCGGCCGCGGGGGTATGGGGGCGAATCAGCCATAAGGTTCCAAATATATTAGCATATATTAGCAACAGAACGATAGATATGTTATGTATTACCTGAATAAAAACAGAAATTTAAAACGGGTTTTACTCAAATTGGCCATAAGAAAAATCTATTTTTCGAATTTCCGCAAATAATTTAGATATGATTTCAAGGGCATTCCTAGCAGGTTAAAAAGCAATTCTAATTATTGAGAAAAAATTGCAACAATACCGTGAAAATCGAAGGAGAAATTAGGTTTTAAGTAATCTCGGAATTTTGCCTGTCGGACCTCCACTCAGGGTCTTAAAAACAATTGAGGAGAAAGTGCTGCCTTTGCAATAATATCATCAAATGGTAAGACTTTCGGGTCTTCTCGGATAACGACCTTAAATCGTAGGAGTTTTTATTATTTTTTTATTATTTAATTCGTACATAAAGCTGAATTAATATAATAAACAGAAATCTAATTGTAGATACCATATGTCAATACAGGTACCTGCTTAGCTATTCACGTCATGCCGCTTAGTTGCCTAGAAACACATCTAACAATTGTATGCGACATACGGTGTCTGAAATTTTAGATTTTATGGTTTTATCACCTAGGCGTCAATTGAAGCATGGGAAAAATAACGAAACGGTAATTCAATAAGTTGTTATTTATAATAAAACTATCTCTTAAATATCTAAGACGGACCGTGCCAAAATAATGTGAAGGAGGTCTTGCGAAGGTCCTTCGTCAGGTGTGAAACATAAAATAAAAATTATCACGCAAGGTATAATGTCATGCACATAATTATTTTGCATATCTAGAAGTATGATTCCCAGTTTTTATTTCACTTGGCATTTCTTCTGACGACGGGCCTTCTCTCGAAACGTTAGACTGACCTCCTTCGCACTATTTCGGCAGCATATGTTGCATAATGTATAGTAGTATGTTGCTTAATCTAGTTATATTAGTAGTATGTTGCTTAATCTAGTTATATTAATAGTATATTGCTTAATCTAGTTATATTGCATATATATATATATATATATATACTGTATATAGCCATTAATGTAGTGAATGTGCTTGGAGTAGACAAACGATACATGGCCGTTCGTCAAGCTAAAACGTTTCTGGGTCCCGTACAGCAATCGAACCTGTAACCTTCTGATTGCCGGTGAGACACTCTAATCATTGAGCTAGCGAGACTCAGATGGAGAGCGAAGGTTATAATGATGTATTGCTTCGATTGATACATGTACTGCCTATGTGGCAGACTGGCAGTCACTATATATCAGTAATACTTGGGTGTGTAATGTCCCTGCCTGGGACTGAGATCACGTTTTCCGAGGATACGAGCTTGACAATCTCCATGTTCCTGTATCGTCTCTCTTCTCCAAGCTCTCACATTCATTACAACAGTGTCTATATATAACACACCCCGAAAGCAGGAGAGTAACCTTCGCTCTAAAGTCATCTCAGTCCATGTTGTTCCATATAGTGAACAAAGTACCTCAGTGGTCACTGATCAAAGCGCCGCACTAGATTCCCCGAGGTGCGAGTTCAATTCTCACCGAAGACCTTGGAGTTGCATTTTTTGCAAATGGTCTCGGTTGGGTCTTAGAACATTTCTACACTCGTAAAATATCCTTCCGTTGATGTCCTAATCAGGTTATAGTTTTCAGGATTTAGGATCATCATCATCCTTCGGCCGCGGCCAAAATATGTTTCACCAAAGTTCTCCACACGTTCTTGTCCTCCATTGCATTGGGTAGCTCCGTTAGGATTTAGGACCGTCTGAAACTATTTCAAAGACCTTTTTGATTGTTCAATTTACAGGTTTAATCGAATTCTGGAAGAAAACGTAGAAATAAGAGAATAGAGATGGCAGAGACTGAGTCGAGCGAAGATATAGATAAGCTAAAAGCTGCTGAAACAGTGATGAAGCTAACGGAAAGAGTCCCTTCAAGAAAGCAGGGGCAATTTGATGGAATGAAAGTTGGTGAAGTGAAGAAAATGGAAAGTAAAAAGGAAGGAAATAAAGATAAAAAGGAAGAAAATAAAAATAAAAAGGATGAAATAAATAAGACCAAGGACAATGATGATGATGACGATGATGATGATGATGGTGATGATGATGATAATGATGATGATGACGATGATGATGACGATGATGATAAAGATGATGATAAAGACGATAATAATGATGATGATGATAAAGATGATGATAAAGACGATAATAATGATGATGATAAAGATGATGATAAAGACGATAATAATGATGATGATAAAGATGATGATAAAGACGATGATAAAGATGACGATAATAATGATGATGATGATGATGATGCTGCTGCTGCTGAAACTAAGAAAGATAAAAAACTCGCAAAAAGAACCACTACTGGTATTAGTGTTCAAACATCAACGGAAGTGGCGAGCGATGAAGAAAGCGCGTTGGAAGATTCTCAGGATGAAGAGGATGATGATGAAGAGGATGAAGAAGAAGAGGAGGATGAAGAAGAGGAGGAGGAAGAGAAGGAGGAAGAGAAAAAGGGAGAGGAATCAAATGAAGAGGAGGAGGAGAACAGCAGCGGAATTGAAACAGAAAGTAGTATACCAAGTTTAGAGGATGATGACTCAAGAAAATTAAGTGATGATGAGTCGGAACAACCAATGTTACGTTTTAGCGCTTTATCACAAATTTCAGGAATATCTGATATGGTTGAGAAAATAAGAACACCTGAGCCTGAAGTAGCCGATGAGAAACTACAAGAAGAGAAAAGTGTTGAGCAAATGACAGAAGAGACAGAAATGAATGTTGTTGAAGAAGAAGATAATAAAGAGATTGTTAGTGAGGAAGAAAAGGAAACTATTGACGAAGAAAAAGAAACGGTATGTTCTAGTCTACTCCCCATCTTCTAGTCTACTCCTCATCTTCTAGTCTACTCTTCATCTTCTAGTCTACTCCTCATCTTCTAGTCTACTCCTCATCTTCTAGTCTACTCCTCATCTTCTAGTCTACTCCTCATCTTCTTGTCTACTCCTCATCTTCTAGTCTACTCTTCATCTTCTAGTCTACTCCTCATCTTCTAGTCTACTCCTCATCTTCTAGTCTACTCCTCATCTTCTAGTCTACTCCTCATCTTCTAGTCTACTCCTCATCTTCTAGTCTACTCCTCATTTCTTGTCTACTCCTCATCTTCTAGTCTACTCCTCATCTTCTAGTCTACTCCTCATCTTCTAGTCTACTCTTCGTCTTCTAGTCTACTCCTCATCTTCTAGTCTACTCTTCATCTTCTTGTCTACTCCTCATCTTCTAGTCTACTCTTCATCTTCTAGTCTACTCTTCATCTTCTAGTCTACTCCTCATCTTCTAGTCTACTCCTCATCTTCTAGTCTACTCCTCATCTTCTAGTCTACTCCTCATCTTCTAGTCTACTCCTCATCTTCTAGTCTACTCCTCATCTTCTAGTCTACTCCTCATCTTCTAGTGTACTCCTCATCTTCTAGTCTACTCCTCATCTTCTAGTCTACTCCTCATCTTCTAGTCTACTCCTCATCTTCTAGTCTACTCCTCATCTTCTAGTCTACTCCTCATCTTCTAGTCTACTCCTCATCTTCTAGTCTACTCCTCATCTTCTAGTCTACTCCTCATCTTCTAGTCTACTCTTCATCTTCTAGTCTACTCCTCATCTTCTAGTCTACTCCTCATCTTCTAGTCTACTCCTCATCTTCTAGTCTACTCCTCATCTTCTAGTCTACTCCTCATCTTCTAGTCTACTCCTCATCTTCTAGTCTACTCCTCATCTTCTAGTCTACTCTTCATCTTCTAGTCTACTCCTCATCTTCTAGTCTACTCTACTCCTCATCTTCTAGTCTACTCTACTCCTCATCTTCTAGTCTACTCCTCATCTTCTAGTCTACTCCTCATCTTCTAGTCTACTCCTCGTCTTCTAGTCTACTCTTCATCTTCTAGTCTACTCCTCATCTTCTAGTCTACTCCTCATCTTCTAGTCTACTCCTCATCTTCTAGTCTACTCCTCATCTTCTAGTCTACTCCTCATCTTCTAGTCTACTCCTCATCTTCTAGTCTACTCCTCATCTTCTAGTCTACTCCTCATCTTCTAGTCTACTCCTCATCTTCTAGTCTACTCCTCATATTCTAGTCTACTCCTCGTCTTCTAGTCCACTCCTCATCTTCTAGTCCACTCCTCATCTTCTAGTCTACTCCTCATCTTCTAGTCTACTCCTCATCTTCTAGTCTACTCCTCATCTTCTAGTCTACTCCTCATCTTCTAGTCTACTCCTCATCTTCTAGTCTACTCCTCATCTTCTAGTCTACTCCTCATCTTCTAGTCTACTCCTCATCTTCTAGTCTACTCCTCATCTTCTAGTCTACTCCTCATCTTCTAGTCTACTCCTCATCTTCTAGTCTACTCCTCATCTTCTAGTCTACTCTTCATCTTCTAGTCTACTCCTCATCTTCTAGTCTACTCCTCATCTTCTAGTCTACTCCTCATCTTCTAGTGTACTCCTCATCTTCTAGTGTACTCCTCATCTTCTAGTGTACTCCTCATCTTCTAGTCTACTCCTCATCTTCTAGTCTACTCCTCATCTTCTAGTCTACTCCTCATCGTCTAGTCTACTCCTCATCTTCTAGTCTACTCCTCATCTTCTAGTCTACTCCTCATCTTCTAGTCTACTCTTCATCTTCTAGTCTACTCCTCATCTTCTAGTCTACTCCTCATCTTCTAGTCTACTCCTCATCTTCTAGTCTACTCCTCATCTTCTAGTCTACTCCTCGTCTTCTAGTCTACTCTTCATCTTCTAGTCTACTCCTCATCTTCTAGTCTACTCCTCATCTTCTAGTCTACTCCTCATCTTCTAGTCTACTCCTCATCTTCTAGTCTACTCCTCATCTTCTAGTCTACTCCTCATCTTCTAGTCTACTCCTCATCTTCTAGTCTACTCCTCATCTTCTAGTCTACTCCTCATCTTCTAGTCTACTCCTCATCTTCTAGTCTACTCCTCATATTCTAGTCTACTCCTCGTCTTCTAGTCCACTCCTCATCTTCTAGTCCACTCCTCATCTTCTAGTCTACTCCTCATCTTCTAGTCTACTCCTCATCTTCTAGTCTACTCCTCATCTTCTAGTCTACTCCTCATCTTCTAGTCTACTCCTCATCTTCTAGTCTACTCCTCATCTTCTAGTCTACTCCTCATCTTCTAGTCTACTCCTCATCTTCTAGTCTACTCCTCATCTTCTAGTCTACTCCTCATCTTCTAGTCTACTCCTCATCTTCTAGTCTACTCCTCATCTTCTAGTCTACTCCTCATCTTCTAGTCTACTCCTCATCTTCTAGTCTACTCCTCATCTTCTAGTCTACTCCTCATCTTCTAGTCGGATCTTCTAGTCTACTCCTCGCATTATTAATTATTTTTATTTTTCCACACAGAAGGCGGAGAATGAAGCTGTAGTGGTTGAGAGTTCTAGTTCATCTTCAGCTCGTTCAGTAAACGTTTCAGTGTTTGATGATAAAGAAAGCGATGTCTTTAATGAACGTACTGTTACAGAGAGAGAATTGAGTACACGTCAGGCAGAGTCAGCTAGCGACAGAGCAGAAAGCACGTTATCTTTTATCTCAATCAGAAACCATCCTATCATATTACAAACACATAACGACCATGGAGAACACACCAGCGACGACGGTGAATTCCAGAAGTCGACGCACAAAGGGAAATCGCGTGAAATTATGAAGCGTAATAAATATCGCGCGTGGTACGATCTGCCGGAGACATCAGACGATGAGAAAAAGAGCGCTAAAAATACGCGAAAGAAAAGCGTGGAAAAAAGACGATTAGAAATACGAGAGCGTTCACGTAAAAAGAGAAATGCGGCTAGTGCGGCAAAAAGCTCGCGTGGACAAGATGCTGAGCTGGAGCGTAAACCAAAGACGAAACCAAAGAGAAAAAGAGCTCGAAAACAAACTACAAGTGCGAGTATCTTGATAGTTGAACATCGAGAGAAGCAGAAAGTTGATTTTAATGAGTGTAATAGTAGTGCAGAAAGTTTACGACCAGTTAAAAGTTCATTAAGTATAAGATATATTGAAAGTAGATGTGATGTGTATTTTCAATCAGATTCATCACATACTTCAGTTCACCCAGACAGCGAGAGTTCGTGTGATAGTCAGGACATGAGGAACACCAGGAGAAAGAAGGGTAAGGAGGATGTGGAAAGCGAAGAACAAGAGGATAGTAAAGAGAAGAAACGCGGGAAAAGGAAGGAGGAGAAGAAACATGAGGATAAGCAGGAACAAGAGGATAACGAGGTAAAAAAGAAGGAAAACGAGGAACTTGAGAATAAGGAGAAACATGAGGACATTGAGGAACACGAGAACATTGAGGAACATGAGAACGGTGAGGAACATGAGAACGGTGAGGAACATGAGAACGGTGAGGAACATGAGGACAGCGAGGAAATCGAGGACAGTGAGAAACAAGAAAAGATTGAAGTAATTAATAAAAAGAGAAAAGTCAAAGCAAGAGAAAAAGAGGTCACTCGTGTATCCCGTAGTTCGTATTCCGGCAAGAGCTCTTCTAGACACCCATCGTCAAAGTGGGCGTACAAAACTACGAACTATAACCGACGGTGGAGTACGGAAGTTTCCGAAGAACGCCCGAGAAGAGTAAGTCTCGTTGCTCTAACAAAGCCCAAACGAAAAACGAAGTTCAAAGAATTACCAGTTGTACGAGGAATTCCGAGGGTTATCCGAGCGAAGACGGAGACGTTGTTAATGACGGGTAAGTAAACATTAATTCTAGCCAATGACTAAATTATTTTATAGATTATTAAAAGAAGGAAACTTGCCAACATACGCTATTTTATTTAAATTTTATGAAATTCAATTCCTAAAAATGGTTTTGAACACATAAAATGACAACCTTGTACCCAGTCTTTTTACCCGCTTCGACGGCTCCAGTAACTATAGCAACAGGGTAACAGTATAAGACCACGTGACCAGTCGTCTTGACAAGTTATGTCAACAAGACGAACAAAGCAGATGGTTGAACATATTTCTGTCTTGAAAATGATGTTTCCTTGTGTCTGAAATGCAAATTGGTGTCCTCAAAATAATTGTGTCATGAGCGTGGAAGTGCAAGCACCGCATGATCACAAACAGTTTGGGATAAACTCAACACAATTTGAAGAAATTGTTGCTGTGAAGCCAAGCGAGGAGCCGTCGTCGTCAAACTTGTCTTCGTCCTCGAAGAGAAAGGCGATGGAGAAAGCATCTGATTTGGAACAACCGCCTGATAAAGACGATAAAGACGGAGAAAAACAACGAAAGGAATCCGTATCAAAATCGAACTATTCCTCAGATGGACATGGGAGTTACGATGACGATTTTGAAGAAAGTGATACACCAATTTTGAAGAAAGTGATACAAAAACCTGCGACTAGAAAATCGACTAGCCCAAAGAGGAGGCAACGGCAGATGAGTAACTCAAGTCGTTCACCTGAAATCTCGACGGCAAAATCACCCAGTATTTTGTCTCATCGTTCAAGTATAAAGAAATCCAAAAAGAAATACAATACTTATGGAAGTTATTATGCATCGCCTCGTAGTTCAAGCCCAGGTAACTAAGGAACACAAGTAATATATAAACAACGCTAGAACAATTTCGTTTCACAATAAGAAATATCAAAGCTGTAATATTCAAATTTGTGAAGTGTTTCGTTTTAAAATTGTTGGATCGTTATAAAAGATTTAACAAAAAGTCCTGGAGTTGCTATTGTTGGCTTTTCTAAAGCATAATTATGCTGTTTATTAAACAATGATGACTTGCATATTACATGTACATCACGGGCCGGCAGTATAATGTTGGTGGAACTCGGCATATACCCATTAAAGTGCATATAACGTTTGTGGGTATCTAACATATTTGTAATTTATGGATTTTCCTGAGATAAATTGATTACAATTTATATTTGTAATTTATGGATTTTCCTGAGATAAATTGATTACAATTTATCTCAGGAAAATCCATAAATTACAAATATGTTAGATACCCACAAACGTTATATGCACTTTAATGGATATATGCCGAGTTCCACCAACATTATATAATATATAATATGATATATTAATATCTTGTCAGCTGAAAATTTCATCTTCATAGACTTTTTTGCTGTTAAAGTTGACGGAAGTGATGTCATAGCGGGCATTTGTCAACATGAAAACCTCTTTACAGATTCCTGCTGTGACATCAATTGCCTCAACTTTAACAGCAAAAAGTCTATAAAGATGAAATTTCAGCTGATATTATCTCAGGAGAATCCATATATATTATACACTTTATCTTTGTGGTACCAACATTACCACCAAATCTTTCTGAATCTCAAGTGATTGATTAGCAAGTCCTGAATACTGTCAAATGTAAGGCAACCCATAGGATCCTCTTGCTAGCTGCTACCCAAAGGTAGGGGTAGTCACCCCTGGTAGGGGTAGTCACCCCTAGAGTTAACCCCTTACCCCAGCCAGAGCTTGTCCCAATTTTATTTAAGGCTCGTGGTGAAAACTAAACCTGCAATTAGCACTACTCGCTGGATTGAAGCAACACTAATTTTCAGTTGCCTGGGACCGATATCTGAACAAGGCACACCAGAGACGTCTTGTAATTTTTACAATTGCGATTTTCTCATGGTGGTCAGTGTTTGACTTTTGGAAAGGCAAGCAGCATTCTCATGTTGGGTTGCTGTGTAAGTCTGCCGCCATGAGTGCAGCAGTACCTTTATTAACATATTTCTAACAAATATCAAATACATCAATGCTATACTGTAATACATAACATAGCACCCATTGTCCCTAGAAGAAACTCTAATTCAGTGACCACACTACTACGTAAATGTTTCTAATTTTTAGGTTTTGGCTTCTTTAGACTATTTTGAAATTCTGGTCAACTATTAGTTACTGGATTTAACATTTGATATAAAAAAAGTAAAGGTTAACATAAAATCCAGAGCAGAAAGTATTTAAAACTAAATCACATATTTTTTCCTCAAGCTTCATCTAGACCACCTGAAAAAGGGTTGGCAGAGATCCAATAACAGATCAGCTCACATTAAATTGTCAAGATTGGATGAAAGTGTTGTCGACCGTGTTCTGTCAGCGAACCGACACAAAGTACAAAAGTTAGAAAGCCGACTAAGTCAACTTGTGAAAGAACTATCGTTTGAAAGAGATGAAATTAAAACATTACGACAAATACACTATCGACAAGAGAAAGAGTTAACAAAGGTGAACAATGACGAGGCTGAGCTACCTCGACTGCTTGAGAAACACACCACAGAAGTGAAAAGTCTTCGGGAAAGAGTGCGAAAGCTTCACGATACAACAGCTCAGAAAGATAACAAACTGAATTACCAAGACAAAGAGATTTTAAAACTAAAAGATAGATGTAAACATTATAAAGATTTGTGTGAAACGGAAAATTTGACTGAGAGAGCAGATTTGCAAAAGAAACTTACAGAAACACAAACTAATTTGGAAAAAAAGGATTCTGAAATTTCAGTAAGTGCTCCTACTGTGCATTCTAAAAAATTTTCTTCATCTATTATAACCTTGTACCATGAGGGTCTTATCCCGCTCTCATATGTACAATATGAAAAGTTCAACATATAGTTGAGACTAGTAAAAAAGTAGAGTGCTGGGTAGACAGTGTTTTGGATATATAGCAAAGTGAAAAGGTGGTAAACTGTTTACCACACTTTACTGCAGTTTACCACCTTTTCACTTTGCTATAGTTGAGATTACTTTGCCAACTGAATGCCCTCTCATCATGAGCTGAGGAAGCAGGTAAAATTAGAGCAAGTATGAGCAATGTGGTATTATGTTTTTGAATTGAGCTGAGAGCTTTTTTCGCATGGAAATTTCCAACAGGGAAACAGAATTATGATCATCTAGATGTTGTATGGAGGGGGGGGGGGGGGGTGACCACCTCCTAGGATCATTAAATGTTGTTGCAGTCTTGAGAAAGACTATTGTTGTTGACTTCACCAACAATAGTCTTTCTCAACACTACAACATCCTGGACGATGGACTACAACAACCTGGACGATCAACTTCACACATCTACTACACACTATTAATTTTTGGGCATTATACCGATTACGGTAAACCAACCTTTCAGAGTTTTCAATTTGTAGTTCTGCTTATACACTACAGCTTCTAGGTATTAAAATGGTTAATCTGATTGCTCACTTACCTTGTGCTTGTAATCTTTAAAAATGATTTCCAGTAAAAAAGAGAATCATAAAAATCTGGTCACATTTTGTTCACAATCTACAAATATTTTAATGAATGTTTTTAGAAATTACAAAGAATGATAAATCTTAAAGAAAAGACTCATGCTAGACACTTGAGAGAAGAGAAAGAGAAACTTCGTGAAACTGAATCAAAGTGTAGAACAATAGAAGAGAACTATAATAACTTACAAGCAAGGTTAAAGGTAAGATCTATCATCATTTAAAACTGAGGCTGTAAAGGTACTTTTTTAGTTTAAAAGTAGGGTTCCTTTATTTCAGGATTAGGACTAGAGTTTTTATTTGGGTTATGGTTAGGGTTTTTGTTCGTGTAAAGATTCTGAATCCTGAGAAAATAACCTTGATGTGTCTATGACGTAGTCTGTGTCCATTGTGTGTGTGGTACACGAACAAGATGTCCCTAAGTTTTTCAAGATGCCCTTAAGTTTTTCAAGATACCCTTAAGTTTTTCAAGATGTATAACCAGGTGTATGTACTGTGTTTTATTTTTTAGGAAAAGGAGAAACAGTTGAATTATACAAATATCTATCAACGACAAATTGTACTGAAAGAAAAGAACCAAAGTTCACCAGAGGCCGTGGTGCCCAAGATGGCAGCCTTACCAGCACCCAAGAAACCCAAACCAAAGAAAGCAAACAATGTGAACAAGGAAAAAACAGAAGATTTAAAAGAGTTGGAAATGAATACAAAACCAGACTCGTTTTTCTTGACAGCTCACAGTGATACAGGGTCTAGTGACAAAGAGTTAGATAAGAGTACAGGAAAGGCAGAAGACAAAGACAATAAACAATTGTCAATAACAGGCGGAGGGAATGTTTCAGACATTGGCGTGCATTTGTTTAACAAGAACAAGTCTGTGGAAGAGGAGATGGCAGAGAACAAACAGCGTAAGAAAGAAGAGTTTGAAAGAAGCCTACGTGAAGAGGATGAGCGATTAAAGAAAGAGAAAGAAGATTTTGAAAGAAAAAAGAAAGAGATGGAAGGGAGAGAAGAAAGAGAGAAAGCAGAAAGGGAGGCAAAATGGCGGGAAGATTCTGCTAGGAGAGCAAGAGAGAAAGACGAACGAGGACAGGAATCAGCAAGACGTAGGAAGGAAGAGGATGAACAAAGACAGGATTCTGCGAGACGTAGGAGAGAAGAGGAGGAACGAAGGAAAACAGAGGAACAGATCAAAGAGAATGAACGAAAGAAATCAGAGGAAATGAACAAGGAAGACGATGATGAAATGAGGACAAAGAAAGACCAATTGCTGGCTCGATTAAAAGCCATTGATAATGAGAAAGACCCATATCAGTCTGATGGCAAGAGATCATCAAGTGGAAAATCAGGCCATGAAACTAAACATGTGGAGGACAAGCTACTAAATGGCCTTCCACCATTAAAAAGTAGCGTAGTATCACCACCAGTATCAGTGAAGAGCGACCCGGATGGTGTTTTTGGTATTCCAAAGAGCAAACCAGTCTTGATTGGTCGCGGGAGTTTGGTGAAAAAGAGTGGTCCATTTAGTTGGTTAGACAATGATAATAATAAAAGACAAGGTGGAAATAATGTGAAACAAAACAATGTCTTTGGTGATTATTCGCCAAGCACATCAAAAAAGAAATCAGGGAACCTTGAAGCAGACATGTTTGGGCAGAGAGTTGCACGGCGACGTGACAAAGTGCCGAGTGGGGAGAATGGGTTTGATGTTGGTGAACGAAGGGGCAGTGGTGGTTTTGATAAACCAAAAGGTCAAAATAATTTACCATTTTTATCAGACGATTTTGGTAATAAAAAGAAAGGAGATGCAAGGACTATTTCTCCTTTGAATAATGAACCGTTGTTGCCTCGCAGAAGAAGAGCGCAGGAGAAAGGTGCGCCAGTTATTTCCAGTGTTTTTGACGATAACTTAGACGATGACATTGAGGAGTTAACACTTTAAGGTGCTGTGGAACAACTTACTTTTGCAAAATCTTTCCAAAAGTTTATGCAAATCCATCTTATATTTAATCATACCTTGAAATTATGTAAATTAAATAAACTATATCAAAAACATTTTATATCTAATTGTAAAATAAAACCATTTGCAGAAAAATAATTGTATTATTACCTTTCGAGTCAGAAGTAATTGTTTCCTCCCTGGAGAGACTCTTTCAAACAAAGGAATTTCAAACAACCTAATGTTTTTCAAACAATTAAACGTTTATCATTTTGTGCTCAATTCAGGGTAGAACCTTGCAGGTGAATAATTAGCATTTATTATACCATAATACTCATACAATCTCGATTGTAATAGGCTAAAAACCTACAGACAATTCCTGATATCTTGCCACCTACAAAATATAAAAAATTGTCTGTAGGTGACATAATTGTCTTTGCATGGCTTTATACTTCCTAAACTCCCTAAAGGCTTCTACATTTTTAATTGTATAATAAAACAATTATTGGATTCCGCTTACACATACTGTATCAAGAATTATCCAGACCTCTGTCAATTTTATCTGCCTCAGCCTTTGGCTTCAGCAGATAACTTTGACCCAACGAGCAGAGATGAGACCCTGGACGAGGTTGACTTTGGTCTGGATAATTCTTGATATTATTCTCAGCCTCATCCAATAATTGTTTATAATATACAATGGACTACGAGGTTTGTACGTGTTATATTCAGAAGCTGAAGGCCGAGGCAAATTACAAACCAACGCTTGATAACACAAGATATTATGCGAAAACCAAATTCAATAATTGTTTTATTATATGATTATAAATGTAGAAGCCTTTTGACATTATAACTGCCGGCTAAGAAAAGCTTGTAAAAATTGGTAAACTCAGACAATTTTGATAATATTATGTAGGTGGCAAGACATCAAGAATTGTCTGTAGGTTTTTTAGCAAATGACAATCAAGATTACATGAGTAATGCTAATAATATACATTTGGATAGTTTTACAAAAATGTGCACAACTACGTTTCTTTTGTTACTCACGGCTGAACATGACTTAGCCTTAATCCTACTCTCATGCTAAAAGCCCCATCTTGTAAAACTAGTATGTATCAGGCCTCTTACTTTAATCGCATTGCAAAGTTGTGGAACAGTGTTTGTAAAGTAACTCAACCTAGTAGTTTCTCCAGTCTAACTATATTTAAGAGTTTCCTTACCCGCCATTACTCAGCACTTTTGCTCTCTGTATTTGACGTGGATAGGACTTGTACATAGTCCATCGCAAGGGACTGTCCCTGTCACAGGGACTAAGATGCCACATACACCATTGTACGTTTCAATATTGTTGAAGAGGTGCCAAGAATTTAGTGACGAGATACTGACGTTTCGAGCGGAGCCCTTCATCAGAGTAAGACGAGATGAAATAAAATAAATAGGGCTTATATATATGCCAAAAGGGTGTCACAAGTAGAAAGTAGCCAATCAAATGCACGGGAGATAAACAAACTAATAATTGATGAGATGCGAAAAGTTAAATCATTTGCTATTTTTACAGTTGATCAGCATGCATGGGTACTCGCATCGGGTAACTACTTTTTTTGTATTCTTGTTGTATTTTCTTGTTATTATTTTCTCTTTTGCTCTGAATTTTTATAAACATATAATTTTGTAGTTGACCCAATAAAATGTATTAAAACATTTTTTTAAATGGACACTCCGGCCCAAATACAAATGCAGTTCATATGAAAGATCTTACTGACTTTAGTTTATTTGCAAAGTTTCAGCATTCCTATCAATTTAGTTGAGAAGATATGGCTAGTTGAAGTTGGAGAGTTTGTGGATTTTGACGCCATATTGGTTTTGAAAATATGACGTCATTGAGTGATTCTTTATCGGCAGTGGAGTTGTTTTGATGGCGATCACATAGTGATAGTTATTGTGAATGGTGTTTGGACGAAAATTAGTCGAAATAAACTATTTAGTTCATCATGCAGGAAAGTAGAGGAGCTTCTTAGGCATAATACGAGATAGCATCACTCAGTGACGTCATATTTGAGGAAAAAAAAGGCGTCGAAATTGGACAAACTCTCCAACTTCAACTAGCCACATCTTCTTAACTAAATTGATAGGAATGCTGAAACTTTGCAAATAAACTAAAGTCAGTAAGATCTTTCATATGAACTGCATTTGTATTTGGGCCGGAGTGTCCCTTTAAGTATTTTAAAGTATTTTTCTTTTACCATGGTGTAATTTTTTTTAATTTTAATTTTCTTTTAATTTCCTTCTATTTATTCTGGTCAGCTGGTTTGGTAAATTGTAGTTCTTCTCTCTAGAGGGCCAGCCTTTTTTCCCACCAAGTAAATTAACATCGTAAACAGCTTTGTATTGCACCCCTGGTCTTGATCTCTGGATAAACCTAATAATATTCTTCTCAATGTCTTCAAAATGAGACACTGGTGTGTAACCATCGCGTACAGATCGGCATAATGTCACCATTCCTGGTGTCGGGTAGTTCTTTGCTTCCACAATGCGGCGAAGTCTTGCCAGTCGTAGTTTTACTTCGCTTTCTTCAGGCATATGAACAGTCACTATGGTTGTATTTGGTTCGTTTGCACCATGGCATAACTGAAAACCTGGTGAGTCGTAAGATCGAGGCGTGGTCTGCATACAAAATCCAATATTAGCCAATGCTCTTAACTGTTTTGAACTGAGATGAAGAAAATTCTCAACTAATAAACTCAATTTCTTTTCATGATCTTTTTTCTCTAGCTTGCAAAACATTTGCTTGGATATGAACAACTTGGTAATCTGGTTTAAATTTCTTGTGAAATCTTCGTTAACCGGATGCTTTGGAGTTACACAAGCTTTCGATGTCTTTTCACTCCATTTACATGTTTGTATTATAAGTTTTAGCACCATCTGCATTAAGTCATTACCAAGTGCCTCGTGTTCAATTTTTTCAGGACAAACAATTTCATTTAACAGATCATCAATCTCTTCAACGTCTTTCCAAGATATCCCAACATTAATCAAACTTTGTCCTCTCAAGACACAACCAAAATAATCTTGATCAATATCAAGAAGTAAGCTCTCTCCATCCTTCACCAGATTACCAGCAATAATTTTATGTAAAGCATTATAACCAGCAATTTCTTGATATTCAATGATCGCTTTCAAGTTACAACTTGTTGGGTCTACATTAGTCCCATCGTAATTCTCGTCTGTCCCCAAAGCAGTACGGTTAACATACTGACATAACGTTTTAGTGACCCCATCTTTTTTCAATTCACATTCACAAAAGCTTTTCTCCGAGACCCCATCAATGGTGACATCGATCCAACCACCACCAAGAAAGGAAATCATGTCATCTTTATCATGTGACTGCTCATCCCATGAAGGCCAAACCCATATGACCTTCTTAAAAAAACCTGACATGGCCGCTGCCTAAAATACAACAGAGAAGAAAAATTAAAATCAGTTGAGGATCTTGGGGAAGTGTCCAGATCACTTTTGAAAATCCAAGTATCAAAAAAATTTCATCTTAATTATTGGTTATTGTTTATCATATCTGATTATTATTATCTCTATCTAGTATCTATCTAGTATCTATCTAGTATCTATCTGTCTATCTATCTGAAAAGGTGGTAAACTGCCAAGAATTTAGTGACAAGATACTGACATTTCGAGCAAAGCCCTTCAACAGAGTAAGACTTGTCACTAAATTCTTGGCAGTTTATCACCTTTTCACTTTGCTATATATTCAAAACACTGTCTACGCAGCACTCTTTTTTACTTGTCTGTCTGCCTGCCTGTCTGTCTATAGCTACCTAGCTACCTACCTTCCTACCAAATTGGTCTTAACAACACTTAATTTCTATTACAAAAACTTTGAATTCATTTCCATTCAACCTCAAAAGGACACATTGGCCACCCTTAAATTATAAAAAATAGATTATATATATAAAACAAATGTTGTCTACCTGTATAAAAACATCATTACTTTGCATCATTGCACGTATTTCAACCTTATTCTTAGGATATCTGAAAAATGGATATTCTTCGACATTTTCTGGTGGTGCCATATCACTGTGTGCATCAATGTGCAGCTAAAATAAAAGACAATATTACAGGACCAAGAATGACAACAATCATCTAGTTCAATGGACACTTAAAGCATTTCAATTGCACCAACCAATGTGTTTCCTGATTTAGGGATGATCCCTTTCCTTGCAGCTTCAAACCAATATTCCAATACTGCAGGAATATAGAAAGAGAATAATATTACAAAATGTTGATGTTTATTTATTTAATATATTTGTTGCGAGTAAAACATATATACAATAACAAGTGTAAAGGGACAAGAAATTAAAAATGCGACAGGCAGAATAAACAGGACTGAATATCCCAATTGAAATCAACCTCCTAAATCGAAATTTACCTCTTAGTTATTGATGTGTTATTTCATCTGACCAGTGACCACCACTATACATGAAGCTGGCCTAACCTTAGACTGGCCTGTTTATATCAGGGGCCCTGCCTGACCCCAGACTAGCTGTTGTGGTCTAGTGGTTACTGTTGATTTATGATAATTTATGTTATGCCATAATGTATACTATTAGATTTCTATTGGTTGTGACTAATCACGTGACTGAACGATACCATGTGACTTGTAGCTTCAGTGTAGCACTAATAACATTTACTTTGTGTTCATATTAAACTCTTTTATATGGATACGTGTCGGGGAATTTTATCAGTTACCACCCATGTCTATGAGCAAGACTTTTGGGTCTTCTCGGAAAAAAAACCTTAAATCGCAGGCCCTCGGAATCCTTATCAGTTAGGTTTTCCATTCACCTAAGAAGTGATAAACTGAATAGTCGAGCGCTTAAAACATGAGCCTCTGGCCAGTAGCAAAGTTGGCCATAGCAACTGGTCATGCTATGCAAATTTTGAAACGATTTACATATTCAGATCTTTAGAAATATATTGTTTTCAAAATATGCAGATGTTTATAAATTAGCATAGCACGGTCTCTGGATGATCTCAGGAAGGACTTGTGTACACAACACACAAGA
The DNA here is from genome assembly GCA_035772405.1 of Chrysogorgia sp. JL179-B06. NCBI lineage: Eukaryota > Metazoa > Cnidaria > Anthozoa > Scleralcyonacea > Chrysogorgiidae > Chrysogorgia > Chrysogorgia sp. JL179-B06. Next base: position 204,739 of record JAYKKM010000084.1, read on the forward strand.
AAACCCTACATTCAAACTAACGTCCATCAGACCTGAACTTGAGCAAGCCTCGTGTAAAGACTCCCTTCATAAGTTACTCCACCGGGTATATAGATTTGTTGATCTACTCAAATAGGTTTGGTTAAGAGATGTACAAAATGAAATCTTTGATGTTAGATTGCAAGGAATGGAAGGAATGGAAGATAACTATTAGTCAAAATTGATGCTCTCTTCTGTGCATTCCAACATTACTATGCAACAACATTGATTGCAATTTTAATTGTCAAAGTTGGCTTGTCTTAGTCTAGATTCCTCTGCAGAATCCCTTACAAATTTCTCTTTATTTCAAGTAAATGTAAAATTTTCATTTAAACTACGAAGCCTTAAAGCAAAGTCTTACTCAAGGCAACATGCGAGTCAATATAATCGCAATGAATTATAGCAGCAACTAATAACATTAACCACAAAACATTTAACTATGCGGCCTTAATCTTTTAGTATTTTAATAGCACATTAAGAGATCATGCACAAAATAAGCACTGTAATATGCAATACCAGTCGCTTTCACAAAGCTCTTCTATTCAAAAAAAAACTCATTAACATTCAACCTGTCTTTTGTCCCGCTGCTGCTGTACTTCGTTACCAAAGTAACCAGTAATATATCATGCAAATTTATAAAATTACTTCTCCCTTTTGTTATAAAGCGATGTTTCCCGCAAAAACTGCGAACAAGAATTGTGGCAAATAAATGAAATGTGGCAAATATGAAACGCGAAAATTACGAGCAATGAAAATTTTTTTACACATACTAAAAGGGATACGGTTTAGCAAGTTTACAATGGACGCATGCTTGAGTAAACATTTACGTTAATAGCAAAGACTTTATTATTAACGTGTTCGTCTAATAATGAAGTTGGAAAGATAGATCAGTGTGTAAGTACGGAATATTAACTCAGAAGTATGATCGTATATTAAATATATATATCATAGCAATAAAAATATTGGCCAAGCCCAAACTAAGGACTGTTTGGAGAGGAAACAGACAGCTGATCGTAATATGGTCTCTAAACAATCATATGCAAAGGTTATTGGCCTTAATTAAACTGAATCCCTACGTCTAATAAATTAAATAAATTGAAATACAGCATAATGTTTCTGCTGGATGCGTTTTCAGTAACATATAAATATTAAACCAACGAGAAATATGTCAACAATAGTATGTGTTTATAACTGAAAACTAAAAGGAATCATTTTAACAATAAGCTTGGAATCCAAGGACTCTCCAAGATATATAATTCAGAATCAAAGAAACCCTTTTTAAGAAAACACACCACAATATCATACCTTCATGATGCTCTTCAACAACAACGATGTCGACTTGTGTTCTTTTCTTCGCTTTTTTTGAATTGAAATCCTTAGCTTCATTAGTCTGTGTTTTACCAGATACAGACTCGAAGCTTTTCATGAACAGAAATGACACGATAAGCAGGACAATAAAAATAAATAATATCGCTCGTGATATGAACCTTCGTCCAAACGCCATCATGAAAAACTACACAGAAATATCAATATAATATATTGATAAGGTTCAGCTGCGTGCTTTTACAACGAGCAGCGAATTTGCATTCTAACCACTAATCTTACCAAATGAGTGCATAGTTCATTAGGTCTAATATAAATGCATGAATTGTGCATGCCGAGGAATAGTTAATAAATGTCTAAGCAAGCGGAAGTATCATTAAACGTGCGTTTCTTTCCGACCTTTTTATCCAATCGGAAATAAAAAGAGATTTTGTGACGTCACGATTTTGAACTAGTCACACGTGATCGTACTTTCTACTATCCATGGTGTGACACACCCATATGGAACGCATATGTAACCTAGGGAATTATCTGCATATGGTGTGAGTTATCCTATTTCTATTTCTATGCAAATTGCATAGCAATAATAAAAACCTTTTTATTTCAATTTATGTGAAACAAAAAAGGTTCCTCTGGAGGCGCAGGCTAGCAATAGAGCGGCAGCAATGGTTGATGGTAGGGCGATATAAAGATCTAACATGGAGAACAACAATGGGCAAAGTTGAAAAAGAAACGCGTTTATAATTCTTATTTTTCATAGCATTAGAGGGTTGCAAAGTTGTAAGCTGTGTTATAAACAAATTCTGAGCAAGAATGTGCACGTGCCATGTCATTGTCACACGAGAAAAACAGCTGCCTCTTCCGGGGGAGCGAGCGAGAGCGGCTGTTTTATCAGCTGACCCCGTTTTTATATCCGACAAGTATCAATATTCACTTTTGTAGCCGGATTCGTTTTTCCGTCTACACGAGAATAAGGAATCCGAAGCAGTTCTGCGATACTTTTGAAATCTTTGTATTTTGAATCACGGAACATCAGGTGAATAATCAGCGACAGTTTCTTTCGTCACCTGCGTTACTCCATGCATTTTAAACACAACGAGAAACTTCTCGCTATTGCTCCTTACAGTTAGCTACCATGCATCTAAGCCATAAATCAACCCAATTAGGACGATTACATGTAATTTTGTTCGTGCAAGAGCAAAATGTATTGCGAAAGTAGAAAAGCAAGATCAACTTTTCAAGAAAATTACGCGAAGAGGAGCGCGGCACCTCGTCTGCGCTATCAAAGGGCGCGCGGAAATTCCAGATGTCAGATCTATTAAATTATATTATCTTAACGTCTGACCCCTGTTGCTAGACTTGCAACAAGTCGACTAATTTATCAGCCGCTCGAGCGACGCAGTCGGCGAGTCAACCAATAAAGGACTTTGGGAAAATCTACCCAAGAGATGCGAGGAGATGACACAGCAGCCTCGCGTAGACATGCATACCCAATCCCCTGAGGGTATAGTCTGCGCGACAATTGACAAAAAGTGAAAATCATTTTTAAATACATTTTCTTTAGCACGCAAGAGCTGTTAAATATCCTTGTTTAATAAAATACATCTATTTCGGCCATTTGTGTGTTTAATTTGTCGAACTCACACGATATATCACAAGTCGTCCCAGAAGTTATTCGGATTATTTTACCCAGTTTAATTTCGAATGAAGATCATCCTTTGTATTCAGCAAACCCGACGGCTCTGACGTTAATACGAGATCATGCTAAATAAAAAGAAAATTTTAAATGATATATAAAAAGTGTTGTGTTGTGCTGTGTAGGTAGTGTAGAAATACAAATCAAATACTATAAAAGGTTGGTGTACTACCAAAATAGTGTGAAGGAGATCAAAGTGTTGTGCTGTCACTGCTGTGTAGGTAGTGTAGAAATATAAATTAAATACTATAAAAGGTTGGTGTACTACCAAAATAGTGTGAAGGAGATCAAAGTGTTGTGTTGTGCTGTGTAGGTAGTGTAGAAATATAAATCAAATACTATAAAAGGTTGGTGTACTACCAAAATAATGTGAAGGAGATCAAAGTGTTGTGCTGCGTAGGTAGTGTAGAAATATAAATCAAATACTATAAAAGGTTGGTGTACTACCAAAATAGTGTGAAGGAGATCAAAGTGTTGTACTGTGTAGGTAGTGTAGAAATACAAATCAAATACTATAAAAGGTTGGTGTATTACCAAAATGGTGTGAAGGAGATCAAAGTGTTGTACTGTGTAGGTATAGTGTAGAAATATAAATCTACGCCACTGTGTAGGTGAAAATGGAGTGGAAGGACAGTGGTGTGTTTGCTAATGAAGAAACTGGGATGTTTGAAAAGAAACGGGTATAGATAGATGTGGTTGTTCGTATATTCAGCAAATCTCGACGAGTTTTCGACCTGACAGTCTTCTTCAGGAGGGATTTTTGAAGGGTTTGGATGTGAGTAAGCATTGGCTATTGGTATTTCATTATTGGTATTTCATTATTGGTATTTCATTATTGGTATTTAATTATTGGTTATTGGAAAATGGTTTTGAAAATGTTCACAGGTTACCAAATGAGACTTACTCATTCTATTTGATTTCTGCCATCGATATTAAAAGTCCAAATGTCAAATATATTCAATGATAATGATTATTAATGTTATTATAAAAGCAATCCTTTGAGATTGATAATAATTGAATTGAGAAGATTGAGATTAGATAAAAATACTAAATAATTTTTTAATAGTTTTAATACTAACTAATTTTTTATTATTCTAGTCTTTAAAATATTGTAATATATTTAATTTTATTGGTTGTCTTTTTATATCAGGGCTTCTATTGATAACAGATTTTGTCGTTAAATAATTTCTGAAAGAATTACCCTGTTGAAATAAAGATTTATGCATGTATGTATGTATAGATTCTTTGCTACGAATGTGCTAGATACTTTAGTAAATTAAACTCCAGTGGATTTTTTCTATACCTTTATTGTTTCAACAATGTTCTTCTTTCGATTCAGCTGCTGGGCATCAGGTTCTAAAATTTACAAAATAAAACAGAATTAGAAAACGAAATCCTTCATTTGAAAAATACCTGCACGTTGTGTATTTTGAGCAATTTATATATTTCCCCTTGGCATCCAGTGTTATTTGATCTATTTAAAACACTGCAACAACATTTCCCGAACTAATTTCGTGATTCCCCGCCTCACTTTTGTCATCCTAGCAAGCGACTTTGTTTGATACATTTGGATTTCAAGAGATTTGACTTCTCATAAAGCAATTTGAAACCTGATTGTCGAAACTCCAAGGTGTCTATTTATCAGAAATAGTTTGACGCTACTCTGACTTTAAAAAGTTTTTTGAACGTAACTTTAAAAGTTACTGTCCATGACCCAACGTTTCGAGTGTCTTCATCAGGGGTGATCATTGTAAAGATAGGATCCCTATTTATACCCTCATAGAACTTAAAAGTTACTGTCCATGACACAACGTTTCGACACTCCAATCTAGTGTCTTCATCAGGGGTGATCGTTGTAAAGTTAGACACTAGATTGGAGTGTCGAAACGTTCGGGGTCATGGACAGTAACTTTTAAAGTTACGTTCAAAAAATCGTTTAAAGCCAGAGTAGCGTCAAACTATGTCTGATTTATCACCTGCTTGCGTTGGGAAATTATTTGTTGTCTATTTACGCTACACTGTTTATATTTCATACCTGGCTGACTGTTTACTTTTGCCACCTTTTGACTCTGAAAAAATAAACACGTTATTGGAATTTAAAACTATATGCGGCTACGGGAAAAAACAAAACCGAAAGACTTGAAAGAAAGAAAGAAAGAAAGAGAGAGAGAGAGAGAGAGAGAGAGAGAGAGAGAGAGAGAGAGAGAGAGAGAGAGAGAGAGAGAGAGAGAGATAGAGAGAGAGAGAGAGAGAGAGAGAGAGAGAGAGAGAGAGAGAGAGAGAGAGAGAGAGAGAGAGAGAGAGAGAGAGAGAGAGAGAGAGAGAGAGAGAGAGAGAGAGAGAGAGAGAGAGAGAGAGAGATGATGGAGTGCTTACTTTTTTTCGCAACAGGATAGGCAAGCTCTTTTAACTTCTGAAGTTCTGGAGTTTCAAATTTTTCCCTGATTGGGTCCAACAACTTTCTCGGGATAAGTAATGTTTGAAAAAAGAGGAAATGAAAATCAAAAAGCATTTGAATAAACAAACGAAATAATTCATATATTTAAAATCTCACCTTATTTAGTGCCTTTGCTACAGCATTCTTTAAATCTGAAGGATGTAATTCCTATAAACAATTTAGAAATTGAAGTTTATTGTTTCCGATCATTTTCGTTTAGGTTATATAAAGGCGAGAAATAGAAAGCTCTCTCTATGTGTTAATATACTCTCTATCATGGTGCATGTTTCTGATTTAAATGTGCACAACGTTTCTTTTGTTGCTCACGGCCGAACACGACTTCGTCTCATGCTAAAAGCTCCATCTTGTAAAACTAGTACGTATCAGGCCTCTTACTTTAATCTCATTGCAAAGTTGTGGAACAGTGTTTGTAAAGTAGCTCCACCTAGTAGTTTCTCCAGTGTAACTATATTTAAGAGTTTCCTTTCCCGCCATTACTCAGCACTTTTGCTATCTGTATTTGACGTGGATATGACCTGTACCTGGTCAATCACAAGACTCCACATACACCATTGTACGTTTCAATATTGTTGAAGAGGTACCTTGCATGGGTACTCGCGTCCCGTTCGCGCCCCGTCCGATTGGGTAACTACTTTTTTGTATTCTTGTTGTATTTTCTTGTTATTATTCTCTCTGTTGCTCTGAATTTTTGTAAACTAATAATTTTGTAGTTGACCGAATAAAGTTTATAAAAAGGCAGTGGCAAGCGGGGCTAATGCATGCTACGCTGAGATTCAGTTCACGCAACTAGGTTTGCCGGCTTTTTATTGTTTGATGGCAAGTAATATATTTTCTTTCATAAAAATAGAGTCTTTCTTTTTGCATGTTTATCTCAATGGACACATTAGTAAAATCAAGGCCAAAATTGCTCTTACAATTTGGTAAACAAGCTAACTGGAACGTGCAGCCATCAGAAAGGATAAAGGCTGTAGGTGGAGAAGGAACTTAATAACCTTACTTTGCGAGCAAAAGTGTCCTCGAGACTTTGATAGGTCGAAAAAGGAAGATTTCCACCATTTTCTTCCTTCCGTTCAACAACGAAATCTGAAAATAAATAAACATCACTTATAAACTAAATATACTAGTTTAGTCTTAATGATTCTACGCAAATCATGTGGCAAATATGGGTGACGGGAAGTGCAATTCTGAGGGTCTGGGTCCTCAGAAACGGGAGAACATGGTCGGAGTCTGCGTGCTCACTTCTTTTGGAAAGGACCTTGCCCTCATGTCCTGGCCTGGGCTTCACCATGGGTGATGGGTGAAGTCCCGCCACTAATTGGATCTAGAGACAATTCCAACGGGGGAACATAGAATTTTCCAATCATATTTGAATGGTTTGTTTGGAGACAAGAAGTGCAGTTCTGAGGGTCTGGGTCCTCAGAAAACGGGAGGTTGTGTGCTTGAAAGTAGTACATGTGGCAGCCGCAACAACGATCGCCAATTACTGCGGTCGCGAAGTAAGTACTGTATAGGCATAAAGGAAAGATCGAATTAATAAATGAGGTCGCGTTGGGTTTATTTTCGGAATTCGGTTCTTATTTCTGTCACCCTTAATTTCTTAACAGCACTTAATTTCTAGTTTATAAGAATTTATTAGTTATTGAGGTGAAGTAAACCTTATTTATAAATGGCTGACAATTTAAATTTAGTGAGGTTATACAATAACCAAGGACGCAATCTCAGTGAAATCACGAAATTCATACACTCACCATCCCACCCTTCGGCCAAAGGCAGAAATGGTGCAAGCCACCAATTTATTGGTGTGTTGGTGCAAGCTATCCCGAGGGGGTGGTCACCTCAAGATACCACATGATTGGATCTTAACCCGAACCCAAGTACCACTACTCGCTCCAAGGCGCGCTCGGTCAACAGCTTGCGCCTAACCAAACCAAACGGGTAAGTAAGGTGAACGAAGATGTTAATTTTATACCTTATGACCTCGTTTTAAAGTACGACTTATTTTGAATTTCGTACATGAAAACGAGTTCGCTGATAAGGGCCAATTTATATACATATAATTAAGAATATTAATTTGCGGCGGCTATTTTTGAATAAAGTCTATACGAACAACAAACTTTGCATATTTTCATTTTGCATACTGTTGCACTATTTTGCAAAACTGTTTCCAAGTCTGGGCGCCGTAGTTCGTATCGTTAATAGTCAACATCGAAAGAGTCCAACGCCGCGCAACTAAACAAAAAGTTTATTCTATCGTTGCTATTCAGATCTGATGTTAACTATGAGGATAGACTAAAAAAAACGGGACTACTACCTCTGTCCTACTGGCACGAGTACCTAGACTTAGTATACCTTTTTAAAGCATTAGTTGGTTCATGTGACTCTTACATTTCTATTAATTCCTCCAGCCGTGTAACAAGACGTACAAACCGATCAAATGAATTTGTTTTAAATATCCCTAAAGTGAATAGCGTAACTTTCAACTCCGAGCCGAAGAATTCGCAGAATTGAGTTGAGTAATCTATCTCAACCTATCTTATGTTTCTTCTCTCTTTAGTTTTATAAGTAACTTTAAGAATATAATTGTTGTAAGAGCATTGAGACTATTGTATAATGCTCCTAATACGTCTTTATTATTATTATTATTATTATGATTTAAAAAGACTAGTAATAACAATACTATGTATGCTAAACTATTTCAATTTATTAACGGCTCCATACCTTCACCAGCATGTAGTTCTAAAATTGGAAAAATAACAAATTTCGCAAATGACAGAACACCATTGTCAGTGATATTTCCTTCTTCACAAAAAGCCTAAAGAGAAATAATTAAACTACATGTTCAATTAATCTAATCTAAAGCCAAATAATTCAACTTCGTTTTGCACCTTTGAAACTTTTTTCTTTACTGCAGAAGCACTGTCCAGGATATCTATTTTGGATTCCTAATAAGAAAAAAATATTAATGAAAAATGACAGAGAAAAACTTCATAAATATTCCTCTGACACCTTTCATGTCACTATCTTTTTATGTATCAGTTAAGCTATTTAATCTAGCATTGTAAATAATTCCTTTCACTCTGAAGATGTTACTTGTCTAGTAGGACTTGTCTGTCAGCCTGTCAGCCTGTCTGTCTGTCTGTCTGTCTGTCTGTCTGTCTGTCTGTCTGTCTTGTCCGTCCGTCCGTCCGTCTGTCTGTGTCTGTTCCGTCCGTCCGTCCGTCTGTCTGTGTCTGTCTACTGTCTGTCTGTCTACTCTGTCTGTCTGTCTGTCTGTCTGTCTGTCTGTCTGTCTGTCTGTCTGTCTGTCTGTCTGTCTGTCTGTCTGTCTGTCCGTCATAAAATCAAATGTTGTTACCTCATCTGAAGCACTCATTTTACTTCCAGTAAGGCCAGGTACTAATTTGATGAAAAGAAAATATAAATTAACAGTTCAATTGAAGTAAAACACAACAAGTATAATTTCTCAGTTCTTAAACCATATAATTATAAAACGGCCCTACCCATTGGATTCATAAGATGTATCCTCTTGTTATAACCAAGGGATGGCAGATACTAAAAACACAGACATCACTAATTACAAAAATTATGGTCAAAAAGGATAGTGCAAACATTGAAGAGATTTACCTTTTCTGCAAAAGTAAAAATTTTTCTTTGATCAAGACCTCCAAATTGTGCATCACAATGCAAGTATTCCTCATCTATGGCCTAGAGAAATAGAATTTCAGGGCTTAACTTCCTTTTAAAATTTTTTTAGTTATCATACCAAGCACTAGGACACATGGATATTCTACAGACTGGGGAGCTTAACACAAACAGCGGACATTGTCCGGTACAAATTTTTCATTTCTAGATGTCATTCTGTCTGTCATTTTATCCGATGCTCATCTTGTCCGAAGATTAACTCAACTTTTTTGATTTTGTGTTGTACAATCTCAATGAGAGATATTACGCTACGTTTTGAGACATTGCGCTAAGTTTGGAGACCTGATTGTGCTGAGTTTGGAGACATTTGCGCTAAGTTTGGAGACATTAAGCTTTGGAGACATTGCGCTAAGTTATGAGACATTGCGCTAAGTTATGAGACATTGCGCTAAGTTATGAGACGTTACGCTAAGTTTGGAGATATTGTGCTACGTTACGAGACGTTACACTAAGTTTGGAGACGTTATGCTAAGTTTGAAACGTTATGCTTTCACTAAGTTTTGAGATGTTACACTAAGTTGTACCGTGACAGGTACACATTTTTGTATGTCCGTTACAAATTCATTGGTGCTGGTCATCCTGATAGGTACAGCAAAAATAATTATTTCCATGCTTGTTGAAAATGGAGGTAAACAAATGGAAATATAAATACCTGAAGACCAGGATAGAGCAAGCCACTTAGTAAAGGATGCTGTACTTGTTTAACAACTTCAGCACCAGCTTTGCGAGCATCATGCTTAATGTGGTGTGAGAAACAAAAAAGTTACAAAACACTACGTACTGTACAACAAAGTACAAAAAAATAAAAACTCACAAATGTCATGAATTTAAATCTTACCTCTGTCACCAGTGTGGACAATTTAAATACATCTAAAACATATTCTCTGGAAAATAGAAAGAGAACAACATATTATTTATAAAAGTAGTAAAAAAGAAGAGTGCTGCGTAGACAGTGTTTTGGATATATAGCAAAGTGAAAAGGTGGTGAACTGCTGAGGTGTTTAGTGACGAAATACTAGTGACGTTTAGAGCAGAGCCCTTCATCACTATGAGTATTGTTCATAATATGTTAACCTGTTTAGTTGGAAATCTGTTCCTTTAACAAAGTTGAGTTTTTCTAATGGGACACCAATAGATTGCAATATTCCCTATTAAAAATAACAAAGTAAAATACAATAGCATTGGCCTGAGTTCACATTGTTTTACATTCCTTAGTGGAGGCTCCAATTTACACATGTGACTATTGAAAACATTATACATGTAAAAGTAACCTTGACAATTTCTTCATAATACTTGACACGATGGTTGAGTAACTCCCATGGTGCTTTCAGATTGTCCAAGTAAGCATGAAGGTCAGCTAACAGGATAGTAACCTTAAATGGGAATATTAGAAGTAGAAATTGGAATAAATAGTAAATACATCTCTCTTCCTAAACTCGATCATAAATATATTATGCATTCCCATCTTCATCGGCCTCCCTTTCCCAATTATTATCCTATCTTCACCTCTCCTCATCCCTATAGTTTCACCTCTATCCTATCTTCACCTCTCCTCATCCCTATAGTTTCATCTCTATCCTATCTTCACCTCTCCTCATCCCTATAGCTTCATCTCTATCCTATCTTCACCTCTCCTCATCCCTATAGCTTCATCTCTATCCTATATTCACCACTCCTCATCCCTATAGCTTCATCTCTATCCTATCTTCACCTCTCCTCATCCCTATACTCCTATAGCTTCATCTCTATCCTATCTTCACCTCTCCTCATCCCTATAGCTTCATCTCTATCCTATCTTCACCTCTCCTCATCCCTATACTCCTATAGCTTCATCTCTATCCTATCTTCACCTCTCCTCATCCCTATACTCCTATAGCTTCATCTCTATCCTATCTTCACCTCTCCTCATCTCTATAGCTTCATCTCTATCCTATCTTCACCTTCATCTCTATCCTATCTTCACCTTCATCTCTATCCTATCTTCACCTCTCCTCATCCCTATAGCTTCATCTCTATCCTATCTTCACCTCTCCTCATCTCTATAGCTTCATCTCTATCCTATCTTCACCTTCATCTCTATCCTATATTCACCTCTCCTCATCCCTATAGCTTCATCTCTATCCTATCTTCACCTTCATCTCTATCCTATATTCACCTCTCCTCATCCCTATAGCTTCATCTCTATCCTATCTTCACCTTTCCTCATCCCTATAGCTTCATCTCTATCCTCCCCAAAACCTCCAACTCCATTCCAGTTCTCCAGACAGTTGATCTCATCAACTAGTAGGAGGGGGAGATTTGAACCACTTATCTCAACTCCCAACTGCATCACGACTATCCTCATCCTTCCCTCTCCATCTATCCCCCAACCACCCCTTATTCCCATTCCCACCCCATCGTCATAATCTGAAGTAGCCACCAACCTCGCACCCAGCCTGTAAGAAATCAGCAATTTTCGTCATTGGAACAAAATAAGCAACATGAGGTTTTCCAGTTGTAGCTGTTCCCCAGTAAATTTTCAAAGGTCTTTCACTAACAATCCCTTTTAATCTATCAGCACCAAGAACTTCCTAAAAATAAACACAACAAAACACATAAAGGTTAAGGCACACAAAGTGACAAATTGAGGTCACACATGTCCCTTGTTAAACAAGGGACATGTCACAATGTCATTGGTTAGACAGACAGACAGACAGACAGACAGACAGACAGACAGACAGACAGACAGACAGACAGACAGACAGACAGACAGACAGACAGACAGACAGACAGAGTAGACAGACAGACAGAGTAGACAGACAGACAGACAGACAGACAGAGGTAGGTACCGTAAGTAGGGTACAGTAGGTATAGGTAGGTAGGTAATCAATGTATTAGTGACAAAGTAGGATTTCTCAATCTGATATTACAAATAAATGCAAAATAGGGACATTTTCATACGTCTTTAACCTACTTCGCTTGTGTAGATAATTATCAAATTTACAGGAAATGAAAGTCACAGGAAACTGCATGTTATTGTAACAAACGTAATTCAAGATTTAGTTCTAGCGTTTTTATTTAGCTTATAATAGAGTTTTTGGATCATGTAAAGCCTCTGAATCCTTAAAGAAAATAATCTTGATACGACTATAACCTAGATTTTTTCCATTGTAATTATGATATTACTGTTAAAAGTATTTAGAAAGCATACCTTTAAATTCTTTGCAATTAAATTAACCTTGTCGTCAGCGTTTAAGACTGTATCACCTTCAGTTGACTCATGGCCACTGCTTGCCATATTTACTTTGTTTTGTTTAAACAAGGATACAACACGCCAGGAAGTTAATGACCTAGGAAGAATTAGGTTTTTAAAACGAAGAATGATGGCAATAATGGAGAAATAATTTCGTTTTCGTAAAGGCTCGCACGAAAGAGACTGGTGACGAGTCAGCCAATTCTCAAATTCTGAGAATTATTTACCGTAACTTATTTTCCCTGGAGGAAACTTTTTGTTCGATTTTTCTCTTCCTGGAAGTTATGTTAGTTTTAGTGTTCACAAAATATTTCTAAAATAGCCCGTGATTTTCTAAGGCAAAAGGATAATATAACCCATCATTTGAGAAACTTTTGATAAAGTGATGGTATTAAACCATTCACTCAATAACGTCGTTTTTAACATCGTTGCTAAATGTAATTAGCATCAATTGCCTATAATTCCAGGGGTGCCGAGAGTCAAGATAGCCCCAGGGGAAGGTGGGGTTATGGTCTTTCAAGGTCCACTAAATACCGTAGGAAGATGTGTAGGATTTGCATGATGGTTATCATTTCAGGCCTCTTATTTGGCCCGGGCCCTTGGGCAACAGTTAACCCTACTCTCGTCAGGGCTGCATATAATTCTAGTAGTAACCCATGATTCATTAAGGCTGTCAATTAAGGGTGCCACAGGTAGCAACAAAATGACCTTAGCATTACACATTGTTTAATTAAAATAATGGTTTGAAGCTAGGATTATCAGCAAAGTTTTGAAGTTGATCATTAAGAATTACGAAAATTAAGAAAAACTATTGTGGGTGACTGACATTTTTTGATGGCCTCAAAATGTTAGCAACAATATTCTTTCTCAAGACTACAACATGCTAGATGATCAACATAATAATTATAGGGAAAATAAATATTAATAAAATGCTATAAACATTTATATATTATATTGTACAATTTTGGGCTGAACTTCATTCCTAGTTTGTAACAGTCATAAATCTTTTCAAATACTATGTTAATAAATGTTTCCTTTCTCATATTATCTCCAATATTGTAATAATTTGTTGAGTTATTAATTATGCATGGCTGCATATAATATAAGCAGCCAGGTGTATGGAATAGCTTGAAAGTCTTGCACATGTTTAAGGCTTTGCTATATTCTGTTGCTTGCACAAATCAAATGCTCCCATTGAGGAAAAGTTAAGAGACACTGACTTCTCACTACTGTTGTTAATTTCATATATAACGTGTGGGCATATTCTACGAAGTGGCCGCTTTGGTAGACAGAGCAACGAAAACCCACAGCAACTTGGCACAATGTCTCGGCATGCTTCACGGAACTTGCTAATGCGAAAATAGTAAACCAAAGGGTTGATCGTGCTGTTCAGATAACACAGTAAGATTAAGACAACTTCAGCAAAAGGTGTGGTTGATAAATGTCTACCCAAGACCACGTCCAGACGAGTGACAAGATAAGGAAGGAAGCAGATAAAGTAACCGATGAATAAGATCAGGATAGTCAGAAACGCTCTTGTCTTGAATCCGTAATTAATATTCATTTTGCCACGTCTGTGCACTCGGGTTTCCACATTCGTCACAGGAGGGTGGTTGATAATTTTGGTTGAATTCCTGCGGACAGTACATAATATTTTGAAATATACATAAGCCATTACAATCATCGGTGCCACAATGGTTAAAGTATGGAACACTATGGAATAAGATACAGAGTTGTAATCTAGGGTACATTGAATTTGTCCTGTTATATAAGTATATTTTCCCCAGACAACTGTCGGAGAGACAGAAAAAGCAAAAGATACAAGCCAAGTGAGACAAATCACCATTTTTGCTTTATAAGGTGTTAAGGTTTCTTCACGTCGCACAATGATTAGATAACGATCCCAGCTTATTGCAAGTAGTACATATGTTGACTCACTGACCAAAAACGAAAAGAAGAAACCATTTATTTCACAAAAAACTTCCCCAAGAATCCAATCTTCAGCAATGACGGTTACAAAAGCACAGGACATGCAAAGCAAAGCAATCAGGACATCAACGAAAGCGAGATTGCAGAGCAAGAGATTAATTGCTGAACGCATTGCTGGTTTCTGATAAACAATGTAACAGACAACAGCATTACCAAATGCTGCTATCAACATCATCCCAACAAGGAGTATCCCACAAACAATTTGAAAGGAAGGAGAGAAGTTGTCCTTTGACGACGTAGTCTGTCCACATTGTAGTCTGCTGGTATTAGTGGAATTTGTGGTACAGTTCGCAGCATGAAAAGTAGAGTTTTCCAACATTAAAAGTTGTCCTTAGCAACACCTGTTCCACTGTTTCATCTCACCGAAGCTTTACTGATCTTTGATGCTTTCAACTTGTCAGCAAAGGACAATGCTCTCGTTTTGTTAAAAAAAAAACGATAGGTTCAGCGAATATGCCTTCTCACTGGAAGAGATAGCGAAACGTTTATCTGAAACGAACACTAATGAACTTATACGTCGCCAATTTGACAGTGATATAACTGATATTAAAAGTTAAAACTGCTTTCAAATAAATTAGGAAAATAGAAGTTTAGCTCCTCCCCCCCCTATAATTTCGATTTTAAACATCAATATGGCGGCTGCAATTGCAATATTTATTATTTTATTTTTACTTCGAATTCTTCACAAAGTTATCACTGAATTTATTCCACGGGTAATATCTCTAAAAAATCAAGTTATTTATTCAGTTTAATCAAAGGCTAGTCCAAACAAAACCATTTAGCTTGATTGGGTCTGCATTGGTTTCTGACATTTTGTCTTTATTTTCATTTTATATAGTTATTAATAAGACCATGTTTGGTGGAACGAAAACTTGCTGCAGATGTTAAGCAACAGAAACATCAATTACTCCTCATAAATGCACAGGTATACATATTACAGAGAAGTTCAATTTAAAAAACGTTTTATGACAGTCAAATCTCTATGACTGTAAACAAACTCAACATACCCATTAATTTGAACATAAGACAGTCAAATATCTTTCATGTAAACAATATATACTACCCACTCAACATACTCATTAATATGAAGACATAAGACAGTCAAACCCACTCAACTTACTCATTAATTTGAAGACATAAGACAGTCAAATATCTTTCATGTAAACAATATATACTACCCACTGATCAACTTACTCATTAATTTGTTTCTTCATTCATTCATTCATTCATAATTTTATTATTTCATTTATCACTATATATTTTTTGTCTAATCCATAGGATGAATTTGCTAAATTTGCAAAACTCCAACGACAGATCAAAAGGCAGGAGGAAGAGCTAAGCAAGAAAGGTATATTTGCTAATGATATAGTTTTATTACAGCCATTATAAATTATAATTTGATCCTTTAACAAGTGCATTTTCCTTTCCCATCCTATTTAGCAATAGAGCGTCAAAAACAAGGTCTTAAAACGAAAGGAATATTATGGTTTATTAGCACATTATTTTCTGTAAGTATATGGATAAATTGTACTAGAAAACTTTGTATTATATAAGTAGATATACAAATATGATTTTAACTGTTCATATTTGAGTATAGCAAATATGATCATTATTGATATATATGTTATTTTTCTCTTCAAGGTATGCGTGCATTTATGGTTATTTTGGTCATACAAGAGCAATCCTGTAGTCATATTACCCAATCAATGGCTACATCCACTCAACACAATCCTTAAATTCCCCACTGTTGTTGATGGTAAAGTGATATTATTAAATACAATCTCATTACAAATACATTTATGTTTTACTGAACACATCCTGTTAGTGTGAAGAAAATATTTTGCAAAGCCTCCCAAAAATTTGCCCCCCCCAAATATAGCTCCCCCAGCCCCCCCACATGCAAAAATTATTGAATCTTAATTTTTTCTAGGTGGTATTGGATTACCGTGCTGGCTTTTCATCTGTAATGCCATCATTGTTATGCTGACGTCCTCTTAAACATGCAGTTGGTACCTGTACCTGTATATGGAATGTCACATAGACTGTTTCTGTGTGACATGAAAACGATTGTCAACTGATGAAACCTTAGACCAACTGCGGCTGACGTGGATAACATTGACAGACGTCTACTCAGCCTGATTGCAGCCTCATTTACCAAAGAAAGCAGCTTTCCTTCATGGTTACATGTAGTGATTGTCAATCCACTAAACAGTTCAGCTCGAGGCTTATGCTGTACTCATTTTATGTACATGTAATTTAATAGAAATCCTGTTACAGTATTGTGATTTCCTAAATGAAACAAAGAAAGGGTGGCTGGAAGGAAGGTGTTGAAGAGATATGTTTTAAAATAAAATGAATGAAAAGTGAAATGTCTTCTTGTATTCAACTTTATCCTATAATTTTCAAAGACTAACCAGTTCCAACCCCATTCAACTCAGGGTCACAATATATCCACTCCATCCACTGCAAGTGCAGAGTGAGCGAAGATACCTCAGCACAAGGTTGAACAAGTTCCTGGTGGATTCCACAACCAGCTGTCTATAAGGTGCCCTAGCCTGAGATCATTATGTTACTGTATAAGGACTCGCCTGGCTGACTGCTGGAAACTAAGGTCATCCCTGCCGAGAGGGGGGGGGCGGGGTTAGCCAGAGCAACTGCCGCAGGGCCAAATAAGGGCCCCGAAACAATAACCATCATGCAAATCCTACACATAGAATGAAGCTTCACCTTGTTTGATGAGTGGGTTACCCTCTCTAACACATCGGCCATAAAAACAGGGGGAATGGGGGGGGGGACAATTGCCCACATTTTGGGACATAATAATCCACCTAACCCTTAATTATGACGATTGGTGCACAGGGGCGGAACAGAAACTACTCGATAGGGGCTCACAGCGGGAGAGCAGGGTGTCATTGTTTGGGGTCCACCATCACCAGATTTTCCACCGGGAAATCTCCAGGTGGGCCACGCCGTCGGCCGCCCCTGTGCACGAAACATAGCGAATATGGCTATAGAGTGCTTTGAGGGCTATAGATGGCTATGGATGGCTATTGAGGGCTATGGATGGGTATGGAGGGCTATAGATGGCTATAGAGGGCTATGGATGGGTATGGAGGGCTATGGATGGCTATGGAGGGCTATGGAGGGCTATGGATGGCTATGGATGGCTATGGATGGCTATCGAGGGCTATGGATGGGTATGGAGGGCTATAGATGGCTATTGAGGGCTATGGATGGCTATCGAGGGCTATGGATGGCTATCGAGGGCTATGGATGGGTATGGAGGGCTATAGATGGCTATAGAGGGCTATGGATGGGTATGGAGGGCTATGGATGGCTATGTAGGGCTATGAAGGGCTATGGATGGCTATGGAGGGCTATGGATGGTTATTGAGGGCTATGGAGGGTTACGTAGGGCTATAGAGGGCTATGGAAGGCTATGGAAGGCTATGGAGGGCTATGGATGGCTATGGAGGGCTGGGGGGCTATGGATGGCTATGGGGGGCTATGGATGGCTTTTGAGGGCTATGGAGAGCTATGGAGGGCTATGGAGGGCTATGGAAGGCTATGGATGGCTATCGAGGGCTACTATGGAGGGATCCACTTAATATCCCATAAGAGCCATAAGATGAAGTATTATTTTACACGTTTCTCCACGTGTCGCGATCTCGCGCGATGCACATCTCATATTACTAGTAATATACATAACGAAGAAATACAGATGTAGTGTTGTTGCATCAGATAAATATGTACCTGTTTCTCAAAGAGAAAATGTATAAATTCCTGCACTATTTACTGAGTTTGATCTTCTCTCTGTTGCTCTTTATTCCGTATTATTTCAAGTTAACGAGACGTAGACTTAGGAGCATTTTTTACCAACCAAAGGAGCAGGACATTAAAAGAGACATTGCTTCGTTGGAGAATCTTCCTCGTCATATTAGCTTTCTTCTTTTGGAACCAGAAATAGACTTAAATATTTTAGCCAATATTGTCGTGTGGTCTGTGGCAGCAGGGATATCATATCTTAGTGTTTATGACCCAGAAGGTGAGAGATATAAGTAGATATGGAAATCAATATTGGTCAATTCAAATTCAATGACATGGTAGTACACGATACATATATATATTTAAATGTTGTTATTTCTTGTTTATTAATGCAGGTATATTGAAGAGAAAGCGTGAGAAATTCTATGAAGAAGTCCTTCACGTACGACAGGAATTTTTAGGCAGTCTATATGAGTTTCATTTGTCAGATAAAAAATGCTCTGAACAAAGGATGACAAATGGCACAAAGACAGGTAATTCTTTGTTCAGATTTCAGTTTTAAGATGGTGTTAAATACACTTTTTATATCCATGGTCCTACTATATGGCTTTGTGGTGTTGAGATATATTTTTTCAGTTCAGATCACATGAGTATTGACTATGTTTTGATTTGGATTATTTGGTACCTGTGGTTAAATAGATGTATTAAATTACTTGATAACACTTAAACCTGATCAACATCTAACTTCTCCTAATAATATCAATAGTTAACCAAGTATAGAGGTAATGAGAATAAAGAAAATGATCACTAAAGATAAACGAACATGTTTTTAAAACAACTTCTCCCAACTTGGGTCGGACTCCACTCAAGGTCTTAAAAACAATTGTCTCTCTCTCTCTATCTCTCTCTCTCTATCTCTCTCTCTATCCTTTGCAATAATACCAGCATATAGTAAGACGTTCGGGTCTTCTTGGATAACGGCCTTAAATCGTAGGCCCTCAGAACCCCTATAATTGGGCTTCTAGCCTGTTGGGGTATCCCATTCACCTAAGAGTGATAAATCTACTAGACTAAACTATTCTAACTTGTATTGTTGTATAGCTGTGGTTTCCCTAGGAATAATACAGACTGTCATTGGTTGATTTGTGGTCATGTGGGCTTAGATAAATTCAAATGTCTACCAAGCAGGCAATAAGTTGTTAATTATTGCCCGCTTGGGCTATAATTTTTAAATTGTTAAAACTGTTGCGTAGATAAAGCCTTGTATGTTTAGTTTTTCTCCATCGCTATGTAACAAAACACTTAGTGTCTGCTCCCTTGTGAAATAGTTAGTTTTGTTTTCCTTCGAGTCTTGATGTTCGTCTCGGGAAACATCAAGCCTCTCACAGGAAAACAAAACTAACTATTTCCCTCGAGAGCAGACATTAAGTGTATACTATAAGAAATGTTTGTAGACCAATAACAAGAATTTGTATACTATGGAGAGTAAAGGATTAATAAAGTTTTTAATTTGACTTTTACAGGAAATAAAATGGCGAGGAAGGTTTTTCTCAATGTTTTGTCAAAGGACGATGGAAAACAAGATATTGTTAGAGCAGCTAAAAAATTCTGCACAAGTGTAAATGATCAGGAATGTAAATCAAAATACATGAGTGTAGAGTACTTCTCAAATATGCTGGAAGGTATTAATTTCTAATATTTTTATATTTAAAGTGCCTATCTTTGGGGATTTTAAATATTCATAATATTTGGGTCTTCCTGAGCAAAATCATAATAATTATCTTGTCAGCCGAAAATTTCATCTTCATGGACTATTTTGCTGTTGAAGTTATCGGATGTGATGTCACAAGAGGCATTTTTGTGGCAAGTAACAAAAGAAAACTGGTTTGCAATGCCTCTTGTGACATCACATCCGGTAACTTTGACAGCGATAAACTCCATGAAGATGAAATTTTCGGCTGACAAGATATATTATGATTTTTCTCAAGAAGATCCAAATATTAGGGATATGTAAAATCTCCAATTGATAAATTCTTAATTATTTTAGGAAACAAAGATTACCCTGATCCTGATTTAGCTCTAATGTTTGGTCCAACAGATATCCTAAATGGTTATCTTCCATGGCAAATAAGATTAACAGAATTTGTGTAAGTTGTTTTTCAAGTTAACAATCTATGGTGTAAACAGGGCCGCTCAGGAGAAGATGGGGTTATGGTCTTTCAGTTGCCCGAGCTATCGCCCCCTCTCAGTATCTAACTTCTCCTAACAATATCAATGGTTAACCAAGCATGGAAGTAATGAGAACAAAGGAAATGATCTACCCTGTTTTTGTAAAACTAAAATAAAATAAAATTTGTACCTATTATTTACTTTGATAAAAAATTGGTTATTTTTGTGCTTTTTCAACCTCATACCCAGGCTTTTCACCGGCGATGCAGGTAAAAAGACTGGGTACGAGCTTGTACTTTTTTTATTTCCCCGAAGTATCAAATTGGTGTGGCCTTACTGACATATATTTCATAGTCAGACCTAATTTATGGGTGCCCCCGATAATCGATTCTCCCGGACCAGTGATTTATGGTGAAGAATCATTAATGTCATGGGATTGACCTTCAGTTGATACGAAAGAGCTGATTTACCGATTTACTGTTATTTATAGGACTGTATAGTGATAATATAGAAGTTATAGTCAAGCATTCATGGGACCCAAGACATGTATAAGGGCCCCGTCTACCTCTGTTATGCCACTGGCTATGTGATGACTTGAGTCAACAGCTGTTAGGATAATTATGTTGTAAATAACTCACCTATATCATTATCTTATTAATTTTTAAAAAATGATGAATCTCTGTTTTTGCTCTCTTCTAGATCTATTCCTTCTATTTGTATTATGGATTATAGTTTACTCCTGACTACGTTACAAAAGTACAGTAAATGTGAACAAAGACTAGGAAGGTAGCAGCAATGGATCACAACAGTCCTGCTTGGTCACCATCATAATCCTGAAGAGCCAGAAAAGAAATTCACCTATCCGAACATTTTCCCGGGCGATTACGCGCGCGTTATCTATTGATTTTTCTTTTTTTAAAGTTGCTGCGCGTTTTGGACGGTGCGCGTAATGCGTTAGCAAAAACATTTTACAGTTTCAAAAATAAGTTAAATAGGTTTCACAAGAAACTGAATGGGTTTTGCCAAAGGGAAGATCGTGTTCAATGGTGTCAAATTGCGTAAAATTCGCCCACCACTTCGCGGGTGGCTACCAGCTGAATCGACGCTGAATGTATACTTCGCACTGGTGTTTTGCAACATTGCTCTCGAAATAGGCTTCGAAGAAGACGACTTCTAAAAGATTTTCACCAAAAAACCCGTGAAAGCCACCAAATTTACGAAAGAATTTAAAACTGCTATGTGCGTTATCGTCCGGTGCGTCTGTGTCGTCAAAAGTTATTTTGATGCCAAAATGCGCGTAATCGCCCGGAAAAAACGGTATATGTTTTGTAGAATTGAAAAAAAATTGACTTGACTTTGGTAAGAATGATATAAGAGGTGCTTAATAAAATTTAGAAATGATTGAACATTATAATCATTACTTTAATTATACAAGTTACTGTAGTTACTGTATTAAGCTAGTTGGGGCCGAAGAGATATAGATTTGGCGCCACGGTTGGCGCTACCGTAGGCCGCGCTAACCGTAGCGCCTGGCCCTACTGTAGCGCCTACTGTAGCGCCAACCGTAGCGCCAACCGTAGCGCCTACTGTAGCGCCAACCGTAGCGCCTACTGTAGCGCCTACTGTAGCGCCAACCGTCAGCGCCAACCGTAGCGCCTACTGTAGCGCCAACCGTAGCGCCTACTGTAGCGCCTACTGTAGCGCCAACCGTAGCGCCAACTGTAGCGCCAACCGTAGCGCCTACTGTAGCGCCTACTGTAGCGCCAACCGTAGCGCCAACCGTAGCGCCTACTGTAGCGCCTACTGTAGCGCCAACCGTAGCGCCAACCGTAGCGCCAACTGTAGCGCCAACTGTAGCGCCAACCGTAGCGCCTACTGTAGCGCCTACTGTAGCGCCAACCGTAGCGCCAACCGTAGCGCCAACCGTAGCGCCAACCGTAGCGCCAACCGTAGCGCCTACTGTAGCGCCTACTGTAGCGCCAACCGTAGCGCCAACCGTAGCGCCAACCGTAGCGCCAACCGTAGCGCCTACTGTAGCGCCAACCGTAGCGCCAACTGTAGCGCCAACCGTAGCGCCTACTGTAGCGCCTACTGTAGCGCCTACTGTAGCGCCTACTGTAGCGCCAACCGTAGCGCCAACCGTAGCGCCTACTGTAGCGCCTACTGTAGCGCCTACTGTAGCGCCAACCGTAGCGCCAACTGTAGCGCCAACCGTAGCGCCTACTGTAGCGCCTACTGTAGCGCCAATCGTAGCGCCAATCGTAGCGCCTACTGTAGCGCCACAGCATATCCTCACTCTTATAATGACTATAATGATCAATCAACCATTCCTGTTAAAATGATGATAATGATCAAATTAAGAGCGACTTGTTAATTTAATGCTAGAACCCAACCCCAACACAACAAAGATCCTAACCCTAACCCCCCGCCTAATGGGTTTTCTAACCCTAACCCCCCGTGACTTTTTTGGCGCTACGGTTCTAAAGTTCTAAATTACAAAAGCTAAAAAAATATTATGTACTAACGGTGGGCTACGCGATGAAACGGCCTATATGGGCTACGGTTTTAGAATATCGTGGGCTATGCCTACGTTATTTTCATCATCACTTTATTTAAAATTAAAATAAATATAACACGGTATCCCTGCTCTTCCAGGGAGCCGTGTTAAGACAAGAGAATGTTAATTAGAAAAAATATTATTACAAAAAAATTTAACTATCAAAAAAACCTAAACTACTTAAAACAATATTTACAAGAGAGCAGCCTTAAAAGACAAGACCGTCAACTTTGTTTTAGGCTCATCTGGTAGATCATTCCACAAGACAGCTCCTCGATAACTGAAGCTTCTTTAGCAGCTTCAGTGCGAGGTCTGAGCTGGTGCTTACACACAGCGTGCACACACATTTTAATAGCGAGCAACACAACACATTTTATGACTTCGTAAGAATGAATTGATGATTATGGTAATCAAGAGTTGTCTATAAAGCTCCTTGGGTGTGAAGTCTAACTTTACTTTATTTGGGATAAAGTGCAGAAGTTCATCAGACTATACCACGCGCGATCCACCTCTTCTAATTAGCTTAATTGAAAAGACTCTTAATGCTTAGTGAGCCGCCCTTCTTATGATCAAGTTAAGCTGCGTAAATGGAATGAATTTTGCCAGCACTTGAGACAAGCAAGAGGTTCTTACACGAAGCAGTGGAAATGGTTCTCTTTGTAAGAAACCTTTTGTTTATTTTTACGATCTTAGTTGTGTTATCCTGTCAGTATCAAGCGCGGATATCTGCGCAACGGATACCACTCTATATACTCCAACTCTATTCAAACTTGACGAATAACAACACAAAACTTCCGTTTGGCGCCACAACAATTAGAGGTGTATTCTTCAAAAATTTTAAAAGTAAGTATACAAAGTTTGAGAGAATAACGTGTAGTTGCTCCATACAAATCCTCAGTATACAAATCCACGACCTTGTACATTAGTGTTCATTGTTTTGTTTTGTTTATTAGATTTATCACTCTTTTTACGTGAACGGAATACCCCAACAGGCTAGAAGTCCAATTACATAGGGTTCAGAGGGCCAACGATTTAAGGTCGTTTTACGAGAAAGCTTTGCATAGGACGCTTTGCGAAAGTGTTAGAAACAAGTAACGCGTACGCTAACTCATCTAGAATCTATTGTTTAGACTTAGAAAAGAACATATTCTCTGTCCTAAAGATGTACTGTTCACCATCAGATAATTCCTCCACGACTGGCTCAATTTATGTTCTACTGTGAGATTCGTTTCTTCAATTTGCGTTGTTCTTCCGTCGTGTATTTTATCGTCGTAAACAGTTACAAGGTGTCCTTGACAGTTGTTGAGATACCACTAAACCCAGACTGCCTCAGGGTTTTCCCGTGTTTCCATCAGTCCCCCACCGTCATTTGATAATGTAAAGTTGTAAACCTTTCGTCATGGCCAGGTTAAAAGTAAAAGGAATGTATACATAAACAGTAGTAGATTTATATTATATAAAACTTGCTTAATCACACTGAAAAACCTTCACTGCCACTGGAGCTAGTTTTAATAGCAAATCCGGCTTCAATCAGCAGACCATCCGAATAGTATATAAATGTTATTAAATAAATACACAGCCGAAAACCGAGGTAACTACGTTGGGACATCAAGAATTAATTTGGCTTAATCTAACCAACGTAGTTACCGAGGTTGAGGTAACGTACTTAGTTCATTTTGTTATGCTAGGTGATTTAACAAAAATGAAGTGGATAATTCCGTGATATTTAAGGTAGTTTAAGTGAAATTTAGTAGCTGATTTAGTATAAGGTCACTAACCTATATAATAGCCGCGATACATCAAAGAGAATCGCTTAAAAATGAACTAATAATAATTGATTTCTCAAAGCTAAGTAACAAAAAAAGAGTCAGTCACTACGAGTATGGATCTTACAATGACTAATATATAGCTCTGGGTATTTAGGAGCCTGCACCCTAGTGTTGTCGCAAAGTTTAAGCATCAGATTTGTAGTTTTCGTTCTTTGGCTGCTTAAATTTCAACGAATTGAAAATCTCTTTTTTTACTCCCAATTTCTTTCGTCTGCGTCTCTCACCAGATTCAAATGCGTCATTCATAATCTCGGCTATCAGGGTATTAAAGAAGATTTAAAGTGGGCTAAGAATTTACGATCTTATCCTGGAATATGCATTACATAAAGTGGCACATCTGAACGCCGTAATCTGTCTTGTGCATTGAATTTAATATCTACAATGAATTTTAGATGTATCTTAGGTTATTTGATACCTGAATTATGGGTACTGTGATGTTCTGGCAAGGTCAACATATACATGCGAGTCATTTTCAGGGACTTAACGTAATTCCTAGCAGCTAAATGACGTAACGACTAATATTCAATTAATCAAAATCCAGCTTAATGGCTGGTTTCCACTCAGGAAAATTTGCTCTGGACAGGAACGGTGAGGAAAGTTTCCTTTATATTAAAGTCATTAGTTTCGACAGAGAGATTACGAGACAAAGGAAACTTTCCTGTCCGTTCCTGTCCTGAGGAAAACTTTCCTGAGTGGAAATCAGCCTTTAGGGAGAAAAGTTGATAAACAATAATAAGATAGCCAACCAATAACAAATACGTCGTAACAAATTAACGAGATAATCGAGTAGTTCGCTATATATACGAAAACAAACAACTATAGACATATAGCTTGGACTATATTCTGAACTATACATAGCTTGGACTATATTCTGAACTATATTCTGGACTATATTCTGAACTATATTCTGAACTATACATACTTGGACTATATTCTGAACTATATTCTGGACTATACATACATGTAGCTTGGACTATATTCTGAACTATATTCTGGACTATACATAGCTTGGACTATATTCTGAACTATATTCTGGACTATATGCATAGCTCGGACTATATTCTGATCTATATTCTGGACTATACATACATGTAGCTTGGACTATATTCTGAACTATATTCTGGACTATACATAGCTTGGACTATATTCTGAACTATATTCTGGACTATACATAGCTTGGACTATATTCTGAACAATATTCTGGACTATACATAGCTTGGACTATATCGTGGGTTAGACTACTGCAGTTTAACTACGTTTATCCAGGAAATTAATTTGCACAACGACATGGAACACGTTGTTTTTAAAAACCACTTGACAACAAATTGTTGCACTCGTTTGTGGTAAACGTCATACGTATTTCAATAACCGACTGTACGTCTATAGCTATAACTGTACGATATAGCTTTTTACTGCACGATAAAACTTTTACTGTACGATACAGCTTTATAATATATGATATGGGATTTAGCTTTTATAATACTGTACGATATTTTACTAAACCTTTGTCTAGGCAGGAGTTTTGCACGATAATTTACGTTCTGATATTGCTCGTATAAACTGCGCAATTGCTCAACAAGTTGTTGTAATTGGTTTAATAAATAATCTGTCATCAGTTTTGATAATTAAATAAGTTAACGCCATTATAGACGTTGTTGAAAGCACAGATTTCCTGCACACCCGCCATCGGGAAAGAACTTTTAAATGGAGATTATTTTACGTGTGTCGAAGAAATCTGAGAAACTGATTTTAGAAATGACAGCCTGACATTCCTGGAATTTTAATCGCGCACGATATGGAATCTTGGGTTCTACGATCCTTGAGCTGTCAATTGCTGTTCACGAACAGGCTTTCCTTACCATATTATGGTTTTTTACCATATAGAGGTTTTTAAGAACTTAATAAGGAGCTAAAATATAATATAATTATCAAATAATTAGTTAAATTATCTGGGGTGCTGCGTCAAGCCTCGAGCAACTTTTACACAGGTTACTCTTACGCTTTTTTTGTGCTTTCCTTTTTTTTTACTTCCCAAATGTCTCCCAACTTCCCAAGTGTTGCCCAACTTCCCAAGTGTTCCCCAACTTCCTAAGTATTCTCCCAACTTCCCAAGTGTTCCCCCAACTTCCAAAGTATTCTCCCAACTTCCCAAGTGTTCACCCAACTTCCCAAGTGTTTCCCAAACTTCCCAAGTGTTCGCCCAACTTCCCAAGTGCTCCCCAACTTCCCATGTGTTCTCCCTAACTTCCTAAGTGTTCTCCCAACTTCCCAAGTGTTATTTTATCAATAAAATCATCACAAATTTCCTTTTCCCTATTAGAAATATCAAATACCCTGGAGCTGACTGTAGATCTTAGTACTCTGGGTACTAAATTAAAGTTGACAAGAGACGAAATTCACGTGTTTATTAAAAAACCCACAAAAACTCAAGCCCAACGACACTACAATCTTCTGATTAAAGATGGCTTAACAAATAAACTTATTAATTCAAGAAAAATCACATCTCAAACATCTGGATGGCAGAGAATTGAATTACATCGCTGGCTTCAAAAATGGTTAGATGATGGTACAAAAAACAAAGGCCTAAGGGTTGCCCTAAAACCCGCCAGTCCCAAATCTTCTGGTTTCCAGTCCCCAACCATTGAAACCACATCAATAAATAAACCTTATCTAATAATTTACTTAGGGGCGAAGAAAAATCAGGGAAAATGAGTCTTTAACTAAAAAGAGAGCTGTATCTTTATTCCAGTTTGTAGTTAGTATGTTATATATAGTAGGAATAATATAAAATAAAGAAGTTATCAACCTCGTTCCCAGGGCCTTATCTTGTCTCGCCACCCGCCACCCAGGGGGGGGGGGGGGGGCGTGGCGGAGATAAGGCCCTGGGAACGAGGTTAAGAAGTTATATGCGATTTACCGCTATTGACGGTCGTCTCGGAGATGCGAACAACAGGTTTTTCATGGCTATTAGTTTTGAGTGTTGTAAATACCAGACTTAGAAAAGCAGTTTCCAAATAAACCTATACTCTCAACCATTTCTGACCATTTAATTGGTAAAAGCCTAGGAAGAAAGGTTACCCTGACCAGGGGGCGTCGCTACTGGGGGTGTGGGGGTGTCACACCCACAAAAATGGACAATAGAAGTATTAATTCGGGCAAACTATGATATGCTATAAATAATATGGTATAGTAGGACTTTATACTAAATTGTGAGATTGCTGGTTGTTATGTCTTAATGTGCATCCAATAAAATCCGGGCAATTTTATAAAAAATATAATATTCGGGCAATTTCAACCGGACACCCCAGCCCCAGCCATTCGCCTACAAATTACGAGAGCGCGCAAATTGAGAGGGAGGCGCGCGATATTGCTGGCGCTCTATTGCTAGCTGCGCCCACTGATCTTGGGTCGAGCAACTATTGTTTGGATGCTGCGAAAAAAATGAAGTCCGGTGATATTTCGTGACGACCATCTTGAAAGGACCACGTTATATAGTTTTACTATAGGCGACAGAGATAGGGGGGGGTCATAAGATTTTTGAAGGCAAAGAGGGGGGGTTATAAGAAAATACAAGGTGAAGAGGGGTCATATAAATTTTTGAAATAGATACAAAACAATGTCTTGGGTAATCGTAAATAAATTGAAATGAAAAGTCAACCAACACAGCTAGTTTCATATTACTGCTTGTGCCAAGCATTTTGTTTGTTTTGTCAAAAGAGGTTCATGTATATTACTGTAACATTGCTCACAATCCTACATATACTGTAATAAAAAGAAATTGGGTGGGTCACAAAATTTATATGCTTCTTTGGGGGGGGGGGGCTCTAAGAATTTTATCACATGTTTATAGGGGGGGTTATACGAATATAACGCTAGCATCCGAGGTTTTCATGCTTTTTCCTTTCTTGTGACGCTAACCTTTAATTACATGGGTTAAAAGCCCCAAAATGGCCACGTATTGACTCTATATTTTAGTATTTATTACAACGAAAACACACATTACGGCCGGGAGCGCCATTTCCAGCTAGTAAAACCAATAGGAATAGCTCTGAAAATTAACCAATCAGAACTGTTTAAGTTTCTGTTTCAGCCAATGAGCATTGAGATTTTGAGCGCGCGAAAATTAGCCTGAATTTTGGTTCGGGGCATATTTTGGGGCATTGCAGTATTTTCGAGTATTTGGAGGAGTGTTAAGTTACGGTTCTTGTCTTAATTTCCTCTTCAATGGCGCTTAGAGTAAAGAAAGATGGTCTTGAAGTCTTCAACGAAGCGCCACGAGGTATGTATATGTTTTTTTTCTCGTTTTTTCTTGAATTTCTATAGTTCTAGTATAGTCACTTCGGCTTCGCCGAAGACGAAGGAGCCGGTTGTTTGAAATCTTGTTCAGTCTTTTTTTTCCCTTTCTTGTTTCTTTTAACAAACCAACGGCAAATGAATACGTCTTTTGGGAACATTGTTGGTGTTTAGAAGTTTTATCTCTGAATTCGTAGCAGAATTTCGACCCGAAAATGTCAAATTCTTCCTCGAGCTTGTCTAGTCGACAAACGTTGTCGTGCAGTTGAAGTAGAAATATAAATTCCGGTTATGGTTCTTGTTTGTTTTGTTTTTTAAATATGTTCTCGGTTAAACAACAGAAATACATTTTTCTACGTTCCTGGTACTGTTTTGAACTATTTTAGTAAATGTTTGGTGAGAATTTTGCGAGAAAAGTTTAGAATTCACTTGAGGCGCCGACATGTCGGGCGCCATGTTTACTCGTGTTCAAGACCCGCCGACTAATTTCTTCAATTTTCTGCTGAAGGAAAATGAATTTTTGAACCCACAACACTTGTTCAATCAGCAAAAAAGACTGTTTGTGTTTTTTTGTGCTTATTTTGTTTCTAGAAGCTATTTATCCGGTGAAAATAATAACTGGCGAACCGCTCGCTTCGCCGGCGCCATGTAGTCTGGGTTGACATTCTTTCTACAAAAGCGTGTGCACATTTTCAAACGATTGTAGTAAAGCTTTCGTCCAGAAAAACCTAAACATTAATGTTTTAAAGAGAAAAACAAACGAAGAACGACTGGTTAACTTTTGTTCAGAGCAAACCGGGTCACAGGAAATGTCCCCCGAAAAATGTCACCCCCCGGACAAATTTCCTGAAAATTATTCTACTGATACAAATTATTACGTAAGAGCCAAAAAATAGAAGCAACTAACTCCTTTTTACAAAATCAAATTTAAGTTTCAGTGGCCTAATAAATAATTATGAAAAAAATTGAAGGAACTTATGAAAAAAGAAATATGAACTGAAATGAAGTAACTTTATCATGAAAATAAACACTTTCAGCAGAATAGTGACCCAGTATTAATGTTTTTTTTATAGGAATACTATTGGTATTGAGCTGTTGAAATAATTCAGGGTTCTCCCAATTATATTATTCTAAAATACACACTATAATTGAACATTTTATATAGTCCCATAATGTCATTGTGTGACATTAAGTTAGGTCCCAGTTTATGGGTGTAGCAAATTCCTCTTTGCACTGAAAATGGCTAACAAGTACTGTGAGAGATTGGTGAAAGAAAGTTGGATGTGGAGTTGAAAAGAGAATGCAGTACTGAGAGAAAGAAGTGGGTTAGTGAACATATCGGGTGCCATGACCTTCTATACAGGGGAAATTGGGTGTTGGTTTTATAACTTCATTTTCACTGTGAAAAATGCCATTTTGTTCTTGACGAAGAGGTCTGCATTTAAAGTTATAATTTAGGAGCGCTTAAAACAGTGTAATTAGCATTAAAATCATCAAACTAGTGTAAATCAGGTTAAAAATAATAAAAAAATTAAAACTATAGGATAAGTTCGGCAATGTAGACACTGAAGATTGGATAAAATGACATTTTCCACAGTGATGATGAAGTTGTCAGATTAATGTTTTTATTTCCTTTGTACACGTGGGCCATAATTCCTTGTATGTTCAACCTGTTTCTCTATCTTTGTGCTGGTTTCCCCTTTCAATTCAACATCCTGCTTTCTTTTACCAGTTTATCATAGTGCTTGTTAGTCATTCTCTATACAAAAAGGAATCCATCATGCCCATAAACTTAACACCTTCAGTCTGTTG
The DNA here is from genome assembly GCA_035772405.1 of Chrysogorgia sp. JL179-B06. Taxonomy (NCBI): domain Eukaryota; kingdom Metazoa; phylum Cnidaria; class Anthozoa; order Scleralcyonacea; family Chrysogorgiidae; genus Chrysogorgia; species Chrysogorgia sp. JL179-B06. The sequence goes on from JAYKKM010000084.1 coordinate 235,582, forward strand.
CCTTGTGCACTAAATCAGCTGGAGGCTTAAACCAGTCTGTTGCTTTGAGCATTAAATCAGCTGGAAGCTATGATGTGTATGACATATTATAAACAGTAACTCAAGTACTCAACTAAGAAATACAAAACCAGTCTGTTGCTTTCACATCCACTAAATCAGCTGGAGTTTTAAACCAGTCTGTTGCTTAATGAGCAAGTACATCAGCTGGAAGCTATGATGTGTATGACATATTATAAACAGTAACTCAAGTACTCAACTAAGAAATACAAAACCAGTCTGTTGCTTTCACATGCACTAAATCAGCTGGAGTTTTAAACCAGTCTGTTGCTTAATGAGCAAGTACATCAGCTGGAAGCTTATATGTCCTGGAGGCTTATATGTACAGTATGACATTATAATACATTAACACGAATAAGAAATCAAAAACCAGTCTGTTGCTAATTGAGCACTAAACCAGCTGGTTTCCATTGAAAAATGGGAGAACCCTGCATATCATGGAGGCAAGACATCACTGACACAAGTTGCCATCAGTGCAATTGGATGATTAATAATGGATTACTGGATGATTAATAATGGATTACTGGACAACTAATACAAGTCTGGATATACCTTCAGGATACAAAAGTGATTGTACTGCAAGCGAAGAACTGATGTCAAACGGTTAGAATCCTGGTGGCCAAATTAAGTTAGAGGGTTTTGTGTACATGCAGTGAAGATGCTAGCTAGGTAGAACAGAATTAGGAAGGACAAGGAAATATATATCAATCTTTGATATATATTTCCTTGAGATAGTTAACTGGGTATAATTGTATACCCACTGTCCATGCTTGGAAACCAATGGATATGGTGGACGTGGTGGAAATCATCTGGTGAAAGGTAATTGGTGAGAGGTTTAAGGCTAACTAAAGATATTAGCTTAATTTAATTATTTTAAGAAACTTTTTTATGTGCCACTGACTTGGATAAGCAGTGAAGCACTTGGAAAAAACAACTATTCTGGAGAATTAACCAGTCATTACTTTATAATCAGCTGCTGCAGCAAAGACAACTGACTGCAAATTACTTATGTTTTACTGCATGATTTAATTTAGGAAGCAGTCAGCAAACTCATGAAGAAAGTTTGCATGAATATATAGCATAATGTTAAAATATTACAAGGGTAGAACATTAGATAATAGGTATTCCTGGACGCCCATTGGAGCACTGCAAACAAGTCACATCACATGAAATTGCATGGACTACAGGTATTCTTAAAACATTTTACAGATCAGGTTAGAAGATGTAGACAGTTTAGTGTGTAATACTACTCCGGCAATAACAGGAACAATGCTGTCCAAGTTATTGAAGGTAATGATTCATTTCCTAGTGATGTGTGCTTGGAAAAGTGTTCCTTTAAATAATTAGTTGGTGGCCACCAGGATGGTAGGTCATTTAATAAGTTAAGTTGTCATGTGAAAGAGCTGTAGTACTTAACAATGATGGCTTAATTTATCATATGATCTTCGGTATTGTTAGTGCATGCATGTAACTTAATTTTTGGGTGTCCTGCCCATACTAGCCTGTGCCCCCCTGACCACACATGCTTTGTGTGTGGTCTGGGGCACAGGCTAGCTAGCTCATATAGGTATACAACTGTATTACCTGTAATACATTGGGGTTAAAAATTACCTGATCAAGATACTTGTTTTACATTGTTACTTGTTACAAAGTAAAATATGTTGATGGTTCAAGTTGTTAGGAATATGCATTAGCTTGCTTTAGGTCTTCGGGAACTTCAATTATATTGCGACATTTCAGAACTTTAATTATTGCAACCTTCGGAACTTCAATTATTGTGACCTTTGGAACATCAAATGAATAAATGCAGGGTGTCTAGTCTTCAACACTTCAAATATATTGGTCTTATAAATTGTAATAGTTAATTTTGTAATAAAAAAAACCAAAAAAATCGAGTCTTGGTACATAATTGGGTTTTAACTATTAGATGCTCAGTCAATTTCTGCATTCATCAGCTCTTCTGCAGTGAAATTTCATGATTATGTAAATCTGTACAATTCAGTACCATCATGGTGGGCTTTTTCAGGGGTTGTATGGTATGGTATGGCCGGAAATGTAATAGTTACTTTTGTTGAAAATAAAGAAATAATGTCTTGTGGTTTATATTTGTGTATACTAAAGGTCAAATCTTTATAATTATTTTGATTTTAATCCATGCTAATTCTTTGGTAATATATTGCAATAGTAACCAACACAGATCAAATAATATAATGAATTCACAGCGTGTATGCTTTTTCAGAGGTTGTATGCTAATGTTTGTAGAGTACCAGACCATGGGAAATGTTAAAATCTTGCTGTCTTTGTTTCTGTATTCTACTGTGTCTTTTCAAAATACTTTTGTGTACTAGTTAAAGTTACAAATAAAAAAATGCTTATAAATTGTTGTATTTCTCATGGTTTTATCAAAGTTTTTTTATAAATCTTCCTGTTAATAATATTAGATAATACAAGTGTTACTGAAATAATTTTGTAAATAATTGTAATAAAGTGGTTAATATTGATTTGTTTGTAAATAGTAAACTCCAAGAGGACAAAATCTGTGGTTTCTCATTGTGATCATGTGAAATATATAAATCTGATTGAGTATAGTAGGCTGTGCTAATACTGTATTAATAGCAAAAATATAGCTATGTTTACACACATTAGCCTTGGACCTGGCCTACATTTTGGTGGTGTAAACATGGTTAGGACTCAGCCTTGGGCCTAAAAATCTGGGATCTTGTGCAGTGTACATACTGTATACATGTTTAGACTGGCTCAGGTCCGTCCTAGGCTTACTGTACAGTGTAAACATGACTTACATAAATGTACCAACTAACACAGTTCTCTTTTGTTTACAGGTAATCATGTGGCAATTAAGCTGGTTTTGAGCAAATAAAGGACCAACACAAAATTATAATTGCAACACTAACACCTATTTGTTTTTCTTTCAGATTCTTCCATCTGTTCTTGATAAATTGGTTTGTAAATAAATTGGGTTTCTCAAAATGATGAAATAAATATACATACTATGAAATAAAAAATGAATGTACATGAAATCTGATTGAGCAACCCAACTATAATGTTGATTAAAAAAGTATAGCAAAGTGAAAAGGTGGTAAACTTCCAAGATTTTTAGTGATGAAACACTGACGTTTTGAACGGGGCCCTTCATCAGTATTTCGATCGTCACTAAAAATCTTGGCAGTTTATCACCTTTTCACTTTGCTATAATGTTGATTGCTTGATTAATAAATATTGATTTTATTTCTTCCAGGGCCTTCCACATTCTACACACAATGTTCTGAAATATACTGTAACTTATCAGGCCAACTTGTAATTTTAACCCAACTTGTTTAACAAAATATTCAGAAGTTGTACTAAGATTTTAATAATCAGTTTACACGGTACTGTATTGCGAAGAAAAGTTGCATGATGTTGTAATTATTATTACGAAGAATTATATAGTTTAGGTTTAGGTATTACTACAGTAAATGAATTTCTAGACAATAAGACAAATAATCTTCTACTAAGTTCTTTCTTAAGATAATATTGTTTTCATAATTTAGCAAACAAAAAAGCAACACTTGCTATTAATTTTCTCCTGTTTGCAACACATCTTGAGATCATCTGGAAGGAAGTATACATTTTTCCTATTTAAGCCTCAGAAAGTCTTCAAGAACTTCACTTTCAATTGCTTCTTCAAATTGCTGATAATTCTGCAATAAAAATGATATCAATCAACCAACTATGTAACCAGCCAATCAAGATAACGGATAACTTCTCGGATAACGACCTTAAATCGTAGGCCCTCACAACCCCTATAATTGGGCTTTAGCCTGTTGGGGTTTCCGTTCACCTAAGAGATAAATATAATTAACATAAGTAACCGTTCCGTCAACCAACTAAGTAACCAGTCAATCAAGTAACCAGTCAATCAACCAATCAAGTAACTAGTCAATCAACACCAGTCAACCAACTAAGTAACCAGTCAATCAACACCAGTCAACCAACCAAGTAACCAGTCAATCAACCAACTATGTAACCAGTCAATCAACACCAGTCAACCAACCAACCAAGTAACTAGTCAATCAACCGACTAAGTAACCAGTCAATCAAGTAACCAACCAACCAAGTACAGTAACCAGTCAATCAACACCAGTCAACCAACCAAGTAACCAGTCAATCAACACCAGTCAACCAACTAAGTAACTAGTCAATCAACACCAGTCAACCAACTACGTAACCAGTCAATCAACTAAGTAACCAGTCAATCAACAAACCAAGAAACCAGTCAATCAAGTAACCAGTCAATCAACCAACCAAGAAACCAGTCAATCAAGTAACCAGTCAATCAACAAACCAAGAAACCAGCCAATCAACCATGTAATCAATCAAGTAACAGAACCAGTCAGTCAGCAAGACAGATAGACGGATGGATGGACCATCCACCCATCATTTAAAGTGTTTATTCAGTGAGAAATTCAGTTTGAAATACTCTCTTCTTACTTGAAAGAATTATATAAATTATAAACAGGGTTTTGTACAGAACTTGAATATCCTTGAAAGTACTGCTTTCCAAACCCTCCTTTTCAGCCCTTTGGTCCTTGCATTTCCTTATATATGACCTTGATAAGTCCTTGAATTTCTCCCTAACCTGTACAAACCTTGTATAAAGATTGACATTTACAACTCTTCCATATTTCACTTTGTTCTTGAGATATTGTTTGATATGTAAATGATCAGGTTCACTTTCACATCACACTACATATAATGACTCATCGTAGAAGCCTGTATATCTTTTGGATTACGTAATGAAATTATGAAAGTGTGCAAAAAAAGTGATGTTTTGAGTGATTTGTAAATGCCAATCTTTATAATTTCTATAAACTGCATTTTTCATTGCATAAACACTTTAAAGGTGCCGTCAAGTTTGTTCTGCGCATGTCCACGTTTCTGTTTACATTGTTTGTTTACATTGCATTATATAAACATTCATGAAGTATTGCAAATTTGTTTTCCATGCTTGAGCTTTTCCACCTAAAAAAGTGTTATAAGAAGCTGTTCTGTTCCTAAATGTGGATAATATATCAAACTACCACTCATGCCTTTGACAAATACTCGCTTTCGAACTGTTGCAAATCTATTCCGTTAAAGTTTGTTGACATATGGAGTCATGCGTAGAACGCACTTGACAGCACCTTTAACAATTGAGCATATTTCTATCATAATGAAAAAATTATCTTACACCAAGATACACATCTCCTTTACATAACTGTGGAGGCAAAGCACTTGGGTCGTTAATTATCTCTCTCATTTTCTCTTTTGCACCCTCAACCAAAGAGATATCGACTTTTTCAAACTCAATCCTTTTTCCAGAAAGAACCATTTCAATTCGTTGCTGTTCTTTTTTCACCTTAACAAATTTTCACGAGTCACAGTTATTTTTAACAAAGTGTCCTTGGACCAGTGGCATATTATGCTCATTATAAGGTAGGGTTAGATCGAGAACTAAGGGTCATATTACTCTTAGATTTCAAGAACAGGCTATTACCGGTATCTTTATATTTTGAGCCTTCAGTGATGGAATGACTTGTAATGTATCGATCAATTCCAAGCGTGACCATGCCCCCCGGCATTTGACGGGCATTTACCAGCTCCCAGTATTGGGCCTTTACAGGTCGTCCCCGGGTGGGTATTTGGCACTGCGCTGAAAGAAAGTAGACGCGTATCCCTACCGCTATTTAACCATGTTTATTTTAGTACACCATGTGTAGTCTGTGAAACGTTTGAGTTCATAAGATGGTGGATGTCCGGATGGCACAATTGCTTTGGAAAATTTCGAGGGAAGTTTGTGGCTTCTTGGCTCTTTTATTTGGAAAACGTTTATTATATGCCTGTGGGTGAGCAATTTGCATCTATTTCAAGAGCCCAACTGTGGGGATTTTGTATAATTAAGCTGACTCCTGCATGGTGGGGCATTTGCAATGCTCTGATGCCAAAATGTCAAATGCCCGTCAAACACCCAGGGAGGGGATGGTCACACTTGGAATTGATCGAGACATAACCAAAATTGACAATCCTGCTGGCACCACTGGTCAATTATACACTGGTAAGGTTTAACCGTTTGAGTACTAGCTAAATTGTAACACAAGGCTAGTGAACAGTAAAGATCAGCCTGACTTGTTTAAAAACAATCTCAGTGACCACACCCTTTATTTTTCATTCTAATTAGTTCAACGTAAGAATGTAAGATCATAATCAAATCAATGGACAACAGCTTAATCAATTCTTTTACACAACATCTAACCTTTGTTATCACATAGCAATGTAAGTATATTTTTATTTCAACAAACCCAAAAGGTTCTATGCCTTTTAAATCGTAAACAAATATGCAAGTCAAAACTACAACAATACTAAAACACTTGACGGATAATTTGATAAAAATGACAAGACACCCTCCGATGATATAGCTACATGGATATAAATACTTACTTCTTTACTACTAGAAACTGACGTCCAATATAAAATAATTTTGTCACTCATGATGATCAAAACCTTTTGATCAACTTATTTACTGTCAGAAGTCACAACTTTGAAAAATCTCAAGTGTATTGAGCATGCACTCATGCACTGTCAGCAGTCATTCCCTCAAGTGTATTGAGCACGCACTCATACACTGTCAGCAGTCATTCCCTCAAGTGTATCGAGCACGCACTCATACACTGTCAGCAGTCATTCCCTCAAGTGTATTGAGCACGCACTCATACACTGTCAGCAGTGATTCCGCTCATTACTTCATGTAATATTCAGTAACGAATGAGCATTATAATATTTTTTATTAATTTTAATATTTTTTAGCCTCAACACAGCTACCCAAGCATTTACCAGTCTAATATACATATGAATAAAAAACTAAAAGGTTGTTGGTCAGCCTATATGGTCTGCCAAAGTAGTGAATAGGTGCATATATAATCTATTGCTCAAAAATACCTCTAGCCTGTGTAGTGGCCCTCTAATTGGGACTCTTGGGGGTTTCCGCCCTAACAGGGCCGCTACTCAGACTATTATATCTCCAATTCACTATTATAAACTACAATAACCTCTGTTTTATATTTTTTAATTGTCTATGTATAGACTACGTACACTACGATTAATCATACATATATTTTACAGCATATAATATGTAATGCAGGGTCCATTCCATGTAGCTAAACCTAAAGATCTCAGGCGTTGAGTCATATTCCTTCTTGGCATAGAGGCGTATAATTAGCTTTTTCATTGAATAAAAATCTTTGCCGAAAATGCACTCCCTGAGGCTTCTAAAATTCAACATTTTCTGGGGGAGTATGAAAATGATATGCTAACTGCTTATACAACTAGTCATCGTCAACAACAACACTACCAATAACGTGCAGAAAAACGCAGACTAGCAAAGGAAAGGAGCATAACCAAGAAGGAATTGATAGTGAATGGATATGTTCAAAGTGCTCACGTCGTAAATGTAGATCACAAATTGGATAATTTAGCCATAAGAGGAATTGCAAAAAGGACTAATTATGAGTGACTGCATAGCTATACTGATTTTATACAATCTTATGTAATCTCTTATATGTGTGTTATTTGCATAAGACTGACACAGACCAATGGCATGCTCCTAGACCTATAGCCATTGTTTCATAAACCTTGGTATATATCTTTGACGTGTAGTTCACAATGGAATGCACCCTGGCATATAATATTATATACAGTGGCGTACCGTGACCATTTTGGATGGGGGGGTGTATCGTCTTAGTTTTACCGACGAACACGTGGGAGCGGATTTAAAGTGGGGGGGGGGGGCTGAAGTCGACAAGTAGGTAATCAGTGACCGCATTTTTAGAGGGGTGCGGGGATCCTTCCCCGGAAAATTTTGAAATCTAGAAGCTCGGAAAGACAATTTGAGCAAACTTTTTCATCTAATTCTGCAGCGATCATACTTCAAATGAATCCAAGAGAGGTTGGATCGGAAATCGGAAAAAGGGAGGTTTATAACACTAACATTAACCCATGCAATTAAATCGAATTTTATACAACCGACAAAGTCTAAACAGTCGATTAAGTCAATTTTACCAACGATCTAATATGACGAACAGTTTACCGACAGTCTTAACTATTACAAGGTTTTCCCAACTTCCGGTCTGACCAATCGGTTTTACCGACGATGCCAGGCTTTACCGACCGACTCCGCGTTTTACCGACGAATTCAGTGAAAAGTGGGGGGGTGTCACACCCCCCCGCACGGTACGCCCCTGATTATATAGTACATGGTAAATTATTCTGTTCCAAAATATTTCTTCCCAAAGTGTAAAACAACGTCTTGATTTACTTCTGATGTTAGTATTCTTAGACTCATAAATTGATTTAAGATATTTCTTACACCTATAATTCAAAATAGAAAACAATATATAAAATTACAAGTAATTCATATAAAATTACTAACTTCTTATTAATTCCGAGAGCGCGGTCATTATGGGAAAATATCAGACCGAGCCGAGGTTCGTACATGGCATGGCTTTTTAAACAACATTATTTACTATTAAGTGACAGAATCATCATTTTCAATCTTGTTCTTGTTCTTCTATTGCTTTCATGATAGTAAGACTCTTTTTTAGATTGTTCATCATCCAACTTGTACAATACATGATTTATAGTGCTTAATTTACTAAATTTGTTCAATTTTTGCTGTTTCAATTTCTGCTGACTCGTTATTCAGTTTGTTCCTTTGTAAACAAAATTAAATGGCTGACAAAATCCGTAATCCAGAGTCCAGACCGGTCCATTACTGGGAAATTACGGACCGGCATGTGACGTGTCTCAGCCAATCAGAGCACGCAATTTCACCGGAAGTAGCTTGTGCCATATACATGTAATAATTAAAAGTAATTATTTTCCTATACTCACCATGAGGTGTAGCAAAAAGATTAAGGAAAATTATATTTTCTTCAAGAACGCCATGTTCGCCCAACACTTTGACAGCTTCAACTATAGTAGCTCCTGTGTCTGAAATAATTCAAAACAAAAAATAGGTTAGAGTCCAATGCATGTGAAGTTAATCACACCAGTCACATATGTTATTTGTCCAGTAAGTTCTTCCAAAAACTGTTACTGAAACAAAATAATAATAAATTATAAAAATACCAGTGACAGTATACATGTACTATAGACTATAAGTGTAATACCATTGTATTAAAACTTGCAACTCACTGAGCAAGGGATACATTAGTAAAACCTGTCTCTTGTCAACATCGAATGGGAACTTTGCATAATATACCTAGAAAAATATTTTTAAAAAGTTTTTCCTTTTTAATTCATCTGAGAACACTGAGTGGAACTAGTGTGTCACTGCAACACTGCAATAAAAACAATTTAGAATAGTTACTAGTATGCTTCACTAACCATTGGTTCTGATGTAGAGTTATCTGACTGGATTAAAATTTTTCCAATACGGATTGAACGACAACAATCTCGTAGGCCTTTCTCCATGGCTTCTCCTGTAAGACAATACACTATTGTTGTTTTGTTAAATTAATACCTAGTTTCATTGAAAAATATGTGAAGTAAATGGTTTGAACCTAGGAGTATCATTAGATGTGTGAATTTGATCATCCAGGTTTGAGAAAGACTTGCTGGTGACTGACGTTTTGACAGCCTCAGCAGCGGTCATCTTCAGAGTCAAGTAAAGCATTGGATCTTACCACTTCTCATTATGCTTACTCCACAGTTGCCTTTCTTAAACTTCAATCCTTTGTATGGTTCACCTGCAAAACACAATACATATATTTATATACCAACAAAAATTGTACTTTGGATAATACATTTTAAATCAAAGGGCAAGAACTTGGGGAAACATCCTATGCAGGCTTGCAAGTTATGAGCTATAATGACATTGGGGCCTGCTCATCCAACAATCAGGGAATTGGGCAATATGTGGTGGTTGGATCAACCAGTGATGCAACATACAGTGTGTATTGAATTACAGTATTGTAGTAGACGTTTGAAAGCCCTAGACACCTCTAAGCCAATACTAACTAATTTTAAATTTTATGCTGGTTCAGTTTTTAATTTTATGCCGGTTTATACACACTGTAGTATTCAGCTCCTTGGGAATCACATTTGAATGTGTACCTGTTGGTGTTGTTACTGTTGTCTCTTCATATGGCAGTTGGTTTAGCCCTTCTTCAACCACTAGTCTAATCTGGAAATAAAAAAACACACATCAAAGCCGTGATTAATCATTCCACCTCTGGTGGAGACACTTGAGTGTCAAAACGTTGGGCCATGGACAGTAACTTTTAGTTCAAAGAAGTTACGTTCAAAGAGTAGTTTCAAACTATGTCAAACTATGACTGCAATGGGATACAGCTATAAAAGTCCAAACATTGCAATTAAGTTTTGACAAGTCTTGGCCCAGGCATCATATTCTCTGTAGACTGTCACTGGTATAATTGTACAGTATTCTTACAGAAAAGCTTGTGGTATAAATAACTATAACTTAATAAATAAAAAAATATTGGACTTACATGTACTATAGTTGAAAAAGTAAACTTACCAATCTGTCTGCATAAAAGACAAAATCACTTCGGTTTGTATTCCTTAAAAGAACAAATGAATAAACTATATGCTGACGATATCTGGGCGATCATCAAACTCGTATCCTCAGAAAGCTTGTATCCTCACTGTACAACAGTGTGTATATTAAAACTATATACTGTTTTGTAGAAAATCCTCTCTCTGATACAAGAGTTGCATGTATCACTCTGCTACAGATAGACGTTGTTTGAAGTAAGAGCTAGGCCTAAGACTCTTAATCTCTTAAGGCCTCAATCTCTACCAGCATTGACATTTCATTCTCATTTTATGTATATAGAGCTAACTCTATATAAAATAGCTTAGTAGTATGTTAACCCAGAGACCTTGCCGTTAGGGATTGAGCAGTCATATAAACAGGGGCGGATCCAGGCTCATTTGATAGAGGGGTGCATATTTTTCAGGGGGGTGTACCCATCCACCACCACCTTAAATTATGTCAAAAATGCCATAAATCATGAAAATTTTAATATATACTGGTTGATGCTGACTTTCTCTGGGGGGTGCGTACCTCCCTGCACCCCACCCCTAGATCCGCCGATGCATATAAATGTTTAAAAACACTATAAAGGCTGTTTTCCAGTGCTGAGTTTATCCATGCACATAAGTAAAAAGTTGAATATGGTTCAACTATTCAACTTTTTTCATACGTTTACGTAGCACTAGATAAAATAATTTTAGCCAATCAGAGTGCATATTTTCAAAATGTTATTTTTAAATATAAATTTGATAGTGGCTATAACTATACATACAGTAGGCATATACAGTAGGCATATACAGTAGTCAGCTAGTACTATAGTCTATGGATATTGGGGTAAAAAATGAGAAATAAGAGAACTTAAAAAATACTTACTTACCGTACGTACCACTCTACATATTGAAGATCTCTTATTTCTCTTTTTATACAAAAAGCAGCTTTTTTATTTATACTTATCATCCACATAATCGACATTGTAGTTGTCTTATCTCTCTTTTTATACAAAAACCAGTTATTTTGAGAACTTAGTCTAATGTATACTATCATATCATCCACGTCGTAGTCTATATATTAATATAGTAACGATATAAACAAAATAATTCGTAAAATATGGTGTGATCTAGTGGAAAACCCATGCAAATACAATACTGAAAAACTACGATTAAGGACATAATAATCATAAAAAGACTTCTTGAATCACATTTTAACTTACTGGTCTCGTAGTGCAGTCTGTAGTTCACGTATCTGGTCATTCATTCTAATCCTGATAAGCCTTGGTCCGAAGTCTTCAAACTGCGGAATCAATTCTACTGAACCATTTAATGGAGAGCCATTACACTCAATTGTCAGTTTTCGGATTACTCCATTTAAAACCGCGATTTCTTCGCTTTGTGAATCATCTCTTTCCAAAGGAAATTTTCTAAGCTTTATACCCGCCATTTGCAATCTGACGTACCACGCGTGTTTTGAACCTTGCATTTTCCCGCGTGTGGTTCAAAAGCTTCTTGTTTCATTTTTTCCCCTTTCTTTTTTTTACTCTTTTTCCCACTTTCCCTTTCAACACTCGTCAACACGTTTTTCCCTATTCTACCTTTTCCTTTTACTGTTTTTATAATGCCTTTTATCTGTTATAGGGTCATTCATAAAATACTTGACGATGTTTCCGTTGATTTTTTACACCTCTTCCCCCCCCCCTTGTGAAAGTTGTCATCACCTCCTCCAACTACCTTACACGTATGACCAGCCCTGTCAAGAGTGGGGGGGGGGGGGTTGCCAGGGCAATTGACCCAGGCCAGGGCTAAATAAGCACAGAATGAAGCTTCTAGGGCATTTAGGGGCCTGTGAAAGACCATAACCCCACCTTTCCCTAGGCCTATCTTCGCTCTCGGTGGCCCTGGATTCAGGCATATGTACAAAGGAAGAATGATGACAACTGTCAGGTGAGGAGATGTACAGGGTCAGCTCCAAGAGGATGACCAAAGGACATGCAGGTACCTCATGGGTTAAAGAGGACAGACACAATACACAGGAGATGATGATGCAGAGGTCATGGAAAGACCCCTGTGTAACCAGGGAAAACTGTCTTTATATAATTTAAATAAACAAGTCAATTAAGGGACTTGAGCTTTTGTCATTTCTGCAGGTTCTTTGTGAGCAACCAAAGCATAGTTTATACTGGTGTCATTGATCTTTGACCAAACTCTGGTGAATGGATTGTAGGACATCCCTTGAATAGCATCTACAGTTAAGCCATCTTGAAAGAAAAACAGTGTGAGAAAACAATGTTAACAAGCATATATAGCATATTATAGTAATTACCAAAAAGATATTACTCCCTCTGTACTCAATATCCCGCTTCTCCATTCCCCTTCCTCCCTTCACTTAATTCCTCCATAATCCCAGCTCCTTTCCTTTCCTTATACACAAATTCAGCAACATAATACTCACTAGAAATTATTAATGAAGCCAGCTCATCATCTTGAACAAACTTACACCAATCATGAGTGCCTCGTTCAACAACACCTAGGAGATACTCTGCTCCGATAATAGCAAAGAGATAAGATTTTAAAGTTCTGTTCAATGTTGTCAAGATCAAGGATCCTCCTGGCTAAAAACAAATGAAACTTTTAATGAGCCACGCCAGCTATAGCAGCTAGGGAATAGGGATAGCCAGCTCACAGATAAATTGTCAGCCCTATGATGGGTACGGGCCAAGCCAACACAGCTTTTGTCAGAAGTTATTTTATGTCACCTAAAATAAGTTATACCTTTGTGAGTTTTGAGCAAGTCTTGATAAAGAGGCTTTGATCTCCAACATGCTCAATTACTTCCGAAGCAACAACTGCATCAAATTGTTGTGACTCGACTTCCAAAAGTTCCTCTGCGGCCATGCATTTAAAGTTCACTCGAGAACAAACCTCTGGATCAAATTTCGCATGGTATTTTGCAACTGAAATAGCTTCTTCTGATGCATCAAGACCAATTACATATGCACCAAGACGGGCCAAAGGCTGAAAAATGGTGGCAATTATTACTCTGTTGTGTAATAATATATTATAGCTTGAAATGCTTAATTCATAGAAAATGCATATTTAATAAAAATATGACCACAAAATATTAATTGTAAATCATTTTAATATTGAGATTCTGAACATTGGTCAGGCCTCATATGAACACCCGCTAAGACACTGTTGAAATTGAGTTTCTACCTCGGATAGTATTCCTCCACCACATCCAATATCCAAAATTATTTTATCTTTTAATGGTTTATTGGCTGACCTAGTGCCACTGCTACGTAGTACAGCTTCCTTAATCAAAGGAACTCTTAGGCTATTCATAGTATGCAAGGCTTGAAATGGTCCGTTGATATTCCAGAATTCATTGCAAAGTTGGCTAAATTTAAATACTTCTTCACTGTCCACAGTTGTATGACCTTGCCCTACACCAAATAAATATGTAACATAAAACACCGAATAAATATGAATTAATTTATGTGAAAAGGGAAGGAAATATAAGAACATAAAAAGTAAGAAAGAGTGAATCAATAAAATAAAATTGCACTGAACATCCTTAACATGATAAACAGATTAATATAACAGAATAGAATGAAGTGGATGGGATGGAAAAGAATGGGATCTAGTGGAATGGAATAGAATGGAATAGAATAGGATGGAATGAAGTGGAATCGAAACTATAATTTCTTTCATACCCTGACTACTAGCTGCTCTTGCAAAATTGACAAATAAGCGTGAGGTTACAGAGAAAAGGGTTGAGTTTTGAAAAAATATCTTCTGTAATTTATTTGCCATATCTTCCAAACCCACAGACCGACGGGTCTCCGAGATTATTCCGATAAATTACGAAAGCTGAAATACCCATGGTACTTTGCGGGGTTGGTGTGTGTTGAATCGAGTGTTCGTATTTTATATAATGGTGTAACAAAATCAGAGATATTTTGCAAAGTTTTTGGGAGTTAATGCTTTTTGATTTACTAAACAGATCGAAAAAGCCTTCCTTTTTAATGTCAGAAAGGTTTCAGTCAGCAAACGTCAAGGTAGGTGCAAAAAAGCCAGGGTTTTTCTCGATCAAAGGTTTAAACATCCTCCCATATTTTTGGCATTTCACACGAGATCGAGCGAGCTAGACAATGATACATTGATTATACCTTATTGGAAGAAATTAAAGTATAAATCACCCTTTTAAAATTGTATAAACCATGATAGTAGTGAAAAATAAGAAGAAGAAGTCAATTGTATTGCAGTCAAGAATTCAAGAGGCATTTGTTGGGATTTGTGTGTATTTACTATTTATTACATGATTTTTTGTAAAATATATGATGTCATGCTATATTACTCCAGAGCAGTCTGATAAATATGAACATACTTATCGTATATGTTTTATTATATACTTGTGTAGCTATAATTATAATTATTAATTATCATCTGGGTTGAAGGTTCAAAAAATGTCTCGGCATAAGCTTCAATTTGTAGGCAATTTTTAAAAATTAATATGTTATGATATGGTGACAGTAGTGGTTAAACTGATTTGAATTTATTTTTTATTGCAACATTTTATTTTTGAAAAATAAGACAATCAGTTGAATACTCGAAAAGGTCGGCATACTGTAGAAATAGTGTGTAGGAGCCTTATAGAGGTCTAACGTTTCATTTGAAACATAATACCTCCTCCATGCACTATTTTGGCAGTACACCAACCAATGGTGGATCCAGGGAGGGGTGCATGTGCCCCCCCCCCAAACAAGTATTTTCTGTTTTTTACCAATGTCAAGACTAAGAAGCCGAAGTGATAAACGCAATATTATATGACCGATTATAAGCACAATGTTTTGGTAGCTTATCCAATTTTCATTGCAAAAGCCAGTTTGCATGCCCTCAGATATTTTAACATGGGTTCCAAGATAAGTTTTTTATAAAATGACGGACATTCAAAAGCCCTCAGTTATATTGTATATATTGTTTCCATATTATGAGTTTATATTAAAGTTTATATTAAGTGTTTTATAATCTTGATTAATCGTGCATTTTTAGCATGGTGTGGACTGTGGTGCCCTAATTTCACAAAAATTCTTATCAGAAATTGCCGGAAAAGCACTTCTGGGCTTTGCAAAATTAAAGATTTTCCCCCTAGTACATTAGGGGCTAGGCAGCATGTGCACCCCCCTTTCGAACAACCCTGGATCCACTACTGCCAACCTTAGTCAGCACAACACTTTGTTATCACTCATGAGAATCTCTAGACATGGAATTTATTTATCATACACTGTGTGCCATTTTCAACACATTTCATATCACCATATGACGTCCATATAGTATTCTCCCCGTATTAAAGTGTATATATGTACGTAAATACATTGTTGGCAACTTGTGAACACTTTCTTGGTAAGCAGTGAGTTACAAAGTGATCAATGTGGAGTCGAGCTGGACAGCAAAACTGGTGGCCATCAAATTACTTGTATGCGCCAGAGCAGCAAGGTGGGTGATTATTGTTTTGGCACTTTCCACAAATTATCTATACCGGTAACACAGCGCTGCAAATAGCGGTCGGTCAACGGTCAATGACCACCGATATTTGACCTTTGACCATCAAATTTTTGTTTTCAATGATCATCGTGACTGGTCAAATATTTTTTACACTCGGTTTTTTGTTTAACCTGTGAAATTCTACAGTATGGACTGCTCACCAAGTGTAATGAAATCAGCGGCTAGCACCACAGTCTCTTTATAAAGTTATAGTGATTCGAAAGGAAAGATGAAGGAAGAGTTGTCAAACATTCCAGTGTAATGGACATTGAAGAAACAAACTGAACAGCAAAATGAATGACCGGCAGGATTTGCCGTTTGACCACCAGAATTAGATTTCTTCTGATCATCATGACCGACGGATTACAAAAAAGTATTTGCAGCGCTGATAACATCTTCCATTTCTTGAGGATTAAATTATGAAAAAATTATGCACTTTGATTTGCAGTAGCAAACAGTACACATTATCGAGTAAGAGAACTATCTATCATCAAGGGCTCTAGGCTATTCTCATAACACAATTTCTTATGTTTTATTGCGACAACAATGAAAAATGTTTTGAAACCAATAAGGAGAACTTGTGTATTGATATTGGGGATATTTTCTTTTCCAGGTTCAGCAGAAGGTTGGGCAGCCCGAGCAGCATTATGGGCTCAACACAGACACGCAGAAGAACAATACACGCAGCAACACGCCTACACCCCTCCTCCTGGTACAGGTCAAGATGAGTATCCACTTCATACAGCTGCTGATACAACATATGATGATCACCACAGTAGTGATCACAAACTCATTGTAGAACACCACCATGGTAGTGAGCATCACCACAGTAGTGAGCACCACCACAGTACTAGCGATCACCACCACAGTAGTGATCACCACCACAGTACTAGTGATCACCACCACAGTACTAGTGATCACCACCACAGTACTAGTGAGCACCACCACGGTAGTGAACCACAAGATGCAAAAAATGCTGAAAATCTCTACCCTCCAGGCGAGTCTCCAAGTCATGATTTGTCTGATAATATTGAAGTTGCTCCCATGGATGAAGAAACAGAGATTGAGAATAACCAGATAAATCACCATCAGTATGGTGAACCATATGGTGAATACCACTCTGGATCCTTTCACCCAGAAAATCACGGGTTATCTGGTGACCATTATGGTGAACATGGTGATGGACACCATCATGTGCTGCACAAGGAACATCATTCTGATCACCAGGGCAACAACCATGATGGTGGTAATTTTATGCCATCTTTTGAGCATGGCCATGAAGCACCCATGAACCATTCATATCAACAACATGATGTTTCTTCAAATGATTATCAACAGAACTATGATTATGATCACCAACATTTGGATGCTTATGGTCATTACGATCATTACAATCAAAGTGGACATTCTGATTCTCAATACCAACAAGACCTACTGCCTCATCTTCAGCATGACAATCAACTCCACAATATTTCCATGACAATGAACCAAGTTATACCAGAAGGTAGGTATTATAAATATTTATAAATATTCCATAAAAGGCAACAGTGAAATATTTCTTTGGCTTTGTTCCACATGTAGTTTATTTAACTATATAATCTAACATTGTACAAAATATCTTTATAGTGTTTTTATTTTTTATTGTACAAAATATTTTTATAGTATTTTAGTTTATAGTATTTTAATATAGTAATAGTAATATTTATTTATCATCGAAAGTGTAGGGAGTGATCACCCAATCTCCCAAGCTATTAGCTCATGTTAAAAACACTCGACAAAAATATACAATTGGAATAATATATAATTTGATATATTTTATGTTGATGTATTAGTTGCTCTCATAGCACTCTTTTGGATTACAATATTTTTAGTCGTATTCAATATTTAGTCATATTTTAGTCATATTTCGATATTTTTATATATTTAGTCATAAGTTTTTTGAACGTAACTTAAAAGTTACTGTCCATGACCCAACGTTTCGACACCCCAATCTAGTTAATAGATAACGTCATTATCGGTTCTATGAGGGTATATAAATAGGGACCCTTTTTGAAGACACTAGATTGGAATGTCGAAACGTTGGGTCATGGACAATTACGTTCAAAAAACCTTTTAAAGCCAGAGTAGCGTCAAACTATGTTTGATATTTTATCTTGATGTATTAGTTGATCTCATATCACTCGTGGATTTTATACAATGTTTTTATTCATATTCATAAATAGTGTCCCCAATTTAGTTTGTTAAAAGCTAACCAACACTGACACTGAAATGAAGATTTACATTTACATTTTTATTGAACATTTTAGATCCTGTGAAACGTAAAGCTCTTCCTCTGTGGATACGAGAGGCTCTTGAGAAAAGAGAAAAACAAAAGCAAAAGGAGATTGCTAAAGAAGTGCAAGAAGTGAATGCTAGTGAGATGTCAGAATTAAAATCTGAAGATGTTAAACACGATATTGATGACGATGATGACAAATCGGGTGTAAAACAAAAGAGTATTAAAAAGGTAAACTTTCCATTTTAAGACTCGTCTACACGATATGATAAAACATATATTGTGGTTACAGTCACATCTTGAAAAAACTTAGGGTAGTACAGGCTAGAAGCCAAATTGATAGGGGTTCCGAGGGCCTACGATTTAAGGTCGTTATCCGAGAAGACCTGAAAGTCTTACCATTTTCTGATATTATTGCAAAGGCAGCACTTTCTCCTCAATTATTTTTAAGACCTTCCTTCCTTCCTTCCTTAAGACGCTGAATGGAGGTCCGACCCAGGATTTGAACCTGTATCTCCCAGCTCAGATATGTGTGGTAAACACTAGACCACAACATTTGCAAGAATGTTTAGCTTTGTATTGTGAGACTCTAGTTGATATTCATGGTATTATATTTGTAGAAATCAAGGTTTGCAGACTCCGAAAGTGATGAAGAGAAGGAGAAAGATGATGATGATTCTAGCAACGAAAAACGCAGTCCCACAGGGACACAGGAACTAAGTGCGCCATTGAGTGCAGATGACAACTGGAAAACTGAAGAAGAAAAACAACAAGAGAAGGTTTGTTTATAATAATAGTAAAAATAGATACGCAATGCGTACATGTGTCTACTGCTAGTTGATTTACAGAGGTAGAATTTTAAGGTAATTATTTAAACTGAAAATATTAGAACAGAAAGTGGCCCATATAATGTGAAGATAAAACCGTTATTATAATATATACCTCACTACATGAATGGCTGCTATGGTAGTATTTTAATAAGAGAATCTTATAATTTATGATAATTATAATATACTAATTCAAGATACAATAGGTTACATTGGATGCCATATTTATTTATGTGGGTGGAGAGAGGACAATGAAAAACACTGACAAAATAGTCACTACAAAATTGAAGCCACTACTGGCAATGAAGTAAAGTTTACTTATATAACACTGATAGAGCTATAGTAAAAACTTTATTTAACGAAGTTAGAATCAGTACAGCCATCGGCTGGTTTACACACAGGGATTTCGCTTAGTTGTCTATACTACTCATGTAGAATGTGAATCTTAAGAATTTTCAGCGTTTGGAGAAATAATTCCAAGGTAGCAAATTCAACAATATTATCAACGACCTGTCCCTTGGACCTGTACACTATATGAATTACACTGATGATGGAATTTTAGCAGCTTTTCATAAAAACAAATGAGACGATTTTGCTTGGACATCGGGAAAATATAGGAAGTGTTTTCATTTTTTTTAAAGTATCTCTATTTCTTCTTCAGTTGCTTAAAGTACGTAATATGTTGACTGATGTCTTACTTACTGTCACCAATGAAGAGGTAGCGGCAGTTGCACGGGAGACGCTAGCAGCGCACAGAGGTATGTGGGATACAACACTTTCTTACATAATTTCTTGCTTTTTTTGTTTGTTGTGTTGGTGAGTTTCAGAAAATTTTATTCGCCATTTTGTTTTATAAATTTCAAAAAGCGCGAAATATGATTTAATAATCCGAAAGTAAAAACTAATGGCTATGACGATTCAATGTAATCAATCATATATTTCACTTATTTCTTCATCTATTTATATTGGTTCTTAATAGTGAGAAATCCTTACTTATCCTTCAGGTTCCTCGAGGACATCGCTATCGTCAAGTATCCCATCTGGTGCAAAATTAAGCGGAAGTTTAGGTACTGTCTGTCTGTCTGTGTCTGTCTGTGTCTGTCTGTCTGCCTGTCTGTCTAGCTACCTATCTATCTATCTATCTATCTATCTATCTATCTATCTATCTATCTATCTATCTATCTATCTATCTATATCTATCTCTCTCTTTCTATATATATCTCTCTCTTTCTATATATATATATATTATATAAAAGCTGCATATACAAGAAATCTAATTTTATAGTCTATACTTTCAGGTCTTGTGCAATATGGTCCTGGATCCGAGTCGTCCAGCGAGGAAGAAGATGACGTCATTGATACACGTGATCGTCTCTCGGGAGACGAAAAAGTCATTCGAGATGGAGAGAGTGATTCAGCAAGTAAACAAACATCAGTTATTGAGCGCGATCGAAAGGATAAGAGACATGAACGGTCGTCACGTAGTCGGGATAGGTCGTCTCAAAGTCGTGATAAGCTGTCTCGTAGTCGGAATAGGTCGTCTAAAAGTCGTGATAAGTTGTCTCGTAGTCGGGATCAGTCGTTGAGTAGTCGCGATAGGTCATCGAGTAGAAAAGATAGTCGTAAACGAAAAGGTAAACAAGAGACACGTAAAAACGACAAACGCCGAACTTCTTCCGAAAGTTCGTCGGAATCTGATCGGAAACGTAAGAAAAAACATCGTAGTCGAAGTAGGTCTGTAGGGAGTGATCAAAAACGAAAAAGTAAGTGCCGAGAACGGTCCGAGGAAAGCCGAAGTAGGAAAAAGAAGCATCGGAAACGTAGTCGGAGTTCTTCGTCGGATACTAATCGTAATAGGTCGTCGTCGGAAAGTGATAAGTTAGATAAGAACCATAGTGATAGTTCTGATTTTAGTGCAGAGCGTCGCAAAAAACGTAAGTCTAAGAAACGCAAAGAGAAGACCAAGGAGAAAAAGGTGAAGGAGAAAAGTTCCCGCAGTCACGGTGGTTCCCGAAGTTCTAGCTCGTCCCCCACGGAGAGAAAAAGACGTAAAGAGGGTAAGAAGGAACGCAAACAAAAGTCTCGACACAGATCAAGGTGGATATCTTTTATTTTTTACAGTAATCTCGCTAGATTAACAAAAATAACGGTAATTGAGAAATACAAATCAAATACTCTAATAGGTTGGTGTATTGTGTAGAAGGTGTAACACATTTCGAGCAAAGGACCTTCGTCAGAATGAACTTTGTTACTGCTAAAATAGTGTGTAGAAGGTGTAACACATTTCGAGCAAAGGACCTTCGTCAGAATGAACTTTGTTACTGCTAAAATAGTGTGGAGGAGGTGTAACGTTTCGAGCTCAGAGAGTGAAACGTAAAGTTAAACTTTTTAGAGGTCCTTCACTCAAAACGTTAGACCTACACACTAGTTTGGCAGTACACGAACCTTTTAAAGTATTTTATTTGTATTTCTACACTGCCTACGTAACGCAACAATTTTATATCGGTAGTTACTGCTCCAAACGTGATGTATTTCTACATCTGTTTATTATCCATAAAATCGTTTGAGTATCACATGGATTATTAACATCAATAATAACTGCAATCACTATCGCTTATTACATCATCCAATTTAGCAGTCTCTAATTTTAAATTCTAATTCAATTCTAATTCAATTTTTAAATTTTAATTCTAATTTTAATTAAAGTAATTCTTCTTTAAGATATTGCTGATCGTGCCCCATGTTATATCTTGTACTCCTTTGTTCTAAATACTGGATTAAAATTGTGAAATCTTTTCGACATTTGTCAAACCAACCCTTTATTTTGTATTATTTTTTCAGATCGCCACACAAGAAGAAACGTTGAATATCAACATTAACTAGAGATGAATATTTCATCTTTTATGAAACAATACTTAATATTTTTTAAGAACACTGTAAATCAAAATATTGCACTAATAGTTCCAGTTTGTGTCGCTTGGTTTTGTCTTTTTATTGTTTTTCTTTTTCCGTAACCCTGGGCCCTAACCCTAGCCTGTGCACAGCCTGGATACACCCGGCTATGCACAGGCTACCAACCCTGAAGGAAACCCTGTTCTAAGTCACCAACACTATTCTGCATAAGTGCTGGATACCTGCGCGCGTGGATGCGACCCCGAGCGTTTCTACCCGCGTGTTCTCCCGCGCGCCTTCACGCAAATAAACCGCGCAAAGCAAAACAAGCGCCTGATACGATACCAGCGCCTGGTACGATGCTGACTGGACAGATAATCCGACCGTCAGGGGGTGGGGCGCGGAAAGAGCCTGAGGAAAAACCCACTTTTAAGTAAAAAGCGACAGATGCAAAGCGGGGACCAGTGGACCACTCTTTCGCAGAGGATTCTTATATTAAAAATATAAAAAATGGGCGGACTGCGCGCTCTTGCAATTCGGCGTCCCTATTTTCTCCACGCGTCTCCGAAACACCCTGTTAGCCATAACTAATACCATCGTTAAACGGATTCATCTTCGACTATAAAGCACGCAAACTACATATCACCAATTGAAATGAACGCTGAACAGACACGCCTTCCACATAACCTCCGATCCAACACGCCTTCCACATACCTCCGACCCAACACGCCTAGGCGCGCTGCAAGTGAACCACTCTTCTCATCCCCAATCCCTCAGCCGCTCCTCCGAAACGCCCTGTGAGCCAAATAAAAGCGAATAGCGCCGCGGGCAACTCTGTGGCTTCCGAGTCAAATAGCTTCTAATGCTAGTCACTAGTGTGCGAGCCTCTCCTCCCAGAGGCTTCTTTTTTTTGCCCGCGCCCGCCTCGCTTCCACGGAATTAGTAAAAAAAGCATCGTTCCCCGCGCGCTTTAGTAGCGCCCGCGCCTTCCCTGTCGCGCCTCCCTCCGAGCCAGAGAGCATGGGGAGAGGGAAATTAAATGCGCTAGAAAAAATGAAGCTTTCAAGCTATAGTTGCCTGCGGAGGAGGCTGCCGTATTAATGGTATATATAAAAGCGCAAAAAGCCTATGCGGAAGAGAGTGGATAAGGATTTGATTCAAGTCTACTCATCAAAGGTCTCCTCACGTGACCCTGGCGGGGAACGAGTAATTCCTGGAATTTAATCGCGGGGAAATCCGCGCTCGAGCTTTCACTTCTAAAATCGAATGCGTCACGGTAAAATTGGCGAGAAAATGATCGATCCCTTCAACGTATTGCTGAACAAAATCAGTCACGGACTAAGCGAAAAAAATTTACAAAGTCTCATTCACATTTGTGAAATACCTGACGGATATTCAGAGCGCATTCAAGATGGTTTGGCGCTATTCAAATACTTAATGCGCACTAATCGTATCAGCAAAGACAAGATTGGCTATCTACGGAACTTGATGAGGAAAATACTGCCTAAAAGATGCGATCTTGTCAACCTTGTGGATGACTATATCAAGAAAGAGTACCAGACTGTTGATGTGAGCTTGGTTTTAGAGGATTTCAGTCAGTCGTTACCCGAAGCTATGTCGCCCAATCCTGCTGTGCTTTCCGATGGCGATGGTTCAAACACCAGCAATGAGCTATTCAATTTAATCAATCAGTACATGTATTGTTGTTGCCGAAAGCTTCCGTCTTGCTTTTTGATAGTGCTAATTATCTTACTTGTATTTGCCATAATTTTGACCAGTGTATTCTGGTACGCTGATCGGTCAAATATCGATAGAAAGATAAAGAGCAATGAAGCTCTGAAGAATGCTGGTCAATACATCATCATTGCTGAATGTTTCCTGCTAGTTTTGGTTATTGTGGGCCTCTTATGGAAGAAAGGAATATACCGCCATGTTGGCTACGTTCAATTCGACAACACCACAGTACAACCCAATGCCCGGATTGAAGCTAATGGGAAAGGAAAAGTTAGTGCTCCAATAGCTTACAGAAATAAATATGGTTCTTCGTTGGACCCAGAGGCAGAGAATATCGGGGTCAGTCACGTCAGCATTGGTTTCATCGTCTCCCCTGGAGAAACTGTTGTACCACACGATGTATAGATAAACAGGAAAAACCCAGGATTTTTTAGCTAAACTAGTAGTTGAAGAACAGTCCCTCCTGGAAAAATACAAAATTTTATTAGGGGAGATTGTTGGACCGGGCACTGAGAAGACCCTGGGTACGAGGCACGTATTTTCGGGTGTAATGTTGTACGCAGGCTACTATGTATGGAACTATGGAAGCTGTAGAGATAATTTTTGATTGAGTTAATGTATTTTGTAATACATTTTGTAATATAAGTAGTATACCTAGTCAACTTGAATGAATGGTTTTATTTTGTAATAATGTATAAATTTACTCTTGATATATTACTGGTATAAAACATATTATCACCATAAATAATCACAATTCCTTGTAAATATTGAAGTGATAAACGTGCACAATACTATGAACTGAAATCACCAAAGTTGTTCATTGTAACTGTGTGTGAAAAACTAGTCTGAACTTGTAATTATTATCCAATTATTTTTATTAATTTTTAAATATATATTTCCATGGTTATGTATGTGTGTTGTGTTTAGTTTATCTTTTCTGCATTAAAATATACAACATTTTCGTTCCCAACAACTGAAGCACTATGCACAGTATTACCAGGAACTAAAATTATATCAAGAATAAATATGAAAGCTGCTAAGTTCTCAAAATACTACTGGATATAGTATATGAAAAAGAATTCAGAGAACTTCATTATGTCGAAAAATATACTTATAAGTAAGATTATTTGATGTAATGATGTCAAATAAATGTTTTACGCATGACCATCCGTTCTCCGACTACCTTGAACTAACCTGTTACAGCCCAACTTTAAACCCGCAGAAAGTGGGTCTTAAAGTTGGTTTTCTGCGGGCTACGACGCATGAGGCTTGAACAGACTTCAAATTATGCAAAATTGCACAGCATAAAAGTGTTGTGTTGCATGCGTTGGTGTACTGCCGAACTATAGTCGGCAGGTTGTCTAAAGGCTGGTTCTCATTTCAAAAAGTGCGCATACGATCCGCAGACTTGCGCATACAATACGCGGACTTGCGCATACGATCCACAGACTTGCGCATACGATACGCGGAGTTGCGCATACGATACGCGGACTTGCGCATACGATCTGCAGATTTGCGCATACGATCCGCAGACTTGCGCATACGATCCACAGTCTTGCGCATACGATCTGCAGATTTGCGCATACGATCCGCAGACTTGCGCATACGATCCACAGACCGCAGATTTTGATGAAGCATGCAGAAGGAAGTTATTTTAGCATAATCACGCGGTGCAGGATGTCAACTTTATTGAATACTAATCAACGCCCAAAGTGTTCTTGTCACAAGCGTTTACCACTTTTCCTTTTAACTTCCGTTGTTTGTTTTACTCCAACGCGTCTCATGGCCAACGCCGCAAGGGAAGAGCTCTGTAATTAACGAGATACACACACGTGGCGATATAACGTGTTAGTATAATACAATTTCCGACAAGCGATGCATCTCTCGGCCAATTAGTTATATGAAACCAGTACCGTGTTTTAGAAAATAAGCTGATAAAGTAGGTTGGAAAACTGTCGAAATGGTGTACTGTGTATGAGATCTAACGTTTCGCTCATTCATTTATACGTTTTACCCTACCCCACTGGTAAAAGCTCTTTATCCGTATAAATAGACGCCGACTACGACTTTATCGCGGGTCAGTGCGAGATGACGCAAGCATTTAGCGCAAAATTGACAAATCTCGTGCAGATTTATAGACACATGCATAATTACAGAGAGAAACTGTCAGTGAAAAGATTTGTGGGCTCGTAATCCTTACTCTTCTTTTTGTTTTTCCTTACTTAACATGCATCTAAACGGTCGAGATATCAGATAAGACCAGGCGAGCAAAACATTTTCTCTTTATATTTACAACAACACAATACAGTACACGAAGGATTAACCCACAATGCACTTCTGCTACAACGTTTACAACATGTTTTAGATGCATGTTACGGAGAGAAATCATAATAACCATAAATCGGGCCGATTAGTGGCAGTGGGTAAACGCACTTTGAAATTTCAATAAATCTTTCGCTTGTTAGTTTCTTGTGAGTCACTTTACCGCACTCGGACCACCACTCGGGTCTTAAAATAATTGAGGAGAAAGTGCTGCCTTTGCAATAATATCAGCAAATGGTAAGACTTTCGGGTCTTCTCGGATAGGCCCGCGGAATCTCTATCAGTTGGGCGTCTAGCCTGTTGGGGTATTCCGTTCACCCAAAAGAGTGATAAATCTACCCGGGTCATTACAGTTCATGAATTCATTAAAGCGACACGCGAATGGTGAATTAAAGTGATGACAGACTCCACAATTAAATCCCAAGAATCAGACAAGGCGTGGAATATAGTGAAATCCTATTGTAAACACAGCACTTATCAGGGGCCTTTCACACAACACTTGTCAGGGTCTTTTCCGTGATAAACAATGAGACACGCGCTTTGAAAGTATTTTGATTGAACTTAGAAATGATTTGAAAGGAACATCTAAAAGTTGACATCTAAAACATCTAAAAGCATCGCAGGGTCGCGGGTTCAATCCTGTTTCTCGATCCAGTCTTTTATGGAGATCAGTCTAGTGCCTAGTAAAATTGGGATAACCTATTACGTAAGTTATCAACCGGCATAATGAAAGTGATTTTCAGGGTCTCTCAAAATCATGCAATATACTATTCAAGCTCGGTGGAAGCCGTTTCTCAAAGTGGTTCTGCCTACAGCACGAGAAATTTTGGAACTGAAGCCGTAGAATATATTTGAAACTAGTACCATAGTCCCCTCGTGTGGGTCAGTCGGTTTTAAGAACACTCAATTGAAATAAAAGTGGTTTAGGATCAAAGCTGAAATAGCCAGTGTGCCGTTCCGCCATATGCAGCCTAATTGAGTATCACATATAATAAATCTACTAGTTCCAACCAATATCCTGTCACAAAATAAAGCGAATGTGTGTCCAATTTATTCCTGAACAGTTGCCATTGCCGTACATATTTAATTAGTTAGCTGAAGAGATCATCTTGCTCCTGTACTATTCGGCAAAGATTCACGAAGAGCAAAACAATATGGCGACTCCGGTACTAGCGTTATTTTAATTTGTAGTTGTTTAGTTTTATTGAACTAGCGTGCTGGCTGCTTTGTGGTCATTTTGCTATTAACTCTAACCCACGCGGTTTCTAAAACCAAATATTGTTCTCGGGTTTTGTGCTTATGACACTCAAAATATCCCATGTATATGTATAGATGCAAATTTCTAGCCTGAATGTGAATTGCAAAGTATCTCAGCTTTCTCTTTTATGATTTATCGACGATGTATAATTTGAATTTAATATGGGTAGCGGTTAGTTGTGTACACTTGTGCTCCGAAACTGCTCGCGATGTTGAGATGAAAGCGAACTCAGGAAGGAAAGGGAACAGCGTTAGTCTGCCATTCTTGTTAAACCTTTGACGATGTACACACACACAGTAAGTTATCTTTCGTTCATTGTTTTTTCCCGAGGTACATTTTCCCGAAATATCAGTCGCGGTCATGAGGCATTTCAAGGTGTGTTTTTTTTACAAAGACATGTTTCAACAGAAACTCGATAGCTTCCTCGTTCTTCGACTCTTATGTTCATATAAGAACCTCTCTGGTTTCTATCAATGTCAGATATCAACACTATAGACCCAGGAAACTAGCTCATTCCTTCCGCGGTAGTTTAGTTTGGCGACGTGGCAATTATGGCTGTTGTTTGAACCCGAACCAAAATCCGAACCCCACCTTGAACTAGTTTCGCTGACATTTACTTCGTTTTTTTCTTAATAAATGTTCACTTTCCTATCCGATTGTTCCTAGGTGACTTTTCGTTTCTTTTCTGTTAAGAAAATCAGGATTTAAAACCACGTAATTTTCTAGTCTATATTTGCCTGCATATAATAGCAGCCATGTTGTATTCAAAACTAATACAATCCTCGTAAGAAGTTACTAGACAATTAGTGCTTAAAACCTAGTATCTTTTATTTCGATCGAAGGTTTCGCTATCGTGTATATGTTTTCGCGAGTTCTGTTGCAACGCCGCCACTGCTGTTGCGAACACTCACAATGCCGGCACACTGTTTATGAATCTTTAGTGAGCTATCATCGACATTTATAGTTGTGTCGCCTCGATCAATTTCCCTGAAGTTTTAATAATACAGTAAACTTGAATGCTTCTATTGATTTCTTTCCAAATTAAAAGTTTAAAAGAGTAAACACGCCTTTCATCCGAATCGGTTCTCTTTCGGCGTCGAACTAAAAGCTATAACATCTTTGGGGTGGCCACGTTGCCTTCAAGGGGCTATCGTTGTGGAGATGCACATGAGGTTATGCTAATATATAAATATATGCGATATATACACAGATGCGATATATACATATACATAAATATATATAAATATATATAGCAAAGTGAATAAGTGGTAAACTGCCAAGATTTTTAGTAACGAAACACTGACGTTTCTTATTCTGATAAAGGTCTCCGCTCGAAATCAGTATTTCGTTCCTAAAAATCTTGGCAGTTTACCACCTTTTCACTTTGCTATATATCGAAAACACTGTCTACGCAGCACTCTACTTTTTTTAATATATATATATGTTGAGAATTCTGTGGAGAATTCCTACTTGTACTATATTAATCTTTGTTCTTCATCACAAATCAAAGATTGACATACTGACAGCTTTACTCGTGTTTTGTGAATGCGAGAAAACCAACAACGTGTGACGATTAAAGAATTTCAAAACGCCACATTTCCACATGGGGGTTCAGTTAGTGTTATATGGGCATCAAGGGCATTCTGTCAACACTTTGAGATTTAAAGACAGATTAAAAGGCGAAACGTTTAACACCTTTTAAGCATTTCTTCCTGGGTGAGTTAGAGTTTTATGACAACAACGTGGCGAGACTGATTATTGATTATGAAAGACAAAGATCTTAGCAGTTTGATGTACATGTGAATGCATGACAGGTTTCTTTGGTTTCTTTGCATGAGGCAAAACCGGACGTTGAATATGAATGGAAGCGGCGTCGTTGCTTTTTATTAAATCTGACCAGATATCGAAATTAATAACTTAAGCTCAAGTTCCGCTCATGCCTTTTGATCGGAGAGAATTTATTTGTCGCGGTTAGTTCAACGCAAAACAAACAGACCGAGACGAGCGTATCAAAATTGCATTAAAGACAATATCTAAGATACTTTACCATAATCCATCAATCAACTAATGCATTCACGATCGCTACCCTTGGGGGTTTCAACAAAATAGAATATTTATGCGTGGGCGAAAACAAAAGCTTTGCTATGCCTTCAATTTCCTCTTGCTATTCCAATTGCGTTGGGAGCATAGCTCATTTGTAATTCGGGTAATGAGTTTTCCCTGGACAATACACGCTAGATATGTGTGTGACCAATGAGACACGTTTTAAGTGCGTCATTTCCATTAGTCTTGGCGCTCTTATTTTTTTACATGTTCCCTGATTGGCTAGGGAATATGTTGACCAATCAGAATCACTTATTGGGCGTAACCTTCGGCAAATTAAGATTTAATGAGATGTCACTCAACAGCATGTTTGCCAATCACATGTCAGGAGCATCACATGTCGTACGAACACGTTGTCTGTGGCTAGCGGCAGAAGGAGAGAGCTCATTGAATAAGTTAGAAGCAGAATGGCAGCTAGTCAAGCTCCTAATGCATATTCAACTACCGTTATTACATCTTCGAATGAGCACCAACTACCGAGAATGAGTTCTCCACCTTCAAGCATGGGGCCCGTCACTACCATCGCGTACATGCGCGACGACAACAACTCAAAGGCGATGACATTCGAGAATCTAGCTCCACAAAGTCAGAATTCTCATATTGGCGAAACCCGAATTGGTCCTTCTCTAACAACACTTACAACTCCACATCAATGGGTAGTCACCGACCAACAAGGCAACTCCGTCGGTTGGCCTACGAATGTCGTATCGAGCACAGCAGAAATGAAACCGGTGTTACGAGAGGACGGTAGTATTATGACGACTTCGGCTCTGCAGAATCACAGGCCGTTGTCGAACAGTAACGTTATTATTGATCAAGCAGCAAGATGGACGACCATCTCCCATGCTCCGATGGCTACTGGTGAACACACAAGAATTCAAATCAATCCAGCAACCATACTCTCGGCACCACACGTGAACTTTGCTATCAATGGCAGTGTTCAAGCAAACCAAATGGGGCTCCAAAACCATGGGCAACAAATGCGAGACACAACGCTCTCCATCGTACAGCCTGGCTCCTCGGAGAACTCCTCCACCATCGACAACACACCGACTTCTGATGACCTCGAGAGGTTCGCGAAGATGTTCAAACAGAGACGAATAAAACTTGGGTTCACCCAAGCCGACGTTGGTCTAGCTTTGGGCACACTCTACGGAAACGTGTTCAGTCAGACAACCATTTGTCGATTCGAGGCGTTACAGCTCAGCTTCAAAAACATGTGCAAGCTGAAGCCATTGCTACAGCAGTGGCTAGAAGAAGCCGACAACACTACAGGCACAACTTCAGCCACTGACAAGATCGCTGCGACTGGAAGAAAACGCAAGAAGAGAACCAGTATAGATATCCAAGTCAAAGGAGCCTTGGAGAATCATTTCTGCAAACAATGCAAGCCAAATGCCCAAGAGATCGGACAACTCGCCATGAACCTTCAGCTGGACAAAGAAGTCGTTAGAGTTTGGTTCTGCAACAGACGACAAAAGGAGAAACGAATGACATCGGCTGTGGTTCGCCCAGAAGACGATCGTACCCGTCCCTCAGCCAGTGTCATTGTCCCACATCAAATTATCCCTCATCAAATTGTCCCTCATCAAATAGTCCAAGGAGTGTAACTTTTAATTTGAGTACTGAACTAAAACATTGGCATGCTATTGATAAGAACTTGTCGAACTAGGAACTCACTGTTCTTGTAGATTTACTCTCGTAGATAAGTTCAAGGCTAACTTAAAAACTAAAAGAAGGTCCCTATTCTAAAAAAACTCGCAGAAACCGGGGTGAATGTAGTCAGAATTTATCCCATCAAAGCAAACAAGATTCACGTTGTTGTATACACCCAACGAGATGGGTGTCGCCATCTCTGGAGCTTCGTGCTTTGTCTCGGAGCAGTTTTTTGTTGTACTGATGTTAAACCGAGAATGGCCGAGATCTACCGAGCCATTTAACGAATATCGTTTGTAAATATACATATTTATAGTGTGGAGAGAAAGGCTGGTTCATTGGTGTATTATGTGTATTCATAAGTATTAAGTTTGATTCTGCGGAGAATTGTGTAGAAGATGTTAACCTCCACGAAGGTTTCACCAGTGTAACAAAAGACGAAACGCTAGCCGCAAAAGAAAGTTATTAATACCGCTATTTTATCCCTATATGTTTTATTTGAATATATTTACTGGCTAAGATCAGAAAATCTTTAACCGTGGTTGTTATTTTTGTTTTGCTTGTTCAATTTAATCCGCGACAACGTTTTAAGGCGCCGTCTTCTTCGTTAAATATCAAACTGCCATAATTCTGTGAAGAAGCTTCGCGCTACGGGAAACTCAGAACTATTAGTTCTCGAGAAATCAAAGAGTTGTACGTTATATTTCTAAGCACTTCATGCCGTAATCTCTGGCTGAATTTATTTGGCAGTCTTGATGTATGCAAATAGAAACAAATTTCCTCATTTATATTCTTCTTTCTCCATATATTATTCTGAGTGCCCGAACAACACTAGACCAAAATTTCCATTTTCAAACCAAAATTTGTCAACAATATCACGATGAAAGACTATTGGGTCTAAGGCTTCCAGTTCTACGTAGAAACCATTGATTATTCTTCTTTAGTGAACAAGTAGGAACTTTTTAGGATACGTTTGTTCGATTAAAATGCGTTCGTTAGTTTGTTATTCGCGTGGCAAGGGTCGTCGAAGTACGAGGAGCGAGAGGAACAAACACTCTTAATGCATGCTCATTAATCTAAAAGATGTCACCGAAATTTCAACGGTATATACAGCGTTACTCTCAAAGCCTAATTATTTTTCGTGTTGTGTTTTGAACCGATGGTAGTTATCTCAAAAAGTATTAGTTTTATTCTGAATTTACAATAGCACGAAGATGAAACTTGTGCAGCATTGTAC
This sequence comes from Chrysogorgia sp. JL179-B06, assembly GCA_035772405.1. Lineage (NCBI taxonomy): Eukaryota > Metazoa > Cnidaria > Anthozoa > Scleralcyonacea > Chrysogorgiidae > Chrysogorgia > Chrysogorgia sp. JL179-B06. The sequence continues at coordinate 268,068 of JAYKKM010000084.1, forward strand.
CGAAAGCACTTCCGACTGGTACCTGTTGTTTGGCGCCAAACATACATTGCGCTTCTTTTGAATGGAGTAATATGATACCTTGGCTCTTTTAAAGTTTACATCTATACTCTCAGTTGAGAAACTGATACTTAGCCTGCTACTAAATCATATTTTGATGCTTCAATAGAGCTTATATATCCCGATAAAAAATCCATGTTCTTTGGAATGAGTCGTGAAGAATTATGTCGGCCATATTTGTTGTGGTTGCAATATACGCGACGACGATTGTTTTAGCTTTAGATTTGCTTCGCAGGAGATTCTATATATTCTTTATGAGAAATATAACTTCCAATTTCTTCCTAAGAGTAAAATTGATGATTTAAGACGTTCTTAGAAATGGAAAATATATTAAAAGCAAAACTACAAAGCATATAAAGTAGTCTCAGACGAATGTGACAATGTGTAGAACTCGCTAGTATACAGGCCGTGTTTCCTGAAAACATCTAATCTGTACAAAGTGAAATTTCCATGACCTATTTTACATTTCGCGAGGGGAAATAATGACATATTTAAATGAAGGTAACTGGAATATCGTGTCCTTTATATGTCGTTGTTTATCTCTTAGTTGTAATTGTAATGGTAATTCGTATTTGCTTATTCCAATGTGTGAAGCTATCCAATACAATCTTAAAATTGAAAATAATATAGCAATGATACAATGGCTGAAATTTCTCGTGGCCATAACAAACGGAATAAAAAAAAATTGATAAAGAAAGAATCAGCAAATCAATGGAATAGACACGCAATGTAGAAGATAGCCATTCAGTTTCGTCACGAGTTTCCTTTTAAAACTAACAAATAAATATATAGGCATAAACGTTTTATTTCTTTGTTGTAAATCAACTATGAAAAACTATTATTTGATTCAGAATTTATTAGCCGTACTTTCTAATATGTAATATTACACTACAGAGAGTAACCTGTTGTTTTTTATTTGTTTGTTCTATAGGTTTAAGACAACCTGATTGTGTTACAGAATGATATTGACTGGAGAGACATAAAAGATATCTAGGATCGACCATGGATCCTGAAGATGGTCTCAGTTTAACTTTATCAAGGTCAAACCAGCTTAAGGATTATTCAATCAACTCAAGCATGTTGGAGGTGGTGACCCTTCAACTCATCCTTGAGCCACAACTCACAAGGTTCCATGTAGTCCTATATGTTGTACTTACTGAATACTATAGTATCCAACTTGTTACTTTTATAAGTCTCCAACAGCTCTACTAACCTTTGAAACTCATACTCCAACTGAACTACAAGATCATCCAACTCACAACCTTTGATACTCTAGTTCAACACTCCCAACTGAACTACAAGATCATCCAACTCACAATCTTTAATACTCTAGTCCAACACTCTACCAACTGAACTACAAGATCATCCAACTCACAATCTTTGATACTCTAGTCCAACACTCTACCAACTGAACTACAGGATCATCCAATTTATAATCTTTGATACTCTAGTTCAACACTCTACCAACTGAACTACAAGATCAACCAACTCACAATCTTTAATACTGCAGTCCAACACTCTACCAACTGAACTACAAGATCATCCAATTCACAATCTTTGATACTCTAGTTCAACACTCTGCCAACTAAACTACAAGATCATCCAACACACAATCTTTGATACTCTAGTTCAACACTCTACCAACTGAACTACAAGATCATCCAATTCACAATCTTTGATACTCTAGTCCAACACTCTACCAACTGAACTACAAGATCATCCAACTCACAATCTTTGATACTCTAGTCCAACACTCTACCAACTGAACTACAAGATCATCCAACTCACAACCTTTGATACTCTAGTCCAACACTTTACCAACTGAACTACAAGATCATCCAACTCACAATCTTTGATACTCTAGTTCAACACTCTACCAACTGAACTACAAGATCATCCAATTCACAATCTTTGATACTCTAGTCCAACACTCTACCAACTGAACTACAAGATCAACTGAACCAACTCACAATATTTGATATTCTAGTCCAACACTCTACCAACTGAACTACAGGATCATCCAACTCACAACCTTTGATACTCTAGTTCAACACTCTACCAACTGAACTACAAGATTATCCAACTCACAACCTTTGATACTCTAGTCCAACAGGATAATCAGAACTCTATTGATTGTAAAAGATAGCGTAACCGTTAAACTAAAATAATTTCAATTAATCAAATAAACTGTCACAAAACTGATTTTGGTGTCTCGTGTACATGCGCACAACGCGCACGATGCGCACATTATTCTAAATCCGCTGACCACATGTCGTTGACTCATTTCCCGCAGTTTGCTTGCAGCGGAGATAGTGAGTGTGTATATGTTTATATAATCTTCAATCCATTTACATCCTCATATATACTTCAGCCTTCTGATGCGAAATTGTGGAAAATAAAAGCGCGTGTGTTGTGAAAGATTTCACAGTTGCTGTTATTTGGAGGCCTTACGCTCATCAAAAGATTATTGGTTAGGAATAGCCCGTCATTGAATCGCTTGTATATATTAGAGTTGGGATTTCGTAAGTAGATGTTAATCTATTGCGCTTTAAAATTGAGAAATTGCAAAGGTATTTTAGAAATCGTTTTTATTTGTGCTACTTTTTGTAGCTATGTTCTGAGTCCAGTTTCTCTTCTGGTCTGCGCTCAGATACGCATTTAATATATTTCTCTAAAATACTGGGTGTTTATAATAACATGAGGCTGGTCAGAGTTGAGGTTGGAATAACTTTTAGTTTGGCAGGATGTTGTCCATGCTGGTTGCTTACATAGATCCTGAGTGCCTGAAATTCATTTCACACTTACTAGACTGAGCTGAAGTTCTGAACACTAAAGGACCACCTGATTCTGGACTGATTGTAAACAAGATCCTATACAGTATTTATAAGTAATACCACTGACATGAGGGAAATTAGGAGGATTTGTGGAAGTTCCAACAGTGAAGCCTGCTTCACAAATCCTCCAGAGACTTGAGGGGCATTTAATCACTGATTTCCCGACATGTCATGGTATTATAGTTTGTAATACCATGATTGACGAGGTAATATAATAATTGTCTTGATTAAATGATTACGTGTTGTTTGGATGTTTGCTCATTTCTCATGCATGTTAATGCATGCAAAATTAGAAATTTGACTGGTTAGCATGTGAATTACAGATTAAATTGCCTGGATGAGAACAAAAGAAACCGAGGCAATCCTGGTATTGACAGTAATCTCATTATATTTCTAATCGTCATGTATGTATGTGAGGCAGGCCTCATGTAAACAAGAGCTGAAATGAACAAATGCTGGCTGGCTTGAGGTTTGGCCAGCCTTGTGCAAACACTCGAGAACTAGAAGTTTGGCGGGGTGGGGCGGCGGGGTATATGTATCCTATCCCAAAAATTATGACCAAATTGCCTTTGTGGCATCATCAGCATTATTCTTATGGGAGTAGTGTGAGCAAATGAATAATGATGTCCTTAACAATTTGCAAAAAGATCTTAGCAATATCTGCTGGGTGATACCAGAAATTTTGAAACAATACAATCACAAGTTATATTCAAATGAAGCCAAAGTACAAATGGATTGTTATTGATGTTATTTTCTTTACCACCAGTTTTCAACCAGCTAGTATTGAACAAGATGGCTCTTAAAAGTCCTGAACCATCCATCGCCCATGAGTTACCTGTTACCATGCCAACCAGCAAGGCTTTCTCTACCATCGACAAACCAACACCAAGTTCAGACGACCTGGAAACCTTTGCCAAATTGTTCAAGCAAAGGCGAACAATGCTGGGGTTCACTCAAGCTGATGTTGGTCTTGCCCTTGGTACATTGTATGGAAACCTGCTTAGCCAAACAACAATTTGCCGCTTTGAAGTTCTTCAGCTTAGTTTCAAGAAAATGTGCCAATTGAAACCATTGCTGGAGCAATGGATGAACGAGGCAGGTAAGAAGGCAAACACAATGGTCGGCAAAAAAAGAAAGAAACGAATGAGCATTGACAGTAAGATGAAAGACGTTCTTGAAAGTCATTTTCAAAAACAAGCAAAGCCTGTTGCAGAAGAGCTGAGTAAGATTGCTACAGAGATACAGGTCGAGAAAGAAGTTGTCAGAGTTTGGTTCTGTAATCGAAGACAAAAAGAAAAACGAACGATGTTGGCATATGAAAACTCGAAGAAAACCCACGTACCAGTAGATACACTAACACCACCAATTAAAACTGTACCAGTAGATCCTTCGAAGAAAACCCACGTACCAGTAGATACACTAACACCACCAATTAAAACTGTACCAGTAGATCCTTCGGGGAATGGTAAAACACCTCAAATTAAAACTGTACCAGTAGATCCTTCGGGGAATGGTAAAACTCCTCAAATTAAAACTGAAGTACCTGTAGATCCTTCAGTGTATGGTAAAACTCCACCAATAACAATTAAAATGGAAGTAGAACAAGGAGTATGTACTTGTTAAAAACATGAGATTGCCATATTAGTTGGTCAGACTGTGGTTAGGCATAATGTTGAACAGTGCCATTTAGGCAACTGTAAATTTAAAAATGTGATATGTAGTTCATTTATGCACCAACAGTGCATCATTTTTATAATCTTTTAGAAAACGTAAAGTGAGTTTTTTATATGAATACTTTGCTAGTAAGTTACTATACTTAAGCCCTGGCAGTATCAGCATGTATATTCTCCTTAATGGTCTCCAAATATTTCTTATAGTACTAGTTGGGAGAATTAGAGTTTCTCACTGGCTGAAGTGTGAAAGATGCGATCAGAAACAGATTTCTCACCCTGGGGAGAGGCGCTATGCTCTTAAATAGGCATGCGCCTCATTGAGATATATAGAATCTTTTGTCTTTTTGCTGCCAGTGTGGTGATTGATAGTCCCCTCCCAAATGCAGTTGGGGACAATGGGTGCTATGTTATGTATTACAGTAGCATTGATGTATTTGATATTTTGTTAGAAATATGTTAGTAAAGGCACTGCTGCACTTGCAGCAGCAGACTTACATGTTGCGGCAGACTTACACGGCAATCCAGTGTGAGAAGTTGTTTTAAAACCATGTCAGTTTATCTTTGGTGATCATTTCCTTTATTCTCATTACTTCTATTCTCATTACTTCTATGCTTGATTAACCATTGATGTTATTAGGAGAAGTTAGATGTTGATCAGGGGTATAAAGGTTAAAGAGCTACTGTAATACAGAAAATTTAAAATTGTATTAATTTGCTTCAATATTACTTTGGCTACCCCTGTTGATAGCACTGGTAATACTATATGCAAATGTTTTAAATTATCCCTTGTTCTTGTGTGTTTTATAATTATTTTAAATTACATGTATATACATTATGAGAATTACCATACGTATTCCATATATGGAAGGTTGGAGGTTATGAAGAGCACATACGCAGCCCTAACGAGCATATACGTTGCCCTGACGAGCAAATACATTGCCCTCGTACCAGCCCACTGTATGTACGCAATTATTGGGATTGTTAGCACGTTACTGAGCGCATGTGTCTAAGAGTCGATTTCTAATCCCACATGCTTAGTCTCTCTTATGAGTCTAGTTATTAAGGACTACACAAGTAAGGGAGTCGAGGATGGGGGTTCGAGTAAGGGAGTCGAGGGTGGGGTTCAAGTAAAGTTGGGTCATTTCGTGAATACCAAGAACAGGAGGCTGGTACAAAGGTAATGAAGTTGCTATCCACAAACAAGCAATAAAGGCTAATTTAGATGCACATAAAAGAATATTAAATTGGCTGCCATTTTTGCATAGAGTCTATTGTAATGCATAATTATTGATTGAATTAATTAGTAATAGTTTAAAAGAACTTAATTATTACAATTAATTTGTTATTTAGAATTATTATAATTAATTTGCATGCGTGTAAGAACAGTTCTAGAATTTGACACTAGCTTAATGTAAAAAATGGCCTTTTTGTATGCTGCATAAACATTACGACTTTTAACGACGATTAGAATATTTTTAAAATTTTGAAAATATTTAATTTTGCTGCGCTAAATGCGCTAGACCATAAATGTATCCACACGACAGTCCGCTGCCCACAGATTCTCGAACAGCCTGTTGGGAAGGCTCAGTGTGCTCGTTCGTTCTTTCTTTTGCTTGAAATCAAAATGGTGAGTGGTTTTACTTTCAATCTATTTCATCGACCAAATATCTCGTGCTTTTCTTTAATTTTATGCCTAAACATTGATCAATGGATGATTAAAGAGTCCACAATTTCCAATCTTTTCTAGCCTCGCGGTCCGAAGAAGCATTTAAAGCGCCTCAATGCGCCAAGTCATTGGATGTTGGACAAGCTTAGTGGAGTATTTGTAAGTATATCTTATCTATAGTTTATAATTGAGTAGTTGAGTTAGATTTCTGGTTTTGAATAATAGGTTTACTACTATTATTTAATATTTTCTTCTTGATTATTTCTGTGTTTGAGTGACCAAGTATTCTTGTTTTGTTTTTAAAAAATAATTGTTCAATTTTTTCTTTCCAATATTTGTTTTTATTTCAGGCTCCTCGTCCATCTCCTGGCCCCCACAAATTACGTGAATGTCTGCCCCTGATAATCTTCTTGAGAAATCGTCTCAAGTATGCTTTGAACTATGACGAGGCCAAGAAAATCTTGAAGAAACGTCTGATCAAAGTTGATGGGAAAGTGAGAACTGATCTCACCTTTCCAGCAGGATTTATGGGTGAGTTCTTTCTGAAATATTTGCATTATAACTCAACTGTGGTAGCAACAGATCTGTATGCAATGTTGAAGAAGCAAAAGTGGAGTGTCAGAATTGACAGAATATATATATTATTAGACCCGAACATCAAGGCTTTCCAGGGTTAAATTTTATTGAGAAATAAAAAATGTATCGCATGTGATTATCGTGTTATAATGGCACAAGAGATGCGTGTAAAACACAAGGCAATAGCCAAGTGTTTAATAGCTTCTTGAGTGCCGTTATAACTCAATAATCACGCAGTGACAAAGTTTTTTATTTCTTTTATATAATAATAATATTAAATTATCAATAAAGCAAAGAAAAATGCAGATTTACCTGCTATAAGAGGCGTTGCTATGTAGCTTTTGTCAACATGACGTTGGTAATTTCATTTTCAGTGATGAAAATGCACTCAAACATGCAAGTAAAACATTTCAAAAACTACAAAATCCAGTCCAGGTATCATGTTAGCCATACATCATTGTACATTTCAGCTCAGTAGCCAATCACAGTGTGTGGTCTCACTCATTTACTCCTGGTTATTTTATAATCAAAATTATGGAATTCTTGTGTATTTTTTATTATAATATCTTATTTTTTCTTAACAAAAAGATGTGATTACTATTGAAAAGACTGGTGAGAACTTCCGTCTTCTTTATGATGGAAAAGGAAGATTTACAACACACAGAATCACTGGGGAGGAAGCCAAAGTAAGTCTAACTTTTGTGAAGAAGAAAACTAAACATTGTGTCAGAATTATGGTCTTATCTTTCATCATTTCTTATGTTCTAGTACAAGCTGTGTCGTGTGAAGAGGGTTGCTGTTGGTGCCAAGGGAATCCCATACTGTGTAACACATGATAGCCGCACAATCCGATACCCTGATCCAAGTATAAGCATTCATGATACTGTGAGAGTAGATATAAAGAATGGGAAAATCACAGATTATATCAAATTTGACAATGGAAACTTGACGATGATTGTTGGAGGTCGTAACATGGGTCGTGTTGGAGTTATTACTCACAGAGAGAAACATGCAGGTCTGTTAATGTGTTGTGATAGCTTTTGGTTAGTAAAACCTGAGATTACGACCACTCTTGTTGCCAGAGAAATGTGGTTGTAAAGACAGGAATGCAACCATGTTTTGAGACACTATTAATATCAGACATAGTTTGATGCTACTCTGGCTTTAAAAAGTTTTTTGAACATAAACATTACTGTCCATGACCCAATGTTTCAATCTAGTGTCTTCATCAGGGGTGAATTAATGGCAATTATTTAATAAAATAGGACAAATCTTATCCTTCTAATGTTAATTTTCCTTTCAGGTTCTTTTGATATTGTACATGTAAAAGATGCGAAGGGCCATCAGTTTGCAACCAGGATGACCAATGTGTTTGTAATTGGAAAAGGCAGCAAGGAATGGGTCTCCTTACCAAGAGGAAAGGGTGTCAGACTAACAATTGCTGAAGAAAGGGATCGCCGTCTGGCCGAGAAAGTCAAGCATTAGTTCAAACTGTGTAAATGAAAAAATAAAATAAATTCAGAAACTAATCGTTGAGTTATTAATGTTCTGTGTATGGCAAGAAAAGTTTGTTTGTAGAGACCATAGAAACTTCACAAATTTGTTTCAATGTTTGCAATAATATCAGCAAATGGTAAGACTTTTGGGTCTTCTCAGATAATGACCTTAAATTGCAGGCTCTTGGAATCCCTGTCAATTGGGCTTCACCTAAGAGTGATAAATCTGATAAACTGAACTAAAAAAACATTGATTTGGGGGTCTGTTAATATCTTAGGTGTATGTCCCAAACAAACAAAAAATATATTTGTTCCCAGGCTCTCACTCGATATCCTCTTTAAAAATCCCAGGCCTCAAAATCGCGCGGGCTGAGAAAGAGGACTAGGAACTAGTCTGAAAAACCCTTAGTATCGCGAAAGCATAGAATAAAATGTATTTCTAATCGCAAGAAAAATGTAAAGAAAAGCATGTTTATTCTAGTGGGTGAAAGATGTGTTTAGTTTAATGAGGTAGATGAGGTCAAAAGAAAAACTTTGGCAGCGGTGGGATTCGAACCCACGCCATCGAAATGACTGGTGCCTAAAACCAGCGCCTTAGACCACTCGGCCACGCTACCTTGGTAATAAGACTACGTAAATAAATGGGTTAAAACGTTTTATAGAACTTTTCTCTATATTAATTTCCACAAGATTTTCTGCAGGTGAATTTAAATTTTAACTCCTAACTTCAAGTTCAATTTTGCGCTATCAATTTTTATTTCTTCACTGAGGCGGACTTTTGCACCATAAATTTGCAGTTTACTTTTAATTCCTTTCTGGTATTGACATCCACAATACACCATAAGCACTACAACACAAGTTTAATGCTTTATTTATATTTTATATACCGTCAAATATCTTTCATTAACCTGAGTATCAGGCCCACACAAGAGAGCCTGATACTCAGGTTACCATAAAACCTTTTAACACCAAAGTGAGGCTGTGATGTCATCAAATACCTGCTCTTGCAATAGCAGATTTCAAAAATAGTAAAGTGGTAAACTGCCAAGACTTTAAGATGTCACATCTTACTCTGTTGAAGGCCTCTACTCTAAATACCAGTATTTCATTACTAAAAATCTCGGCAGTTTACCACCTTTTCACTTTACTATATATCCAAAACACTGCTATTAATTAAGATTATTTGTTTGAATGTTTCAACACTGCTTTGTGTCCCAGTATATTTGCATGCCAAGTATCATGGGTATTTCATATTCACTTGGAATATGCCTTGCAGAAACACATCGGCCATCACTGCATTGCTGGTATAGTACACCTGTATTCTGGATGGTGTCTTTTCAAGAGAAAATTAACTTGAAATCACCTAAAAAGATTAAATTGAACAGTCATTATGGTTGCTTCCACATAAGTAGACTTGGTATGGGGGGGGGGGGGGGGGGGGGGGGCGTGAAAATTGAAATGGTGTGTGATAACCCTCAGCCTTATCCTTGTTCGTCCATCATACTCTGATTTGTCTTGATAAAAGCAGGTTATAAGAGCACACATCTACCTTTTTCAGCTCCCACACTGACTTGACCACCACCCCAAGTGTCGTTACCCCACCAACTGAGATCACAGTCCCCCAACCAAGGGCTCTCATCGCTAACTTTGCCCCGTCTTCATGAACATTGCCATAAAATGATTTTGGAGATCGCTTTTTTACCGAAGCTACGGCCACACCAAAGCCACCGATTACTGATGCAAATGTGACACCGAGAAAAAACGCTAATTTCGCTTTAAATTCGCCAGATTCTGAAATACTCTGCTTATCTTTATTGTCAATAGAGTCAGCCATATTCGTTGATACAGTAAACGAAAAACTAGCCCCCCTGATACATATATCGTGTTTATCGATATCAGGGGGGTACATGTAATACTCAATTTTGGCGCCAATGAAGGAAATGGCAGCAACTTTTGTTACTACAGTAAAATATGTTGGAGAGAAAATTTCTACAGTTCGTTGGAGTCCAGCAGATCATCTTACTCCATCTAAAACATTTGCCAGTGGTGGGTGGGATAACCAGGTATGATTCATACATATATTTTTGTACATATATGTATTATATTATATTATTATATATTATATATATATGTATATATAATAATGATATATAATATCAGTGGCATAGCTAGGGTTTCAGGGGCCCCGGTTTAAGAGTGAGGGCTTTTGTAGTCGCGTGTCCAGAAATTTGGGACAGTCAGCGGAATAATCCGTTGGCTCAGATTTTGCTTGCTTGGGGCCCCTGGACATTCGGGGGCCCTGGTTCAATGAACCGCCTATTGCTATGCTACTGTATATTATACATATCAATATATATATACACACTTAAGAAATAGAAAATGACCGCCTGTGTTTATTATATATATAGCCTGATGAGTGAGTTTGGGAGAAATTTGAAAATTTATTAAACCCAAGCCGCAGGCGAGTGTTTACAATACATAAGTACTTTCAAATTTGACCAAACTCTCTCCAGGTTATATAAACACAGGGCATCCATTTTCTATTTATTTTATAAAATAAGACCGAAATATGCTGTGATGTCACAACCATGTTTGCATAGCCTGATAGTTTATATCACACAGTAACTGACCAATCACATCGTCTGTGTAAGACATGACTTATTTTATAGATTACAATATTACATATATTTTAAGATTTATACATAATATACTGCTGGATACATTATTTCAATAGCTTGAATGGTTTGCTTTTTTTAGGTTAATAAGTTAAGTTTATGGAGTATTGAGGAAGTTGAAAATAATGGTCAAGTATTTTCACCTCATGAACCATATGTAATAACTGAAATAAAACACGAGGGAAATGTTACAGATATTAAGGTAGAACATTAAGATATGTGATTGCTTTTATTAACAGTTGATATCTTTGAATAAACTGTTTGAATAAAAGCTCTAGCTGTTACATTAAAAAAATATAGTTTTTGGATTCTGAACGGCTCTTAACTTCATCATCAAGTGGTGGTGTTATCCTGCACAAATATGACAGTCAAATTAAGGTAAAAGTATAGCTACCCATGTAATGGAGTGTCTATTCTAAAACATATGTTCACTTACATATGATTTGAAATCTGCATAACACTGCAATTTGGTAATTATATTATGTGAAGTAATATAATTATATTAAGTAATTAATATAATTATATTAAGTGATATTATAATTAAGTGATATTATAATTATTAAGTGATATTATAATTATATTAAGTGATATTATAATTACATTAAGTGATATTGTAATTATATTAAGTATATATTATATCACATATTCTGAGAGATAACATACTGAGAAATTTAATTTAATTTACATGTATATTAATTATAGAAATGACTATACATATACAATACTAGATATTACAGGAACATGCATACATGTGTTTTTTTTGTCAATTGATATTTACAGCTATTAGCATTGGTAAACTTACATATACAATAGTAATTATACTTCACACAAAAGAAAGTTAAAGATATATAGTATTTTATTGTCTTCAAGGAATATAGTTTTTTATTATCTTTAATTATTTAAGATGAACTTTTTCATTAATCTAGCAATTGGCTGTATCTCACAGTTGGTCTCATCTTCATCATCATAACAATTCCTTGAGTTGTTCTTGTACATGCCTTGCAACGAATCCCAACCTACCAGACTTTGTAAGTGCAGGTGAAGATGGGAGAATTGTTGTGTTACGTTTGGATCAGAGGCAACCTGTTAGAATCATAGGTATTCAAATTCATCAAAACATCTTGTCATTTTTATATCACCATCTCTAATTTACAGTATGTTAGCACAACAACAAATTGATCTTTTATACTCTCTTCCATTCTTCTAAGATTCAGCTGATTGTACAACAATATCTGGTGCAAAGTTTGTCAAATCATATGAGATAGTTACTGTGAATTGCATTGGTCAGTTGAAGCTCTGGGACTTGAGACAAAAGGGTGATAAACCTGTGAAAGTAATGTTACTGTAAGTTCTTTCAATGCTACAGTACAGATTTACATGTTAACAAATACTACAGTAGAACCATAGTCATTTGTATTTATCTAAGGAGCTAGATTCCAAGCATTTAAGCTCAGCATATGCAGTTTTGGAGTTAACCTTTAACATTTTTCTCAACAGAAGTGGATGTCGTGTCCCTTTATTGTGTGTTGATAAACATCCAACTCAGCCCCACTTGATTGCAACAGGTGGGCAAGATGGAGTGTTGGGACTTTGGGACATGAGACAAGAATGTTATCCTGTGGCTCTACTGGAATCACATTCTGCTGAAGGTGAGGACATCTTTACACTACATTAATTTACACTGCATTAACTACAGTACATATGGGTACACTGTCCTACACATGGGTACACCACACTGCACATGGGTACATCACACTACATATGGGTACAATATACCATACTACATATGGGTACACTGCTACACATGGGTACACCACACTACACATGGGTACACCACAGTACACATGGGTACACCACACTACATATGGGTACATCACACTACACATGGGTACACTACACTACACATTGGTACACCACACTACACATTGGTACACTGTGCTACACATGGGTACACCACACTACACATGGGTACATCACACTACATATGGGTACAGTATACCATACTACATATGGGTACACTGTGCTACACATGGGTACACCACACTACACATGGGTACACAACACTACACATGGGTACATCACACTACACATGGGTATATCACACTACACATGGGTACATCACTACAAAATTCATTTTAAACTTTGTGTATTAAATTTTTCTTTCAGTTTGGGAAGTCATGTTTCACAACTCATACCCAGACCACCTCTTTACTTGCTCGCAAGATGGTTCTGTCTGCCAATGGAATGGTTCATCAATGAAATCACCTCCCATGGATATTAGCCGCATACTTAACCCCACCCTTAATGTCACGCAAAATGGCAATGACAACACTATGCATGGTGACCATGGCAATACAATGCCCTGGTTCTCAGCTGATGTCAACAAAGACAAAATTGAGACATTCTCATTATTACCAAATAATCGTCTACCTGTGAACTCTGTTGATATCAGTGCCTGTAACCTTGTCTGTGGCACTGATGGAGAGGCTGTTTATGTTCTTGAGAACTTAGACATTGGGTGATAAGGCTTTTATATGATACACAATAATGGTAACTCTGAATAACGTACATAAACATATTTATTGAGAGTTCAACGTTTGACAGCGTAAATTCTCAATAAATATGTTTACATTATTTGGAGTTACCGTGATTGTGTATTCATGTTATTTTGAACAATGGATGACATCAAATTTCTGTTTTGATGATAGAGCCTCGCTTTGGCGTCATCTTAGCTCAATGTGAAAACGAGGCTCGCATATGACATCCTTTATTAGCCAATTAAAATTCAGTAATTTTTCTCTGAATATTATGCTAGTGATCAACACTATCATGTATACTTCTTGCGAAGATTACTGTTAAAATGCAGATTTTCAAAAAAATAGCAATCTTGTTACCAGGTCCTTCGCCTTATGGTTGCGAGACAGACTGGGCACTAATGCGCACGTGCAGTAGATGATATTCCTTTTTCTTTCGACATGGGTTTTGAAAAGGTAACGTAGAGTTGAAGAGATTGAAAGAAATCATCTTTTCGTCGTTAAGAACGACATTTAAGACGTTCTTGTAGTAGGATAGCGAACCTTAAAGGCTCATTGAACAATAGGAAGCTTATAATACTGAGTTAAAATAACTTTTGCTTGATAAATTTGACTTATCAACCCCTTCAAAACGTATTTTGGCGTCCTTTTGGCTTCATAGATTGATAATAATACGAATATTCTATATAAATATACACCAACACTGAGGATTTGTCATTCATTACTTCGTTATTTTGTAGGTTTATATGTTCCTTTAGTTTTTGTATCGAAAGTAAAGACCAGTTTAGAATCTGAATTTCTGATAGCGATGTTTTTATATTTAATATAGATTATATTTTTTAACTATTTACAAAGGGAGATCATATTTTGCATTCTCATTTTACACACAGATAAAACTTCGAGATTAAATATGCTGCGTTAGTGCTTCATTTTTTGCGATTCTCCATTTATTAATTATTATCCACTATATCCTAGTGGATTCACTATATCAATGAATCCATGTCAGGAGCAGTCTTGGGTGCCCACACCCCATTGAATCGCAATGACGATGGTTTATTACCAGAAGTATATTTGCATCTTGTTAATAGATAACGTCATTATTGGTTCTATGAGGGTATAAATAGGGATCCTAACTTTACAACGATAACCCCTGATGAAGACAGTAGATTGGAGTGTCGAAATGTTGGGTCATGGACAGTAACTTTAAGTTAAATTCAAAAAAACAATTTAAAGCCAGAGTAATGTCAAACTATGTTTAGCATATATATTGTTATATATACATAGTATTATATACATATATTATATTATATTATATATATTATATATAACAACGATGGTACTTCCACGCCAGATATCTTGTATCCTACATGGAATCTTCCATGGCCAATGCACTTTTGTCTTAAAGGCCACAAATTTATTAATGGTTGACTTTGTTTCACTCTGACAAAGGATTCACTCAAAATGTTAGACTTTTATTTTCTATTTGTGGTTAGTTTCTCTTTAACATATATTATTCCTAACTTTTGTATTTTTAGCAAATTATAATTGACAGTTCAGGACATCTGTTGGGCCGCTTGGCCTCGATTGTGGCTAAGTCAGTACTTACTGGTGAGCACAAGAAGTTCTCTTTAGTAGATGTAAATATAGGGTACACCACTCCCTAGCTAATGGCCAATAGATATCAAATAGTAACGACTGATGCAATAAGACTGAGTTATGTGACTGTTTATCGAACCAAAATTGAGGCAAACAAACCAAAATTGACTCTCAAGGGATTCCTAACGACTCTATTGTTTGGAATGTAAGAAATTATAGCAAACTCAGACAAATATAGTAATAAAATGTGTTGTGCTGCATAGGCAGTGTAGAAATACAAATAAAATATATCTAAAAAGGTTGGTGTACTGCTGAAATAGCGTGTAAGTAGTCTAACGTTTTGAGCGCCTTTCAAAGAGCCTTTGAAGGCCCTTCGAAGTCAGCCTTTGCTCGAAACGTTAGACTACTTACACACTATTTCGGCAGTACACCAACCTTTTTAGATATTTGTTTGTATAATAATAATAATTTATTTTTATATAGCACCATTTCTACTAAAAAAACAATAGTATCAGGCAATCATACATACTGATGTAATTACCGCACTTCGCTATTGTGCTGTGGTACCTTGTGTGTAATATGGTTGTATAAAATATTTTAAATAGGTCAACGTATTGTGGTGGTACGATGTGAAGACATTAACATCAGTGGAAATTTCTACAGGAATAAATGTGAGGAACATAAAAATTATGAAATCATTTAGTGCTACTATAAGTACGATTGGCTGCTACTTTGTGTACCGTACATATCACATAGCGGAATATTACATCATTGAAATATTTAGTTTAAAAGTAGGGTTAGTATTCCTTTATTTCAGGGTTAGGACTAGAGTTTTTATTTGGGTTATGGGTTAAGGGTTTTTGTTCTTTTAAAGCTTCTGAATCTCGTGAAAATAACCTTGATGTGTCTGACGTAGTCTGTATCCATTGGTGTCCATTGGTGTGTGGTACACAAAGAAGATGCTGTACTATTCCTTAACCTATAATATTTTCAAACTAATACAAATCTGAAATGATGGTCATAATTAGTGGGTTGTGTTTTATATTAAGTGAAATATCTGGATTTCCTGAAGAAAAGAATGAACACCAATCCTTCTCGAGGACCTTATCATTTCCGTTCTCCAAGTAAGATTTTTTGGAGGACCATTCGAGGTTTGTAACAAATGATACTTACCATTTTGTTACTTATAAATAGGAAGCATTGTGATTTAACTTTGAAAATAAATAGTAATTTGTTACTGGTTTTGTTCTAGGGATGCTGCCTCACAAAACCAAACGTGGCCAAGAGGCCTTGAATCGTCTGAAAGTGTTTGAAGGTGTTCCTCCACCATATGACAAGGTTTAGAAAATGACATCTCTCCAGCTCTGGTAGCCATTTCTATCTGTACTGAGCAATATTACATATGTTCAATTTATTTGCAATATTTAATTCCTGTAGGAAAAAAGAATGGTTGTTCCATCGGCCCTTCGCGTTATTCGGTTGAAACCGGGCCGTAAGGTAACAAATCTTGACTATTTTCATCACTAAGCACTGTCTTTGTTTCTTTATATTCACTGTCTCTAAATGACGTCAGTGCCCATGTTTGTCCGCATTTACCTATAATTATTGTGGCCATAACAAAAGAAAATAGCTCATTTGTGGGTCAAATTTTGTTTGTCCGCATTTTGAGCTATTAATAGCAACCGCTATTAACAAAGGTTTTTACTTTTAGCTTATTCCACCACTAATTCTGAGGTGGGCATATCTTGGTAGATTTACTTCAAGTGCTACTGTTCTTAATTTCTTATAGTATTGTAGGTTGGGAAGATTGTCTCATGAAGTTGGATGGAAGTACAAGGTAATGGGACAGACTACAGTAAACTACAGTCCACTTTGAACAATGTGTTGTATTATTCAATTTGTGCAAGTACAAAACAAAAAGTGTGAAGTTGTTTTGTATTTTTTATTTTGTTTGTTTGTTTGTTAACTCATGAAGTGTCTTTAATTATTAGGATGTGATCAAGACGCTTGAGGAGAAGCGTAAAGCCAAATCAGCTGTGTATTACCAACACAAGAAAAACTTGATGGTAAGAAAAATATGTTTTGCTAAATAAAGACTGCTTTTATGATAAATATATCAACAATTAATCACTAAAAAATAATTTGTTCATGGTGCCTCACATTCCAGTATTCTCTGAGACAAACCATCCAAAACTTTGATAATTTTATCTTTTTGTTTCACAGAAACTCAAGAGACAAGCTGAAAAGAACAAGGCTGAAGAAATTAAAGGCCACAACATTGTGCTAGAAGGATTTGGATACTAGCTACTCAAGCTAGTAATTGAAATTGTCCAATAAAAATTACTCCTTCAATTCATGATTTTGTCTTTTTTATTTAATATTGTGTATTTTTAAAAAGTTTAAATGACTGAGCCACTCAGCTCTACCTCTATGCTTGATCTGTGTATGTTGATATATTACCAAAATAGTGTGTAGCAGGCGTACAGCAATGTATTTCTACATTGCCTATGTAGGACCACACATTGATATTGCTCATTTGAAGCTATTAAAGATCTAGGTCTACCATAGACGAATAAACTATAGAGTAAGTGTACTCTCAAAAGGTTATATTATTTTTTATAAAGTAAATAGTTTGAACCTAGGAGTATCGTTAGATGTGTGAAGTTGATCGTCCAGGTTGTTGTAGTCTTGAGAAAGACTGTTGGTGACTGACGTTTCGACAGCCTCAGCGGCGGTTATCTTCAGAGTCAAGTCACCAACAATAGTCTTTCTAAAGACTACAACAACCTGGACAATCAACTTCAAACATTTAGTTATTTTTTATGTTGTATTTAACAGTTTATATAAGCAGTCAAAATTTGAACCTCATAATACTAATAATAAAAGTGCTCGACGCCCCCTTGCTTATATTTTAATCATTTAGACTTTGGTGAGGGTGATAATCTCACCGCAGCAGGGATCTATTTCTCACCGAACGTTTATATGTATATTTAAAACACAAGCAGCAGTGTTATATCTAGTCTGCGTGCGTAGCGGCTCTCGAGGGGGGGGGGGGGGGGGGGGGGGGGGGGGGGGGGGGAGAAGAGCGAAAACGCGCGCGAATACTGCGAGTGTTTTGAATAGCTTGATAAGTTCATTGGCGTTGTAATTTTGAAAATCGATGTTGTCTGATCTAAGCCGAGAAAATCAAAGAAAGTTTATGTAAATTAGGATGAAATTTTATCACATATAAAACCACGGACATGGTAGTGATTTCCTTTGTCTTTTCCTCATGAATTATTAATGAGTTTTTTAAATATACTGTATATATAAAATGCTAGGGCCTAACACGTCTGTTCGCAGGCAGGGTTCGCAGGCTATACTGCGTGTGTGTTCAAGTTGGTGGTCGTCCATGTTGACTTTCTTGAGTTTCTTTGACAAATTTCTGTTCATATTCAAGCAGTTTTTCAAATAAAACTTGAAAGAAGATGATATCTAGGGCGGGAAACAACAGTCGTGGTATATTGAGAGGTCTTCAGAATGGGGCAACAGCGCTATCTGCCCAATACCATGCCAAGGTAAAATTATATAAAACGTGTCGTCGTTTACTCGTTTGGCGTCATTAATGTCGTTTTTCTCAATGTGTGTTTGGCACAAAGCTCGTGAAGTTAGGTAGATAGCTACCTGAAATAGTTTGTAGAACTTTATATATGACTTCTTTCTAAGATTTTTGGGGGTATTAAACTGTATATTTATCATTTTCTAGTGTTGACTTTTTCTTTTATATAATTAAATTGTCCAATCAGAGAGCTAGATTTGTACCACGTGACCAGTCAATTTACCAGAAATGCCCCCTAGTTGGGATATCCAAGCTTGATTACAACACTATCTTGAACACCATTTATATATTTGGGTTTTCCTGAGCAAAATCATAATATATCTTATTATCTTGTCAGCTGAAAATTTCATCTTCATGAACTTTTTTGCTGTTAAAGTTATCAGATGTGATACAAAAGAAAACTGGTTTGGAATGCCTCTTGTGACATCACCATCCGGTAACTTTGATAGCGAAAAACTCCATGAAGATGAAATTTTCGGCTGACAATATATTATTATGATTTTGCTCAGGCACTGTAAAAATACATATTAATCAAAACATATCTTAAACTACATGTTTATGTGTACTTTTTAGGTTATTGATCATTATGAGAATCCTCGTAATGTTGGTTCATTAGATAAAGAGGACAACAGTGTTGGTACTGGCCTAGTTGGTGCTCCAGCGTGTGGTGATGTAATGAAACTACAGGTATGTCCCACTAGGAGCAGTGACAGAGTAGCATGATGTGGAATTTATTGAGAAGGTATATGATTTTTTTTTAATAAAGATCAAAGTTGATGATGATGGTAAGATTGTTGATGCTAAGTTCAAGACATTTGGCTGTGGATCTGCAATTGCTTCAAGCTCGTTGGCAACCGAGTGGATCAAAGGAAAGAATGTATGTTGGTTGTGTATACTTTCTATGTATAACTTTTGATTATTAAACCTCTGATAGTCTGTTTACTGATCAATTATAAAAATAGCAAATCATTTAACATTTTTGCATCTCATTAATTATCATTTTGTTTATCTCCCTTGCATTGTATTGGCAGCTACTTTCAACTTGTGCCACCCTTTTGGTTTACATAAGTCCTATTTATTTTATTTCATGAAGGGCTCTGCTCAAAACGTCAGTATTTCATTGCTAAAAATCTCAGCAGTTCAACACGACTGATCTCGAAAGAAGATTGGATTGAGCAACTATTGTTCAGAAAATGACATTGCTAAGGGACCAACTGAGGTTCCTGTGAGGTTTTTTGTTGGATTATGTGCTCTTACCATCGACAAAATAAAATAATTTTGCTATAAAGAGGACCAGAAGACATTTTTCAAATTACTAGGCACAACGATTCATGAACTGCCTACAGATTTACTGTGACTTTGGTGCCTTAGTAATGGTGCCTTAGTAATGGTGCCTTAGTAATGGTGCCTGTCGAATTTTGCAGGTTTCATTTTCTGCCATTGGTGGACAATAGTGTTGATGACCTTTTCACTGTACTGTACTAGGCTATCAGATTCAGATAGTTAGACAATTAGGTTCAAGATTATTTTATTGTTATCCAAGGTTGACGATGCAATGAAAATCAAGAACACAGATATTGCCAAAGAATTATCTTTACCGCCTGTTAAACTCCATTGTTCAAGTAAGTCGGTTCATCAGCCATCTAATGTACACAATTATTTACATCTATAAAAAGGAACGTCAAACTCTTTCCAGATGCAAGTCTCAATTTAATTGATACCACAGGAAAATTACTATACCCTGGGTGCCAGAGGTTCTTCAGCGCTCGTAGGGATAATGGGGCATGCAAGGAATACGAGGCGGTATATTAAATATAAATAGGATCAACATTAATTCATTTTTTTCACAAAATAGTGTTGGCTGAAGATGCAATCAAGGCTGCCTTAACTGATTACAAAATCAAAAAAGATCAAAAGAATGAAAAATAAGAATATTGTCATGAGTGCTATTGACGAGTGGTGTTCTTCAAGTGTAGAAAGATACAAGGTATCTCCATAGGAAACTAGTCATTGTAATCTCAAAATTTGCAATGTACAGTACTTTCAGTTATAAAGGGCTAACTACAGTAACTAACTAACAAGGTTTAAAGTAAAATTCAAGAAACTATATTGTTGAGAACAACTTCCATTGTTTTATAATTTTGTGCTAAAGAAATGTAAATAATTATAACACAAAATTAAAAAGTTTACAAAATATTTTCCTCTGATTTTTATGAATGTTTTCTCGTCCAGTGTTGCTGGATAATTACATCATTATATATATGGTAGTACCTTTAGGAAGACTTTAAGTCATTAGTTTAAAACACAAGCAGAAGTGTTTTATCGGGTTTATTGGGTGATAAAACACAAAGTGATAGCCAAGGTCAAGAAAAAAAATACTTGGGTTTCCTATTTCATGCTGAAAAAAATTAGGTAGGGTAGGTCGGGATTTTTTTTCCAAACATTGCATTATTTGCATGAACGAACAATAGGTTTTACCAAACCACGCTGATATTGAGAATGCTGCGTGGATCGACAGCCATGTTTGCTATCCCAGGATGGAAATCAAGCTGCAACTCTGCTATTTTACTGGCCAAAAACTAGGTAGGGTCCGGAAACCAAGGTATTTTTTATTTTGGCCCAAGTGTTTTAGACCTGATAAAACACTGCTGTGACTGTACTTTTGAATGGCTACAAAAATGACTCCATCTAAATAACCATGTTTATACCAACTATTTCAGTGATTCAAGACATTTTCGCTGAGAAAATCGAAAGAAAAGTTCATGTAAATCAGAACAAATCTTTATCAACATATAAAGACATGATACAATCATGATTTTCCTTTGTGTTTTCCTCATGAGTTGTTAATGAGTTTTTGAAATTATAGATAAAACATGAGCCAAAGATGAATGTTTGTATATTAGATAATTTATCAAAATGTTAATGTTTTATATTACCAGGATGATTCAGAATGAAACAAAATGCATACAAGTATTCATATCTATCAAGAAAATAGCTAGATATTTTGTCACTAACTGTCAAGATTTTTTTGTTTATTTATGATCAAATGTGTTAAATATCTCTGAGCAAGCAAGCACAGACAGTATATCACT
This sequence comes from Chrysogorgia sp. JL179-B06, assembly GCA_035772405.1. Lineage (NCBI taxonomy): Eukaryota > Metazoa > Cnidaria > Anthozoa > Scleralcyonacea > Chrysogorgiidae > Chrysogorgia > Chrysogorgia sp. JL179-B06. The sequence goes on from JAYKKM010000084.1 coordinate 289,865, forward strand.
TGATTGTTGGTCCATCAAGTCAACTCAAGACAGTCATCCAAATGACAAAATTCCTGCATCTACAAGCTTCTTAATCTTTGGTAAAACTTCGGGTCTGCTTGTTGCCAACATTCTGAAAAAAAGTACACAAAGAAGATGCAGTACATGAAGATGTGGTACATGAAGATGTGGTACACAAAGAAGATGCAGTACATGAAGATGTGGTACACAAAGAAGATGCAGTACATGAAGATGCAGTACATGAAGATGCAGTACATGAAGATGTGGTACATGAAGATGTGGTACACAAAGAAGATGCAGTACATGAAGATGTGGTACACAAAGAAGATGCGGTACATGAAGATGTGGCAGTACATGAAGATGCAGTACATGAAGATGTGGTACACAAAGAAGATGCAGTACATGAAGATGCAGTACATGAAGATGCGGTACATGAAGATGCAGTACATGAAGATGCAGTACATGAAGATGCAGTACATGAAGATGCAGTACATGAAGATGTGGCACACAAGGAAGATGCAGTACATGAAGATGTGGTACACAAGGAAGATGTGGTACACAAAGAAGATGCAGTACATGAAGATGTGGTACACAAAGAAGATGCAGTACATGAAGATGTGGTACACAATGAAGATGCAGTACATGAAGATGTGGTACACAAGGAAGATGTGGTACACAAAGAAGATGCCTGTTACAGTGATTGGTATTAATGATAATAAATTCAGCAGAGTAATGAATATCTACACATTACCTTCTAGCTTCCGGTGGGTTGTTTTTTAAGTTTGCAATGAGCTTACTAATCCAGGGATCTTTTAAAGCATTCATTGTTTCAGGATCTGACAAAATTTCTGCCATCTTCTCTTCGTCGGCAGTTGGTGCTGTTGAATTAACTGGTTTTTCTTTGTCTATATCTGATCTCTAAAAATGGCAAAAAATTAATACTTCAATAGTTTTTGTGAGGTTTTATTGAGCTAAATGGAGTTGTAGATATTTTAAAGCTTGTCAATGCTATTTTGTGTGATTGTTAGCCCAGAAAAATGTCATCTCATCACTTCCAATGCCTTTCAAAAGGCCGGATGCGATGCAGGCTACCAATGCCAAGCTCTGAAGACAAATTTTACTTTAATCATGTATATTATGAACCCTTTTACATACACTTTGATGAACTTGTTCAGCCATTGCTGTGAAATGCTCTCCTAAAAGACCACAAAGGTCTTTGATAAAGCTTTGTAGTTCTTTGTTATCACTGACACCTTGCCTGCAAGCCTCTTGTGGATTTGAAGTGAAATGGTCAAGAGCCTTGGAGTATCGAGGATCAGCTAACTTCTTTAGCAAGTCAGGTCGATCTTCTAGTTTCTTCAAAAAGTCTTCAGTAATCCAGTCTGAAAAACAGAAAGAAGACTTCAAACAGACAATAAGATATTGTAGTAAAGAAGGACAATTTAAATGAACTGTCATTTTGAAAGAATAAATCTGAACTAGATGAAAAAATGAAAGGTTCTTCATCATGCACACATATTGTGTTTCATCTTTATTGCATGAACCAAAACATTTCTATAGACCTCTCTCATAATCCAGGCAGCCAGTCTAAATATATTCTTTTATATGCATGCAAATTAGCCTTTCTGGCCTCATTACAAAGCAAAGATTCTTTGGAATTACAGACACATGAACAAGGTCAGAAAGGCTATTAATATAAATGCATTATTAAAATAATATTTAATTTGGGTGCCATTATGAAAGAGGTCTATGCAATGACTACTTGATCATAATACCAAAAACACAGTGTGCTAAAGCCATAGTATTAACCATACACAGTAACAATACACAGTAACCATGATTCATACACAAATTTGCATAAATGCATTGTGAACAAAGACATTTGCACAGTTTTCCAGATTATACTTATTATGAATACATAGATCTGTTGCTAAATTGAGCTCTAAATTCTGTTTAAACTATTAATTTCTACTTAACATGAAGACATATTGCCTATTATGAATTAAAAGACACAATACCTTAAACCATAATCTGTAAGTCAACAACAGTATTCATGTTTGATATTAACAACAGGCAGGCAAGACACAACCATTCAAGAATGTAAACAATGCAATTAACTGCTTTAAGTTTATCACATAGTTAAAAGGTCATGACATCATTTAGTTTTACAGCCATCTAACACAAAAACCATTTAAACAAACACTTGATATCCATGTAGATGACAAATAAATCATTAAAATTATACACAATTACAGCAGAAAGAAAGTAAAAAATATATATATTCACAGGCTAGCTTTGCATCAAGAGCCAAATTATTGTATCAAAACCAGTAATGGATCCAGCTTGATCTGGTAGGGGGGTGCTAGGCAAGTGAAGTGAGATCAGGAGCTATGGCAGGGGTGTGGGGACACAGCCCCCGGCAGGGGCTGAGCTGGTGGTGGGGTAGGGGGCGAAGCCTGCCAGAAATTTTTTTTATACCTATTAATACCTATGAATCATAATATCTGTGAATCATATGATAGCTATGATACCTAATATACCTAGGTAAATCCATCACTGATCAAAACTTCATATTACACACAACATTGACCACAATGTCTTTGAGATACCTTTATTTTGTAAAAATGATGATGTCTTCATTGCTTCTTGGACCTCTGAAATTCTAAGATTATTGGCAGCAGAATCCTTTGGTTTAATGGTTGGAATTTCTTCGTCGGGTTTAGCTTGAGAAACGTTGTTATTTTCATGACTGTTTGCCTTTTGCTTGTTTAAAAATCCTCTCTTAAATCCACCAAATGTTTCTACTTTGCTTTTGTCATTTGATTTTTCCTTTTGACATGTCTAAGATGGAGTAAAATATCAATATATAACTTCTCCTTATTGGTCTCCAAACCTTTCTTATAGTACTAGTTGGGAGAAGTTGGTGATCATTTCCTTTATTCTCATTTACGTCCATGATCCAGTTTACCAATCAATAATTATTGGATTCAGTTTACACATGATATCAAGAATTGTCCAGACCTATGTCAATGTTATCTGCTTCAGGCTTCGGCAGATAACATTGACTCTGTTTGCCCCAGAAATTGCCAAAGAGCTAATAAGCATTTGAATGGTTTGCCTCTATTTTGCTGTTGTCTGTCCAGTTATAGATGTACTAAAGATGTCAGAACGTGGTATTAAAAGAACATCTGTGACCCACTCGACTATCGTCTGGTGGGTCACTTTTTCTTTCTTACCACATTCTGACGTCCTTTTGAGTCATCCCTTTTAGCCTTCACCTTCTGACTTCATCTGTGAATCTGTAACTCGTGTGCTGCCCCTTAGCCTGCAAACACCCAATTTTCCTTCCCTCCTCAAAAGAAGAGCCTGTGGATCTGCACCTTTCAATGTTTAGTCCCAGGGGAGGGGAGGCAGGCAACCCAAGGGCATTTGACAACTCATACCCCTGAGGGTGGGGAATTTGACATTAGCAACCATAGACGTTACCATATCTAGTTGCTTATGGTGGTGTGTTATCATCGAAAAATGTCAAATCCCCCTGGTTTGCCTGGCCCCCTCCCCTGGGGCTAAACATTGACAGGTGCATAACAACAGACAAGAAAATGAAATAAAAGCCATATATATATATATATAAAACTACTAATTAGTCTGGATAGTTTATACTATAAACGCATTTTTAAAACATTTTCCAGCTATATATTAGGTTGGAGAGTGAATGAAATATAAAATGCAAGATTTAGACTGAGTAAGCGAACAAATATGAACTAGTTTATCCAGAAATTCAAGGATTTTAACCTTTGTATAAATGTCACCATCAGCACCCGGAGCGTTGTCACATTACCAAACGACTCAGATAGTTTCTTGTCCAGTTGTGGGATATCCGATACAATTGCACTAGTTTTCTGACTTTTCTCCTGTGTGCGGTCGAGTGTTATTTGACCAATAAGCTCGGAGAAGTCCTCCAATGGGGGTACATCTGTATGAAAAGAAAACTACAATAATAAATGATGAAATTACTGAAAAATTTAGAACGAGTGACAGCTGTGTAAAATGTAAACATTGCGAATGTCTTTGTACGCATTGTACTGTACAAATAGTTGTAAAATACTATTATACAAATGTTTTAATATGGAGTAAAATGAGGAATGTGTAGGCACCGTCTTCGTATCCTGTCGCCATTAGAAAAATTCGTTTTTTCTCTTAGAAATGGGAGGTTTTTGAGAAAATAAAACGAAGTTCGAATTTTATAGCCAACATCTTGGCCGAGTGATAACTTAGTGGCTTGGGGGCCTGGAACTAGTGCATCAAATATGAGAATTTTCGAGAAAGAATGTGTTAGTTTTTTTCATGTGTATCAGTTTTTTCACACAGACCTCGCACTTGCTTAATAAGTGAGAGAGAATTGAAGAAAAGTCTAGATCGTATTCATAATTTTCTATGTGCATTCTATAACATTCTATATTTAATTTTTCATATTGTAGCACGCAATCCAGCGCAATCTCGTACCCAGACCCAAGCGATGTAAGTAACAATTATTTATGATCTCATGAGTAACAATAGCATAGCTTCGGAGCCAATCAAGTTCCAAACGGCTGCTTCCGATCCGAAGTGGCGACGATAACGCACGACCATACTACGTACGTCTAGCGTACCTATTTTTTTACTTGTATATCTCTCTTATAGTTGATGGTTTGCTTTATGTATGAAATAAAACAGTAGTACAGTCGTAACAAAAAGTTGTTCATTGAATTTATTTTATCAGTGTCAACAATATTTTAAAAATACTATTACATTTTCTATTTAATGGGCTCTATAATTTAGTCTTCAAGTTTTATTTTTTCTTTATTAGAATAATTATAATACACAACATACTACATTCATCCTCTTTAAGCCTCAATATCAAAATACAAATTCTTCTTATTGGTCTCCAAATATTTCTTATAGTACTAGTTGGGAGAAGTTGTTTTAAAAACATGTTAGTTCACCTTTGGTGATCATTTCCTATATTCTCATTACCTCAGTACTTGGTTAACTATTGATTTTATTAGAAGTTCGACACTTCTGCAGTCAAAAAAACAAATAGCTTTTAAATAAAAGGTCTTCAAGTGTAATATTTTGAAATGTTAATAGTTTTACGGTATCTGCTCTTGTACTTGAGAAATAACGTTTTCATTCTCGTATCGAGGACGTCGTCTTTTAACAATGCAATTTTTCGTCCCAAGAGAATTTTCAATGACGTCCTTCTAAACAGGACGTCATTTACAGCATTTTCGTGTTCTGTGGACGACGTCACCCGCTTCCAGTTTTAGTTAAATTTACCCTGCACACTAACTGAAAAATTTACCCTGCACACTATCTATCAAGTTTCAAAAGTGTCTGAAGGCATAACTTGAAAGTGGTCTATAATGGTAACGATCTTCTACGGAGTTTAGAATATAATGTTTTATGCTGTTGAGAATGGCGTCGTCGTCTTCACTTACGTAAACTCCCTATTTTATGCTTCTGAACGCCGCCATTTTCGAGTTTGCTCGACGGCTCAGACTCGATGTTCAGCGGTGGTTTCTTTTCAATTTTGACGTCATTGAGTGCTTGTCTGTTGTTCCTTCTTGAAACCCTCGCTGGACCTCGAGTCCATAGTCGTCGAGTAAACTCTAAAATGGCGGCGTCCAGAAGCATAAAATACGAGAATGAAAACGTTATTTCTCGAGTACAAGAGCAGATTCCGTAAAACTATTCACATTTCTAAATATTATACTAAAAGGCCTTTTATTTAAAAGGAATTTATTTTTTGGGTACAGTTCCTCTTTAAAGGTTTAAGCTGTTTAAATTATTTTGCTATATACAGACTCTACGAACTACAAATTTCTTCCTTCTAAAGTCACAATATCTTAATATTGTTATAATATATATTACAGTATATACTCTATTGGTACACTCGATTAGCACCAGTAATGGTTTATGAATGTTTCTGGAAGATAGTCAATAATGTCACTCTTCCATCAAATGTTTTGATTACTTCCAATTATCTTTTTATGAAGCAACATTCCTATGTTACCATGGTCTCCAAACTGGCTCTGGTCTTGATGTCTCTTTTGCTGTGACCAATGTCTCACCAGCGGGTCTTGGCCGGTTCATAGAATATTGTTTGGTGGAGTGGTGGTATTCGGGGGCTTTTATTAGATGTGTGACGTCACTTCCTGTTTGTTGATGTCTTGTGTGCGCATGGACTAACAAAGGCGGTGGTGGATATGGAACTGGTTGAAAGGAGTAACGGTGTGCATCAACGGGTGGTCTACTTTGTAGATGTGGGGACATGGGTGGTGATGAGGTACTACATGGGAAAGACATGTATACTGATTGACAACAGGTGTTTAGGTGGCATAAGATATCAGAGCGAACGTTGTGATCAATTGTGTCCATTGACGTAACATAATGAGAGACTTCAGTGGCACAGTGTTTGTAGCCATTTCTGTATTGAGAAGCACTTTCTGTTGCGGAGAAACCTGGAGAAGAGAGAGAGAGAGAGAGGATATACTACTTAATAAATGACAATCTTTTGCTATTTTTTAAGTTGAAGAAAGTATTACTTACTAAAATACACAGTAACGTTAACTCAGAATAACGTAATACTTAGTAGTTTCCGTAAAGTATTACTTACTATTTACAGTCTCTCGTAAAGCTTTCAAATGTCTCACTGCCATTTCCAATATGTCCGCTTTTTCCATCTTTGTGTAGCGTGAACTCTGGAAAATACAAAAAAAAATGTTCTTGTGAGATTTCTGACAGTGTAACCCAACATTATTTTTATCATTATAATTTTATAATATGCGACAATCGGTGTGACTGAGAAGACAGCTTGAAACAGTGATCCAAAATCGTATGTTCATCAAAGAAACTGGAGAGAATTTTTTGTTTATATTGTAGTTGAGAAACGGAGTATGCTTGGCCGTCAGAGCTGGAGTGGACGGTATGTCCATTCTCGCGTCATGTACGTCAACAGACTTGTTTTTCTTGGAAAGATTCCCGGAAACGTTGATACAATAGAAACTTGGACAAGGACTTCGTATCCGTAGCGAATGGCAACCTAATTCCTTTCGAAGGATCTCTCATCGTATCCGAATTTTTTCCCGTTTAAAATCCCAAAAATGAACGAAAGACGTCAGCTGAAACATCATGCGATTGCACTGGCTAAGCAAGATGAACCATTCCATGGATACCTTGACCCCACGACACCTGACGTTGGTTCTCACGAGTAACAACGGGGTGGAGCTGATGGCATGTGTAAGCGCTGGAGTGTTGACAACGCACACAAGTCTGGCAGCCAGCCACGCATAACTACGGTATATTATTACCCACATCATCACGGCGAGCATTACGGTCAGTCGGTTAGAGCACTAGTCTAGAGATCCATGGTTGCGGGTTCTATTCCCATCTCGAAAAAGTGCTGTGCTCACGCGTTGGCCATTTTAAAATTACTGGGAAAAAATAGTTACGATGTTACACTCTGTGACGAAGATCCTTCACTCAAAACGTTAGACCTCCACATTATTTCGGTAGTACACCAACTTTTTAGACTATTTTATTTATATAAACACGTACTGCCTTTGCTGCTTATAAACATTGCGTATTAAACCCAAAGCATTCCTCAAGAAAACCGAAAGTTCTCCGCTTGATTCCCAACTTTACGGTGACCTCTCTACAACTAATCTCCTTTCGCATTAACGCTTTCGTTTGGGGCTCGCTTCCATGACGACTTGACAACCCGAACTCGCGTGTGATGACTTTCCTAATGTGTTTTACGAAAATATCTTAAATAAGATCGTTGTTTATTTGTGATTATTAATCAATGATGATGTTATGGTTATCTGGCTCCATAAATAGTCACTGTCTGCCAGTCGTGTGGAGCCACAAGTCAGCCCCGTGGAACCTATAATATATAGTTACTCCTAATTTGCATGTTCCAAAACAGAGCTATTCAAATTTCCGGCCTATTTGTCAACACGTATACGTGCGCGTGTAGTAAGGAGAAAAAGCAAAAATAGAAAGAAGAGGAAGGATTATGAGCCCACAACCATTCCGCTGATAGTTTCTCGCGGGTGTAAACGCACTTTAGGTATTAAATTTAAAAATAAAACGAAAGACACTCACATCCTTATTCCGAGATCGAAGCACGATTTCTTTTAACTCTGTCAGACTCTCATTGATTCTTGCTCTTCTTTTTCTTTCCAAGAGAGGTTTTCTGGCCTATGAATAAAGAAAATCAACACATGAACAATGTATTGAATGAACTGAATATTATATAACGCTGAACAAAGCCAAAATCATGCTCAATAATGCACGATATATTGGATAGAGAGACGACATATGCAATAATCATTATGACATTACATAGAGTAAAGTACTTTTTGTTTATTTAAGACTTAACACCAACAACTTGTTATAGGTCGAGCTCATCATAGACCACCAACGACAACTACTTAATGTTAAAATGTCGCTCTGAAATTAATAACACGAGCAACTGAGTCTAAACATTACTTTGCGCAACTCTAACAGCGACATTAATTTTTAAGTAGCAATTACTATTTCTAGTTTGCGCGCGTCTAACAGCAACAGCAGTTTTAAGTAGCAATTACTAATTTCAGTTTGCGCGCGTGTAACAGCACATCATTTTTAATAATAATTACTAATTCCAGTTTGCGCAAACCACAGCAATTTCAGTTTTAAGAAGCCATGCACATCTGAGTTGTACATTTTTGCGCGAGTTGTTACAATTGACTTACTTTTCGGTCTTCTGCAGTCTTAAGCTTCTCCATCCTCATCATGAGTTGTCCTATGTCAGTTTTATATAATTGCGTTTCCTCTCAGAGAGTTCAGTCGAGACACTTTTATTAGAGTTTAGAAATTTCTCCTCTCTTGTTTGTGTCTTGGTTTGTAATGCGTTGCGTCTCCTGCGCTGCAGATAATTTATACGCGCCACTTACAGCTCGCATTGATTCGCGTGGGAAAATTCTTGTATATCGTTTTAGCCTCATTTTTGCCGCTCTATGATATCAACCAATTACAGACAATAGGCAACGAAAGCCTGTGAGATAAACGTTGCTGGACCGTGGGATCAGGCAACGGTGATTGGCTAGCGCGTTGAGGACACCTAGGGAGTTGTTGAACCTTGTGAGGCAGAGCGTGAGACCGCATCGACGTGATTGGCTGCGCGCTGCGGAGAAAATGCGGATGACGCCATGGGAGAAAATTATAAACGATTATCACAACAAATCATTCGCGTGTCATACGCGTGCCAGTGGCGCGAGTTGAGATGGCGTGTGCAGCTCGGATATCCGGCAATGAGACATTAAGACTTCATTACACCCGTGCGCATTTGCGCAAACCACGATTCCCTTGCGCGTCTCATTTGCGGCAGCTAGCGCAACATTGGTGCGTGCGAACGGAAATCAAGTCGTTGAAATGTTTTCTCGGGCGGATATTTTGATAGAGACGTTTCATATACAAACACGACTATCTCGCCAACTATCCGGAAAAGCCGTTGACAAGTCGCTGTCAGGAGTCGAGATTTGCCTCAGCCAGTTTAAGTCTGGTGTTTAGTCGGTGTTGACAGATAAACAACGGTCGTACAACACACGAACAAAGACACACGGAATGTTCCCACGACTCCATTCCTGCTTCATTCCGTGGATTTCAGGTGAATGAAGGCCAGGTCAAGGAGATTTAAGGACGGAAAATGCTCTTTTACCAAGTTGTGCTAATAAAAGAACTGTTGATTTAATATTCACCACGCACATTCTTTAGCTAAGTCCAAAGTTTGTTTTACTTTGAAAGGTTGGTGGGATGGCGACCACGGTTAGAAAAAAATATGAATTTCAACATTCAAAAGAAAGCAACAGCTCTCAAATGTCAGCCACAGCTCTCAACTGTCAGCAAGATGCCTCAACTCTAAGCAAGATGCCTCAACTCTAAGCAAGATGCCTCAACTATAAGCAAGATGCCTCAACTGTAAACAACAGCTCTCAACTCTAAGCAACAGCTCTGAACTGTAAGCAACAGCTTTCAACTCTAAACAACAGCTCTCAACTCTAAACAACAGCTCTCAACTCTAAACAACAGCTCTCAACTCTAAACAACATCTCTCAACTCTAAACAACATCTCTCAACTCTAAACAACAGCTCTCAACTCTAAACAACAACTCTCAACTCTAAACAACAACTCTAAACAACATCTCTCAACTCTAAACAACAGCTCTCAACTGTCAGCCACAGCTCTCAACTGTAAGCAAGATGCCTCAACTCTAAGCAAGATGCCTCAACTCTAAGCAAGATTCCTCAACTATAAGCAAGATGCCTCAACTGTAAACAACAACTCTCAACTCTAAACAACATCTCTCAACTCTAAACAACAGCTCTCAACTCTAAACAACATCTCTCAACTCTAAACAACAGCTCTCAACTCTAAACAACAGCTCTCAACTCTAAGCAACAGCTCTCAACTCTAAGCAACAGCTCTCAATTGTAAACAACAGTGAAATCCAATGATGGGGCATGAAGCATGTGCTGGGGCCCCGGCACATTTGCGGATGCCTCACGTCCCCTCCCTTAACCATCGCTCAACGTCGCTGTAATCCGAAACCATAAAGGAATTCTAGAGATCTGCCAACACCAGGGCAACTTTCCAGAAACACGTGTTCAAAAGGTTAAGCTTTCTGAGAATGTTGATCAGATTGGCTCAGTTCTACTCCAAGATCAATGGATATTTTGCAAGAAGTCAAAGTGCAAACCAAACACAAAAACAAGAGAGAAACTCCAACAGGGATGAGTGTTGTTGCTAAAGAGTAAAGAGCGGATCATGGGATTGTTAATAGTATAACGATGCAGCCAATATACCGAGTAGTGCGGCAACTGATAGTGATGTTTGCTGAACTGCAACCAGTATACAACACTGTTAAAAGCTTTTGTGAAGACCTGATAGCCAACCCAAGCCATGGAATTTCGTGTCATGATCAAGCGGAACGTTTTCTGAACAAAGCAAATGAACTTAGATTACGTATTATGAACGAGTTTTTTGTTTTTAAATTTTGGGCGTTACGTGTATAAATAAAGTTTCAGGATTGAAGTTTTTATACCAGACTCACATGAAAAAGACCTCATTTAAAAAATCACTGTTCACAGTAATCCCAGATTTGCAGGTATAGGGTATTCACCAATAGTAATATACTGCTATTTTACCCTAATATATATATATATATATATAATATATATATATATATATATATATATATATATATATATATATATATATTATATATATATATATATATATATATATATATATATATATATATATATTATATATATATATATATATATATATATATATATATATATATATATATATTATATATATATATAGCAACGGATGAGCTTGAGTCTTCTCTGAAAGTCGAAGACAAGAGTGAAAAAGAAGTGTGGCAAGAATATCGAATGGCGAAATAAATTATATGCGGCGTTCTGCAAGTTCAGATGTCCCAGGTAAGACTTCTTCCTACATTCCGCGTTCGCTGGATATGTTCCTCTCTGCAGTGCTGATTTCATGGCATTGGATAGCGACAAACAAGGCGGAGAGAACACATTAAGGCTAAAAGAACATCGTGTTATCTGTCACAAATGGTCTTGTCGAAACTCCTAAAAGCGTGCTGTTCCTATCAGTTGTCAAAGCAACTTGTAATAACATGGAAATTATTAAACTACAATCAATTAGAAGATAAATAGGCCGAGGTTGCATCGAAGCTCATAAACGAGCAAAGAGAAAGATCGCGTCATTCTTCCAGCTGATGTATAGAGCAAAGAGAAAGCTAGTGCACCTGTGGCGGGAACGATTGCGGATAACATGGACAATGTAGAATATACACTGAGTGGATCTTCGCATGCCAGAACTAGAGGGGAAAGGAACCGGAGAGGGAAGGAACAGATGAGGCAGATTACACCACCACCGACAAAAAAGGAAATGCTTAAAGGTTTTAATACCATAAGAGGGATCCCTGAGTACTATACGCGGGCAGGAAAAGGAGGGGACTGGTGTGAAAGGTTACATTATGTGTACAACTACAACCTACATGTGAGCTAAAAATAGCGAAAAATTTTGTACAATGCTGCGTGACAAGAATTATGGCCAATGGGGGTCAGATATCGAATGAAACGCAAGAGTTCAGTTCTCAGCTGTCACTGGTTCATTCTTGTACTAATGCATTCATGTGACGAATTCATTAAACTAAACTAAACCAAACTAATAATTGCGAGAGCGTCCAATTTAATAGTAGTTAAAATAATTATTTCTATATACCTGTCACTCACTATAGTGATCAGTGTTTTAAAATCATGAAGTGTCTGGGGTCAAGTTGGCGCGCAAGAAAACATCATAAAAATAAAGCCTGATTTTGTAAAGCCAAGATTATCCTCGATCAAAGAATAGTTCACCGTCCTCCTTGCAGACTTAGAAAAGAGAAAAATCATTGTCAGGCTAGTGTGTGAGGGAAAGAAGTTGCTTAATTGTACACAAAAGAAAATGAATTCTCGAGGAAAACATGGGCAGGGCATGTTACATGAATACGAAAAAATTCACACGTCCAAGCCGTTAGATTTCTTGACAAGCTGAGCATTTTAAAATAGGTCAAAGAAAATAACACAGAAAGAAGTTTAAGTTATACTCAAATCAAATATAGGTTACCGAAATAGTGTGTATCACTGTATGAGTACTAATTGTGGTCTAGTTGTTACCATGAGCTGGGAGACACAGGTTCAAATCCTGTGTCGGACCACCACTCAGGATCTTAAAAATAATTGAGGAGAACTAAGTGCTGCGTTTGCAATAATATTATGATACCAGCGAATGGTAAGACTTTCGGGTCTTCTTGGATCAAAATGACCTTAAATCGTAGGCCCTCGGAAACCAGATAGATAGATAGATAGATAGATAGATAGATAGATAGATAGATAGATAGATAGATAGATAGATAGATAGATAGATAGATAGATAGATAGATAGATAGATAGATAGATAGATAGATAGATAGATAGATAGATAGATAGATAGATAGATAGATAGATCAGAATTGGTTATAATCCTGGCAAATGACAATCGATACAGGGCGTTAAGAAAGCGCTTCCGAATCACAGAAAGTAAGCTTCTCTTTGGCGCAAGGAAGTGGAGTTATTATAAAACGGATGCTAAGGACGCGCCATTTAAAACGTCTCCCAGCAGGTGCTTGGTAACTAGGTGGTCTTAGCATCATTCGAGTGGCAAAAATGCAACCTATAATAAGCTATAGCTACTTGAATATCCGAAGCGAATCCCCCGTATAACATTAGAGTTTTCCCTGCATTTTTGTTTCCTATTTTGCAGGTTCTTTAAGACCCCTTAGTTCCTCCCACGTCATTAACACCTGAGTAATATTGATTTGTGGTTAATAAGACTATCGTAGTCTAATTGTGAAATATAACGATAGTAAACAGTCTCATGGCAGTGCAGAATAGCATGTCTTCTATTCGTTCTATTCGTTGTATTCGTTGTATTCGTTGTATTCGTTGTATTCTGATGACCAGTGACACTGTCTGTGAGCTTCTCTAACCATTCAGCCACATGCATGCATGACAGCATGAAGGCTACATATATGTGCACAACCTGTAACCTGATCGGACCAGTGAGATGCCTAACTAGTCTATTGAGCTGCGCTAAGATGATGAGTGAAGGTTGCATATATGCAGTACAACCTGTAACCTTATGATGACTAGTGAGAATAGATGTTCTAACTATTGAGCTATGCCTATGGACTAAGATGATGAGTGAAGGTTCAATTGTTACATATCTGTACATGATAATCATTAATCCTTTATGTCCCAGTGGTGACCAGCACCTAACTTTTCCTAAAGGCGAGATTAAGCGCTTCACTATATATTGGAATTAATATGTCATCAAGCTACACAATGGCTTCCCAAAGTAATTTCCTTTTTACATAAATAAACAGTGAAAATCTAAAATAAGATCTTCTAGAACACTCTTCTATAGCTTGTGTTGTTCAGAATTAATCCTCTGCTTAAGGTGACGATAGCTTAGAAAAACGAACATCTCAAGTGCCCTAAATTAGGATCTATTTATTTAAAATGTTTATGGCTTATCACACCGCATGAGATTGGATTAATAGAGAAGATGTATCAGATATCAGACTTAGCAAATCTAACAACTTTATTTGGACTACATTAATAAACAATGTATGTTAATAAAGTATACATTACGGAAGACAAAATATATATAATATATATGAAAAAGAGTGTTGTTGGGTTGACTGGACGCTTTCGTCCGTAGCCAGTTTGAGGTTCATAGTTGTGGACACGCACGTGTGCCATCAATCCTGCACGCCCCTTGCATGCACGGACGGTTGCAGACCACGCACGAGAGTCTCGTCGGATCAGCGATCTCCGGATGTTTTCTTCTCAGTCTCTTCTGCAGTCTATGATCTATCCTCTATCACGTTTTCCCTTCCAATTGTCAGTACCTTTCCACACCGCCGTTTTCCATTCATTTTGCCTTTCTTCCAGCCTCTCCCACTCAGTTTCTTTGATGTTGCAACTCTTTAGGCCTTCTCTCAGTGTGTCCTTGTATCGAAGCCGTGGCCTGCCCAAAAAAGAGAAATGATCAGTAATGACAATATAAAAGGTGGGAACGACTATGAGTATGATTTATTGAGAGTCGATGACGTAGGAGAATAAGATTGGAATTCCCGTGACGATACATGGACGACCGTCAAGCTCATATCCTCAGAAATGATGTTTATAAGTCTCGGACAGGAATCGAACCTGTAACCTTGCTCCCTGATTTATTTCGAGTCGAGCACGCCATGCTACGTCAACACCTCGTACCACGTGACCCAAGCATTGGAGTTACGCCAACACCTAACTCTGTATCATGCTCGTATCCAGGCTCTTCTCGCTCTGTGTACGCCAATCATTTAATTTGGCAGCAAAATAGCACAGCTTAGACAAAAGTTCACTAATCACATTCGCTTTGCCCGAAAAAAGTCGCTTTGTGAAAATAATAGCTGAGGTAGTTTTACAAGCTCGCTGATCGATCTAACTGAATATAGTGTAAACAGCCTCATTGAGTTATTGAAAAAGGAACATTTTAGACATCAATACCGACGCTTTTGTACGGCTCTGAACTACTGACGCCCACACACTGTTGAGCTCAAAATACCACTAGGTATCGTATTCGTACGCCACTATGCCAAGAAGGAACCCAACAACACGCCGGATATCTTCAGGTTTGGCTACATGAAATGCGCCAAAATATGACGCACATCCGGTTTTGATGAAAATTGTGGGCGTGGTCAACGATTATTCGATTTTGGGGGCGTGGCCAAAATTTTCTTACTAGAGTCGACATTTCAAAATTTCTTTTGGATCTGATAGAGCACTTCACTGGCTTTCCAAAAATATGACGCACATCCGGTTTGGATGACATCGATTTGAATTAACTTGAAGACGACCTAAAAACGACGACCTAAGTATCTGAAGCCATGCAATGATCAGTCTTAACCGATGAAACAAGTCATCTCCTCATGTTATCAGCTCCTATATATATTGTCTCGGCAGAAGATGATAGAATATCAAGTCCCAATTCACTCATCAGGGACTTTTCAGAGGTACTAAAGAGATAACTAAGTAAATGGTAATAAAAAAGGAAAACAATAAAATGACATTAATCTAAGGTTTATGGATATACGCGGATCCTCCAAAAACTGGCATGGCCTGTCCCTTTTTTAGCACTCGCAGTTGATTGTGCTAGTTTTGAGACAACTGCAGGGTTATATTGACTTATTATAGATAAGGCGAGGCGTATATATATTTGAACGAAATGATAACATCGCGGCAGCATATATGTTGTCTCAATAGAAAACGACCCATGGAGCTGATGTGAAAACCACGCAAGCTTAGCCTTAACTCTTTCCTGTCCGGCTGAAAAACATCCGAAATTGACCACCTCTTTGTTCTATTGATATCTAAGGAATTATAACCATAACTGTTGGGAAAGCTGTACATTTTCTGAAAACCAAATAAACCGGCTTTAACCAATGCTTTTAAATTTCCCGAACAAGGCACATTATGTTTATATACATTAGCATTAATTATCATAAATTAGGTTGAAAAACATTCATTTTCTAGAAATGAAAAGCCCATCTTGCACGCCCGCGTATAATCATGAAAATTCAAAATGCCACCAATCGCAGTGTTTTTTTACGAAATCAAACTTGACGTATGAGTGGATCTCATGTGCCTTGCACTTGTCGATTGTTCGAATCTTGCGTTACCGTGTGCTGTGTTTTTCGATTGACGACTTCATCAGTCGATCGTACGCCACCCATTTTGACTCGGGGCCGGATAGGAAAGATTTAAGCAACGGCGTACTAAAGGTTTGTTTAGCGCCATGTTGTCTTTGTCGGCCATGGCCCTCGACTCCTCCTCGTGCAGGTGGTGTATGGATCATCTTCTTTAAACCATGATTAATTTGAAGTTCTTTCTGGGTGGCTGTAATCTTAAGCATTCGGGGCCGTTCCTTTCTCAAGATCTTAATCCAACGAGTACATCACAATGTTTACATTTTATCGCAGCTCTACGGCTCACGTGAAGGGCTCGAAATCCGAATATTTATTGTAACAACAAAAACAGGAATAACTTTTATTTCATTCCAAAAATTTGCGTCGTGCTAACTACCTATACTGTATGACCAGAGTATTTTAAACATTGAGTGAATGTTACATATGTGTAGAACCTGAAACCTTCTGATGACTAGTGAGATGCTCTAACTATTGAGCTGCATGGACTAAGATGATGAGTGAAGGTTACATGTGTACAACCTGTAACCTTCTGATGACCAGTGAGATGCTCTAACTATTGAGCTACATGGACTAAGATGATGAGTGAAGGTTACATTGTCTGTACAACCTGTTGTCGGAGCGTAATATACATGGACTGAGATGGCAGCCGAGCGAAGGTTATACATATGTGTACAACCTAGTGTAAACTTCTGATGACCCGAGAGCTGACATAAACACGGATTATCAGTGAATATTTTAATGACATGTACAACTTGTAACTTTCTGATGACCATATATGTACTTCGATGGTAAAACAAAGTTCATGTTCTTCGATGGTGTAAAGCGAAGGTTTTGAACTTTTGATGACAAGTGAGAAACTAAATCAAACCGCACTACTAGGGATATATTTTCCTAGGTGGTCCTGCATATCAATCCAGACTGTATTCCCCATGTAGTCGGCAAGGTGGTCTTAAGATGATGGAAGCTCAGTCATATATACTACGTACAAATAAAATATCTAAAAAGGTTGGTATACTGCCGAAATAGCGTGTACATACTATACTACTACGTACATCATACTATAACATCATACTATACTACTACGTACATCATACTATACTACTACGTACATCATACTATACTACTACGTACATCATACTATACTACGTACATCTGTTATGGATTTCATCTCGAGGTAAACCTTGATGAATTATCATAACATCACGAGAACGGATTAAAATGATGCTGTATAACAGTATTACAACGCGAATCCGTTGCTAAGCACCATCGTGTAAATACGCCATCGTTGCCAGGTATTCTTCCGGCCTGATGACGTCGTAATTAGTCTAGAATAATCGACGAGTCTTCCAGAAACTTGAAGCTTAGTGTTTGAATTAAATGGATTTAAGCAAGAATTAAACCATTGTACTTACCCTATGGTTGGGTGACAGGCGTACCTGTAATATCTGGCTCCGCTTTGTGGCACTTGGAGCAGGGAATTGGTAATTCTGTTGATTCTGATCTGATCACCAGTCGGGGTTACCTGTATCCTTCAAACATCAGTTCAAAGGAACAGGCAGCCAGACACATAGGCTTTGCAGAGCTAGGTTCTACTGAAGATCACAGCGCATATAAAGTCATAAATTCAAGTCTCTAATCATGTCCCTCCACTTTGCTTTGTCGAGAGCCATTTGTCGACTTCTATGTTTGCTTTCTTCAGAGTTTTGTAGAGAGAGCAACCATACGTATATTGAGGTGCCCCTCTGGGTCTCTTTGATCGTACCCACGAAGAAACAACAAGGAACTCTTGATAATAGGGTGGGACGATGCGTACGAGAGATGCTTGAAGTTAGCCTCCTCCGTAGGCAACTCTGTGGCTTCTTTTTTCCGAGTCAAAGAGCATCCAAGGATGTGCGAGCAATATTTTGGTTGGGATTGCAGGGCAGAGTTGCCTGCGGAGGAGGCACTGCTTATTGCTTCGTCTGCGTCAATCTCGTCTTATGTGAACACGGGGTTGCTGTCAACGCGCTCTGGTTTGAAAATTCCATATCGCATTCCAAGTCAGTTAAAAGTCTGCACATTAACATTCTAAGTTCTTGCACATAATCTTGCATACTGCGCGGTGCATGGCTATCTCCTGTGGTTTATTAAAGTAATAAGTCTGGAAAAAAGTTCTATCTCCATCTAAAGACACTTGTTATTAATGGAATTAATTTTCTAAATTAATTAATTTTCTTAATTAATTTTCTAAATTAATTAATTTTCTAAATTAATTTTCTAAATTAATTAATTTTCTTAATTTTCGAACTTAATTTTCGGTTAATTTTCTTAATTTGAGATTAAAAGTTATCGGAATAATGTCTTGTTTCAAGTGAGAACTAGCTGTTGACAACCGTACCCAGGGGCGGATCGCAGCGCAAGGGGCGATGGGAAGGGGGCGAGTTTTCGCTTGCCTCTTTCCCATCAATCCCTCCGTTCTTGCAGCTTAGTGGCTCTGTTGGGGTATTCCGTTCACCTAAAAGAATGATAAATGGCGGGCCGTGAGAATGATTTTCTTATCAGACTGAATTATAGTAGAAGCAGCACAGAATTTTTGGAGTAAGGTGTGGCTTAAAAAACTTGGGGATCGAGCTGAATCCTCACTATCTATCTTGAATCTCTCTCCTCGGCAGAGGAAGTTCTTGGGCTTTTCAATATATTCAGGGGGCTTGGCCGGGCCCAATTTATGGGACTTGCCATTTCAGCCGGGAAGGGGCCCGTCTATGTATGTGAACAGGTAATATTTGAGAACATGATCCAGAACAACAAATAAGAAAAGAAAAAATATTATTTCGGAACATTTTCAACATTTAGAATATAACATTTTTAACATTTCAGAACATAAGAAGCTGTTCTAATTCCATTTCCGAGTACTTTGACGCACGATTTTGATACTCATACTGGGATCATACACTGCCTCGTTATCAACAGCCTTTAGTAATTATCAACTTCTACAGAACAAATCATTATTACTGCTTCCAAATGGGGTTGACTAATCAGCGATCTCAGTCGATTCTTGATGAAGCACAACTTTGAGAATGTTCTCACACATAACTCAACTGTGCATGGGATGATGAGCGCATTTTTAGACATTGGGTGTGTGACATTATGGGTGTGTCTAGCATTATGGGTGTGTATGACGTCCCCGAAATTAAGGGGCTCGTGTTATTGCATTAAGGGATAAGAGTTAACTCAATCCTTTGCAATATCCTCCGCCCAAACAGCGTCTGCGGAGGAGAGACTCTTGAATGATTTTTTCCTTAAAAAGGGCGAGATAGCGGAAGTATAAACAGCTGTAGTGTGCGGAGTGAACGAAAGGTGTGACGAAGGTGTATTCACCCAGTGTTCTGCAGGATAATAAAGAGTTTTTCATACGAAACAATGAGAATGAATAATCTTTTTTACAAAGAGAATATCGACGCCGTCTTCCTTTTCTTCTTGATTTACGCGGTGAGATGTTCTTTAAGATTAACTTTAACACAGACACTCACTGTAATCGTTTTTCTCAAACTGACTCAACTATCAATTAATGCTAAAATTTCTATAGTGACGTATATTTTCAAGTATTCATCGCAAACAAAACGGACATTGGTCGATCATTGGATGGCTTAAAAGCATATCGGCCAAAATTAGTAATATTGTAAGTTTGATGACTAGTAAAAGTTACGATCCATGACCCAACGTTTCAACACTCCAATCTTGTAAGGGTATAATGCCAGCTGAAGGTGCAAAAACAAAATGAAATATTCATCTCAAACAATTATAATATTGTATGGCTTTAGGATAACTCAGCCAGCTGGCTAATTAGTCAGCTATTATCAAAAGTAACAATAAATCACCGGTTACTATATTCATGGAAAATCCAAAAGATATTAAATAATTTTGACTGAGAAAATCGAACGTTTACTGTAAATCAGCAGAATTTGTATCAGATATCGACAATCCGTCATGCTACTGATTTCTTTTGTCTATTCTCGTGAATTATTAATGATATATGTAACAAAATACAATATATGAAGTTAAAAAGTATATAGAACTCCATATACAAATTACAAATACAGATTACAAATTTCGATAATACACTATATAGCCATATAAATAGTAAAAGAGTTGTGCAATTCGCCTGTGTGTAAATGGATATGATGAAACACTATTTTGACTAGTGTTTGCTAGGAGACCTGCCGAATTTATCATTAAAGTGATATTTTCCAGCGTCTGTCTTCCACGCTCAAAATATTGATCGCGTGGTAACCAGTGCAGCCCATATGGAACGAACTATCTGGCCTATCTGATATCAAATTTTAATTTGTTTGGATTATGGATAATTTAAATTTCAATTTCATAAAAACGTTTTTTGTATAAATGTGACGATTGGCCCTACTTAATTACAACACACTGCTTTTAACCAGCAGGCACAGTTGTAATCTCTGGTGCTGGCGACAATATATACAAATATTTTTGTCATCTAACACCCATTGACCAAATATGGCAACTGTAGGTTGACATTATTGAGAAAGCTACAGCAAACATGTCTTGTCTAGAAGGGAAATCGAAGGAGACATCTGTACATTTATTACAGAGATACGACGCTTTGAGATTTCGCGTTAAGGAAGCAAACAAGAAAGGATTTTAGCGTCTATCATGGGATATTTTTACCGGCGAGTTGCATAATAGACGCTTTTCGATACATTTGAACATTGTATACAGTGTATACGCTGCTGCATGGTATGGCTTCTTCCAAGATTACGAAAACGAAAAAGAGCTCGACTTCTAGACCAGAACTTGGCAAGAAATCCTCGTTTACAGATAGCTCTTTGTTTGGGCTACTTAATGTGATAAATTTGGACGATATCTGTTACAAAACATTTCTCATTAATGCTGTTTTACCGGATGGCACGAAGCGAGAGGTTAGTGTCGAAATAAAAATAAAATGTAATACCTTTGCGATAGCACAAATGGGGGAGCAATATGTGAACAACAAAGTCCTGTTTGTGCTTTTCGAACAAGACTTGTAAGAATGCCCACCGTAAAGGAGCTGGTCCAGTTTACAAGTCGTTTCACAAGTCATGTCAAGTCGCAACAAAATTGTGATTATATTTATAGTGATAAAGTTGCCACTGTGTTTTTATTAAATATGATATTTTGTATAATTTATAATGATAATTTGTACTATATTTTCTGCTTGTTATTGTTATATCATATCTAACCTTTCACTTGGTTCTCTGATCGTTTAGCATTTAAATATTTCACTTGCACTTTCTGGCTTATTTAAAGGACAAACCTCTAATATATTAAAAGCGAACCTGTCCCAAAAACACAACTAAAAACCTGTGAGGCCAGGGTACTTAACTGCATACAATTTAAGCAATTTCAAAGAGCTTTCAGTCGACATTATGTTTACTTAGTTTCTCAGTTACGCACATTTATATTCGGTGTTTATATTATATTCGCTTTCGTTTTGAGATAGTCTGCAGAAAAGGCAACACAACATCGGACTGAATTGATAAATTAATCATAATATTCTTATGAAAATCCGTAAGCTGTAACTTATATTGGCCTCAGTTTTCCGTATCTTGGAAAAGCTACCGTTTTACACAGACACATTACATATATTATTTATTGCCTGTCTCAAAAGCTCCAAGCTCACCATGGCGCCATAGCTAGTCACGAACCATCGCATGTGTCTCATTATAATAGCTTTTAACAGCATCTTCTCCAAGCTTCAATCGAACTTATGCTTTCTTGAAGTCTTCTCGCAAAGCACATCAATGGTAACATTAATCAAATCACGAAATTAGTCGTTTTTAAAACGCATATCATGCATGTATTATGCGTGATAAGCCAGTTGGATGCAACCTTTTGTTGGCAAAGTGGTATCCAGTTGCGCTCATATTGTTTGCCAATTTAAAACCTCTAGCCGAAAAAGACTTCTTAAGAAATTAATGTGCCTTAATGGAAATGTAAACCAGTAAACCACTCAGTTTTTTGTCGAGCAATTTCTGACAAAGACGGCGCTCATGATTAACAACAGCTTCCGTCTTATTTGTTTTTAATGGTTTCCACATTTGACACGATGTTAACGTGTTATTAATCTTTTCTGTAACTCTTATCACATTTTTGAAGCCCCCACGGACTTTCTGTGGTCAAACTCTGACTTTAAAATCTTTAAAATCTGACATTAAAATCTTTTCTTGTCGTCTTTATGTATTTTTTTGGTGCAAGTTCGGTTTGTTAAACACTGGATAACATATCAGATATCACTAAAGTCAATGTTTACAATGTGTTTTCTTTTTAATTTGATGTTTTACCCTCAAGCTGTGTCCAAGGAACACCAAACCCAAATACTAGACCATTATTAACTAGGCCAAGTTTTAGCGTCATGTTGTGTCTGGCTGTTTGTAGATAAGATATATAATATATGTATACATTTACTCTTTTGTACAACCTCCAAACTTTGAAAAATGAGCCCCACTTAAATGAAATAATTGTACATCAATACCTTATAAAGTTGGTTGAAAAATAGATTTGTTTAAAAAGTAACTGATCTTGAAATTATGTTGTAAAAATCTGAGGGGTTCCCATATTTGGGTCCAGGAATGTGAAATATTTCAAATATTTTGTTTCATATGTTTTGCATTTTAAACCCTTCCTATTTGAGGTTTTAATAACTGCTAAAAATATATATAAAATATTCAATTCTTAGTTGACACCAATCTTTAAGAAAAACTGTGTTGATTTTTCCTCCTAAGTTGTCCCAAAAGATAGACACTTGCTGAGGTTATTTGATTTTATCTTAAGCCTTGATCAAGCGAGAGTCGATGAGAGTTGGCAGGCGAGAGTTGGCATGAGTTTTTCCTAAAAATCTCATCAAAATTTGAAGGAGTTGATGAGAGTTGGCGTTTCAACTCTCATCCACTTTGACCAGGCCCTTCACCTATAACTTGTACCTAGCTATTTCATTAATATGTTTATGAATGTTTTTAAAATTAATTAAACAAAATTAAAGTAGGATTAAGTGAGATAAGAATTCCCAAATGAAATATGAAGGCTAACAAATGAAATTAATGCAACTTCAAATTTATTTTTTATTAGTTGACAGTGAACAGGTTTTCAATGGTTAAGGATGTTGTTCATGATGCATGCAAGGAGTTTAAAACTGACCGTCTGAGTGTGAGACTTAGCTCTAGCAATACACCAATAGCTCTTGAATCTAATGCTGCACTATTGGAGAATCATGATATAATTATTGAGCAAGCTAGGAAGGAATCAAAAGACTTTAAACCAGGTAAATAAATATAAAAATACCCCCATGATGAAGCAATATGTCAATCGAGATATGGTCTGGAAACTCGACAAACTTCAAAACAGTTAATAAATGAGCAGTGATTTATGTTGGATAGTACCTCACTGTGCATAAACCCTTTGTTCTACGTTTATATATATAGGCAAACCCTGACAAACATGCTTTACTTGACTCTGAAGATGACCGCCGCTGAGGCTGTTGAAACGTCAGTCACCAACTATAGTCTTTCTCTAGACTACAACAACCTGGATGATCAACTTCACACATCTAATGATACTCCTAGGTTCAAACCATTTACTTTATTTAAACAGCATTGTTGAACAATTGAACCAAAATGTTGCTATTGGATCATTGCTTCATATATACAAAAAACCCAATGTGTTCAGTAGCCATCACCATGCACACACTTGCATAAACATTAACAAAAACCTAGAACAAAGACTTTTGTTGAGTTTCCGGACAATACCTCTATTGACTATGTTTTTATCTCTTATGAGAATCATAAATTCATCAAAGAAAATAAGCCAGAACTAAGGCTACATTAAATAATTTCCCAACACAACTAGGTGATAAATCACACACAGTTTGATGCTACTCTGGCTTTAAAAAGTTTTTTGAATATAACTTTAAAAGTTACTGTCCAATGACCCAACGTTTCGACACTCCAATCGGTTCTATGATTGAGGGTATATAAATAGAGATCCTAACCTTACAATGATCACCCCTGATGCAGAAGACACTAGATTGGAGTGTCGAAATGCTGGGTCATCGACAGTAACGCTGTTCTGATGGCCATTATAAGTTGATGCCTGCCAAAATCATGACCAATTCTTAATTGTAAGTTAATATGTTGTTTTTCTTAGTTGAAGATCCTCAAGTAGTCAATTTAAGATATTTGGTAAACAGTGAGGAGAAGTATGAGGAATGTCTAAAGCTTGCTGTTGATGTTTATGGAGAATCTTTAAGGTGAAATATTTAGTCATAACTCATCAATGAAGTTTGATCCTTAAAAACAAAATCTTGATTATAATGTTCAACTGTAGTCTTAATAGATTGGTGCCTCGGTGGCTGCTTAATACAGGTTCAACTGTAGTCTTATCGTTCATCAATGAAGTTGGATCCTTAAAAACAAAATCTTGATGATAATGCATGTTCTTTAACTGTAGTCTTAATAGATCGGTGGCTGCTTAATATAGGTTCAACTGTAGTCTTATCGTTCATCAATGAAGTTGGATCCTTAAAAACAAAATCTTGATGATATAATGTTGCTTTTTATTTACAGGAAACGTTCTCTGAATCGTCTTGATTATGGAATCATTTTTGGAAGACTGAAACCAATTTTAGAAATAACCACCTCAGTGCTCTCAAAGGTAAGTGAAAATATTATCAGAAAATCAAATTATGTCAGCAAGAGATTGAAATTTTCTTAATAATAATAATAATAAAGACGTATTAGGAGCATTATACAATAGTCTCAATACAACAATATATATATTCTTAAAGTTACTTTTAAAACTAATTACAGTTTCATTATAAGATAAAGCCTACTACATATATTAACACTATGAACAATAACTATTAATTTAAAAAAAGAAAAGTCTTAACTGCAGACTTAAAACTACTTAACATTTCAATGCTTCTAATTTCCTGTGGTAATGAATTCCACAGTTTTGGTGCTGCAACCGAGAATGCTCTGTCTCCATGAGTCACCGTTTTGGATTTTGGCTCAAGTAGCAGATTTCGGTCAGATGATCTCAAAGTACGAGTAGGTTTATATTAACCCATTACTCCCTAGTATCAACATATTCTCCTTATTGGTCTCCAACCATTTCTTATGGTACTAGTTGGGAGAAGTTGTTTTAAAAACATGTTAGTTTATATCTTTGGTGATTTGATATTATTTGAAGAAGTTAGATGCTGATATTTGGCTCCCATGCAACATAAATAGTTAAGACATCCTTGTTGTGTTTCTGTAATCCAACTGTGGTTTATCCCTTATCTTGTTTAGCTGAAAGATCTATTGGATAATTGGAATTCTAGCTCCTGCGTTGGTGAGACATTTGTTGGTTGCAGTTAATAAACATGATTTTTCCTTGACATTGATATTGATAATTATGGACAACTGTGTTCAACATAAATCATTGGGTTTTTTATCCCACTGTATCTTTTAGCCTCAGCATTTTCAGAAATTCCAGATCTTCTTTGGGCGTATGATAACTATTACTCACGCCTTGCTGAATCAAAAAGGTAAACAATTAACTATATTTTTTTGTAATATTTTTATCCATTCATCCATCCATGATCTATCTGTCCGTCCGTCTGTCCGTCCGTTTGTCTGTCTGTCCGTCCGTGCGTGTGTCGTCCGTCTGTCCATCTTTCCGTCCGTCCGTCTGTTCGTCTGTCCGTCTGTTCGTCCGTCCGTCCGTCCGTCCGTCCGTCCGTCCGTCCGTCCGTCTGTCTGTCTGTCCGTCTGTCTGTCTGTCTGTCCGTCCGTCCGTCCGTTTGTCTGTCCATCCATCCATCCATCCTATCTATCTATTCTATCTCATTCTATCCATCCACCCATCGTCCATCCAGCCATCCAAGTGAAAACATACACTCTAACCTTGCCTTTCATTGTTTAACTCAGGCTGCTACGTCAGAAGTGTAAATATGACAGTGAATTCTTGTCATTGGTAAATGACATCAAAATCACAGCTAAAGACTCTCTTGGACTACTTATATTATTGCCTGTGAGTTCATATTTTATTGCCTTATAAATATTAAGCCTATTAGGTAGAATGTAATATGTATTAATAAAATAATGTAATGTAATAGGTATTAATAAAATAATGTAATGTAATAGGTATTAATAAAATAATGTAATGTAATAGGTATTATTAATTTTCTTTAATTACAGGCTCGACGTATTCCGCAGTATAAACAGTCATTGATGGACATTCTTGAGTGCATGCCGTATGATCACGATGATGGGAAGAAACTTAGAGTTGTTCTTGAGAGAATTGAGAATGTAAACTATAATTCTGGTTATTATTATATCTGAACATTTATATTGTGCAGAGACTTGGGCGGTGAAGGAAGAACATGTGAAGAAGCTGGAAGTAGCGGAGATGAGACGTTTGAGAACGATTAGAGGAGTGACAAGAAGGGAGCGAAATGAAGATAGTAAGGCAGGAAGTGAAGGTGGTGGGACTGAGAGAGAAGAGAAAGCAGACTGAGGTGGTACGGACACGTGAAGAGAAAAGAAGAGCACGAGTTTGTTAGATGATCAGCGGAGCGCAGGGAGACGGGAACAAGGAAGAGAGGGCGACCGAGAAAGAGATGGATGGATTGTATTCGAGATGATGGTAAAGTGGTAAATCTGAGTAGAGTTGGTGATAGAAGACAGTGGAGAGCGGCGTCGAGACGACCCTACCCCCCCCCCCCTTGAGGGGACAAAGGGATGATGATGATATTATTTCTGAACATTGTCTCTTCAGTCATTGCTCTTTCGCTCACAATTTAGTCGCATTCTCACCTACTGTTTCTCATTCTTCAACTATATGTGCCAGTAGAAACATGGAAAATCTTTTCTATTTATTAAATATATATTCGCAAATTATCACCTTTATTTTTAGACTCTGGTGGATCGTAAGGAGGATATTGATGAAGTTGAAAATGAGGTATGATTTCAGGTGTCTTCGCTGGTATTGAAGTGTGTGTTGAAAAATACTTAAAGTACGCCTAACCTCAACATTTTTTATTGTCTTATTTGGAAGAACTTTTAAAATGATAAAGTAACTTCTTTTGAAGATTTTCACTTCTTCGCTTTAAAATTTCGTCACACATGCATAATGAGTTATCAGAGAATGTTATATATCTTTGCGTTCATGAAATAAAAATACTAAAGTGTGAATAACACGTGTGCGTTTCTCCCACAACACCAAACTTCTTGATTTTAAAAGATTTCGTTTGAGAATGAAAGAGATACACACATTTCTCCAATAACTCATTATGCATGTGTGACGAAATTCCAGACATTTGTATATCAAACAAACTGATATATCTCAAAAAGAAAGCAAAGAAACGAAAATCTTCAAAAGAAGTTACTTCTTAGGTCTCTATGTATAGAAGTGTGATGTCTGTGACAAAAGCATTTTCCCATCAACTAACGTACTAAAGCATAAAAAGAACCCCATGTATCGTCTCTCTCCAACCAGATGAAATAATCATACCACGTGCTTTTCGTACGCAATGTGTACCTATTTTTTACGTTTTCAATAACTTTCCATGCGAAATAATGTACTATTGAGCCTTATTATACCGCTGAATTTTCAATTTTTATTATATAACACAAATAGATTCTATTTTGCCATTGTCTGTTCAGTTATAGATACACAGAAGACACCAGAACGTTGGTAAGACATCAGTGACCCACTCGACTATTGTCTCGATCGTGGGCCACTTTGTTGTTCTTACCACGTTCTGACGTCATCTGTGCGTCCATAACTGAACAGACAACCCCCCTAGTAAGTTTTTACTAATAATGAATAGACATCAAACACACGAGTAAATAATTTACAAACTGCGATTAATCAGGTGGATACATTGACATTCATGGTATATATACTAAAATACATTCATATAGTCAGATTCACACTCGGTATTTTTTACGCAAAGTTCCCTCCAATAATCCCCCCCCCCCCCCCCCCTCCCGTTAATATAAGCCTACCAAGAAAGTCCTTTGGACAAATATAAGGCCAGGACTTATTTTTTGGAAGTTCAAGGTACTTTTCCACATAGATCTCGCTCTTTGTTAATAAGTATCTCGTATTTGAGCCGTTGTTGTATAGTAGGAGTTAACATGCAGGCCGTCAATCTAAGGGCGTGTTTATATGGAGGAGGGCTAACCCTCTTGGTAGGGCTAGCTCTCTTTACCAAGATCCCGCCTCTCAGTCAAACCATATCTAAAATTTGTTTTCGTTTATATGAGAGGAGGTTCAGGCCTCCTAGGCAAGATCTCGCTATTGACTACCCGGGATCTCGCCTACGCGAGCTGGAAATTTTCCATGTAAACGCACTCAAGAGGGCTGGCCCTCCTAGGAGGGCTGGAAAGTCAAAGCTTCGTACACGCGACAAAGTTGGTCTTCGTCCGTATATTTTTAGACAACTCTTTATTTCACAAGTTCTGTTTGTTCATACGTAGGTTTTAAATTGAAAACTTGTGCGGGAAAATGGGATTCGTGAGAAAATACGCGTTACGTGGGAAAATACATGCTGTCAACTACTAGAAGGGCTAGCCCTCCAGGCGCGTAGGAAGCATTTAATAAGTGGGTAGGCCAAAAGCGAGCGACGAAGGTGCGAGCTTCCCGAAAATGTTTGGATTTTCTAAGGCTCTGAAACGAAATTTTCTGCATTTTGAGAGAAGCAGTAACCATCAGATTCAGTAACCTGGCCAAACAGCCAAACTAAAACATCTGCGAGGAACGGTCTATCTTAAAACCGTTGAACAAATGGCGCTTGCGCAAACGCCCAAAGTAAAAAAACCCAGAAGTTCAAAAATAAATTATAAATTTGGTAAATAAAGGCGGAGAATGGTAAGGTCGTGCAAAAAAGTGTAGCGGCCAAAGCCGCTACTGCCGCTACGTCAGCCCTCCTCGAAGGGCTAGTCCTCCTCGAAGAGCTAGAATATTTCCATGTAAACGCGAGGTGAAATTCATTCCTTGTACTAAAGCCAGCTACCAAGAGGGCTAGTCCTCCTTCTGCATGTAAACACCCCCTAACAAAACCACTTCTCCCCTGCTGTTTTAATCATCTTTTGACAATGTCTGTTGTGTCTTGCTTGAACGGTGGCGCGGTGGCGTGTTAGTGATAAATGAACAAGATAACAGCTCAAGACAAACAACAAGATCACGGCATGAAAACACAGCTGTATGAACAACTTTAAAACGAATACCTGCGTGATGATTTCACATCAATGTTTGGAACACAATTGATTATTTAATGTGACTCACATACTTTCTCCACATTCTGCCTCGCTCGATGATCCAAGGGAGGACAGTTGAAGTAACGACAGTTCAAGAAGCGACGAAGGATTTTTCCACCAATGTCTTGGTCTCCAAAAAGAGCCAGTCGTTTTTTAGATATTTCTACCTTTGTTTCACCCTACACAAGCCCTGTTTCACGGAGAAAATGGCGTCAAAAAGGAAAAGCTCCACGACCTCATTTTGGATCTACTGAAGACGCGGTAAACATTCTTGTATACATTATGTGAATTGCCATGAGTATAGTCGTGCAGGACTAAAAAAGCCGGGTACTTGTCGGCTCCTTCATCTAGTCCCTGTGGGTTCCACCACTTCACCTGCTCTCGGCTTGAGAGATGACTCCGAAATAGGTGTTACTTTATCTGCGACTTTATCTACGAGTTGCATCATCTCCATTTAATATAGTTTTAAATTGCCTTTTCTGGGTCTCCCAGAGTTCTTTTCTTTCCTAAACTGTTTATGGATAACGCAGTAAGTAAGGCAGGTCGTGCATTTTGGTGAGAATGATAATATGTGACGATTTCGAACTACACGAATCGGGAAGCAGACTCAAGATCTTTTGTCCCGGTGTTCTGCATTCAACCATGGATAGTAAATAGACTGGTCTTTTATTATTATCCATGATTCAACTGAATCATTAAATGTGTTTAATCAAGACAAGAATCTCCAATGCCATTCTATTCTCCAACCAGGAGATTTCACTGCCCAGCCTCTCCGTTGATACAGTGGAGCATCTTACAGATCATGTTTACTGTACATTAGTGTACAAATATTAACTAACCCGACCTTGTAGTCTCCAATTGGAGCCAGAGTGTCGATGTATTAAATGAGATGGTATAGGTTTGACTCACGGTTAAGGCAGTCCAAAATAATGTTTACTTTTATGATTTATGGCAATTGTACACTCTCGTCTCAACAAAACACAACGCTGTAAAATACAAGATAATTCACTTAGTTTCACTTAAACACCTTTCAACACATCGTTTGATGACTTCACATCTACTTATTAATGCAGTCAACAATAAAAGCCTTTTGTTTTACAACTTTAAATCCACTTATCGCTTATCTTATTTGGTTACATTGTATTGCTCTGTTGAATTGTTATCCATCGACTCTGTCCATGGCACAGAATAACTTTCCGTCTTCTCTCAACACCTTTCAATGCACTCTGTAGTTAACAGAAGCTGTATCTTCCTTGTGGGTTGTTTATGTTCTGCTTAATTTTCGTCTAATATTTGTTTACACATTGTTTGTTTTTGAGTTGGACCGCACACACTAAGGAAAGAGATGTCATGCTAAACTCTAAATACCTGTTACTTCTTCTACAGTGTAACATTAACACTCTCTACGCAGTACAATACTTTTGTATCATATTCGTTTGATCATTATTTACAGGGGTGTGTGTGTGTGTCTGTTGATTTTAAACGGACGATTTTACGATTTTTAGGAAATCTCTAAAAATAGCAAATGACTCCGCAAGTTTAGAATCTGATCTATTCTATTTTATACAATAATCTGTTTACTATATGTGCATTCTCATTGGTTGTTACCCATGATCTATTAGAGGACAGACAGACAGCTCACGTCCAATCACGTCAGATGACTGTTTGGTCTCCAATTGTTTTTGTATAAAACAAATAGATTCTATTTTCCCGTTGTCTGTTTAGTTATAGATGCACAGAGGACGTCAGAACGTGGTAAGAACATCAGTGACTCACTCGACTATCGTCTCATGGGCCAGTGTTTTGTTCTTACCACGTTCTGACGTCATCTGTGCATCTCTAACTGAACAGACAACAGCAAAATGGGGTCTATGTTTGTTAACTAAACTGTAAAGATTATATAACAATTAAACTAAACATGGCATTGTCGGAGTCTAATTACTCCAAACTGTGTCATACTTTGTGTATTTGTTATGCTATAACAAAAGTCTTAACTATAGTTTATATCATTTTGGCATTTCGATGATTTTATTGAAATGGTGTCATGGTTATTTTAGTTTCGCTTGATCGAGATTCAAGAGAAGTTTCCTCATGATGACCTGGGCCTCGATGAAGAGAAAGGAATATCAACACAGGTATAAAAATAGTTTCATTATCGGAAAGTTAAGGAATACTGGTTTGATTATTATCTATTTCTCAGAAATGTAACTGCTACTTCACTGAAAGTCAAACAGTAAACGGGCGAGGGGTAGTTGCGTACACGTGTTTCTAGTAGTAGTAGTAGTTTAGTAGCGATGAAAGGAGCAGAGATTCTTGAACAATACAGGCCAGCATAACAATGGTCAGCAAACGTTACCATGAGTTTGACTGTAAATCTCAATCATGTTTTTTCGTAGAGATTTAAAGCGATGTTTGCTCGTCGAAGGTCAGCACCAGCTACTGCCATCAAGGCAGCATTTGGAAAAACAAACAAAAAGTAAAAAGTAGATTTTAACTTCATCATTCATCACCATCATTATCATCATCGTCATCGTCGTCACCACCACCATCATCATCTTCATCATCATGATCATCACCATCATCATCAGCAGCACCATCATCATCACCACCATCATCATCACTACCAACATCATCATCATCAGCAGCAGCACCATCATCACCATCAACATCACCATCATCACCACCATCATCACCACCATCATCATCAGCAGCAGCACCATCATCACCATCATCAACATCACCATCATCACCACCATCATCACCACCATCATCATCAGCAGCACCATCATCACCACCATTATCACCACCATCAGCAGCAGCACCATCATCACCACCATCATCACTACCAACATCATCAGCAGCACCATCATTATCATCATCATCATCACCATCATCACCACCATCATCATCATCACCACCATCATCATCACCACCATCATAACCACCACCATCATCACCATCATCACTACCAACATCATAATCACCATCATCATCATCACCACCAACATCATCAGCAGCACCATCATTATCATCATCATCACCACCATCACCACCATCATCATCATCACCACCATCATCACCACCATCATTACCACCATCATCACCATCATCACCACCATCATCATCACCACCATCATAATCACCACCATCATCATCACCATCATCACTACCAACATCATAATCATCATCATCACCATCATCATCATCATCATCATCACCATCATTACCACCACTATCTTGTTGTAATTGAATGATCTTCTTGACTCATCTCTTTTTTCTCATTTCACAGCAGTCTTCATTCCATTGATATTTCTCTCACCATCAACTCCGAACTTACAAGTCCTTCTCCTCAAAACAACATCACCTTTGTAAACGAAGGAGTTGTACAGTTAACGACGGTAAGTTGTAGCTAGTCGTGCAGTATACGGTGATAAGGAGTTGACCGTGTGTCAAGATTGAGTGATGAACTGGTGCTCGCCACTGATCTCTAAATAAAGACTGGATCGAGCAACTATTGTTCAGCAAATGAAGCCGGAAGTAGGACCACGCTATATAGCTTTACTGTAGATGCTAAAATGAATCAGTTCTCCAAGGTTTTCCCGTAATATAGAACATAAATTAATGAGGTTACTCATAGCCAAGGTTAACAACAAGGCCTGGACGCGAGATAAGGCTTAAAAGCAACGGTTCTCGCGGAGGAATAGGCATTACACCTTGAGACAGCGGACACGCAGAGTAGCAGAGCTAATAGAAGGTGGTTTGGGTACGGAGGAAATTTGCCCACCATCCCTCCCAAAAAATAAATAAAAAATACATAAATGTATAAAATAAATAAATAAAAATAACGATTAGAAATACAATAAATATTCCACCGATAAGCTCGGTGTGATAGGTGCAGACCTTTGGTAGACAGGTCAAGGCGGGGGATCGTTACATCATTGGCCTTAGACCTGAATCCAAGTAACTCAGCAACTGCCAGAAAACTGAGCAACATACAGGTCTGCACCTTACCATCCACATGGGTAAGTAGAGTGATTGTAGGTGTTAACGACTCCATAATAGTAACTATGAAGCCGGAATTAGCGCGTGGTGGCCATATTGAAGTGAGCACGGTGGTCACTCCAAGATGGCCGCCGCGAAATATTTCCTGCTTCAATTTTTCGCATCATCTAAACAATAGTTGTGATGGTGATATATTTTTCTTTTTTTTCAGGCTGTTAGTTCTCATGATCGTTACATGTTCCTCTTCAATGATTTTCTCTTGATTGCCAAGTCGAAGTAAGCAGAAAATTACAGGCGCTTGTTTTGTTTTCTGCGGCTTATTTGCGTGAAGACGCGCGGGAAAACACGCGCGCAGAAACACCTCGTTTCATTGATAGGGTCGACTTACCGTACGTATTCCATATATGGAAGGTGGGAGGTTCGATATGAAGAGCATATACAGTGACCCAAAGGAGCATATACGTTGCCCTGACGAGCAAATACATTGCCCTCGTACCAGCCTCCTAGTAAATTATTGGATTGTAACCGACCCCAAAACAACAAAGATCCTAACCCTAACCCCCCGCCTAGCGAGTTTTCTAACCTTAATCCCCCGCCTAGCGAGCTTTTTCGCTCCTTTTGTTATATTTTCTGAAAGAAACCCTGACTTTACGATATCTTACTCGAAAACTTGAAAGGAGTTCATCCACTTTTTAATTTCTTTTCATTATTTTCTAGATCTTCGAGTTACAAGTTAAAATATCGCGTTAAAGTGAGCGAGATGTGGGTTGCAGACTGCGTCGATGACGTAGTAGAATCCGTGAAATCGCCCGAGAAGTCATTCGTGTTTGGTTGGCCTGCAACAGAGAACTTTGTCGCCTCATTTAGGTAGGAGGGATACACTATGGTGATCTTATTATAAGAACATTACTAGCTCTTTTAGGTAGCCCACCATTGTAATATTTAATATGCCGCCTCTTGGGATTGGCTGTCACATGTACCCCATTTCTAGATGGAGCATGGTTACAAGCATTACTGATATATAGTGACTGCCACATCAATCGAATCCACAACCTTTATATATAATATCTCCGGTTTGACGCTCTAATCATTGAGCTAGCAGAACGCAGATGGCAGAGAGAAGGTTACGTTGTGTACTAGTTTGTACGTCCGACATGATACGTAGACTTACAGCTTCGTTATTTCAATTTAGTGAATTGTTTGCTTCTCAAGCTTAAACGCAAACTTCTCTGGCTTTTTGTTTTTAGTACACTGCAGGAAAAAAACAAATGGTACGAAGCTATAACGAGGTGAGCTGCAACTTCTTAGCCATGAATGAGTATAAGTATGATTTATTTATAGTCAATCACGCAGGATAAGGTTACCCTATTTATCCGAGCCAGAGGTTCATGTTTTAAGGACTCGACTATTCAGTTGATCACTCTTAGGTGAACGAAAAACCCAACTGATAGGG
Organism: Chrysogorgia sp. JL179-B06; assembly: GCA_035772405.1. Classification (NCBI taxonomy): domain Eukaryota; kingdom Metazoa; phylum Cnidaria; class Anthozoa; order Scleralcyonacea; family Chrysogorgiidae; genus Chrysogorgia; species Chrysogorgia sp. JL179-B06. The sequence continues at coordinate 325,000 of JAYKKM010000084.1, forward strand.
ATTCCGAGGGCCTATGATTTAAGGTCGTTTTCCGAGAAGACCCGAAAGTCTTAACCATTTGCTGGTGTTGTTGCAAACGCAGTACTTTCTCCTCAATTATTTTAAGACCCTGAGTGGTGGTGGTGCAACCCAGGATTTGAACCTGTGTCTCTCAACTCATAGACATTTGTGATAACCATAGTGGTAACCACTAGACCATGAATCTTTCTTAGAGAAATAACTAAATAAAGCAAAAAAAATTAACTTAAAAAAATTAAAATACAACTGGTCTCTCAACAATATTGCGTTGTACCCACGTAGATCAACATATAAATTCTCCTTATTGGTTTCCAAACATTTCTTATAGTACTAGTTGGGAGAAGTTGTTTTAAAAACATGTCAGTTTATCTTTGATGATCATTTTCTTTATTCTCATTACCTCTATACTTAGTTAACCATTGATATTATTAGGAGAAGATAGATGTTGATCACGCCTGGGGTGTATTAAAGGTTAATCCATAACTTACGCTTAAATTCTTGCTTGGCAGCCATATTGGATTACAGAAAGAATTAGAGAAACCCAAGATAACTACAATTAAAATTCATTACAAGGAAAATGAATCTTTACAAGCTTTGGTGAGTACACTTGTTATATATGCTTTCATTTAAGGTAGCTCACATGAGCTGTGTAGTTTATAGCGTCTGTAATTGTCTTATAGTCGGTCAGCTGTCGTAGTTTCTTGTGTGGTTAATACTTCATCTTGCAGGGATATAGCGAACACCTAACCCTAATCGTAACCTTGTTCATTTTATTTTATTTTATTTTACTTCGCCTTGATTATGTAGTTTATATAGTGAAATTTACATTTATAAAGATCCTATATTACACTTACTCTTAGTCCTAACGTTAGCTCGCTCATAAGACTCATGACAATATTAGGTTCCGGTACACCTGAATTTCCGAGCTTTTCATGGTGTGTAGATGGCCTTAAATCTTTGCTCTCTGGCGCAGTCAAAATCGGTCGTATATTTAGACTAACGAAATCGTGAATCGAAAAACACGGCACACGGTAACGCAAGAGTAAAAATTGAAACTCGACAAGCGCCAGGCACCTGTTTGATTTGATTTCATAAACAACTGTGCATTTGGTGGCATTTTGAATTTTCATGATGCTATACGGGGCGTGTAAGATGACAATATGGCGTGTAATTTCGCAACAGTTATGGTTATTTCTAAATATATCAATAGAACAAAGAGGTGGTTCAATTTTGGATGTTTTTCTGCCCGTCAGGAAATAGTTAATTGACGATCTATGGTGGTAGTGCTCAACAGGGGGACATGAAAATGTTGCTCAACCATTGACCACATATATCATGACGAAGACTGAATGGAAATACCAAATGTTAAACATTAATTCAGTAATGAACATGGGGGCATACCCCAGGACCCCCTAGAAATGCGGTCACTAAGTTTGGAAGGGCTCGCCCTTTTCGGCCCCCCAATATGAATTTGCTTCCGACGAACCTGAAGAATATAAATATGAGAGGACACTGGACACACCGTTTACCACAACACCACACCGTTTACCACGACACACCACTTTTCTTACTGAAGCTTAATTGTTCTAAAACAATACCAAAGGAAGGGTGACTTTCCTAAACGAACGCATTGTCCTCTGTGGTTGAACCCCACCTTGTTTACCTCGTAAGTTCTTGCATCTTCTTAAAGTGAAAAAGAATTCCAACACCTCGTGGAACGTGAGGAAAACATGCGAGTATTTCCGGTTTCGTGACGTCACGTCAGCCATGTTGAGCGTGGAGGTGGGTCACTGTGTCACCTGATTACGTAATGACGTTTGTAGTGAAATATTGAACGTTCGAAATCAACTCGTGAAGTAATTAATGTAATACAAAACAAATATCGTAAAAGGTTGGTGTAGTATTGAAATTATGTGTAGGAGGTTTAACGTTTCGAGCAAAGGCCTTTCGACTGCAGCTGTTGTGGTCTAGTGGTTATTTGAGCTGGGAGACATAGGTTTAAATCCTGGGTCTCCACTCAGTCTCAGGGTCTTAAAATAATTGAGGACAGAGGTGCTGCCTTTGAAACAACACCAGCAAATGTTAAGACTTTTGGGTCTTCCCGAAAAACGACCTTAAATCGTAGGCCCTCGGAATCCCTATATTAGTTGGGTTTTCCGTTCACCAAAGAGTGATAAACTGAATAGTCGAGCGCTTAAAACATGAGCCTCTGGTTTGGACAAATAGGGTAACCTTATGGCTTATATCCTGTGTGATCGACTCAAAATAAATCATACTCAAGACCTTGGGTGAGAAATGGAAACATAAAATGAATTGTTGTCTTCTTTTGTTTCACATCTTCACACTTGTTTATTATGAATGGCAATCGTTTCGAATTTACAAATAGTTCCGGTGACTTCTGGAATAAGTGCATGCACTTAAACAGAGCGGATGACGTACCATAATCTAATATAAAAACATGTTTTGGTCTAAAATATCAATACGAGCACAGTCCAGCCATTCAAAACAAGAGTCATCTATAGTACTGAGGGACTTGAATAGAGAGAAGACAACATAATAACATATTGTTTGGATATTTGGTATAACAATCACCGTTGAATGCGTTATAACTTTTATATATGATGATTTATGTAAGTATATATGAAGTAATGTGTTATGTAGGTTGTATTGAAATACATATTGTCACTCTAAAAAACTAGTCGAAATAGTGCAGTGTAAGTTGTCTAAGGTTTCGAGTGAAGAGCAGAGTGAAACGGAAAGTAACGTTACGTTGTAACGTTGGCCTCTCTGTCGAGAGAGCCTTCGCGTGAAACGTAATTAGACCTCCTACACATTATGTCAATATTAAACCAAGGTTTCATTGTTTTCTAAAACGTGTTGTGCTGCGTAGGCAGTGTAGAAATACAAATCAAGTATTTAAAAAGGTTGGTATACTGCCGAAATAGCGTGTAAGTTGTCTAACGTTTCGAGCGAAGGACCTTAGTCGACTTCGTCAGAGAGTGAAACGTTTCCCTCTCTGACGAAGGGCCTTCATTCGAAACGTTAGACAACTTACATGCTATTTCGGCAGTACGCCAACCTTTTTAGATATTTGATTTGTATTGTTTTCTATTTGTATCAAGTGAGAACCTGTGTCTGTTCAACGAATACTTTTCGCCAGAGCTTGCGAGGAATCTTCACACTATGTGTGTCATCCTGGAGTATGTAATTACGCAGCACGTTCACTGTTTACGATTCTTTCTCTCTGATGTCACAATACTCCCTGCTGTCAGACACTCAGTGTGGTCTCGTTGATATTGTTCGATGACAATATCGTAGTTTGTATAGATGTCTTATCTCTAGGACATAATTTGATAGCGCTGTATCATCAACACACTCCTTAAGTCGAGTCTGCACACGTGAGCAATATACGTATCAATGATGTATAAAACGTGTTGTGCTGTGTAGGTAGTGTAGAAATACAAATCAAATATCTAAAAAGGTTGGTTGGTGTACTACCAAAAGAGCGTGTAAGTTGTTACTCTCTGACGAAGGGCCTTCGCTCGAAACGTTAGACTACTAATGAAAGCTGCTAATTTCTCAAAAGAACTGGATATAATATGAAAAGGAGAAATAAGAGAATTTTAATGTGTTGAAAAATACTTAAGTAAGAATACGTTTAGGACGATGTGTCCTTCTTTAGGTCATCCGAAACATCGTTCATTAACGTAAGTACTCTTTAAGTATTTTTTGACACATTGAACTTCTCTTATTTCTCCTTTTCACGTTAGACTTGTTACTCACTATTTCGACAGTACACCAACCTTTTTAGATATTTGATTTATATCTCTGGTTTGTCTTGGTCTTACTCTGATGAAGGTCTCTGCTCTAAACATCAGTATTTCGTTCCTAAAAATCTTGGAAGTTTACCACCTTTTCACTTTGCTATATACTCTAAAACACTGCCTTTTCGTTTACTTTTTACTATACATATCTGTCGTCTGTCTTGGTCTTACTCTGATGAAGGTCTCTGCTCTAAACGTCAGTTTTTCAGTCGTTCCTATTAAATCTTGGCAGTTCACCACCTTTTCACTTTGCTATATATCCAAAACACTGTCTACGCATCACTCTACTTTTTTTTACTACATATCTTTACTTTGGCACTTCAGTTCACATGGTAGCGTAATATTAGGTTTCCTTTGATATAAATCTTCCCCTCAAAATATTAAGTGTTTTTTCCCTTCGTTTATCATTTGACCTGAATTCAAATGTCTCTCATACCAGCGATATGTTTTCTCAAGATCTTAGTCAGATTTATTTTTCTCTCGTGAAAATAACATTGGAATTTTCTAGCAACACTCTTGAAGTACTTAAACACTCTTTCATATTGGATATTTTCGAAAAAAAGTTAAGACATTCTTAAGTCTCAAAATCGACCCATTTAAAAAAAAATCTGTCAAAGAGACTGGGTCCGAATTTATCTCGAACGTGTACTGATGACATCAATGTGTTTGGTAAACAAAGAACTTCAGAGAACGAAAAAGAAAGTGTATTTTTAAAAAATGTAAAGGGACTCGGCAACTAGTGATGTTAGGAGCGCCAGCAACACAATATTCTTCCACCGTGTGTTTTGTAGCTTTCTCACTAATTTCTTAGCTATCTTTAGATGTGTCTGTTTCCTAGAGCTGCCTGTCTTCAAAAGGTGTCTGTCTCATAGAGTCTGTCGTTATGAAAGAGTAAGCTGACTATATTATTTCTTTCGGTCTAAATTGCGGCGTGGTTCTTTGACTTTTCTCACTCAGTTTCCTGTAGTCTGAGGTGAATGTTTCCTAGAGCTGCCTGTCTTCAAGAGGTGTCTGTCTCATAGAGCTGTCGTTATGAAGGAGTAAGAGAGCTGACTATATTATTTCTTTCGGTCTAAATTGCGGCGTGGTTCTTTGACTTTTCTCACTCAGTTAGTTTCCTGTAGTCTGCGGTGTGTGTTTCCTGTTATGACTAAATCCCGCGCAAACTTTGTTGTTCTGATGACATAGTGTGTTGTCCCTCAGAGTAAAAAGTAATTTATATGTTATTTTATTTGGATTTGCTGTTGAGGAACACTTGACAAAACAGGAAAATATTTTCGGACAGTTGTGTCGTTTTAAACCGTTACAAATCAATTCAGGATGATCAAATCCTATATCTAGCTAATCCTACGTGTGAGACGTGGTGTGTGAGACGTGATCGATATTGCTATTATTTCCGTTTTACTCCACCGCGCCAGTTTTAAAACGTAATCGACTTAACCTCTCAAACTTCTGGAGAGATTAGTTGTGGAGATTAGCGGCGATATCTTTCTTCTATGTCATCTTCAACATTCTCCATTTACAAAATCCTCTTTCTTGAAACTTCTAAGTCCATTTTCAGACACGTATACCTCTCATGAGTTTAAGGGGGTCCTTTCAAACGGCGAACTTTTCATGTGCCGAAGCTAATGTAAAATAAGAAAATCCTTTCGTTAAGCTCATTTGCGTTTGAAACTGGCCTAACGTCTCACTCTGTTATTACTTTACGTTTCACTCTCTGACGAAGGGCCTTCGCTCGAAACGTTAGACTACTTACACGAACTGGATATAATATGAAAAGGAGAAATAAGAGAACTTCAATGTGTTGAAAAATACCATAGTTAATAGATTAACTATGAAAATACTTAAGTAAGAGCACTTACGTATATTCATGGACGACGTTTCGGACAATGTGTCCTTCTTGTCAACTGTGATGTGTCTTTCAGGTGAACTGTATAGGTGTCTGCTTCTCTACTAGACGCAAATTTTGATACTGTGTATCCCCGCTCGAATCGGGTACCGATAGTGCGAACAAGTTTTGTGATTGGTTGTTTAAAACAATAAAACAATAGAATCAACCACAAAGAAACCAATGTCCTAACCCTAACCACTTTTGTTCCATGTAGCCAATCACTAAACCTGCTCATTTTAGCTATACGTGTTTACCCTGTAAGAAAATCGTGACTGCGATTTCCCATTGTCTGGTCTTGAAAATGACAATTACTACGAGCGCTAGGTGGTGATTGATACTTTAACGCGTTCTCAATTTATCAACAGTATTATATGCTATTTTTACACTCTCTCACGACCTAACACACGAAGCGATGCTGCGGTAGACCTTCTCCACATTATTTTGGCACTACACCAACCTTTTAGGACCTTTTAGAGTAATTCCATTTGTACTTCAACATCCGGAAAAAATTGGACCAGGTTTTCTGGAAATATTCGGGTATATGTTGTAACTTCATATATAAGCCAGTTCGTAATGTCGACTGTGCATCAAAATGACGTGTTCTGCAAAACTTATTTCAATTCATAATATCAGGCTAAAACTACAATAGTCATTTGCATTTCTATTTACACTTGCAAATTCGTTACACTGAATTCCCCAGCCTGTTGAAACAAGTTTTATCCCGACGCAGAACGCGTCATTTTGATGCACAGTCAACATTACAAAACTGGCTTATTCATAGGTGCCATTTTTTCCATATTAGTCAACGTTGTGTTACCATTTTTCCGGTGCCATGTGTTCCTATGCCATTTTTCCGGTGCCATTTATTCCGGTATCAGTTGTTCCTGTGTCATTTAGTTCTTGTGCCTTTTCCCCTGTCAGCGCAACCACAATGTCGATGATTTCAATTAGTTCGTGTGAACACCGTTAATTAGTTGTTTTTCTTCCAATTTGTTCTCAAACACCGTCACTGCATTTCTCACTTGTTTTATAATTTTTAAAAATTATTTAAAATCAAGATACTTTGTCGCTCTTCAGAACACATTCAATACTGATATTATATCTACCTGGCGCTCAATATGTTTAAATTGTAGTTCTGTTAGAGATCTTGAATCGCAGAACTTCTGAATTTGTTGCTAATATTAACTGTGCGTACGTGCGTGTGTTAGTATAATGTATTTGTTTTAATAAGTGATATAATAAGCGATATCGTAGCACAGACTGTGATATAGTAATATGTATATGATAGTATATATGCAATGTATGTTTGTTAATTCTTATACCATGACTAGGGCTGAACATCCCTGTTGTGTCTTACCTCGTGTGTATGTAAACATGAAAACAAAATAAATACACTCTTTATATTATCATCACCACCTTATAATATCACACCTCCTAGAACATCACCTGTTCTATATTGTCTTCGCGTATTTCCGTTTGTCCACAGCGCCCTGATCTCCTGCTAAGACAACACGACACATCATTATCACGAGTGACTTTGTATTTTATCAAAAGAAACAAACTAATTATAAATTTACTATACCTCCGCCCAGGAAAGTTAAATATTGCTATAAAGTCGCGTTTCCGTAGGTTGTAATTATTTTAAATATTTCAACTATACAACATTCTTAGTCACGGCTATTGGTTGAAACGTCAATACCTTATCGTGTCCTCAAGCACCCCGTCATTATTCCTCTCTACGTCACACGTGTTACACCTAACGTGGTAGTAAACACTACATGGACATATTAACTATATACTATACGACAAGCAAGAGTCATAGACATATACTATATAACATTGTGTAAACTTCACCACTGTGTATCACTGGAATCTATTTTGTAAGTATAACTATAAATAATTTCGCAACCGGTGATAAATCAGACATCGTTTGACGCTACTCTTTATGAGGGTATAAATAGGGATCCTAACTTTACAACGATCACCCCTGATGAAGACACTAGATTGAAGTGTCGAAACGTTGGGTTATGGACAGTAACTTTTAAGTTACGTTCTAAAAAACTTTTTAAAGCCAGAGTAGCGTCAAACTATGTCTGAAATATAACTATGTTTTTTATTCAAGCTCCAGCGTATCAATCCAAGTTTGCGCGGCATTATTTTTAATAATGGTTAAGAAAACTATCAGACCTTAGTCGTGTTTAGTAAAAACGTAGAGTGCTGCGTAGACAGTGTTTTGGATATATAGCAAAGTGAAAAGGTGGTAAACTGCCAAGATTTTTAGTAACGAAATACTGACGTTTTGAGCGGAACCCTTCATCAGAGCGGAGCCCTTCATCATCAGTGTTTGTCGTTCTCAATATATTTTACTAGTTTCTTTATGTTTATTGTGATATCTCACCACTATATATATAGTGAGCAACGGTCTAAGAGAGCTATGAATTACGAAATATATAATATTCTAAATATTCACTTGTGAAACCTCCGATTTAGTCTCCCGCTGCATGACGAAGAATCGATAATTATACCTTTGATAATGTGTGCTAATCTATGATGCAAGTTATTTTTGTTGTAACGCTGCATTATATCAGCCGCTATACACTGGCAGTTCGTTTACAAAATACAATTTTAATCATGTTATATCCTTTGTGTCTCTATTTCCTAATACTATGCACTCGTGTGCGGTTTTTCCAAAATGATTATCGAATTGGGTCTGTTGATGCGTGAGGAACAATGTATACTATAGGCCTACCAAAAAGTATTGTAAATAGAAATGCGGTCGCATTGAGAGTTTATTTGGTAAAGTAATGTTAGATTGTGTTGCGTAAATAATGTATAAATACAAATCAAATACTCTAAAAGGAATTTGAGTGAACGCCTTTCGTGAGATAGTGAAAGTGAAGTCACCTCTGATACACTATTTCGGCAGTATACACCAACTTTTTAGAGTATGAATATAATCATAATATGTTTGTTTATGTTTGGTTCTTCCTGTTTTCGTTGTTGTGTATTGATTTATCAATTCTTCACTTACAGTTAGTTTATTGTTATTGCAAGATATGAGTGTGTGTGCTTAGTAATATTGATGGTAATGTGTTGATACAATTATTATAATTAGCTTTGTGGTTACGTATTTGGTGTCAGGTTTACTCTTGTTTACTTTACAGTCACACTCACACCACTTTAGAAGTTTCTGAGGATAGGACTTCACATGAAATATTACACCTCCAAACACACTATATCGTCACTGCACACCAACTGTATTTTATTCAATTTGTATGTCTACACTGTCTATGCTGCAGCACAACATAATATCACTTTTACTTGACTCTGAAGATGACCGCCGCTGAGGCCGTCGAAACGTCAGTCACCAACAATAGTCTTTCTCAAGACTACAACCTGGACGATCAACTTCACACATCTAATGATACTCCTAAGTTCAAGCCACTTACTTTAATATCATTTTTAGTTTTTATATGGTCTCTTCTTTTGTATGGTTCTTGTGAGTCATCCATGTGACATAATTCTTTGTTGTCGACGGAAAAGGGTGAATCATGTTTATTCTTGTCATTGTGCAGACAATTTTTAGTCAGCGAAGACCTAGTGAACACGAAGAAGACGTGATTAGCGAAGACCTAGTTTAGTTTAGCTTGTTCTAAATTTCACAGTGTCTAAAATGTTGGTGAACTGCTCAAATAATGTAGAAGAGTTCTAACTTTGCGAGGGGCGGAGAAGTCCCTTCGTCACAGAGTAAAACCGTAACCCATACGTAAAACCATACGCCAAAAAGTTGAATATGATTCAACTATTTAACTTTTTACACACGTTTACGTACGCGTGAAAAAACACAGCACTGGATAACCAGCCTTTTGACTCTCGTGACATGATCTTTCACCATGTTCTGACGTAATGTCTTCTCTCGCCAAGACCCCCTACACATTTCAACATTACACCGACCTTTCAAGAGTATTCAACATTATACCAACCATGGTGCGTTTACACGATGAGACAAAAACATGCGACATGCAACAAAATCGGATTTGGTATAAACAGGCTTATTTAGGCTTATTTATGACATGGCATGAGTTGAATTATTTCAACTTTCTTGCGATACCATACAATTGTCGCATGTCGTATAAATAAGCTTGTTTATAAAATGCGATTTTGTTGCATGTCGCATGTTTTTGTCGCATAATAATGATATTTTAATCATCTTTAGCTAGAGTAATCCCTTCAGCAAACGTTGGTAACAATGGTAAATGTGTAAACACGCTTTAGAATACGCGCCTTTAGACTTAGAGTATTCTATATTTGTATTTTTATATTAGAGAGTTTTCAAGTTCAAATGAGATGAGAGTTGTAACTCTGGCTTTTCTTTGATGGCTATAACTCTTGGCGACTCTTGAACTGGTTCATTACAGATTCAACATTTCCCTGTGCTTTTTGTTCTTATGACTGTCTATAATCTTTTATCAAACAAAAGCAAAAAACATTCTTTAGTTCGTTATTATTTTCTCTGTTCATTTTCATTTGTTAATACTGGATTATAGCGTAAGATATAGATTATATATTTAAAAATATTTCATTTAGAAAAGACATTCGCCTGCCTCTCCAAGCCTCTTATAAACTCTCATCTTTGTTTGATATTCATCAATGAGAGAGGCGAGATAACTCTCATAGTCTCATACCAGCTCTTGACAAACTTCTGCCATGATTCACTTTGGACAACCCTTTTAAAAATTCATAAATAATCTTCTTAAAAGATGAAGTGGATCCGCCGCTGCAGTCACACACAGCCGGCGTCAACCACTCGACATATTATGAGCTATATTGCATATCTGCTTTAAGAAATCCTATTTTTCAGTCTTCAGAAGAAGAACCTCATTATAGAAATATTTGACATCGTTAAACAAGATCAGCTGTTGTGGTCTAGTGGTTTATATCACATATGTGTCTATGAGCTGGAAAACACAGGTTCAAACCCTGAGTCTTAAAAATAATTAAGGAGAAAGTGCTATTTTTGCAATAATACCAGCAAATGGTAAAGACATTCGGGTCTTCTTAACGACCTTAAATCGTAGGCCATCTGAACCCCTATCAATTGGGCTACTAGCCTGTTGAGTGTTGGGGTATTCCGTTCACCTAAAAGAGTGATAAATATAATGAACTAGACATGGAGTACTAAATAAAAGGCTTTTTGATTTTTGTTTTGCACAGATGAATTCTCCTTTGTACGAACTTTTCAGTTCTTTCCAACTCGATATTGTATACAGATTTGTTTGTTTACTTATATTCAATTTAATCACGATTTAATCTACTTTGATATCCGCTATCAGGATTTCCAACCTGCAACTCATTTTTTTTAATTAAAGTGTGCAAATCAGGTTTGCTATCGTGCAGCGGTTTCTGTTAAGTCGCAATAATACAATAGCTGTTGTGTTCTAGTGGTTACCACACATGTCTATGACCTGGGAAACCCGGGTTTAAATAATTGAGGAGAAGGTGCTGCGTTTGCAACAATACCAGCAAATGGTAAGACTTTCGGGTCCTCTCGAAAAACGACCTTAAATCGTAGGCCCTTGGAATCCTTATCAGTTGGGTTTTCCGTTCACCTAAGAGTGATGAACTCTAACGCTTAAAACATGAGCCTCTGGCTTGGATAAATAGGGCAACCTTATCCTGCGTGATCGACTCTAAATAAATCATACATGTTTTAAGTAGGAAGAAATGTCCATAACCTTTGATGCCCCGGGAGTGTGATCAGCCGAGCTGTAATTTCTCCTGACAATATCAATGGTCAACAAAGCTGATGAGAATAAAGGAAATGATCACCAAAGATAAACTGACATGTTTTTAAAACAACTTCTCCCAACTAGTACTATAAGAAATGTTTGGAGAGCAATAAGACGAATTTCTATGTTGACACTAGGCATTAAATAAACTAAATCCACTTTGCCTCGTCGTTGTCACTTTCAGTTAACACAACTATTTTCTTCGGTAATCTCGAAATCAAACAGTCATATAGCAATATTATCGTAATTGAAATTTGATATCCTGCACGCAAGTGAACGCTCCGTACAGTTCCTTCCTTGTTTGAATCTTGTTTTTTAGAGTGGCTTACTGCATCGCTATTTTTAGACGTGATTGCCCCCCATCTTGACTCATAGGAGATGTTAGATAACAACTGCTTCAATTTTGTTTGCCGACGTTTCGAGCGGAGTCCTTTCATCAGAGGAGGGCAGCCGTTTATCAGAGCGTAGCTATTCATCAGAGGAGGGCATCCCTTCATCAGAGGAGGGCAAGCCCTTTATCAGAGCGCCGAGCCCTTTCATCAGTGCGCAGCCCTTCATCACAGGAGGGCAGTCATTCATCAGAGGCGCGCAGTTCTTCATCATCAGTCACGACTTACTCTGATGAAGGTATCGGCTGGAATTCAGTATTTTGTTGCTAGAAACATCGGCAGTTTAGTTTACCGCCTTTTCCCTCTACTATATATTAATCCCCGGAAAATGTCTGTTAAATCTCTTTTAGTACTGGCTCTACCTTGTCATCATATTAAAAAGCTTGCTTCACACGCTAAGGAAAACATCACACAAATCTTGTATCATCACGGATCTCATTTTAAGCTGTGGTAAACAGCCTTTTCTTGTAGCAGAAAGGTCCGTCTTTCTTTGCGCTAAGCTCTAGCAATACTACAGCTCCCAAAGACTCATCTTTAGACTTATCTTTTGTTTCTCTAGACAAAGACATTATCAGTTGGACATTTTGACGACGCTAACAGAGTTGTGCAAATGGCACTGGATAATTTCAATATTTTGGTTAGTATTGTTGAATGTTGATTCGTGTTATCTCTTGAAGCACACTACCTAGTATCTAACCAGTAGCAGATCCCCCTCTTTGGGTAGAGTATTCCGATTTAATTTCTTAGGTTATCCTCTATTAACGTTTTATTTCTGTTTTTTAGGGAAAAGAAGGAAATGAGTTTCAACTTTTGGTTCTGTACAAGGATACTGCTTACCCTTTGATTGGTATGTTATCTACGTCTGCACGATGTTCTCACTAAAACCTATCTCTCTCTGTCTGTGTGTGTGTGTGTTTCTCTCTGTGTGTCTCCGTCTGTCTGTCTGTCTGTTTGCTGTATCTATGTGGTCCGTCCGTCTGTCTGTGTGCTGTATCTATGTGCTCTGTCTGTATGTCTGTCTGTATGTCTGTCTGTATGTATGTCTGTCTGTATGTATGTCTCTGTGTGTGTGTGTGTGCGTCTGTCTGTCTGTCTGTCTCTGTCTGTCTGTCTGTCTGTCTGTCTGTCTGTTTGTTTCCTCCCTCCTCCTGACTTCTATTTCTATCTACCTTTCTTGTTTCCAGTCCCTTCTTTATATCCCCTTCATTCTTTAGGTCACGAGTTTCCCTTCGCTATTCAAATGAACCAACACCGAAAAATCTCCATTTTTGACGAAAATGACCTCACAATAGGTCCGGCGCAGTCACCAACCTCCCCTAATATGGACACCACCGTAAACGCAGATGGTCAAATTCAGTTTATCTTGAAAAAGAGTCGGAAACTGCACAACAAAGGTATGTATGTAGTGTCACTAGTGTGATGATAAAATATGAATATATAATTTTAAAATGTTGGTGTACTGTCAAAATAGTTAATAGGAAGTCTAACTTAGAAAAGTGAAGTTTATCGTCCAGGTTGTTGTAGTCTTGAGAAAGACTATTGTTGGTGACTGACGTTTCCACGGCCTCAGCGGTGGTCATCTTCAGAGTCAAGACCACCGCCGTCGACTGCCGCTGCTGAGGTCGTCGAAACGTCAGTTACCAACAATAGTCTTTCTCAAGACTACAACAACCTGAGGTCGTCGAAACGTCAGTTACCAACAATAGTCTTTCTCAAGACTACAACAACCTGAGGTCGTCGAAACGTCCGTCACCAACAATAGTCTTTCTCAAGACTACAACAACCTGAGGTCGTCGAAACGTCCGTCACCAACAATAGTCTTTCTGAAGACTACAATAACCTGAGGTCGTCGAAACGTCAGTCACCAACAATAGTCTTTCTCAAGACTACAATAACCTGAGGCCGTCGAAATGTCAGTCACCAACAATAGTCTTTCTCAAGACTACAACAACCTGAGGTCGTCGAAACGTCAGTCACCAACAATAGTCTTTCTCAAGACTACAATAACCTGAGGCCGTCGAAATGTCAGTCACCAACAATAGTCTTTCTCAAGACTACAACAACCTGAGGCCATCGAAACGTCAGTCACCAACAATAGTCTTTCTCAAGACTACAATAACCTGAGGCCGTCGAAATGTCAGTCACCAACAATAGTCTTTCTCAAGACTACAACAACCTGGACGATCAACTTCACACATCTAATGATACTCCTAGGTTCAAACCATTTACTTTAATAAGTCTAACGTTCTAGCAAAGATGTCCTGCCGAAAATAATAACATTTTATTATATCTTAATTTGTAAATGGATGTTTCGATAAGGGATAACGAGGCTAGAATAGGATAATTAGGGATAGCAAAGAGAAAAGGTGGTGAACTGCCGAGATTTTAGGAACGAACGGTTTGAGCGGAGTCGTTGATCAGAGTAAGACGAGATGAAAGTTGTTAGTAATTAGTTGATCTCTCCCGTGCTTTGAGGGTTTATCTCCGGGATTCTTAGCCGTGCTCCGTGGTCAGACATGGGTTGTATGGTGGCAGCCTGCGGCGCCTTTGACATACCTTCGACTCAGCCACGTTCGAGATAAACAATTTGTAAAGACATACATCTGTTGTGTCTATTAAACATTAATAAGACCATTATTAATTGATAATTAGGGGATATATCGATGGGGATACAGAGAATATATCGATGGGGATACAGGGATTGAAAATAAATACAATGGAGGAGAGGGTTATGTTTCAATCTTTTAATTCGTCATTTATTTTTCGTGGTATTAGTTTCGAATCGGCGTTGGATACGTAAACCTATGGCGTGGAAAATGAATAAGAAAGGGACTGGAAACAAGCCAGCTTGTGACATCATCATCTCAAGTGGAAAGTAAGTTGACAAATAATGACAATAGTCCTCCTAAAATACTATATAATGCAGCAGTGGAGAAGTGTTACGACCCTGATGACCCCATCAGATGGAAATCGATCTGCACAAAGTGTAACACTGCCCGAGGATTTACTGGATATCCTCACTGCCATAATTAGCTATTCAATTAGATAATCCTATTTTCCTCCTTTTAATTCATAATCCTTTTCCCTACTCGTCTGGGTCCGCAGTAATTGGCGCAAGCTGTTGCGGTATCCCTGCCACATGCACTCCTTTCTCTTTGTTGTCGTTATTCTTTTGTATCACTGTCTATTTTTATATGCGTGCTTCTTTGTAAATGTGGCAAATCAAATAAATAAATAAGTAAATAAATGGGGCATAATAGTTGGGCACAATATTGGGGCATATTGTGACAACTGCTGATCGGTTGTAATTGTGTTGGTGACTATTAACTTACTACTTTGTTTTAGAGTGTTTGGTTTGCCTTTGGATCAACTAACTACTGACGATGAACCAGTGCCGAAACCAATCAACAAGTTCTTGTTACGGCTTTTCCGTCATGGGCCGTCGACATCCGGAGTATTCCGAAAGACTCCGAACCAACGCGAAGTGAAAGAGTTGAAAGAGGAGATTGACGAAGGTATGGTAGACGACGTGGTGGCAAGAATTATTGGTGAAACTTCATTTTTTTTTAATCTTCAAAATTTGTTTCGTATTTTTCAGAGAAGGAAATCTCCCTTGAAGAAACATCGGTTCATGTGATTGCAGGACTTATGAAGGTTGGTATTGTCATTCGACAAAAACGTAAATGTGATAAATCAAACTATAGATCAAAATTTATACACAACAGAGCTTTGGTATTCTGTGGGAGTTCGGTCTTTACATGAAAGCAAACAATTGGTCGGACCACCACTGGTCTTAAAAATAATTGAGGAGAAAGTGCTGCCTTTGCAATAATACCCGCAAATGGTAAGACTTTCGGGTCTTCTCGGATAACGACCTTAAATCGTAGGCCCTTGGAACAACAGGCTAGAAGCCCAATTGATAGGGGTATTCTGTTCACCTAAAAGAGTGATAAATATAATAAACTAAACAATTTACCTGTATCTCTGTGGTTTTCTAGTTTATTACGAATCTACATGGGTGTTTTAGGAGGCGGTTGACTTTGCGGGTGTTTTTATGAGTTAATTCCATATTGGTCATTTTAAAAAGAAGGAATTCTCAATAAATATGGTTACGTTATTCGGGGTTAACGTTATTGTGTAGTTTAGTTTAGTTTAGTTTATTATATTTATCACTCTTTTAGGTGAACGGAATACCCCAACAGGCTAGAAGCCCAATTGATAGGGGTTCCAAGGGCCTATGATTTAAGGTCATTATCCGAGAAGACCAGAAAGTCTTACCATTGACCACACAGCTGGTTTAATTTATTTAATTTATTCTATTGAAATACTTGGCCCAATCAATGCAAAAAATTAATTTTTAGGAACTCTAGCTTCGTATTGTGGAAGCTTTTGCTTTTGTAGTTCTAGCATTCAAACTATACCATCTTTTTTTAGGAGTTTTTACGAAAGCTTCCCGATGCCGTGTGGTGTTGTGATTATTACGAAGATTTCCTGGCCACCAATGATATTTCTGAGAAATCTGAAAGGATCCAGGAAATTACAAGGTAATAAACACTTCAATAATCTGCTTTTTAGTGTTATCCAGGTACTCTAGTCTCTGGTTTCCTGGTCCTTACTAGACCACTAGGAAGAACAGTTTAGTTGTAACTGATAGTGTTATCCAGGTACTCTGGTTTCCTCCTGTACTAACACTAGACCCATAAGAGATGGTCCTTACTAGACCTCAAGGAAGAACAGTTTAGATGTAACTGATAGTATTATCCAGGTACTCTGGTTTCCTCCTGTACTAACACTAGACCCATATAAGAGATGGACCTTACTACACCTCAAGGAAGAACAGTTTAGTTGTAACTGATAGTGTTATCTAGGTACTCTGGTTTCCTCCTGTACTAACACTAGACCCATAAGAGATGGTCCTTACTAGACCTCAAGGAAGAACAGTTTAGTTGTAACTGATAGTGTTATCCAGGTACTCTGGTTTCCTCCTGTACTAACACTAAAGCCATCAGAAGAGATGGTCCTCACTAGACCTCAAGGAAGAACAGTTTAGTTGTAACTGATAGAACAATCCAGGTACTCTGGTTTCCTCCTGTACTAACACTAAAGCCATCAGAAGAGATGGTCCTTACTAGACCTCAAGGAAGAACAGTTTAGTTGTAATTGATAGAACAATCCAGGTAAACTAATTAATATTTTCGTTGTCATCATAAGTTTCAATCATGTTTCCCCTGGAGAATAATTCTGAAATATTTTGTTTCTGTTTTTAGACTTTTAGAAGAACTTCCATCTTGCAACTTTGATTTGATCAAACGTTTCTTCTGCGTACTCCATCACATCTCGCAGAACGCTGATCGCAACAACATGACGTCATTCAATTTAGGAGTATGTGTATCTCCCAGCATGCTTTGGCCGCCACCGTCGGTGAGAACGGAGACCGCTGAACAGGCCAAGAGTACTGCGCCACAATTCGTGGAATTCGTCATAGATCATTTCCCAGAGATATTCGGCGAAGATGCTGTGAGTGTTTTGGGAGACAAGTCGGAAATCGTCGTCGATACGCCGGTTGTGAACGGTGAATCGAAGGCACCCGAGTCTGCAGACGAGTCTCGTACAATAAGTATTTCTCAGCACCACAGTGACTCTAATTTGTACAAGGGGTGGACCAACACGGATAACAGTGGACGATTAGGGACACTACTTACGGTGAAGGATAACGAGATTACGCAGAGCCGAAGTACCCCCAATTCACCCGTGCAACTACGGAAAAAGGTGGAGAAAGATCAGGACATCTCTCGAAAAATACACACCGCTTTCTACCACCCAAAGCATTCCCCAAGACCACACAGGCGGGAGCGATCGTCCACTAGCGACGATGTTACCTTGAATAAACCACGTGACAACCTCGCGACCAATCAGAAACCAGTCCAACTAACGAACATTACAACGAGTGCTGAACTTATAGAACATGTACCTAGAGTTGGCGAAAATCCAAAGAAAACTTCGTTGGGTTCCAGTCCCTTGACGAGTAGAAATGGTCCAGAGCCAGCCATGTTGAAAAAGACATTGATACCAAAGAAAGAAGTAACATTACAGTTTGTGTCCAGTCAAAGTTTCTACACTGCACCTTCCTATGCTGCTGAGCGGGTGCAGTGTTACGACAGGCGCAGGCAGCCAGCGGCTCCTTCATATCACGAACATATGCAACGACAACGAAATAATAATCTCCCTAGTCTCAAAGTTCATATCCCTGAGGCGGATGCTAGTGAAACTCCGACCGGGAATAAATCTGCTGAGACTAAAGTCGGGTTGGCACTCAGTCCAGTTTCTGTTCAGATACGCGACGCATTGACCGCCGACCTGTGTGTTTTGACAGGTTCACCTTGCTCAAGTCACGTGTCTCCTATGAGCCATGGACGTTCTGTGTCGTCGATGCCGAGCACCGGAAGTCAAACATCGATATCGTCATCATCGAGCAATGACGAACGCATGGACACGGACACGACGACAACTCCCGAAGACAAACCGGACGTTACGCGACTTAAACACATCCGAGAACTGCTCGAGGTGTCCGGCTATGCGAACCCTTTGCGGATTAGTCCGGAGACGGCCGACTTGATCTCGAGAATGCATGCGGATTGGGAGGGATTAGAGGGGATGGTAGGCGAGGAGGAGTGTTCGGAGATGGATGATTTTCAACGAATGACAATGGCAGAGGAGACGTATGTTTGAGAGGTTTATGTGTTGAAGAGTATTCTTTTTCCGTTGTGTTCAGCTGAGTTGTGTGTTGTATGAACTCTATTATAGTCATTTGTCTTCGCGTTTAAGACTTAAAGCCCCAGCAGACATTTCTCCCAACTTACTATAAGAAATACTTGGGACCAATAAGGAGAATGTTGATACTGTGGCTTAAAGGTTTAGATAGTTGGGTTGTGTTGTCGAAAGACCAAGATATATTATATTTATAGTTTATTTAAGGCAATGTATATAAAGGTATATGTTATGTGCAAAATTGAATATATAATTCATAATATATATATAATAAAACTGAGTCTTGAAACGGTTTTAAATTTTTTAACTAACGTCGAAAAGAAATGAGATAACCAACGTCTGAAGAGTGCCCTATCACAGAAAGTAGTTTAGTGTGAGTTATATTTAACCAGCTGTTGTGGTCTAGTGGTTACCACACGTGAGTATGAGCTGGGAGACCCAGGTTCAAATCCTGGGTCGGACCACCACTCAGGGTCTTAAAATAACTGAGAAAGTGCTGCCTTTGCAACAACACCAGCAAATGGTAAGACTTTCTGGTCTTCTCGAAAAACGACCTTAAATCGTAGGCCCTCTGAATCCCTATCAGTTGGGTTTTTCGTTCACCTAAGAGTGATAAACTGAATAGTCGAGCGCTTAAAACATGAGCCTCTGGCTCGGATAAATAGGGTAACCTTATCCTGCGTGATCAACTCTTTATAAGTCAAATCAATAAAAATATTTATCAAACAGTACAAGTTAGGGAGGGTATAATTTTCATGTTCTTATTCAGACGTCATTTTGGCCGCGATTCCTTTTTATCCCATAACTGTCCTTGCAATGGAGCATGCGTCCATCGACGAAATATGAAACCTTTTCCAGGTGTAAAAAGTTGCGCTGCGCGCACAGCTAAACACGCGCTAGTTACCCACACAAATTCGATCTCTGCGTGGCGCGGAGATTGAAAACGAATGCACTTGATTGGTCCAAATGTTGAAAAGAGTTCATTGAGTTCCTGTGTCTTGTAAGTTGCGTGATCTTTGCGTAAATACCAACTGGCTGTTATTGTAGCAAAAGCATTTCGTAGTCTTTTTATTCCTTGTTTCTCTAGAGTTTTTTCGATTGATTTTGGTTTCGCAATGTACTGTGATCGGAATACATCTATTGAGAGAGAAAAATACAGTCAGCATTGGGAAGCTTGCAATAACAATGGTCCAAAGTTACTTATAATCCTAAATACGATAATACTGAAATAGATTCTACATGAAGACAAAATGTTTTATGATTTGAGCGTTGCGTTGATGTTCTAGAAAGGTTTTTTTTTTTGGAAATGATCATTAGCATTTCAACACAGGTATTGTTACTGTTATTTTCTTCAACAGAAGCAATGCAAATCTACTGGAAGTCATTTTGTTATTTTGTAATTTTCGCGCACTTTAAGGTAGTGACGTCATAGTGTATTGCGTCACCTTTTCCAGGAAATACCAGTTGGTTTGACAAAGCAAGTTTAAGTCTCTCTGATTTTTCTTTGGAAAGCAGTGGCGAAGTACTACTTGGTATCTTTATTTCGGTTTTATTGAGTTTATTCCATACTTCGCGAAGTTGATCAGGCTTCGTTTTTCCTGGAAAGATTGGCGGTAATTCATAATCTGTGTCCGAGAATCGTTTACCATATCTTTTTTTGGTGCGTTGTTTTCCTCCAGGGTCTGAGTTGTCTACAACCATTTGCAACGTGTTTTCCCGTTGTCTTGGTGAACTGTAGTTCAAGATCTTCAATTTTGTATTTTGAATTTTGTTTCCAACACTCTTTTTATACTTCACATTTTCTGACGGAATTGGTGGCAACTGAAAATATGGGTTTTTGAATAGTCTTGCGGGTCTTTCCTGTCTGAATTTTCTTCCTTCAATAAATGGAAGGACCATGACCATTGCATGGTTAGTCACGCGTGCCAAACTTCCTTTTATTAATTATTTATGATGTCATAATCCGTAATTTCGAAAGCATGTTTTCATATCGAAGATCTGAAAATCTATGCATCTTTTTGATAAAGCAATGCGTTCATTAAAACGAAATGTTATTTTTTAAATTCGTATCAATACCCACGTGCTAAATAACATTGACTTTCATGCATAGTTTTGCATAGTAAAGTTTTTACCGGAAATGCCTTCAACTATCTTTATGCTCAGCGGTATTCCACAGAAAACGAAAACACCACGACCACAACGCATTGTGGTACATTTCGAAAACACGACACCAAGTGTTCACGGGATAGGAAAATCAACAAAAGCTGTGACCCCCAGCAACGCACAACCGACCAATCAGCTTTCGTTTGTTCCGTAAATCTCGCTTTCTATTGGATAAAAATATATATTTCCAATGACGTTTAATTTGCGATATTCCTTGAAAATTGAAACCTCGTTTTGAGTTGTCTTTCTTTTCGTTATCGAACAACCTCGAAGATATCGTCCAATATGGCCGCCATTCCTTCCCCGGTTAAAAATGGCGCCGGAACAGGAATTCTGCAGAGCACGGTAAATATAACATCGACAAACACAAATATTTAATTTTTATGCAAAGAAGTGTCCTTAGGGCTTTCTTTCCTGTTAAATTTTACAGCTCAGTCCGAAGTATTTACATACAAATTCGACTAGTCACACATGGCCATTCAGCGCCATTGCCGAGCTGATAGGTAAGAAACATTAAACAACAATTTAGCGCTTTTGTGCTTTATCGCATTTTGTAGCTTCCTCTTATTTTCAAGAATAGGTAGGAAATTTTAAGGTTACTAGGAAATTCTGTGTGCTTACAGATAATGCTTACGACCCAGATGTAAAAGCGAGCCAATTATGGATAAACAGGCTGCAGCTTCGTGGGAAGATTTGCCTGTCGTTTATCGACAATGGCAACGGAATGACACCTGAAAAGCTGCATAAAATGCTAAGGTAACTATAAGGTGCAAGGAAGAGCTTGTGAAGTGTATTTGAACGCATTAAATGAGCGAGATTTCACCGACTTTATCACCTTTCTATTTTCAGTTTTGGATTTTGTGAAAAGGTATGTTGTTGACACGGAATCACGCGGGAGCTCCGCGAGGGATGCGAGTCTGCGTGTGGTTAAAAAATTTAATGTAATCTTAATATTTTAAATCTTGAATGTTGTGGAAGGTTGCACTATAAGTTTGTTGAAAATTTTTAAAAATTTCAATATTACTGTCAGACAGATAATGAAAAAAATTGAAAAGAACTACTTGACTTATGAAGTGATCGAGTCTCAATGGATACACTTGACCCATTACTGAAGGAGTCAGATATTTTCTCTTATGTATTCATCTATTTAAATATGGAATCCAACTCAATGTTGTGCTAACAACATTGTTCCACATACACTGTATACCAGAGCTTGAAATAATGGGGTTCAGGGGTCATTGACCCCCGACTTTCATGATTTGACCACCCAAAATCAGTTATGTGAGGTCAGCATGACCAGTCATATTTTAATGAACCATGGAAGTACAATACTGCCAAAACGGCATTGCATGTTGCATTGCTTGTTGTATAGACCGATTGCAAAATGCCCTGGAAGCGAGGCTTCTCGGTGGTTACTGTTGCTAGGGCCCGATTCACGATATTTTATTGGGTGAAAATTGTCTGACATATAACAATGGCCAATGAACAAACGTGAATCGGGCCCTAGCAACGGTAACCACCGAAAAGCCTCGCTTTCAGGGAGTTTTGCAATCGGTCTATTGCATTGCTTGCTGTTTTGTTTGTTCAATGTGGTGGTCATGGGCAGGCCCGCACAGAGACTAAAGTGTGCCCGGGACCAAATATATAATTGGGGGTCCCCCTTGCAAAAATTTCGCATACATTTTACGGATGTAAGGATATTTCAAGTGAAAATGTTTCAGTTTTACATGTGAAATGACAACGCAAATTTTCGTAAGGACGTAAAAGATGTACAAAATAAGGACAAAGTAATTAATCACTAATGCAGAGAAGCAGAAAATAGTGTTTGATAACTTCATAATTTCAACTACAGCGTCTTGGCTACCTTCTACCGATTCTCTACAAAGTAAACGGGGGCCCCTCTTGAGTTGGGGGCCCGGGGCAAATTGCCCCAGTTGCCCTCCCCTCTGGACAGGCCTGGTCATGGGTAAGACCTTAGTATTTTTGAAATTTCACTAGCAAAATTACACTGACTGAATTAAGCATTGAGACATGGTCTATACCATTTCTAGTGACTTGACTGACTTGACTTAGCCTTTTAACAAAATGTCTATGGCCATGTCATGAGTACAGAAATTAAGGGGAAATGATTGACCATCCAAATGTTATATCTGACCACCCAAATTTACGTCTTACCAGTCATGCTGACTGCCGAACTTACCAGTGTTATTTCGGGCACTGAGATATACCATTGCATTCAAAGCAATATTTTGTATGAGCCATACAAACAAACAAATTCTGCACATGCAGAGTAGAAAGTGTTGATTTGGCTATATCCACAACCAAATAGTTCTTTTGCTCGACATTCAGTTTACTCATAAATTAAAAACTTCCAGGTTGAAGATAAGGGTCATATGCCTGTTGGTCACTATGGTAATGGCTTCAAATCTGGTTCAATGAGACTTGGCAAGGATGCCTTAGTGTTGACGAAGCAAGAAACCTCCCGAAGCATTGGTTTTTTATCACAAACCTATTTAGAAGCCACAAAAGCAGAGACAGTATTGGTTCCCATTGCAACATGGGATACAACACCTGATATCCTTTTAGAAATATTATCAGAAGACGATTAGCGGATGAGGTTGGGTATTTATATGGAGAATTATTAAGGTTGACTATGATACCAAGAAACTGATGGTTAAAGGTGCCGTCCAGTCCGTTCTGCGCATGTGTGATATTTCAAACGTGGGGGACTCCATATGTCAACAAACTTCAACGGAATAGATTTGCAACATTTCAAAAGCAAGTATTCGTCAAAGGTGGCGAAGGTGTGAGTGGTAGTTTGATATATTATCCACATTTAGGATGGTCAGAACAGCTTCTTATAACATGCTTTTTATAACATGCTTTTTAGGTGGAAAAGCTCAATCGTGGAAAACAAATCCACAATACTTCATGTTCAATGTTTATATAATGGCATTAATGCAATGTAATTGTAAACAAATGATGTAAACAGAAACATGGACTGGCGCAGAATGGACTTGACTGCACCTTTAACCAAGGTGGATGACACAAAACAAGTCCTTAGTTGGTAAACCTCAGTATCTTGGGAAAACTGAATCCAATAATTGTTTTATTATGCATAAAATATGTAATAATAATAATATCTAATAATATCTACATTTGTATAGCACTAAAACTATGAAATATTCTAAAGCGCTAATATTACAGGTAAATTATCAGAGGCGCTGCAGGTTGCCACCATGACCCATGTCTGACCACGGAAAGCTAAGCTACTCGCAGGTTAAGCTAATATCTATTGTTGATTTTACTGAGGGAGAAAAACCAGAGACCCTGGAGGAAAACCCTTGAGGAAAACCCTCGAAGCACAGTTCAAGCTTGCAAATCAACACGAGGTTATTTCCAGATGGTCATCCATCCAAAGTACAAACCCTGCCTGATCGGGCTTGACTAATAGCGATGAGTGACAGCACCCTAACACAGTAGCACAAGCCACACATGCTCCCAATCTATGTCACTAAACAAAAACTTGCAATATATAATTAATAATTTTTCCTTAATTGTTTAAACATCTTGTTGTTCGTGCTAATCAAGGAACAGCTTTAGACGACATCATGAAGTATTCATTGCTACATTCACAAGAAGAAATAATGGAACAATTTGACAGAATTATTAGTCCTCATGGCACTCTAATCATTATCAGTAATATCCGTAAGACAGTGGAAAAACAGTCAGAGTTTGATTTTGTCACAGATGAATATGATATCAGAATTCCTGATGATGCAAATACTGAAGGAGGGAAATACCGCCAGACTAAACGACAAAATCACATCCCTGAGTGTGATTATTCTCTGAAGGTAAGAATTGCTTTGAGTATATAAATCATGAAAAGTGAAAGTATTACATAAAATCTTGCAAGATCTTATAAGGTCTTGTAAGGTCTTGTAAGATCATGTAAGATCTTGTAAGATCTTGTAAGATCTTGTAAGATCTTGTAAGATCTTGTAAGATCATGTAAAACAATAATAAAAGGTGCAATGAAGAAATAGTGAAGGACTGAATAGCAATATGGTTTTTTGTTTTTTATTAGGCCTACTGTGCCATTCTCTATCTGAAGCCAAAAATGCAAATTATTCTAAGAGGAAAGAAAGTGAAAACTTTGGTTGTTGAAAAGAGTCTAAGCCAGACTGAAGTTGATCGTTATAAACCACAAGCATGTGTATCCTTTAAGAATCAGCTTGAACGTTGAACGAAGTGGGGGACAAATTGTTGAATTGCTCTTGTGAAATGAGCTTGCAATGTGACTTCTTGGGACTTCTAATTTGCATACCCCTGGGCAACAGTATCTTATCAGATTGGTTTTGTAGATACTGTAGGTGGGTTAGTGGCAGCACTACAGTGGTACAGACAGTGTGCGCTGCACTGTAGCTCTGCAGGTATGTGCTGCCTGGGGAGGGGGGCAAATATGTCCCTTGCACACAAGGACCCACACCAAAATACTGCTGCCACTAACCCCTGGTGTTAGTGGTGTTTTCTGAATGGAAATTTAATTATAATACTTATACTGTATTGTAATTTTGTGCCACAGTATTTTCAGTTCTTGACCCCCTTAACCATCATTTAACTCGACCAGATTGAACCAGTTAAAGTTGTGTTTGGTTTTAATAGCAGAAATAAAAATCATTATGGTATAATGATGTATCACAGAAACAGACTTATTAAGCCATATGAAAGAGTTGGTCATCAGTTAAAAGTAAGTACATGTACCAGGCAATTGCATTAATTCCTCAATGCAAATATGTAAGTATATGATATCATCTCTGAATTGATCTACAGACAGTAATTACTTGCTGTATCTTGTGATAATTAATATATTATTTTGTTTCCTTTTCAGGCCAACAATTTAGGTGTTGGTGTTGTTGGAGTGGTGCAGTGTGATTTTTTACAACCAACCCACAACAAACAGGACTTTGACTACACCAAGACCTACAGGTAATAAAATAACTGAATGCTTAATAGCTAATTTAAAAAGATTTGTCTTCAAACTATTGACTTTGTGTAAGTGAAGTATTAGAAGTATGAAGTAAATGGATTGGTTTTTTTTGGTTGTTCAGCTAGTCTTGAGAAAGACTTGTTGGTGACTGACATTGAGTAGTAAAGTGTGTCAAACAAACAATGACATTATGAACCAGACACACACATATATATATATATATATAGGTGAACCTGACAAACACGCTTTACTTGAAGTCTGTGAAGATGATCACCCCTGAGGCCATATAACAATAGACTACAACAACCTGGACAATCAACTTCACGCATCTAATGATACTCCTAGGTTCAAACCATTTACTTTATAGAAGTATATGTTAGCCTCTGACCTCAGTTATAAAGTTAACTCTCTTTTCTATTTTTGTAGAGCATGCATTAGTTCATTGGGAACTAAATTGAATGAATACTGGTAAGAGTATGTGCATAGACTTATAGCTAGCATACAGCATTCTCTTTCATTGGGATAAATAAAAATGAGCACTGGTGCTTGACTAGGTCAATAGTGTACTGTTGAAGTAGCTATTAAGTTTCCAGTAAAAGTCCTTTGTCAGAGAGTGAAGTTATGTAAACTAAGTGACAAAGGGCAGACTTTGTATGAAACATGACAGTTGATACATGATATATCTCCCACATACTA
The DNA here is from genome assembly GCA_035772405.1 of Chrysogorgia sp. JL179-B06. Classification (NCBI taxonomy): domain Eukaryota; kingdom Metazoa; phylum Cnidaria; class Anthozoa; order Scleralcyonacea; family Chrysogorgiidae; genus Chrysogorgia; species Chrysogorgia sp. JL179-B06. The sequence continues at coordinate 351,528 of JAYKKM010000084.1, forward strand.
TTTTGGCAGTACAGCCACCTTATAGAGTTTTCAAATTGTATTTCTTTCATAATCTAATATTATACTTGTTATTCACTCGTTAATATAACAGGAATGAGAAAAAAGGACATTCAAGATCTGTGGTCAACAACAACAACAGCCTCCAACCACTTTCAGAACCTCCTGAATTAAAGTAAGCAAAATATTGGTATATAGCTTGTTTGTACAAACTTTGGAAGATCTCCCAAAGTGGGTGTTCTTGCAATTATGGCAGGAAAGAGCTGTCCTAATCTCTCACCACTACATTTAATAACGACATTTTTTGCAGAGCTTTGCCTGATCATAATTGGGTTCAATGTGACAAACCAACTTGCCTAAAATGGCGTAAACTACCTGATGGTGTCAACCCCGACTCTCTCCCTGACAAATGGTACTGCCATATGAACCCAGATGTTAATTATAAGTCATGTGACATCCAGGAAGAGAGAGATGATGAGCCTGCCATAATCCAACCATATGCCAAAGTACAAAAGAAAAGACTGTAAGTTTTGATTAACAATTATTCACTATATTACATTACAATTGTGTTACATTACTTTACATTACAATAAATTCATTCTCAACATCCATGTCCCTGTTTTCTGATTTTGTCAGTGAGAAAGAACTGCATGAAAAAGCCAGAAGAGAGAAGGTAAATAATTAGGAGAGGACCATATTTGACCACATGGTTGTCTATCTAGTATCTATCTATCTATCTATATATATATATCTATCTATCTATCTATCTATCTATCTATCTATCTATCTATCTATCTATCTATCTATCTATCTATCTATCTATATCTCTCTCTCTATCTATATCTCTCTCTCTATCTATCTATCTATCTATCTATCTATCTATCTATCTATCTATCTATCTATCCCTACCTACCTATCTATCTACCTACCTATCTCTCTATCTGTCTGTCTGTCTGTCTGTCTGTCTGTCTGTCTGTCTGTATGTCTATCTATTTATCTCTGGCTGTCTATCTGGCTGTCTGTGTGTGTGTGTGTCTGTCTATCTTTGTCTGTTTATCTGTCTGTCTGTCTGTCTGTCTGTCTGTCTGTCTGTCTGTCTGTCTGTCTGTCTGTCTATATACTATTTGTTATTATATACATACTTTTTGTTACTATTTGTTTAAAGGAGGCACAGGTTATTTTGCAAGTCAAACAGGAGATGAAGGTAGAGTAAGATTGTGATAAATATTAGTTCAGTATTGACATTTTTTTGCAGTATCATACCTCATAGAAATTTTTAGCTCATAATCTACATGGCTTTAGTCAACAACAGAGCACATTTTCAAAGCGTTATCACTCCTGAACCTGCTTTTTATGTAGAAACGTGAACTACAAGAGAAAGAGGTGGCTCTTCGCCAAAAAGAAGCAATATTAAATGAGTAAGTACTGGTGAAAAGACTTGAAACACTTCTTGATTGACTTATTATTATTTAGCCACGTGTTTGATAACAAGTGTTATAAATTAATGATATTCAGTTCAGTTCTCATTTTTTATCTTTTCTCTGTGTAGACAACTTGCTGTGCTACAAGATACCAAACCAGTAAGTGAAAACGGAACCTCGTCCTAACTCCAGGAACGTCGCTAGAGGAGGACGGGTTATGTAGGTTAATCATGTAGATAAATTTTCATGTTTTTTCTTTCAGAAAATTAAAGTGGAAGGAGCATTGAAGATCCCAACAGCTCAAGTTCTTCCAAGACCTACGATGGTCAAAGTGAATGTATGAGAAGTCCTTTACTCCTAGGTCCTTTACTCCTAGGTCCTTTACTCCTAAGTCCTTTACTCCTAGGTCCTTTACTCCTAGGTCCTTTACTCCTAGGTCCTTTACTCCTAGGTCCTTTACTCCTAGGTCCTTCACTCCTAGGTCCTTTCACTCTAACGTCTTTCATTGCTCTATTTTGTCAGTCAACTACCATTCTCGTTTTAATGTCTGTCTTTCTGACTTTCCATTTTGTTTCCTTTCTGTTTACTACTTAGAGACCTCTCAACGCTGTCCATCCTACTGCCAACCAATCACCTGCTCGCCTCGTACAAAACAACCAATCAACGCGAAGCCCACCAAAACCCAACCAATCAACGCCTCGCCCAAACATAGTCAGCCAATCAACGCCTCGCCAAATGGTAGGCGGCCAATTAACACCTCGCCCAAACGTAGTGAGCCAATCAATGCCTCGCCCAATAGTACACGGCCAATCAACGCCTCGCCCAATAGTAGGCGGCCAATCAACGCCTCGCCCAATAGTAGGCGGCCAATCAACGCCTCGCCCAATAGTAGGCGGCCAATCAACGCCTCGCCCAATAGTAGGCGGCCAATCAATACCTCGCTCAATAGTAGGCAATCAATCAAAGCCTCTTGTGAGATTATCCAGCCAACAAACTCCAATGTCCGCCAACTGTAGCCCTGGCACACAGCTCATAAAAGCCAAAACAATGCAAAGTGCTCCTCCAGCCATAAGATTGATCACCAAGGCTGTCCCTTGTCAGCTGGATTCTTCCAGACTCACCTTCAAAGTGATGAAATCGTCGAACGGAAATGCGTTCCTAGTACAGGAGAAAACTCCCATCCAAGCTGCAGCTAAAAAGTCTCTAGTTCCCAGTTCTCCAAAGGACATCAAACCGTGTGCAACTACGCTATTCGCTGCATCCAAGGTAAGGGATAGATAAGGTACTGCCTCGTACCCAAGCCGCTCGCCTACAAATTACGAGAGCGAGAGCGCGGAAATGTGAGAGGAAGGGCGGGCACGTGCGCGCTAATTTGAGAGTAAGGGAGGGCACGTGCGCGGAAATGTGAGAGGAAGGGCGGCACGTGCGCGGAAATTTGAGAGGAAGGGCGGGCACGTGCGCGGAAATGTGAGAGGAAGGGAGGGCGCGTGCGCGCTAATTTGAGAGTAAGGGAGGGCACGTGCGCGGAAATGTGAGAGGAAGGGCGGGCACGTGCGCGGAAATTTGAGAGGAAGGGCGGGCACGTGCGCGGAAATGTGAGAGGAAGGGAGGGCACGTGCGCGGAAATTTGAGAGGAAGGGCGGCACGTGCGCGGAAATTTGAGAGGAAGGGAGGGCACGTGCGCGGAAATTTGAGAGGAAGGGCGGGCGCGTAAATTTGAGAGGAAGGGCGGGCACGTGCGCGTAAATTTGAGAGGAAGGGCGGGCACGTGCGCGGAAATTTGAGAAGAAACCTCCGAGAAAATCTCATTCTAAAATCTTGTTATTCCCAAAGGTTGCTCTGAGTCTTTCTCCTGGAAACACCCCAAATCCTAAAACGCCTGGTGTAGATGGCAATCCTGCTCGTTTTTCTTTGGTTTTACCCAAGCCCCAGGCTGTTATGCTTTCTCCAACCATGGCACGTGATTCATCAGCCGTCAATGATAGGTGAATATAAAATTATGTGGTGAAGGTAGAGTGTTGCACTAGAGTATCAAAGGTTGTGAGTTGGATGATCTTGTAGCTTAGTTGGTCGAGTGTTGAACTAGAGTATCAAAGGTTGTGAGTTGGATGATCTTGTAGTTCAGTTGCTAGAGTGTTGGACTAGAGTATCAAAGATTGTGAGTTGGATGATCTTGTAGTTCAGTTGGTAGAGTGTTGGACTAGAGTATCAAAGGTTGTGAGTTGGATGATCTTGTAGTTTAGTTGGTAGAGTGTTGGACTAGAGTATCAAAGATTGGTATAGTTGGATGATCATGTAGTTTAGTTGGTAGAGTGTTGAACTAGAGTATCAAAGATTGGTAGTTGGATGATCTTGTAGTTTAGTTGGTAGAGTGTTGGACTAGAGTATCAAAGATTGTGAGTTGCATGATCATGTAGTTTAGTTGGTAGAGTGTTGAACTAGAGTATCAAAGATTGTGAGTTGGATGATCTTGTAGTTTAGTTGGTAGAGTGTTGAACTAGAGTATCAAAGGTTGTGAGTTGGATGATCTTGTAGTTTAGTTGGTAGAGTGTTGGACTATTGGTAGTTGGATGATCATGTAGTTTAGTTGGTAGAGTGTTGAACTAGAGTATCAAAGATTGGTAGTTGGATGATACTCTAGTCCAACACTCTACCAACTCATGAATTCTACAAGATCATCCAACTCACAACCTTTGATACTCTAGTCCAACACTCTACCAACTGAACTACATGATCATCCAACTCACAACCTTTGATACTCTAGTGCAACACTCTACCAACTAAACTACATGATCATCCAACTACCAATCTTTGATACTCTAGTTCAACACTCTACCAACTAAACTACATGATCAAAGGAGTTGTGAATGGGTCAATCTGTAACGAGCTCAGTGCTGATCTTGAAATACAGGGTCTAGAGATCCCGATTTCTCAACTGCTCCTGGTTGGATCTTAAAAATACGAATTGAAGGTCTCAAAATGTTCCTCAACAACTCCTACTTCTTCTCATGTAATAGTTGCGATGTTTTATGTTTTTCAGGTTTTGTAAAATCGTTCCCAACACACAACAAAGCAGTCCATCTGTCCAATCACCGACCAAGACAGTTGACAAAGGTTCATTACTGGTATGAAATCAATTCTACGAAACACTTGATGTAGAACATATTAATAAAGAACTGTCACATTAAATATATTAATTGTGGTTCTCTTTTTAGAACGCTATAACTCAAGTTCAAACTACAGCAGCAATTGCTGCCACATCTTTTCCACAACTTGTCAGTGCAATATCAACAGTGGTCACATCTTTACGAGACGATAAGAGGTAAACTAGATTATGTTATTTTATATATCTAAGACTTTGCACACACATGAACGCCAGGGATTAAGAAGATATGGCTAGTTGAAGTTGAAGAATTTGAGGATTTTGACGCCATATTTGTTTTGAAAATATAACATCATTGAGTGATTCTTTATGGGCAGTCATGGAATTGTTTTGATGGTGATCACATAGTGATAGCTGTTGTGAGTGCTCTTTGGACGAAAATTAGTCGAAATAAGCTATTTAGTTCCTCGTGCAGAAAAGTAGTGGAACTTCTTAGGCATAATACGAGATAGAATCACCCAGTGACATCATATTTGAGAAACAAATATTGCGTCGAAATTGGACAAACTCTCCAACTTCAACTAGTCATATCTTCTTAACTAAATTGATAGGAATGCTGAAACTTTGGAAATAAACTAAAGTCAGTAAGATCTTTCATATGAACTACATTTGTATTTTGGTTGCAGTATCCCTTTAAACAGGCATTTGCTATTCAAGTAGAAACAATATTGGCACTAATTACGACACAAACAAACTATGACGTAATGAATCAGACGTATATATAGGCAAACCTGACAAACACGCTTTACTTGACTCTGAAGATGACCCGCTGAGGCCGTCGAAACGTCAGTCACCAACAATAGTCTTTCTCAAGACTACAACAACGAGGACGATCAACTTAACACATCTAACAAGTCAATATATTCACCGTTTTGATTGGCTGTCGTGAATGGTTATATCAGTTCTTCTATTGATGTATTTTAGGGGTATTCTAGCTGGAATGAAACGCGAACACTCAGATAATATTATAAGTTCTATTCCTATCAAAACTCCGAAAAGAGTTGAGGCTGTTATCGTTATCGACCCACTACCGCCAGCCGAGACACAAACCACAATCAAGAAAACAAATATCGAAGCTCGAATCAATGAACTCGAAGTTGAGTTGAAAGAAAATACCAACAAATTGCAATTACAGCTGAAGGAAAAAGACAACCTATTGAACAGAATGACTAACGAACTTAAAGAAACATCGAGGGAACTTCTCGATAAATCCAGTGCCCTTAACGACAAGACAAGGCAACTGAACTGCTTACGGTCAAATGTTTGTAAATTGTTGCAAGTCTTAGTTCCAGAAATTGACGTTAACCGTGAAGCTGGTCAAGGCGAAGGGAATGCTGTAGATGAATTACTCAGGCAAGTTTTGGAAGCGAATCAATGACAACTGTTTGTAAGTTGTTGGAAGTCTTAGTTTCAGAGTTTGACAGTGAAGCAAGATAAGACAACAGAACTATACGGTCAAATGTTTGTAAGTTGTTGCAAGTCTTAGTTGCAGAAATGGACATTGAAGCAAGAACGGTCAAGTGTTTGCAAGTTGTTGTAAGTTTTAGTTCCAGAAAGTGACGGTGAAGCAAGACAAGGCCAGCGAAATGGTGTAGATGAATTACTCAAGCACGTTTTAGAGGCGAATCAAAGACAACTGAACTTACAGTCAAATATTTGTAAGTTGTTTGTCTTAGTTCCTGAAATTGACGGTGAAACATGACAAGACGAGGCATACTCAAGCACGTTTTAGAGGCGAATCAAAGACAACTGAACTTACAGTCAAATATTTGTAAGTTGTTTGTCTTAGTTCCTGAAATTGACGGTGAAACATGACAAGACGAGTCATATACTCAAGCATGTTTTGGAACATCAATGACAAGACTAATGAACAGATCTTTTATAGCTACCACCCAAAACAGCTTTTTATTTAATATTCTATTTTATGCACAAGTTACTTCCTGTAAAGTCACACAGGGTTCGTTACTTTTCCGTAATTGCGAGTTTTCTTATCCTTTCTGTGTGTTCTGTTCAAAGGCGTGTGACCTTCATTCTTTGCCACTTTATTCGCATGCTGTCCAAAAATGCCATATAATAAATCTCTAGGACATTGGCAACAAAAAATCTACTTTTTATATTGAAGTATATGACTTTCTGGCTATATATGACTTAGCTAGTCGGAATATAGTAGTTTGGCGCTATAGTCACATGACGTCACAGGTCATGTGACAGACAACCTTTATTTTTTTATTTATACATTTTATTTTTTTTATTTTTTATTTTTTAATAATAATAAGTCTTTATTCAATTGATAATCAAAACGCATTACGAGCATTTTCACAAGCTCAAACTACGATATTGCTGTTATTTAGGTCACATACTTTGATCTAAAAGATACTTTTTTTGTTGTCAATGTCCTTTAACCTTGTCCGCTTGGCCATTACGAGATAATATAAGACCTGGCCCTCTACGGGCTCGTATTGTCAAGACCGGTCTTATATTTTCCCATCATGACCGCGTTCTCGGTTAATAATAAGATATGAATATTATATCGGTTAATAAGAAGGTAATATATGCATTTTGAAGTGTCTATGTTTGGTTTTTAAGTAGTATTTAAAACATTCGAACTCGCGTTTTATCATATTTAAAATGCGAGCACATTTTAGATATGATAAAACGCGAGTTCGAGTGTTTTAAATCGCTTCAAAAACAATTGATTGTAATCACAAGGGAGTGTACTGGTTTTTATTTTCTATTAGAGGTAAATTGGGTTGATGTGTGAAATGCAAATTAGCAGGAATTTTATATAAAGTTCGTAGAGACTTTATATAATTTTCATGCTGATTAGTATTCATGGGGATTTTATCAGGTATAAAAGCCTTGCGCGTGACTAATTGGACAATTTGGTTAATGAATATTAATGAGTTTTTGAAATATTTATAAACTTTGGCACTTTCTGATAAATTCCTTAATATTAACATCAACTATAGTTTCATCTTGATGTATTTTTCATCTGCTAAAGTTTATACACAGGAAGTGACGTCACAACCTCGTACCCAGGATCTTATCTGCGCTCCCCGCACTCGGTACGGAGATAAGACCCTGGGTACGAGTTGGTTTCGTATCCCTAGGTTGACGACGTCACTTCCTGTAAATAGTAAACCAACTTTAACAGGGAAAAAAGACAGTTGATGATAATATTAAGGAATTTTTATCAGAAAGTATCAAAGATTATATATATATATATATATATATATATATATATATATATATATATATATATATATATGAGATACACACTTTAAACCTATATACTATGGTGACGGGAGCTGTAAAAAAGCAAAAGTTTTAATGTTTTCAAAATCACCAAATTGTAAATATACGACGTCATTACATACCTAAGCGGACACGATTTTCCGGAATTACAACTTCCGGTGCAAATGCTTCCGGTGGTGTTTAATTTGTAACGCGGTATTTCGTATCAGCGGTTATTTTAAAATCTAAAAATATTGCCACTATCGATGAAATATATCCTGGACAGGAAAAGCAGAAAAATGCGATTTTTGGCTTTAAAATGAGTTCGAAGAAAGGCTTCACGGAGCTCCCAAGACTTACTAGCTCACTAAGGGCATTTGCAGACCTTAGTTCTCCTTATCTTGTGGATAAAGATTATGGTGATCCATCAGAACTCCAGAGAAAGAGAGAATGGAAGGCGAAGAAAGAAAGGAGAGATGATTTTAACTGGCAAGACTTGAACCGTTTGGTAAAGAAAAATGTGACAAGAGAGAAAGAGAGTGAGGTAAAGTGGATGAAGTTTTTAAGTAGTTTTAAGTCAGCACTTAAGACTTTTCTTTTTTTTCATAGTGATAATATATGTAGTATAGGCTTTATCTTATAATGAAACTGTAATTAGTTTATAAGTAACTTTAAGAATATATTGTTGTAAGAGCATTAAGACTATTGTATAATGCTCCTATTACGTCTTTGGGGACAGACTATTATCCTAAAGTCCAGCATAGTACACTAGAATGTTTCTACATACTTTCTGAAACAAACGTACTTTCCAGTGTATGTTGAAAAGTTTTCGAAACATTGCTTTGTAAATAAAGTTTCCCTGATTGAACGAACACTGTTCCATTATGTCATCCCCAGGGCCGTACATCATAGGATTTTGTGGGGGGAGGAGGGTGGGGTGGAGAGTTGTTGAAGGTGCAATGTTTCTAGGAGGTCCAAGGACATGCCCTCCCTGGATAATTCAGGTTGTCCAAGACTCTGTGCATTTGCTGCATTTTGAAGATTGTTGGAAAGAAAATTATTGATCATGCTTCCAATATGACCTGAGAGATAAGACGTGACCTGAGATGAGATAGGGGACCAAGTTGAGACAGGGGACCTAAGTGAGACAGGGGACCTAAGTTGAGATGGGGAACCTAAATGAGACAGGGGACCTAAGTTGAGACAGGGGACCTAAGTTGAGACAGGGGACCTAAGTTGAGATGGGGAACTTAAATGAGACAGGGGACCTAAGTTGAGACAGGGACCTAAGTGAGACAGGGGACCTAAGTTGAGATGGGGGACCTAAGTTGAGATGGGGAACCTAAATGAGACAGGGGACCTAAGTTGAGACAGGGGACCTAAGTTGAGACAGGGGACCTAAGTGAGACAGGGGACCTAAGTGAGATAGGGGACCTAAGTTGAGACAGGGGACCTAAGTGAGATAGGGGACCTAAGTTGAAACAGGGGACCTAAGTGAGATAGGGGACCTAAGTTGAGACATGGGACCTAAGATGAGACAGGGGACCTAAGTTGAGAGAGGGGACCTAAGTTGAGACAGGGGACCTAAGTGAGATAGGGGACCTAAGTTGAGACAGGGGACCTAAGTGAGATAGGGGACCTAAGTTGAGACAGGGGACCTAAGTTGAGACAGGGGACCTAAGTGAGACAGGGGACCTAAGTGAGACAGGGGACCTAAGTGAGATAGGGGACCTAAGTTGAGATGGGGGACCTAAGTTGAGACAGGGGACCTAAGTGAGACAGGGGACCTAAGTGAGATAGGGGACCTAAGTGAGACAGGGGACCTAAGTTGAGATGGGGAACCTAAGTTGAGATGGGGAACCTAAATGAGACGGGACCTAAGTTGAGACAGGGACCTAAGTGAGACAGGGGACCTAAGTTGAGATAGGGGACCTAAGTTGAGATGGGATTTATGTTGAGACAGGGGACCTAATGTGAGACAGGGGACCTAAGTTGAGACAGGGGACCTAAGTTGAGACAGGGGACCTATGTTAAGACAGGGGACCTATGTTGAGACAGGGGACCTAAGGTGAGACAAGGGACCTAAGTTGAGACAGGGGACCTAAGTTGAGACAGGGGACCTAAGTTGAGACAGGAAACCTAAGTTGAGACAGGAGACTTCAGATGAGTGGGGAGACCTATGATCAACCTTGTACCCGGTGTCCGCTCCCCACAAGATGCGTGGGAGCAGGTACAAGGTTGACCTAAAATTAGGACCTGAGATGGGACCTGAGTCTGAGATGGGACCTGCACATTGACTGGAATCTGGGTTCCAGTTACTTATACCATATGGTAAAGTAAAAGTGAGTCATACTTGTTTTTAGGTCTTTAACTTGTAAATCATCTCAAGTGGTTATTATATATATACATATTCAGGTAATTTTTATCTTTACATTAGGCAAAGAATGCATTGAGAGATTTGTTGAATGTTGCTTATGAAATTGGTGAGTGATTTTTGATTGAGATTTGTGCATATATTAACACAAATATTGACACACAATATTTATATACATATAAATTTAGAACATTAGCAATAGATTTATCATACACAAGTATCATACACACATAATGTGTCAGAGAAAGCAGTGAGTTGGAACTCTTTCAGTGATAATGAACATGAACAACCTCCCAACCCCCTTAGAAAGTCCCCTCATTATATATTCCTGATAAAGTTTTCCCTTTTCACAACAAATTTTCTTTTTTCTTCAGCTGGACGGGATGCTTCATCAGAAGTAACCAAAAGTGTTGCCATATACTTGTTTCTCCTGCTGAAGGAATGTGTTAGTGTCAGCAGAAATGAAATCTCGAAAATCCAGGAATCATTTGGTCCTTGTCAGAGCTCAATGGTCGACGAGGCTCACAGGGCGACGCAAAAACTCCTTAGCTTCATCCCGGAAGATATCTGTAACAAAGAACTACAAACATTATCAAAGATTGATGCCAGGAAAGAGTTTGGTCATGCAGTCAAGTTCTCATTTCCTAATGTTTCACAGGAAAATGAAGACTCTCTGATGTCAGATTCTGATTCTGAAGAAGAAGAGAGATTTTCTATGGATTTTAACTTTGAGAAATGGCAATCGAAAGATGTCGGGTCATCTTCAAGTGATGTCCAACCAGAGCTAACCAAAGAGACTAGTAACAATTTGAAAGGGAAGTTATCTATAGATGTGAGTTGGCTCAAGGAGAAATGTGATCATTATTTTGGCCATGGTAATGAGAATATAAACAGCTCTGATATGTGTTCAGTTATTTTTGACATTTTGAGTTCCCCTCGTGGCAACCAGGAAATGCAGAATGAATTGTTTGAACTTTTGGGATTTGAACGCTTTGCGTTTATTGAAGAACTTCTTGCGAATAGAGAGAGTGTTGTAGTTGGAACTTTTAAAGCAGATGTAGAAGATGGTGAGTGTTTGTGAATTAGTCCCATGTTCACATGGAGGGAGAGAGGGTTCTAGAGAATGCTTTTTAATGTTTACATTTATCAACAAATAATTTCCCAACGCAACCAGGTGATAAAACAGACATAGTCTGACGCTACTCTGGCTTTAAAATGTATTTTTTAATGTAACTTTAAAAGTTATTGTCCATGCATGACCCAACGTTTCGACACTCCAATCTAGTGTCTTCATCAGGGGTGATCGTTGTAAAGTTAGGATCCCTATTTATACCCTCATAGAACCGATGATGACGTTATCTATTAACAAGATGCAAACAAGCTTCTGGTAATAAACCATCGTCATCGCGATTCAATGGGGCGTGGGTGCTATTGATATATTGTGGTTTATTGCCAGAAGATTATTAGCATCTTGTTAATAGATAACGTCATCATCGGTTCTATGAGGGTATAAATAGGGATCCTAACTTTACAACAATCACCCCTGATGAAGACACTAGATTGGAGTGTCGAAATGTTGGGTCATGGACAGTAACTTTTAAAGTTACATTCAAAAAATTTTTTAAAGCCAGAGTAGTGTCAAACTATGTCTGATTTACATTTATATTGTGGAACTTAAAAAAACAAGAAGAAAAAACAAAAAATAAAAATACTTAGAGCATATAACTAATATTTTATTGCAGGGTCCACTTCCAAACCGAAAAATGTTGTTTCAAAACCAAACTACGGTTGTCAAGTTACAGTTCAGGTGAGAAGGATTTTTTAATAATTATCTTGCGGAAAGAAAGAAACAATGTATCCAAATTAGGACAACTACAGATGAATTTAAATACACTAAAATATTAGATCTCCTCCACACCGCTATTTCGGCAGTACATTATCTTTTCCAGCGCAGGACCTTCGTCAGAGAGTGACTTACGAAAATTATGCCTGTAATTTTTATCTTATTTTTGTAAATATAGTCTTAGTTACACGCTATTTTGTCAATACACAAAGCTTTTAGAGTACTACTTTGTCGGAGCACGCGTGTGTAACCATGCAACCATGAGATTGCGTGGGAAAATTACAAAATTATTACTACTAATCCGCGGTACCATTAGAGACGTTGTCTGGAGGCTTGGCATATTAATAGCGCCCATGCCCCATTGAATCGCAATGACGGTGGTTTATTACCAGAAGCTTATTTGCATCTTGTTAATAGATAACGTCATTGGTTCTATGAGGTGAAGGCTAAAAGGACCTTCACATTTTCTAGAACTACTAATCTCAATCCTAACCTTAACCTAACGAAAAATAAAGACTAGAGGGTATAAATAGGTATCCTAACTTTACAATGATCACCCCTGATGAAGACACTAGATTGGAGTGTCGAAACGTTTGGTCATGGACAGTAACTTTTTTTGATCGATTTTATTAGATATTAATGTAATTACAAAAAATACCCAAACGGAAAGATCGCGAACGGGACTCGAGGACCCATGCGAGGCGCCTTCCCGTTGAAATTAAAAATACATAAAGTTATAGACCAACTGCTTGGAAACTGCTTGGAAACACACGCACAGACCCAACCCCATTCTTCCGAACTCCACTGAAAGAACAAAATGAATAAAAGTGAATAGAATTCAAAAGAACGAGGTTGAAGCTGCGCACATGTACAACGATGCTCCGTAGAATCTAAGCAGTTGGTACATTAGAAAACTATCAGTGACAGGACCAGTTACGGAACTTTTAAAGTTACGTTCAAAAAAGAAGCGTCTTAAAATCCCTTGGTACAGTACAGAGGCTTATGGCTGTAGGGCTTTTTCCTCTAGTGGTCCTAGACTTTGGAATGCGCTACCATTGGAATTACGGAACATTACAAATATAGATACTTTTAAGAAGAACTTGAAGACTTTTCTTTTTAATAATATCATCTAATTTTGATAACATTTTATATTAATAGCTGTAACTTATTGTTAGAATGTAACATAGCTTGTTATGATGTAAGAGCATTGAGATTTTTTGTAATGCGCTAGAAATAAATTATTATTATTATTATTAAAAACGCCAGTGTAGCGTCAAACTATGTCTGTATTCATTTTATATCACTGATTTGGAGGTGATATGAATAAACTTGATGTTCTAATTTTTAGTCGGAACAAGAAAAGAAACTTCTCAAGCAAGTTCGTAAAGATGAACGTAAAGTTTCAAGACGTGACAAAACTGAGGAGCAATCAAACCATGAGGATTATCTTAAAGCTGTTGGCTTTGATCCTGAGACTATGAAATACCAAAGGTAATGATGACATTAACTTCTTTGTCCAAACTAGTTATTGTTGAAGAGTTAACCACAAGTTCCTGTTAATATTGTCGTGCGATAAATATGTTGTTGTTTTAGGGAACAAGCTTTACTAGATGCAACAAGTACACCATTATTTAGCAATATGAAGAGAAGTGTAAGAACTCCTGTGAAATATCCTCATGTGTATGACTCCATGGTAACTGCACAACAATCTGGGGCTTACATTGGAGGTTGCAAGGTACGTAAGGTAGTCACATAGGAAGGTGAACTAATAAATATGATGTCATTATATCTTGTATTGTTACATGATTTTGGAGTCATCCATCTATCGTCTGTCTACTCCAAACTGCCACATTCACTATGTAGCAATATATATATATATATATATAACAATGATGTATAACAATGATGTTCATTCATCTAGCTTGCTCTCCCATCTAATGCTCATCGTCGTGACTTTGCAATGTACGAAGAATTTCACATTCCACCAACAGAATCTAAACCACCAAAAGAAACAGACACTTTGGTGGACATTTCTTCTCTAGATGACGTATGTTTATTTGTTTATAATTAGTGAAATTTGTATTCAAAAATTTAAAAGGTAATGGTGTTCTGCCAAAATAGTGTATAGGAGATATGTATCTTTTCAAAAACCAATGTCTCAGAGTGAATAAGTGACAAAGTTCATTCTGACGAAGGTCCTTCACTCGAAACGTGTTACACCTCCTACACACTATTTTAGCAGTAACAAAGTTCATTCTGACGAAGGTCCTTTGCTTGAAAAGTGTTACACTTTCTACACACTATTACACCTTCTACACACTATTTTAGCAGTAACATAAAGTTCATTCTGACGAAGGTCCTTTGCTCGAAACGTGTTACACCTTCTACACACTATTTTAGCAGTAACATAAAGTTCACTCTGATGAAGGTCCTTTGCTTGAAAAGTGTTACACTTTCTCCACACTATTTTGACAGTAACAAAGTTCACTCAGACGAAGGTCCTTTGCTTGAAAAGTGTTACACCTTCTACACACTATTTTGGCAGTAACAAAGTTCATTCTGACGAAGGTCCTTCACTCGAAACGTGTTACATCTCCTACACACTATTTTAGCAGTAACAAAGTTCACTCTGATGAAGGTCCTTTGCTTGAAATGTGTTACACCTTCTACACACTATTTTGACAGTAACAAAGTTCACTCTGACGAAGGTCCTTTGCTTGAAACGTGTTACACCTTCTACACACTATTTTGGCAGTAACAAAGTTCATTCTGACGAAGGTCCTTCACTCGAAACGTGTTACATCTCCTACACACTATTTTAGCAGTAACAAAGTTCATTCTGACGAAGGTCCTTCACTCGAAACGTGTTACATCTCCTACACACTATTTTAGCAGTAACAAAGTTCACTCTGATGAAGGTCCTTTGCTTGAAATGTGTTACACCTTCTACACACTATTTTGGCAGTAACAAAGTTCATTCTGACGAAGGTCCTTTGCTCGAAAGTGTTACACCTTCTACACACTATTTTAGCAGTAACAAAGTTCATTCTGACGAAGGTTCTTTGCTTGAAACGTGTTACACCTCCTCCACCCTATTTTGACAGTAACAAAGTTCATTCTGACGAAGGTCCTTCACTCGAAACGTGTTACATCTCCTACACACTATTTTAGCAGTAACAAAGTTCACTCTGATGAAGGTCCTTTGCTTGAAAAGTGTTACACCTTCTACACACTATTTTGGCAGTAACAAAGTTCATTCTGACGAAGGTCCTTCACTCGAAACGTGTTACATCTCCTACACACTATTTTAGCAGTAACAAAGTTCACTCTGATGAAGGTCCTTTGCTTGAAATGTGTTACACCTTCTACACACTATTTTGGCAGTAACAAAGTTCATTCTGACGAAGGTCCTTTGCTCGAAAGTGTTACACCTTCTACACACTATTTTAGCAGTAACAAAGTTCATTCTGACGAAGGTTCTTTGCTTGAAACGTGTTACACCTCCTCCACCCTATTTTCACAGTAACAAAGTTCATTCTGACGAAGGTCCTTTACTCCTTTGCTCGAAACGTGTTACACCTTCTATACACTATTTTCACAGTAACAAAGTTCATTCTGACGAAGGTCCTTTGCTCGAAAGTGTTACACCTTCTCCACACTATTTTCAGTAACAAAGTTCATTCTGATGAAGGTCCTTTGCTCGAAAAGTATTACACCTCCTACACACTATTTTGACAGTAACAAAGTTCATTCTGATGAAGATCCTGCGCTCTTCACATTATTTTGGTAGTACACCAACCTTTTTTGTATTTGATTTATATTTCTACACTACCTACACAGTACAACACTTTGATATCGCTAATTCATTGGTCCCAATCTCTCACTTTAGATCGGCCAAATTGGTTTCCAAGGGATGAAGCGACTTAATCGGGTCCAGTCCGTTGTATATGACACGGCTTATAACACGAATGAGAACCTGTTGATCTGTGCACCTACTGGGTCGGGAAAGACGAACGTCGCCATGTTGACGATATTGAGAGAAGTGAAACAAAATGTGAAGCAAGGAGTTGTGATGAAAGATAAGTTTAAGGTAAGGGATAGATGAAAGGAAAGATTAGGAAAGAAAGAAAAAGACGAGGAAAGAAAAAGATGAGGAAAGAAAGAAAAAGATGAGGAAAGAAAGAAAAAGATGAGTTTAAAATACCTATCTCACGTTTGGTGATTTTACATATTCGTAATATTTAGGTCTTCCTGAGCAAAATCATAATATGTATTGTCAGCCGAAAATTTCATCTTCATGGAGTATTTTGCTGTCAAAGTTATCGGATGTGATATCACAAGAGGCATTTCAAACCAGTTTTCTTTTGTTACTTGCCACAAAAATGCCTCTTGTGACATCACATCTGATAACTTTAACAGCAAAAAAGTCGATCAATATGGAAATTTTTGGCTGACAATAAATATTATGATTTTGCTCAGGAAGACCCAAGTATTACGGATATGTAAAATCCCCAAACGTGAGATAGACAATTTAAAAAAGATGAGTAATGGAAAAAAGAGATGAGTTAAAAAAACAGGAGCAAAGAAAACATGAGATGACTCGCCATTTATGCTCATGTTCTCACAGTGATTTATCATTCTGCCAAACGTTCATTGTGTTTCTAGAACTGCATGGAAACACCGAAAATATTTTTGAATTTCTTACGAGGTACAGTATGACTTATTAAAAGGTCATTGTTGTTTTTCTTCAGATAATATATGTGGCTCCTATGAAAGCTCTTGCTGCCGAGATGGTGAGAACGTTTGGAAAACGTTTGTCTTCATTGGGAGTTTCTGTTCGTGAACTGACTGGTGACATGCAGTTGACCAAGACTGAGATACACAATACACAGGTTGGAGTTATTAGCTGAGAATAGTGGAGTTACTATCTACAATATATGTCTGTTACGGGAATACACAAATACACGCACACCTACATGGATACACCACATACATACATACACACACCACATACATACCCGCACACCTACGCACATCTACATAGACCTACACGCACACCTACACTCACACACCTACACGCATACCCGCACACCTACGCACATCTACATACACCTACACACACTGACACGCACATCTACAGTCACACCTATACGCATACCTACAAACACACCTACACACACGTCTACATACATACGCGCCCACTCGTATAAGTACTGTACATATACAGTTAACATTATAATCGTGTTTAATCACAAATAATTTCTCAAAAATGTTTTCACAAAAACAATTGGCGTCCTACAGTACGCAGTAATTATATCGCCAATCGCATTTGTTATCAGATTGGTTCAGAGATTTCTAAGGAAATTTTAACATCTGATATGAAAGTAATAATATGTTGTTTAAGATTTATTTATCTTTCTTTCACAGATGTTAGTTACGACGCCAGAAAAATGGGATGTAGTAACGAGAAAGAGCACTGGAGATGTAGCTCTTACTCAGATTGTGAAACTTTTGATTATTGACGAGGTTCATTTATTGCATGATGAGAGGGGCTCTGTGATTGAGTGCCTTGTAGCAAGAACATTACGACAGGTGAGGGATTATTGAGATGTTTGTCAGCCATGGGTGGTGCTAAAAATTAGAGAAAATTTGTACAATCATGCATCGTACTTAAACTTAAATTTTAACTTAACTTTTACTTTAACTTAACTTTTCCTTTCCTTTCCTTTCCTTTACTCTACCCTACTCTACTCTACTCTACTCTACTCTACTCTACTCTACTCTACTCTACTCTACTCTACTCTGCTCTGCTCTACTCTACTCTACTCTCTACTCTACTCTACTCTACTCTACTTTACTCTACTTTACTCTACTCTACCCTACCCTACCCTACTCTACTCTACTCTACTCTACTCTGCTCTACTCTACTCTACTTTAGTCTACTCTACTCTACTCTACTCTACTCTACTCTACTCTACTCTACTCTACTCTACTCTACTTTAGTCTACTTTACTTTAGTCTACTTTACTTTACTTTACTTTACTTTACTTTACTTTACTTTACTTTACTTTACATTACTTTACATTACATTACATTACATTACATTACATTACATTACATTACATTACATTACTTTAACTTTCTCTTGTAGGTTGAATCAAGTCAAAATATGATCCGTATTGTTGGTTTATCAGCTACTCTTCCTAACTACATTGATGTCGCCAGATTTCTTCGTGTCAATCCTCAACAGGGATTATTTTTCTTTGACGCTCGATTCCGCCCAGTCCCACTCGCTCAGACTTTCATCGGAGTTAAGGCCAAGAAAATGACACAACAGTTTCAAGATATGGACACTGTGTGCTTTGAGAAAGTGGTGGAAAATGTTGAAGATGGACATCAGGTACATAGGGGGACAGAGTGGTGCATTAGTTTCCATGAAGATGCTTCCTAGTGTTCAATGATAAACTTAATCATCTTAGATAAAAATATTTTATTTATTTAGGTAATGGTATTTGTTCACGCACGTAATGCTACAGTGAGGACGGCCATGACTTTACGAGAGAAAGCTAAAAATAACGGCACTATAGGAATATTTCATGCGAAACAATCTGCAGAATATGGAGCAGCAGAAAAACAGGTAAGGGACTGAGTACGAGCCTTATCATTGGTTGAAATTTCCCCGCCAAAATGTTCGGCTTTCGTTCCGTGTTTGTTGTGTCTGTGAAAATTACGTTTCTAATTAAGTTTCTAATTACGTTTCTAATTGCCTTCTTAATTGCGTTTCTAATTGCGTTTCTAATTGCCTTCTTAATTACGTTTCTAATTGCCTTCTTAATTACGTTTCTAATTGCCTTCTTAATTACGTTTCTAATTGCCTTCTTAATTACGTTTCTAATTGCCTTCTTAATTACGTTTCTAATTGCCTTCTTAATTACGTTTCTAATTGCGTTTCTAATTGACGGTACCGAAAAAGATGGTGATTGGTATTGCAGTGACCACCGTGGTCACTCCAATATGGCCGCCACGCGCTAATTCTGGCTTCATAGTTACTATTATGGAGTCGTAGTTTGTGTTCTATATTATGGGAAAACTTTCGACAACTGATTCATTTTACTATCTTAAAAGATCAGAGACAGATAGTCTCTGTCGCCTATAGTAAAACTATATAACGTGGTCCCAACAAGATGGCCGCCACGAGGTACTTCCGGCTTCATTTTCTGAACAATAGTTGCTCGATCCAGTCTTTATTTAGTGATCAGCGGAGTATGCCAAATATAAATTCTCAGCTTCATTTCTTATATTTATTATTTCTTTCATACTTGTTCACATACATATCCCCATTCACCTTTTTAATACTACTTCTAGATTTTTTACAAAATTACCTTTAGGTTCGAAAATCGCGGAATAAAGAGCTTCGGGAACTTTTTCCGGACGGGTTTTGTATCCACCATGCAGGAATGTTGCGCTCAGACCGTAGTTTGGTGGAAAATCTTTTTTCGAAAGGTTTGATTAAAGTTTTAGTGTGTACAGCAACGCTGGCCTGGGGAGTCAATCTTCCTGCTCATGCAGTCATAATTAAGGTGAGCTGATTTAGTCAAAATAATTAAAGTGTTAATAATTTAGATGGAGGAAGAGAGAGATAGGTGGAGGAAGAGAGAGGTGGAGGAAGAGAGAGGTGGAGAAAGAGAGAGGTGGAGGAAGAGAGAGGTGGAGGAAGAGAGAGGTGGAGGAAGAGAGAGGTGGAGGAAGAGAGAGGTGGAGGAAGAGAAAGGTGGAGGAAGAGAGAGGTGGAGGAAGAGAGAGGTGGAGGAAGAGAGAGGTGGTGGAAGAAGAGAGAGGTGGAGAAAGAGAGAGGTGGAGGAAGAGAGAGGTGGAGGAAGAGAGAGGTGGAGGAAGAGAGAGGTGGAGGAAGAGAGAGGTGGAGGAAGAGAGAGGTGGAGGAAGAGAGAGGTGGAGGAAGAGAGGTGGAGGAAGAGAGAGAGAGGTGGAAGAAGAGAGAGGTGGAGAAAGAGAGAGGTGGAGGAAGAGAGAGGTGGAGGAAGAGAGAGGTGGAGGAAGAGAGAGGTGGAGGAAGAGAGAGGTGGAGGAAGAGAGAGGTGGAGGAAGAGAGAGGTGGAGGAAGAGAGAGGTGGAGGAAGAGAGAGGTGGAGGAAGAGAGAGGTGGAGGAAGAGAGAGGTGGAGGAAGAGAGAGGTGGTGGAAGAAGAGAGAGGTGGAGGAAGAGAGAGGTGGAGGATGATAGAAGTGGAGGAAGAGAGAGAGGTGGAGAAAGAGAGAGGTGGAGGAAGAGAGAGGTGGAGGAAGAGAGAGGTGGAGGAAGAGAGAGGTGGAGAAAGAGAGAGGTGGAGGAAGAGAGAGGTGGAGGAAGAGAGAGGTGGAGGAAGAGAGAGGTGGAGAAAGAGAGGTGGAGGAAGAGAGAGGTGGAGGAAGAGAGAGGTGGAGGAAGAGAGAGGTGGAGGAAGAGAGAGGTGAAGAGAGAGGTGGAGAAAGAGAGAGGTGAGAGAGGTGGAGGAAGAGAGAGGTGGAGGAAGAGAGAGGTGGAGGAAGAGAGAGGTGGAGGAAGAGAGAGGTGGAGGAAGAGAGAGGTGGAGGAAGAGAGAGGTGGAGGAAGAGAGAGGTGGTGGAAGAAGAGAGAGGTGGAGGAAGAGAGAGGTGGAGGATGATAGAAGTGGAGGAAGAGAGAGAGGTGGAAGATGAGAGAGGTGGAGGAAGAGAGAGGTGGAGGAAGAGAGGTGGAGGAAGAGAGAGAGAGAAGTGGAGAGAAGTGGAGGAAGAGAGGTGAAGGAAGATCAGAGGAAGAGGAAGAGAGAGGTGGAGAAAGAAGAGAGTTATAAAATCCCATAAAATCTCTTTCTTTTTACAGGGTACTGAGATTTACAATGCCAAGAAAGGTTCATTTGTTGATCTTGGTATTCTGGATGTGCTACAAATCTTTGGTCGTGCTGGCCGCCCGCAATACGACAAGCATGGCAGCGGTTATATTATCACCAAGCATGAAAAGCTAAGTCATTATTTAATTTTAATGACAAGACAATCTCCGATTGAAAGTCAGTTTCTTGATAGTCTGGCAGATAGTTTGAACGCTGAGGTATGGTTAATGTATTTTTAGTTTTAGCTGTCTGTTTGTCTCTGTCTGTCTGTCTGTCTGTCTGTCTGTCTGTCTGTCTGTCTGTCTGTCTGTCTGTCTGTCTGTCTGTCTGCCACCTGTATACTGATTATTGTATTTCTTTAGATATCTCTTGGAACTATAACTAATATTGACGAGGCTGTGCAGTGGTTAAGTTACACCTATCTTCACATTCGTATGTTAGTCAACCCAATGGTGTACGGCATTGCGTATGACGCAAGAGAGGTACCTCCACACACCTTGTTAAACCTTCTAAATACGTTTTAGATTATCTACAATGGTAATTTATAGGAATGCCTTATTACATCAAGAAAAAATCAAGTATATATTTGAGATTATTCAACAACATCACAAACTTGACACTTCGTGACACCTAACATTATTACATCGGAATATCACAAAGTAATTTACTTTCCTAATTTATTATTTTTCTAAAAATGTAGAAACATCTTGACGTCATAGGTTACCATTAAAGTGCACCTGACATCAAAAATTTTTATTGTCTTATTTGGAAGAACTTTTAAAATGATAAAGTAACTTCTTTTGAAGATTTTCGTTTATTCGCTTTCTTTTTGAGATATATCAGTTTGTATGATATGCAAATGTCCGGAATTTACGTCACACATGCATAATGACTTATCAGAGAATGTTATATATCTTTGCGTTCATCAAATAAAAGCACTAAAGTGTGAATAACACGTATGTGCGTTTCTCCCACAACACCAATCTTCTCGATTTTAAAGGATTTCGTTCGAGAACGAAAGAGATATACACGTTTCTCCAATAAGTCATTATGCATGTGTGACGTAAATTCCGTACATTTGCATATCAAACAAACTGATATATCTCAAAAAGAAAGCGAATAAACGAAAATCTTCAAAAGAAGTTACTTTATCATTTTAAAAGTTCTTCCAAATAAGACAATAAAATGTTTTGATGTCAGGGGCACTTTAAGAACGTCGTGAGATATGAAAGTTATCTAAATTACCATTCCTCATCGTTTTACGAGTTCGTTTAAATAAGACAAACTTAATTTTCATTTAATGGTTTGTATATGTAGCAGCATTACACTACAATGTTCTTGCGACGAAATTTTCTGAGAAATAGCTTTTAACTTTCTTTATCAGAAAGACCCATTGTTGGAAAACCATCGTCGACAACTTATTGTGACGGCAGCCAGAGCTTTAGATAAAGCAAAGATGATAAGATATGATGAAAGAACTTCGTATTTGTCTGCAATTGACGTTGGTCGAACAGCGAGTAATTATTATATTAAGTATGATACAATTGAGGTAGGTCTCATGGTTATCAAGTATTTTCATGTGTCTATAGACATAGATATGGGGCAGAGCTTCAAGGATACATGAAGGGAAATCTGAAGGAAGATATACCTCATATTTTAAATTTACTAAATTTACCGGGTTTGACTTTTGACTGAAACCCTAACAATGAAAGGAAGCGAAGTGGATGGATGAGTGTATTATTTAATGAATGGTTGTCTGGATGGAAAGATGATGGATCGACAGGTAGATGTATGTGGGTGAGTGTGTGGGTAGGTGTGTGGTTGAGTAAGTGGGTGGGTGAGTAAGTGGGTGAGTGTGTGGGTAGATAGATATATGTGCGGGTATCTTTATATGTTATATAATTTAATTTAAAGTATGCATGTTATATAATTTAATAATTTATAATAATTTCTAATTATGTAATTTATACTGTAGGTATTACTTTAAAAGCGGAATAATTATCAGAAATCTAATTATATTTCTATATGTTCGAGTTTCATCATTTAGTGTTTTTCTTTCATAGACAATCAATGAACATTTCAAGCCCCACATGAGTGATCCAGATATTTTTAACACAATCTCTTTAGCCCAAGAGTTTGAGCAAATTAAGGTGAACCAAATTGAGATATTAATACACTGAAGATAAGTCGTTAAACGGTCTATATTTAAACATGTCAATTCATTGTCAGTTCAAAAAAACACCCTTTTCTTCAGGTTCGTGACGAGGAATTATCTGAACTTCAACAACACGTGGAAAATCATTGCTATTATCCTGCCAAAGGAGGAGCAGAGAACTCGAATGGCAAGACCAACATTCTATTACAGACCTACATTTCAAAAGGATTTGTTGAATGTTTCTCTCTTGCTTCTGATTTCTCTTATATTGCTCAGGTAAGGAGCTGTGTGGTGTTGGATATGTTATGGTGTGTTGTGATGGTATGGTATGGTACGGTACATGGTACGGAACGGTAGTGGTATGGTATGGTGTGGTATGGTATGGTGTGGTGTGGTATGGTGTGGTACGGTATGGTGTGGTATGGTGTGGTATGGTGTGGTATGGTGTGGTGTGGTGTGGTATGGTATGGTGTGGTGTGGTATGGTGTGCTATGGTATGGTATGGCATGGCATGGCATGAGATTTCTCTTATATTGCTCAGGTAAGGAGCTGTGTGGTGTTGGATATGTTATGGTGTGTCGTGATGATATGGTACGGTACATGGTACGGAACGGTACATGGTACGGTATGGTGTGGTATGGTGTGGTGTGGTGTGGTATGGTGTGCTATGGTATGGTATGGCATGGCATGAGATTTCTCTTATATTGCTCAGGTAAGGAGCTGTGTGGTGTTGGATATGTTATGGTGTGTCGTGATGGTATGGTACGGTACATGGTGTGGTATGGTGTGGTATGGTGTGGTGTGGTATGGTATGGTGTGGTATGGTGTGGTGTGGTATGGTGTGCTATGGTATGGTATGGCATGGCATGGCATGGCATGAGATTTCTCTTATATTGCTCAGGTAAGGAGCTGTGTGGTGTTGGATATGTTATGGTGTGTTGTGATGGTATGGTATGGTACGGTACATGGTACGGAACGGTACATGGTACGGTATGGTGTGGTGTGGTGTGGTATGGTGTGGTATGGTGTGGTGTGGTGTGGTATGGTGTGCTATGGTGTGCTATGGTATGGCATGGCATGGTATGGCATGGCATGGCATCGCATGGCATGGCATCGCATGGCATGGCATGGCTGGTATGGCATGGCATGGCATGGCATGGCATGGCATGGCATGGCATGGCATGGCATGGCATGGCATGGCATGGCATGGCATGGCATGGCATGGCATGGCATGGCATGGCATGGCATGGCATGGCATGGCAAGGCATGGCATGGCATGGCATGGCATGGCATGGCATGGCATGGCATATCGTATGGGATCGGATGGGATGGCGTCGTATTGTGTTTACGTGTAGTATGGTGTGTTATGGTATGCTATGGTATGGTATTGTTTATAATATGTTGTATGTGGTAAGACGTTATTCAATTCAAAAACCTTTCTTCTAGAACGCAGCCAGGATAGTTCGAGGATTGTTTGAGTTAGCTCTAAAGTTTGGCTGGCCATTAATGGCGTCACGATTGCTTACACTTAGTAAGTCCATTGATAAACGATTGTGGCATTTTGAAAATCCTCTTCGACAATTTCCAATCCTGACTTATGAAACTGTGACGAAGTTGGAACAGAAAAACGCTACCCTGGAAAGACTGAAAGATATGACGCCAGACGAGATAGGTATGTTACTGAGTTTGAAATGCATTGGGCTTGGTTTGTAGGTATCCACGTTTGTGTCTTGGTCGCTATCTGCGTCTATATGTGTTCAAATGTATTTTATATGTGTGTTATATCTTGTCTGTGTGTCTTTGTCCGTGTTCTTATCTGCCTTTGTCCGTGTTCTTATCTGCCTTTGTCTGTATTATGTGTCTGTGTAAGTCTTAAGGTGGCTCGATATTCTAAATGGTGAGAAATTGCATTTTCCGCATAAAAATGTTTGTAATGCAGATCTGAGCTTCATCGTGGTTCATTGCATAGCTCTAGTGGTGGTCTTGTTTACTGAAACGTTTTATACCCTCAAAGTTTTCTTGAGTGGAGAAATCGTGTTTCCAATAAATCCAGAAACCTAATTTGCATAAAATCTGCCGCTTATCATAAACACAATTTATCTAGATATACAAATGCTACAAGTGTGAAACGTTTCAACAATCAAGACCACCGCTAGAGCTATGCAATGAACCAAAATAAAGCTCAGATCTGCATTACAAAACTTTATATGGGGAAAAATGCAATTTCTCATGATTTAGATAATCGAGCCACCTTGTTCTTTCCTTTCAGGGCATTTGATTCATCATGTTCGCATGGGTAAAACTGTGAAGCATTGTGTCAACCAGTTTCCTTCTTTATCCATCGTTTCAAATATTCAACCTGTTACGAGAAGCGTATTAAGGGTCAGACTAACAATCACAGCGGAGTTTGAGTGGAATGACAAGGTACATGGTGGAACATCGGAACCTTGGTGGATATGGGTGGAAGATCCTGAGAATGACCATCTTTACCACTCAGAGTATTTTTTACTTTTAAAGAAACAAGTAAGTTGTGAATGTTTTTGAGTGAGTGAGTGAGTGAGGAAGGAAGGAAGGAAGGAGGGAGGGAGGGAAGGAATGAAAGAAGGAATGAAGGAGGGAAGGAAGGAGGGAGGGAGGGAGGGAGGAGGGAGGGAGGGAGGGAGGGAGGAGGAGGGAGGGAGGGAGGGAGGGAGGAGGGAGGGAGGGAGAGAGGAAGGAAGGAAGGAAGAGAGAGGGAGGAAGGAAGGAAGGAAGGAAGGAAGGAAGGAAGGGAGGGAGGGAGGGAGGGAGGGAGGGAGGAAGGGAGGAAGGGAAGTAAATATTTGTAATACTTTATTTTTTCCGTTGTAAAGGTAAAGGCCAACGAAGCTCAGACATTAGTTTTTACCATTCCAATCTTTGAGCCACTTCCATCTCAATACCTTGTTCACGCAATCTCTGATAGGTGGCTTGGTGCAGAATGTGTTTGTGCTATTTCCTTCAAGCATTTGATCCTACCTGAGAGACATCCTCCTCACACAGACTTACTTGATCTACAACCTCTTCCACTGACTGCATTAAAGAATGTTTCCTACCAGCGCTTGTTTAAGTTTAGTCATTTTAATCCCATCCAGACTCAGGTTTTTCACACCCTTTACCACACAGATCATAATGTGCTCCTAGGTGCCCCCACAGGAAGTGGAAAGACGATAGCTGCTGAGCTGGCGATATTTCGAGTTTTTAATCAATTTCCAAACAAAAAGGTAAGTTTAAAATATAAAATTTAAAAATTTTAAATCCGGCTAAAAATGTTTTATTAAAATAATTTTTTTAAATTTAAAATTAGGGTCTAGTGTTAGTGTAGGAGGAAACCAGAGTACTTGGATAACACTATCAGTTACAACTAAACTGTTCTTCCTTGAGGTCTAGTAAGGACTATCTCTTATGGGTCTAGTGTTAGTGTAGGAGGAAACAAGAGTACCTGGATAACACTATCAGTTACAACTAGACTGTTCTTCCTTGAGGTCTAGTAAGGACTATCTCTTATGGGTCTAGTGTTAGTGTAGGAGGAAACCAGAGTACCTGGATAACACTATCAGTTACAACTAAACTGTTCTTCCTTGAGGTCTAGTAAGGACTATCTCTTATGGGTTAAGTGTTAGTGTAGGAGGAAACCAGAGTACTTGGATAACACTATCAGTTACAACTAGACTGTTCTTCCTTGAGGTCTAGTAAGGACCATCTCTTCTGATGGCTTTAGTGTTAGTACAGGAGGAAACCAGAGTACTTGGATAACACTATCAGTTACATCTAAACTGTTCTTCCTTGAGGTGTAGTAAGGACTATCTCTTATGGGTCTAGTGTTAGTGTAGGAGGAAACCAGAGTACCTTGGATAACACTATCAGTTACAACTAAACTGTTCTTCCTTGAGGTCTAGTAAGGACTATCTCTTATGGGTCTAGTGTTAGTGTAGGAGGAAACCAGAGTACCTTGGATAACACTATCAGTTACAACTAAACTGTTCTTCCTTGAGGTCTAGTAAGGACCATCTCTTATGGGTCTAGTGTTAGTGTAGGAGGAAACCAGAGTACTTGGATAAATATATAAGTTAAAACTCTAAAAAATATTCTCTGTTTTTCTATGATTATTATTGTACTTTCAGGCTGTCTACATTGCTCCTCTCAAAGCTCTCGTCCGAGAAAGAATTGAAGATTGGAAAATTCGATTTGAGCAGCAGCTCCAAAAGAAGTGAGTAGATGTTGTGAATTGAGAATGTCTATTCTGCCAAATTTCAACAACCACTTGTTTTCTCGTTGCCCAGGGTGATAGAACTGACTGGTGACGTCACACCAGACATGCGCTCTATCTCCAAGGCTGACGTCATTGTAACAACACCCGAGAAATGGGACGGCATTAGTCGTAGTTGGCAGACAAGGAACTACGTACAGGATGTGGCGTTGTTGGTCATTGATGAGATTCATCTGTTGGGAGATGAAAGAGGACCAGTGTTGGAGGTGATTGTATCAAGGACAAACTTTATATCATCACATACAGAACAACGTGTAAGAGTTGTGGGGTTATCAACGGCGTTAGCTAATGCACGAGATTTAGCTGATTGGTTGGGAATTAAAGAGGTAATGTGCTTGAATATAGACGAGATTACATAGACGATGGTCTATCGTCCTTCTACTCCACTGATATCTAAATAAAGACTGGATCGAGCAACTATTGTTCAGAAAATGAAGCCGGAAGTAGCTCGTGGCGGCCATCTTGTTGGGACCACGTTATATAGTTTTACTATAGGCGAATGTCTCTGATCTTTTAAGATGTTAAAATGAATCAGTTGTCCAAGGTTTTCCCATAATTTAGAACACAAACTACGGCTCCATAACAGTAACTATATGAAGCCGCAATTAGCGCGTGACGGCCATATTGGAGTGACCACGGTGGTTACTCTAATATGGCCTCCGCGAAATATTCCTGGCTTCATAGTTACTGTTATGGAGCCGTAATTTGTGTTCTACATTACGGGGAAACCTTCGACAACTGATTCATTTTAACATCTTAAAAGATCAGAGACAGATAGTCTCTGTCGCGTCTAGTAAAACTATATAACGTTGTCACTTCAAGATGGCCGCCACTAAATATTCCCGGCTTTATTTTTGTTCTACTCCAAGCTCTCCTACACATTCACTACAGTAATGTATAGGTAACATACTTGAATCTTTACAACCTGCTAGATTGAGCTGGTATATCGTATGTATACTGTACATAGTAGAGGAAAATCTTGCAAGTTCTGAAACTATATTGTTGAGATCCAACCGGGGCCAGTTACGATTTTTTTATCAATTATTGGTCTGAAGTGGTATTGTAGTAAGTCAGTGCTTTGTTCTTTTGTTGATTTAGGCTGGTTTATTTAATTTCCGTCCTTCAGTTCGTCCTGTCCCACTCCAGGTTCACATTAATGGCTATCCCGGCAAACATTACTGTCCGCGCATGGCAACTATGAACAAGCCGACATTCGCAGCTATTCGTACCCATTCCCCTGATAAACCTACTCTCATCTTTGTGTCGTCACGACGTCAGACAAGACTGACAGCGTTGGATCTGATTGCGTATCTTGCTGCTGAAGATAACCCGAAACAATGGCTCCATACACCAGAAGACGAGGTAACCAAGCACTGATCAACATCTAACTTCTCCTAGTAATATCAATGGTTAACCAAGCCTAGAAGTAATGAGAATAATAGAAATGATCACTAAAGATAAACTGTTTTTCATTACGCTTTTGATATTTTGATTGTTTTCAGATTGCGAACATTATTTCTGGCTTAAAAGATGAAAATCTTCGTTTGATTTTATCATTCGGTATCGCTATTCACCACGCTGGGTTGCATGAACGAGATAGGAAAGTGGTTGAAGAGCTTTTTGTGAACCAAAAAATTCAGGTATCATCGTTCATTAAATAGAGGGGGGCCCCTATTTTTTATCCTATGTTATAACAGTAGTTACTTCTTTCATGTTTCAGGTATTGATTGCGACAAGTACCTTAGCGTGGGGGGTGAACTTTCCAGCTCACTTGGTTGTGGTAAAAGGAACAGAATATTTTGATGGCAAGACTCGTCGTTATGTTGATTTTCCAGTGACTGATGTTCTGCAAATGATGGGTCGTGCAGGACGACCACAGTTTGATGATCAAGGAGTCGCTGTAATATTGGTTCATGATATCAAGAAACAGTTTTATAAAAAGTTTCTTTATGATCCTTTCCCTGTCGAGTCTAAGTAAGATCCAACGTTGAAATGTACCATGAATACCATTGGTCACCATGCTACAGCACACCATGCCACACCATACCACACCATACCACACCATACTACACCTTACCATACCATACCATACCATGCCACACTATACCACACCATATCATACCACACCACACCACACCATAACATACCACACCATACCACACCATACCATACCACACCACACCATAACATACCATACCATACCATGCCACACCATACCACACCATACCATACCACACCATAACATACCACACCATACCATACCATGCCACACCATACCATGCCACACCATACCACACCACACCATACCATGCCACACCATACCATGCCACACCATACCATACCATGCCATACCATACCATGCCACACCATAGCATACCACACCATACCATGCCACACCATACCATACCATACCATGCCACACCATACCACACCATACCACACCATAACACACCACACCATACCATACCATGCCACACCATAACACACCACACCATACCATGCCACACCATACCATAACATACCATAACATACCATACCATACCATGCCACACCATACCACACCATACCATACCACACCATAACATACCACACCATACCATACCATGCCACACCATACCATGCCACACCATGCCACACCACACCATACCATGCCACACCATACCATGCCACACCATACCATGCCATACCATACCATGCCACACCATAGCATACCACACCATACCATGCCACACCATACCATACCATACCATGCCACACCATACCACACCATACCACACCATAACACACCACACCATACCATACCATGCCACACCATAACACACCACACCATACCATGCCACACCATACCATAACATACCATACCATGCCACACCATACCATGCCACACCATACCATGCCACACCATACCACACCATAACATACCACACCATAACACACCATACCATGCCACACCATGCCACACCATACCACACCATGACACTACTTTGATCTCATTATTTTTTAGCCTACCTGAAGTACTTTCTGACCACATCAATGCAGAAGTTGTGTCTGGTACCATCACCTCCAAACAGGAAGCCATGGACTACATTACGTGGACATACTTCTTTAGACGTCTTTTAATGAATCCTAGTTACTATAACCTTGAAAGTATGGAACATGATGAAGTCAACAAATTTTTATCAAGTTTGGTTCAGACATGTGTTGGAGAACTTCAGCAATCTTATTGTTTAGAACTAGATGAGGTTAGTAGAGTTTGGTTTTCATCGTGTTTGTTATGATGTAGCTTTTGTTAGTAGAGTTTGGTTTTCATCTTGTTTATTATGATGATGTAGCTTTTGTTAGTAGAGTTTGGTTTTCATCTTGTTTGTTATGACGATGTAGCTTTTGTTAGTAGAGTTTGTTTTTCATCTTGTTTGTTATGATGATGATGTAGCTTTTGTTTAAAAAGTTTATGCAGCTGTAAAAAATTCCGTACGAAATAAACTCTCTGACTTGAAAGAAATATAGAAATTATAAAGATTGGACAAAATTATTATCGTTTTCGTTTCAGGATAACCAATCTATCACTCCGACAATTCTTGGACGTATCTCATCATATTATTATCTCAGCCATCTCACACTTCGTTCTTTTCGAGAACAACTCCACGAAAACAACAATTTACAAGAACTTCTCAAGATTCTTACAGTAAGTCTTTTAGAAGTTGGCACTCTGATCGAGCTTACAAATCTTTTAATTGAAAATTGTTGATAGAATATGTGACTCTGTGTTTCTGTAAACGCGTATTGTAAACCCTTCTTATGTCTGTCTGTCTGTCTGTCTGTCTGTCTGTCTGTCTGTCTGTCTGTCTGTCTGTCTGTCTGTCTGTCTGTCTGTCTGTTTGTTTGTTTGTAGGATGCTGAAGAGTACAGCCAGCTTCCAGTGCGCCATAACGAAGATGGTCTTAATAGGTATGTACATTATTTGTTCGCTACTGTAACGTACTGTAACGTACTGTAACGTACTGTAACGTACCATGCTGTACCACACAATGCTATGCCATGCCACAGCATATAACACCACACAACGCCATGTCACACCATATAGCACCATACAGCACCACACAATGCCATGTCACATATAGCACCATACAGCACCATACAATGTCATGTTATACCACTCCGTACCATACAGCACCATACAACCACTCCGTACCACACTGTACCGTACTATTCCACTTTCCGTATCACTTTTTGACGCCTTCAGTCGAAACCTTAGACCTCCCATTCTTTATCTCGACAGCACATCAACTTGTGTTTTTGTTTCGTTTTCCATACTTCTCTCTTAATAATATTTCTTTCCAGTGACATGGCCAAGTCTCTTCCATTAGAAGTTGAAGCATACTCCTACGATAGTCCGCATACCAAGGCCCATCTTCTACTGCAGGCTCACTTCTCTAGGGCCACCCTTCCTTGTAGTGACTACTACACTGATACGAAGTCTGTTTTAGATCAATCTATCAGGATTTTACAGGTAAGTATCTTTCCTTTTGTGCTGTATATAGTTGTCTTTACACAAGTAAGCGTTTCTAGCTCAATGTTTTTCTTCTTCTGTTCAGGCAATGGTTGATGTATGTGCAGACGAAGGATGGTTAGCCACAGTACTGCGCATCATGGTGCTTGTTCAAATGGTCATTCAAGGTCGTTGGATCCATGATTGTCCCCTTCTCACCCTGCCTGAGATAGAGCAGACCCACATTCATTTATTTCAAACGTCCGTACAGTCCCGAAAGCAACCCGAAAGATGTATCGATAGTCTTCCGGAGCTTGCCGAGGTTGTAAGGCGTGATGAGAACTATCTACTGAGAGTTTTGAAGGAGAAGTTATCAATAAGACAGATTGATCAAGTAAGATATATATTGGTTGAAAATATATGGTTACGTAGGTGTAGTACAAACTGTAACCTTCTGATGACCAGTGAGATGCTCTAACTATTGAGCTACAAGGACTAAGATGATGAATGAAGGTTACATATGTGTACAACCTGTAACCTTCTGATGACTAGTGAGATGCTCTAACTATTGAGCTACATGGACTAAGATGATCAGTGAAGGTTACACATATGTGTACAACATGTAACATTCTGATGACTAGTGAGATGCTCTAACTATTGAGCTACATGGACTAAGATGATGAGTGAAGGTTACATATGTGTACAACCTGTAACCTTCTGATGACTAGTGAGATGCTCTAACTATTGAGCTACATGGACTAAGATGATGAGTGAAGGTTACACATATGTGTACAACATGTAACATTCTGATGACTAGTGAGATGCTCTAACTATTGAGCTACATGGACTAAGATGATGAGTGAAGGTTACATATGTGTACAACCTGTAACCTTCTGATGACTAGTGAGATGTTCTAACTATTGAGCTACATGGACTAAGATGATGAGTGAAGGTTACATATGTGTACAACCTGTAACCTGATGACTAGTGAGATGCTCTAACTATTGAGCTACATGGACTAAGATGATGAATGAAGGTTACATATGTGTACAACCTGTAACCTTCTGATGACTAGTGAGATGCTCTAACTATTGAGCTACATAGACTAAGATGATGAGTGAAGGTTACATATGTGTACAACCTGTAACCTTCTGATGATTAGTGAGATGCTCTAACTATTGAGCTACATGGACTAAGATGATGAGTGAAGGTTACATATGTGTACAACCTGTAACCTTCTGATGACTAGTGAGATGCTCTAACTATTGAGCTACATAGACTAAGATGATGAGTGAAGGTTACATATGTGTACAACCTGTAACCTTCTGATGACTAGTGAGATGCTCTAACTATTGAGCTACATGGACTAAGATGATGAATGAAGGTTACATATATGTACAACCTGTAACCTTCTGATGACCAGTGAGATGCTCTAACTATTGAGCTACATGGACTAAGATGATGAA
Source organism: Chrysogorgia sp. JL179-B06 (assembly GCA_035772405.1). Taxonomy (NCBI): domain Eukaryota; kingdom Metazoa; phylum Cnidaria; class Anthozoa; order Scleralcyonacea; family Chrysogorgiidae; genus Chrysogorgia; species Chrysogorgia sp. JL179-B06. Next base: position 384,827 of record JAYKKM010000084.1, read on the forward strand.
TGAAGGTTACATATATGTACAACCTGTAACCTTCTGATGACTAGTGAGATGCTCTAACTATTGAGCTACATAGACTAAGATGATGAGTGAAGGTTACATATGTGTACAACCTGTAACCTTCTGATGACCAGTGAGATGCTCTAACTATTGAGCTACATGGACTAAGATGATGAATGAAGGTTACATATATGTACAACCTGTAACCTTCTGATGACTAGTGAGATGCTCTAACTATTGAGCTACACGGACTAAGATGATGAATGAAGGTTACATATATGTACAACCTGTAACCTTCTGATGACCAGTGAGATGCTCTAACTATTGAGCTACATGGACTAAGATGATGAATGAAGGTTACATATATGTACAACCTGTAACCTTCTGATGACTAGTGAGATGTTCTAACTATTGAGCAACATGGACTAAGATGATGAATGAAGGTTACATATGTGTACAACCTGTAACCTTCTGATGACCAGTGAGATGCTCTAACTATTGAGCTACAAGGACTAAGATGATGAATGAAGGTTACATATATGTACAACCTGTAACCTTCTGATGACTAGTGAGATGTTCTAACTATTGAGCTACATGGACTAAGATGATGAATGAAGGTTACATATGTGTACAACCTGTAACCTTCTGATGACCAGTGAGATGCTCTAACTATTGAGCTACAAGGACTAAGATGATGAATGAAGGTTACATATGTGTACAACCTGTAACCTTCTGATGACTAGTGAGATGCTCTAACTATTGAGCTACAAGGACTAAGATGATGAATGAAGGTTACATATGTGTACAACCTGTAACCTTCTGATGACCAGTGAGATGCTCTAACTATTGAGCTACAAGGACTAAGATGATGAATGAAGGTTACATATGTGTACAACCTGTAACCTTCTGATGACTAGTGAGATGCTCTAACTATTGAGCTACATGGACTAAGATGATCAGTGAAGGTTACATATGTGTACAACCTGTAACCTTCTGATGACTAGTGAGATGTTCTAACTATTGAGCTACATGGACTAAAATGATGAGTGAAGGTTACATATGTGTACAACCTGTAACCTGATGACTAGTGAGATGCTCTAACTATTGAGCTACAAGGACTAAGATGATGAATGAAGGTTACATATGTGTACAACCTCTAACCTTCTGATAACTAGTGAGATGCTCTAACTATTGAGCTACATGGACTAAGATGATCAGTGAAGGTTACATATGTGTACAACCTGTAACCTTCTGATGACCAGTGAGATGCTCTAACTATTGAGCTACATGGACTAAGATGATGAGTGAAGGTTACATATGTGTACAACCTGTAACCTTCTGATGACATGGACTAAGATGATGAGTGAAGGTTAAATATGTGTACAACCTGTAACCTTCTGATGACTAATGAGATGCTCTAACTATTGAGCTACATAGACTAAGATGATCAGTGAAGGTTACATATGTGTACAACCTGTAACCTTCTGATGACTAGTGAGATGCTCTAACTATTGAGCTACATAGACTAAGATGACGAGTGAAGGTTACATATGTGTACAACCTGTAACCTTCTGATGACTAGTGAGATGCTCTAACTATTGAGCTACATAGACTAAGATGATGAGTGAAGGTTACATATGTGTACAACCTGTAACCTTCTGATGACCAGTGAGATGCTCTAACTATTGAGCTACATAGACTAAGACATAATTTCTTAATTCTTTCAGATAAGAAACGTGATTTCTCAATTACCTAAAATTGATACGAAACTCTTCATCCGCGGTGTTTGGGAAGGGCATGGAAACGAACAACAAAAAGTGGTTGATTCAAGTACCAGCCGCGTTGGTGAAGAGAACTGGATCCAAGTACATGCTGATCAAGAATATATGGTGAGAGTAGAACTGAACAGAATTTATAATGAGAAAAAGGTAAGTTTGGCGACCATGAACGTTCTAGAGCACGCACTTCACCAGATATGAACCATTCTGCAATTTGTCATCTCCTTTTTTAGAAACTTGCGTCAAAAGCGCATGCGCCACGTTTTCCCAAAAGCAAGGACGAAGGTTGGTGGTTAGTTCTAGGGGAGGTGGACAGTGGTGAACTTCTTGCTCTGAAGAGAATAGGCTTCGTAATAAACCGCTCTATTGTCTCGCTCGCTTTCTATACCCCAGAAAAGACTGGGCACAAGATTTATACATTCTATTTGATGAGTGATTCTTATATTGGTATGGACCAGCAATATGATATTTATTTGGACGTTATTGAGGCGAGTATTGAGAGTCAAGTTAACACAGAAATTAAGAATACAAAGAGTTAACAAGACTGGGTTTTTCCATATTATATCGCGTGAGTGTGTCGGGGAAAAGAACTGGGAACGATGGTCGTGACTCAAATGGATACTTGAGAGGTAGGTCTCAAGATGGCCGCCACCAATTTTATATAGTCTCCCAAGGCGGGGGATTAGGCAGGAGAATATGGGTATACACTAATAGGTAGTAAAGTATAAGTATACAGATATAGATGGAAGACTATATGGTTGTGTTAACATGAAGTATAAACCGAAATATTGGCTGCCATCTTGAAATTGGCCGCCATCTTGAAATTGACCGCCATCTTGAAATTGGCCGCCATCTTGGAATTGGCCGCCATCTTGAAATTAGCCGCCATTTTGAAATCTTGAAATATTGGCCGCCATCTTGAAAACTTTGCGTCATCAAATTCAAATCTTGATCGATGGACAAAAAAATACGACACGCGATGGCTGATGGGGTAGTTGAAAAGAGAGTCTTGAGTTTTGTTTATGTTCGTTGGAGATTGAAAAAGAATGAAAACGAATATAAATAAGAAAGTATGAAATGGATGTAAAATATCCACTTAAAATATCTTCATATGTTGTATTTTCCGCAAATTCAAATTATATCAATATTTTAATATTTTGAATAATGATTATTTGTTCTGCGTGTATGACGTCACGATAAAAACAAAATGGCGGCTCGCAAAGGTAATCGTGTCGTAGGAGAAGCCGCAGAGTCTGACGAAGAATACGAGATAAATCAATCTTATTTTATGAAAAATACAATGGTAGTGAACGAGGAGACTACGCCTCGTAAGACTGGGATTGTAGTTGAAGGAGAAGCATCTGAAAGCGACGAAGAAGAGAGAGAAGAAGATGTGCCAATTGTAAATAAGATGGAGGCCACAAATGAGTCAAAACAAGAGAGTGGTAAAGGCATAACAGATGAACAGACCAAGAGAAAGGTCAAGTTCCATTATGACTCGTAAGTTCTTATATTTGTATTTCAATGTATTTATGTTTATTTGTTATTGACCTTGTACTTGTACCCAGTCTTCGGAAGTCGTATTACTCATTACTCATCATGTTACGTTTTCTAGAGTTTTTCATCGGAGATTACGTAAGTCTTTCTATTTCCATTGTTTATCGTTGAAACTTGAGAATAATGGCTAAGTTCATATATTTTGCCACCACCAAAACAATGGGTTTTCAGTAAAAGTACTTTTGGCCAAGAAAAAAAATACCTGGGTTTCCTATTTCATGCTGGAAAAAATTAGGTAGGGTAGGTCGGTTTTTCTTTTTTTTTTTAACTTTTTTTTCTAAACATTGCATGGACGAACAATAGGTTTTACCAAACCATGCTGATCTTGAGGATGCTGCCTGGATCGACCGCCATGTTTACTATCCCAGGATGCAAATTAAGCTGCAACTCGTACCAAGGCTTTTCAAAATTTCAATAAAAAGATTAGGGTCGGTATTTTACTGTTCAAAAACTAGGTAGGGTCGGGAAACCGGAAACCAAGGTATTTTTTATTTTGGCCTTGGTAACATTCATTAACTCATTCCCTTCTGTTATTTTTTTACCAGGAGTTATTAATCTTGAGATTCGTTCTGGTGTTGTTGAGAGCACAGTTGGGATGTATAATGATGCAAATAAGAAACTACAATCTGCTGTTTTCCATTTGAACAGATCACAAGCATCCATACAGGTATATATTGAAAATACATTCATACTACGACGGTGATCTCCGATAGTATACAATAAAATAAGGTTTTCTCAGAAAATCTGAAAACTAGTTGTTTGAGGCATAGACGGATTTTCTGGTTGGTGCGGGGGGTACTACCCCCGGGCCCAAATATTTGTTTTCACCCCCCAAACGAAATATATTATATTTTCAAAATTTTCCGGGGGTGCTTTGCTTTCTAGCCTCCCACCAGCGGCTCCACCCCTGGACCTCACTGGGGGCTGAGCCCTGCAGCACAACGTTTGGTGTCGCCTTGTGTTACCTCACCAGCTCACCCCCCTAAAATTTCTGGCACCCCCCTAGTAATAAATATGAAAATCCGTTTCTGGTTTAAAGGTTGGTAGGAAGATTAGTACAAGGGTTAATATTAGGGTAACGGTTAGTATAAAGGTTTGAAAAATAACCCTAACCCAAAATCAACCCTTATACTAACCTTCACTCTAATATTAGCCCTTGTACTAACCTTCCTACTACGGAAACCTAATTTTAAAGAATACTAATTCTAGTGATCACCATACTATGACTTATTGTTGTGAGAACTTCATTACAGAGCTCTCGGCTTGAAGTCAGTTGTCATGGTAACTGTTGCTATTCATGTGTTACATAGACGATGTAGTCTGAAATACAACTTGAATACTCTAAATAATTGCTATATTACCAAAATACATGTATTGTTTACAAGATAACTTTACGCTTCAATCTTTGACAAAGGATATTCACTCGCAGGTGTGTGTGCCGAGAGCCAAGATAGGCCCAGGGAAAGGTGGTGTTATGGTCTTTCACAGACCCCTAAATGCCCTAGAAGCTTCATTCTATGTGTAGGGCCCCTTATTTGGCCTAGGCCATTGGGGCAGTTGCCATGGCTACCCACCTCTCAGTAGGGCCTTTCACTCGAAACAATGGAAACTCAATATTTTGACAGTTACCCCCAACATGTCATTATTTGTATTAAACTGTCTTTGTGATTAGGAGATTTTTTCTAACGTGGTTTTAATATCTGGGGATCTTCAAGCCTTGACGGAAACCTTAGAGAAAATCCAGTCACGTGACTTCTTGCCTACACTGAAAACAAACATTGCAGAAACTTCAAATGTCGAGTCAGCAAGGAACTTATGAGAAACAACAAAATCATGGCTTTGTGGAAGAAATAAATGTACTTATTTATATTTAATACGTGTAATAGTTAGTTTCCTTCACTCATCATCTTAGTCCATGTAGCTCAATAGTTAGAGCATCTCAGTAGTCATGAGAAGGTTACAGGTTGTACACATATGTAACCTTCACTCATCATCTTAGAGGTTACAGGTTGTACACATATGTAACCTTCACTCATCATCTTAGTCCATGTAACTCAATAGTTAGAGCATCTCACTAGTCATCAGAAGGTTACAGTTTGTACACATATGTAACCTTCACTCATCATCTTAGTCCATGTAGCTCAATAGTAAGAGCATCTCACTAGTCATCAGAAGGTTACAGGTTGTACACATATGTAACCTTCACTCATCATCTTAGTCCATGTAGCTCAATAGTTAGAGCATCTCACTAGTCATCAGAAGGTTACAGGTTGTACACATATGTAACCTTCACTCATCATCTTAGTCCTTGTAGCTCAGGTTGTACACATATGTAACCTTCGGTATGATATTTACATTTTATGAAACATAATCAGCCACCACTTATCCGAAACGAGACATTCAACAAGTCTAATCTGTCGATCAAATTGCGCACTTATGAAAGCGAGTGTAATCATAACTGTGCAGATCGTGAAATTACGTGATTTATAAGCATTAGATTCCTCTAAAAACTCGTCTAAAAATTCAAGAAATTCCTCCGAACCCCGACGTCTCGAGCGCCCTCCCCCCAATATCCAAACTCTCCGCCCCCTGAGGCTGTACCCCGGTTGCTTTCAAATAGGTTTTTGGACTTTTATGAGTTCTCCCTGGCTGGCGCTATGGAATTTTCGCGATTAACCATAGTAGTGAAAGAAAAATTGATTTCAATGTAAGTTGATGGAAAATAACTGCAAACGGTACCATGAAAGTTAGTCCAATATACTAGAAGTCAGAGCCACATTGAGGAGGGGATGGATGGGACGGTAGCTCCAGCCCTGGAGAAAAATAGTCCCTTTTGTCACGAGACTTATAAGGTTTTAGCGAGTAAGCGTACTTTCATAAACGTCTTGTATCAATTGCAATTTTCGATTGAGGTTTACAACACTGATCTGTGAAACATAAAGACAGCTTTATATATATTATAACGATCGAAAACTATCTATATAGGTCATAATGTCTCCGTCAGGTCTCACATAACCCTTAGTCCGGCCCTGCTAGGCTGCTAGCAGTTGATAAGAGCAACCCACTGTAAACTACGAATAGTTCCGTCTACCAGTTAGCACAACTTAAAATGCGTCTTCATTAAAATTGTTATTAAAGGTTGGTGTATACTGCCGAAATATTGCCTGTAAATCAAGTATGTGTAAGGTTCGTCGTCGTAAAGTTTCGCTGGCTGCACGTTTTGACTCTGACGAAGAGCCTGTCATGAAACGATATATAGATCTCTTCTATATAGCAAAGTGAAAAGGTGGTAAACTGCCAAGATTTTTAGTGACGAAATACTGACGTTTCGAGCGGAGCCTTTCCGAGAGTGATTGCTACATGTATAATGATCATTCAGAGAAAATCATTACTTTACACATGAATTGGTGGACTTGTGCTGTACTGTCTACGCAGCACTCTGCTTTTGATCTCTTCTATACACTATTTCGTCATGGACAGATCATTATAATTACTTGGATTGTGTCGACAACAGAAACGGCGCAGTTAGTTCTGTTGTCATTTAATTTATAAAATCTCTCAACTGGCAATATGTACATCAAGTTCATATATTCTTTGCTCGAGGTATACTTCCTAAAACTAAATAAGTATGTTATGTTCTCAGTGTTGAATTCACCGAACTGACGAAGTTATAATAATTTAGTTTAACTATCTTGTTGTTGTTTTATACTAGTTCCTCCAATCATATCTGTCGCGAGTTAATTTCCTTTTCTCTCTGATCTTGCACGCGAGCACGCTTTTCTCAGATAATATCAAACTAAAAGACCACATGTAAATTATCTCTTATCTTCCTTCGCGTCAACCAATCAAAACCCACCTCTGGTTGTCGCTTAGTTTTCCTAAAGTGAACGTCAATTAAAACAATGGCTGTCTTATATGGTTAACATAGATATATCCTTTGCCCAGTGATGGAGGTTTTCAAACTATTTAATAGACCACATATATTGATAACGTAACTATTTAAAAATACATTGTTATCTGGTCTATTCCAGTAGTTTATTTCCACCAATCAAACTTAAGTCTCAAATGTAGTCTTATCTTAGTTATCTGATGTGACGTCGGCGTCAGGTCTGCTATTCAAGATAAAGTATCTTGGGAAAATTACCTTCTTTTCTTTCGCTTTTTACAACGAATATTTATTTATTCTATTGTTATTTTAAAAGGAGTCGGTTTACGAATCGATGTAAGAGCAAGTTTTAACGACACTTTTGTTGTGTTCTTTTCACTTTTTTTGCCTTTTTCTTCATTAGTATTATCAACATAATCTATTCTTATCTTTTAGTGCGATCCTTGCCAACATTGTGGCTTCATTTTAATGACTTGGCACGTTTTACTGTTTTTACTGATGAAAATTCAAAATTCATCTCTTACGATATTTATTTCAAGGAATCTTCGAATTCTGACGCAATAAAGCCCTGTGGTACTAATTTAATAGAAACAATCGAAAGCCACTTTCATGTCTGAACTAAAAGTCTAAAATGCAGTATATCTAAGCTCTGTGACGTATCTATTCTGTGCTTTTTTACGGGGTAAATATATTAAAAACCTGGTCGTTGCTATAGTTATTTTCAACTATGTATAACTAGTGCAAAGTTCTTTCTTCTAAAAAGAAATTAAGCGTCGATTTTCCAACTAAATTACGGTTCAATTTGATTTTCACCAACAGAGCTACTTTTGTCTGGCTATCCCATCATGCACCACCTGCCGCTTATCAACCTTGAACAAGTTAGGAGAAATTACAAAACGATCCTGGTAAATTTAAGCTAAATTTCTATTTTTTTGCGTAAAATATGATAAAAAAACTACATAAAAGTTCATTCAAAGTGTTATAAACATCAATACAATGCTATTTGGGTGTTTTAATTGATTTGGTTAGACGCGAGGTGTGAATTCATTGCGAGGAGAAATCTGATTAATTTTTAGATTCCTCTCGAGTGCATAAAGGGATAGGTGAAAGATGAAGATAAGATGATAGATAAGATGGTGGAGATCTTTTCAGTTGAAATGTGTTCTTGCTATTGGTTTTTACTCCATACAAACGCAATTCCTTTCAAAACAATAAAGCCACAACCAGCCTAAAGACCGAAATTATCGTCTCGCCTTTTAAAAGCCAATGCTTTGGGCTTCGTTTGTTGTGAATTTTAGATAGTGACCGAAGACGTATATAAGTTGTTGTTTGTCGCCGAGTTCGTGTTACCGTTTCCCTACAGGAAGGAAAGCCATGTCGAGTTCAAAAGAAACAACCACTAATTCCGTGAATGAGGTAGCCCAGCTGTCTACAAGTAATGACAGCGACAATACCTTAGACAAGAAAGTGAGATTGGCAAAGAAGTTTGACAAAGAAATGAAGGTATTAAATACACAATTATATACAGTGTCTAGTGCTCTAATAAACGGTCGCAAATGCGTAGAATTATAATATATAAAGCACTTAATGGTGGCATTCGTTCTTAACTCTGTCTTATTTGGGGTTGGTACTTTAATACGGTGAAACCTCGATGGAAATGTAAATTATTATTTCCAGCTGTGCAAAGAATGATTGATTTATCAAACATTATCTCGGAGTAAGCTTCCTAGATTGACAAACATATTTTGGTCTTGTTTGAAAATGTTAAAAACTATCAATGATTGCTTTGTATAATTTATAGAATTCCCTCAGGGTAATATGAAAATTTATTATCATGATTAATATGCACGTTATAAACAATATGTTCTAGTTTATTCCACTCGGCAATAGACACATCCTCAAATCACCTCAATGGGCTAGAACAAGGGGTCGAAATCAACATTGGATATGACCGATAACTGTAAATGCGTTACTATCTTATTGCAAACCACGGCATGGAGCTATTGTTTCATGGCCAGTGAAGCAAAATTGATAATTGTCTGTTGTTCGACAGATGTGTGATTCATTTGAATAAAAACATCTTACTAAAACAAAATTGCATTAACAATTTTAATTTCAAACAATTTAAGAAGTAAACATGTGTTACCGGTATTTAATGTCTACTTCAATTCTAGTTGTAAAAAAGTAGAGTGCTGCATAGACAGTGGTAAACTGCCAAGATTTTTAGGAACAAAATACTGATGTTTCGAGCAGAGCTCTTCATCAGAGTAACTGTAAGACAAGATGAAATAAAATAAATAGGGCTCCGCTTGAAACGTCGGTATTTCATCACTAAAAATCTTGGAAGTTTACCTCAATTCTGAATAGATGCTTTTCTAGTGATATCAATTTAGGGGAAATTTCAAAGTTTCATTCGATTCTAAGAATTTGCCCTCCCATATAGACGAATTAAGAAAAACAGTCTATTGTAGGTGGCTAGGATTCCTAAATTTGTTTCTGTCTGATTTGTCTTTGACTGGAGTGAAATTATCTAAAATAATAATAATAATAGACGTATTAGGAGAATTATACAATAGTCTCAATGCTCTTACAACAATATATTCTTAAATTTACTTATAAAACTTATTACAGTTTCATTATAAGATAAAGCCTACTACATATTTTCCCACTATGAACAAAAAAAACTATTAATTTTAAAAAAGAAAAGTCTTAACTGCTGACTAAAGCACCAATGGTGCTTCAGAAATCAAGGTTTGATGATTTAGGCAATAAGATTATAATTGCAAGGTGGTATAGTTGTGTTTGTGAATGGTAATCTCAACGAACGACTCTCCTCTTAGCAATGTGAAAAGGTGGTAAACTGCCAAGATTTTTAGTGATGAAATACTGACGTTTTGAGCGGAGCCCTTCATCAAAGTAAGACGAGATGAAATAAAATAAATAGGGCTTATATATATGTATGCGAAAAGGGTGTCACAAGTAGAAAGTAGCCAATCAAATGCACGGGAGATAAACAAACTAATAATGAGATGCGAAAAGTTAAATCATTTGCTATTTTTACAGTCGATCAGCAGACAGACTGAGGGGGGGGGGGGAGGGAGAAATGACAGGTCCAATATTCAAGGGGACTACGTGATAGTAAAGCGGTAAGAAACAAAAACTTGAAAAGGAATGAAAGTGCATGAGCTTACTCTGATGGGCTCGATATGTCAGTATTTCGTCACTAAAAATCTTGGCAGTTTACCACCTTTTCACTTTGCTATATCTCCAAAACAATGTCTACGCAGCACTCTTCTTTTTTACGACTCTCACTCTTACCGTGGAGTTAAGGAAACAGCTCAAGGACATCCAATGTAGGGTTATTAAGATTATAATTCCACATCACGTCCTATAATAATGCCTTGGAACAAATTATTGATATCTTGAACGATAGAAGAGAACTGCTCACAAAATCTATCTGTCTATATGGTAAATTGTTTGCTACTCAAGCTTTTAACGCAAACTCAGAAAATGTTTCTGAGCCCCAGACAGGAATCGAACCCGCAACCTTCATGATCTCCGGTTAGACACTAACCATTGAGCTACCAGAACTCAGATGGCAGAACGAAGGCTACATTGCGTACTAGTTCGTACGTGCGACATACGTACTGCTAATTCAGCAAACAATTTACCATATTAAAATAACCAAGCTGCAAGTCACATTTAATACTGAGTTCACCAACGTTTTTGAACCAACGTTATAGCCAAACAAAATAATGATGATGAATTACACACTTGTAAATCTTTTAATTCACACTGTCAATTAAACAAATGAACTACAACCTATGTGATAAAAGCAAGACAATACCGTGAAAAGGCATGACATTCTGAAATAATATCATCCTAGGCTATCCCTTAACACTTAAAAAGTTTCATTTTAATTATGACTAGTGCCAGACAAATTGACTCATCAAACAGAGATTATAAAGCTTAGCTAGCTAAAAGGTGAAAAGGTTAAAAACCATTTCCTGTAATTGATTACCAACCAAACAACTTTTTACTGCTGCAGTGATTTGCTTCAGATGTCTGTTTTTGTTTATTTTTCATCAGAATATTTTTGTTTATTTATTTATTTGACCCACCATGCCAGTTCATTTCTGCTTTGCATTGATAACAGTTTTTAAGGAGGGCGCGTCCGAGGGCTTTATATAGCATAAAGCGAGGGCTTTATATAGCATATAAAAGCCCGACATTTGAGAGATCTATCTGATTTAGTTCATGATTGAGGAGGTTTTCCAACAAAGTTTTGTCCATTTTATCCACCTTGGACAAAGATTTTCCTAGTTTTTCCTTCATTTCTTATCTTATTAGTATTCATAGGGCTTTATGCTAGATAAAGCCCACGGTACATCAAAGAAAACCGACTCAATCATAAACTAATTGTGAATAGACACATACTTGTATATTCCTTTCTCCTCGAGTTAACGTTGGCATATCGGTAAATCAGCTCTTATCAACTGAAGGTCAATCTCACCCAGGATCTTCACCATAATTACAGAGGGGTGGTCTGGGAGAATCGATTATCGGGGCCCCCGTAATTTAGTTCTGACTAAATATGACAATGAAATATAATATGTCAGTGATGTCGCTGCTAAACTAACTTTTCATAATCTTTCAATCCATATTTGGCAGGGGCCACATACTGGTATACCTAATGAGCATTACACCACTGAGGCCAGCCTGAAATCAGGCGAACCTGTCAAGGTAAACACCTTGACCACACAGTAATAATAAAACATCTCTCTCCTTCAGGATTATGCTAAAGCAACTGTGAAAGAGTTCCTGGGTATTTACGGTTACGAAGAAGACGTTGATATTAATATCGAGGACTCTGCAGAGCCGGGACTGTCAAACCAAGGTGATTCCATCTCTCAAAATACCCAGACAGAATTGAACTCAAAACAACTTACAAATCAATCTCCATGTGAAACAATCTCTTCTCCTGGTAAGAGTCTTTTCCCTGATCACTACTTTATATTACCATGGTAATAATTAGGTTATCAATATGTTGATTAAATTTCCTTAACTAAATTAAATAATCTGTTAAGCTAAAACCTACAAGATCGCACGCGTAATACCAAGAGACTGAGTGGAGTGTACACACGTAAAAACGCACAGTCTGTTTCTACCTGTGTACAGCCTAAAACATGGTTGATATCGGCAAGCTTGAACAGGGTTGAGCTAGCCAGCTTGAACAGGGTTGTCAACAGGCCTGTTCATGCATGTTGGAACAGTATTGTTCATGGCTGATGATCGAACCGGCTTGAACAGCGTTGAATACATTGTTCATACATGATACAACATGTTGTCATAGCGTTGTTACAATAGCCATGAACTTGTACTATGAACAACTGTTGTCGATTCAACAAGCCTATCACAACATGTTGAAACATACTTTAACAATGCTGTTATTTTAACAGTACTGTTCTATCATGTTGACAATGCTGTTACAGGCATGTTGAACCAACAACCTTGTTACAACCTGTGAGATTTTTAGGTGTGTAGTACTTGCACCTAATACAGGCCCCCCTTCTTAATGATAGACTATGGGAATGGTGAATGCATCATTGAAAGTGACAAGAGAGACCAATCTTCTGTGATTACCCATCAAACGTCAGGATCTATTAGCTTTACAGTGGTGTCAACAAATTGTTGCGATTGTACGACAGGCGAGGAGCCATTGGAAACTCTCTGGGGACCATCGGAATCGCTCGGTCAACCGTCGGGATCTCTCGGAGAATCGTCGGGATGTCTCAGAGAATCGTCGGGATGTCTCGGGGAATCGTCGAAAATTAAAACGAAACTTGGAGCAACACTGCAAGACGAAGAACAGTCAGAAGAAGAACAGTCAGAAGAAGAAGATTCTTTTGTTTATGAGCATTCGACCACAAACGGAAATATTCCTGGCTTATCTGTGAAAGACAAGAGTCGGCTACGCATGCGCAATAAACGGTTCAGGGAGACGGCCGAGGAACGAGCGCAAAGGCTGCAGGGACAGCGTGACCGGGCGCGGTTTCGGAGAGCGAACGAATCCGAAGGAGAACGAGAATTTCGTCTTGTAAAAGATCGCATGAGACAGAGAGTAAAACGAACGAACGAACCTGAGGAAGAACGAAAAACACGGTTACTAAGTCAACGGCAGTCTGCACAAAAAAGAAGATCTACTGAGTCGGCAGAACAAAGACAAGAACGGTTAATAAAAGATAGAGAACGTATACGGACAAGACGAGAGACTGAGCGTGCTGTAGGGGTAGTGGGGACACAGTAATGATAGCTAGGGTTATGTCGGTAGTAGGGGGACACAGTAATGATAGCTAGGATTATGTCGGATAAGTTGGTGGAGTGTTATGAAAAGTACATCAGATAGAGCTTCTGTTTTACACTAAGGGTTCTCACTGATCCTAGAGTTTAAAATAAATAGTTTGTATGTAGGAGGTTGTCGTAGTCTTAAGAAAGAGTGCTGTTGGTGATTGACGTTTCGAAGACTATTGTTAGTGACTGATGTTTCCACTGGACTCTGAAGATGACTACCGCTGAGGCCGTCGAAACATCAGTCATCAACAATAGTCTTTCTCAAGACCATGATATAATATGAAAAAGAGAAATAAGAGAACTTCAATGTGTCGAAACACTTAAAGTGCCCCTAACCTCAAAACATTTTATTGTCTTATTTGGAAGAACTTTTAAAATGATAAAGTAACTTCTTTTGAAGATTTTTACTTCTTCCCTTTCTTTGTGAGATATATCAGTTTGTTTGAGATGGAAATATCTGGAATTTCGTCACACATGCATAATGAGTTATCAGAGAATGTTATATATCTTTGCGTTCATGAAATAAAAACACTAAAGTGTGAATAACACGTGTGTGCGTTTCTCCCACAACACCAAACTTCTTGATTTTAAAGGATTTTGTTCGAGAATGAAAGAGATAAACACATTTCTCCAATAAGTCGTCATGCATGTGTGACGAAATTCCAGATATTTGCATATCAAACAAACTGATATATCTCAAAAAGAAAGCAAAGAAACGAAAATCTTCAAAAGAAGTTACTTCATCATTTTAAAAGTTCTTCCAAACAAGACAATAAAACATTTTGAGGTTATGGGCACTTTAAGTAAGAGTACTTACGTATATTCATGGACGACGTTTTCATTCTGACCTGAAGAAGACACATGTGACCTGAAGGACACATCTGACTTGAAGGACACATCATCTCCAAACATCGTCATGAATATATGTTCTTACTTAAAGGGATATGGCAATATAAATTAACTTTGTCTCATTTGAAAGAACTCGCGAAATGGTATAACAAGACCTTTTACAATTTTCCCTTATCTTTTTTGGTTTTCGAAATAATTTGACGAAAGACAGCGTGCTGTCCGCCATCTTGGAATTATTTTCGATATGCATGTGACGTCATAAGTAGGGTAAAGTGAAATTTTTATCTTGCCAACCTTACGACATTATGAGCGAGAAACTCGATTATGTTGCACTACTTCCATTTTCAATTGGCCCACAACATTTTAAAAAGCCTTTTTCGGAAATTCGGTCACCTATGGAGTAGTTTCATCAGGTTTACCCTGCTTGTGACGTCACCAATTTCCTAGTTAATTGTAGATTGTATTTGTCATAATTATCTGAAATATTTCAAAAACCAAGAAAGATACAGAAAAATTGTAAAAGGTCTTCTTGTACCATTTTACGAGTTCTTTCAAATGAGACAAAGTTAATTTATATTTCCATATCCTTTAAGTATTTTTCAACACATTGAAGTTCTCTTATTTCTCCTTTTCATATTATATGCAGTTATTTTGAGAACTTAGCAACTTTCGTACTATTTTCTTTCTCAAGACTACAACAACCTGGACAATGATAACTTCATATTTAACTCTCCGACTTATTTAAATGCTGAAAACTTTGAAAACAGACTAAAGTCTTATAGATGCACAGAAGACGTCAGAATGTGGTAAGAACATCAGTGGCCCATGAGACGATAGTCGAGTGGGTCACTGATGTTCTTACCACGTTCTGACGTCCTCTGTGTATCTATAACTGAACAGACAACGGGAAAATGGAATCTATTTGTTTTATACAATAAAAATTGGAGACAAACTGTTCAATATGCTTATTGAAGCTCTTGGGGGATTTCTGGGGCATGGAAAATGAGAAAAGCAGTCATTTGACGTGATCTGACGAGCTGTGCGTCGTCTGTCCTCTACTTAGTAAACATGTTATTGTATTTGAACTACACTCTATACACTACCACTTACAGATACTCGCACATCTATAAATGTTCACGTTTATCGACAATATTGAAGATTCAAGCCATTTTAGCCGAGAAAATCGAAAGAAAGGTTCATGGAAATCGGATAGTTTCGTAAAAAGGATGGCATCAGTTGAAGTCCTTTAACGTGTAGTCATGTAACCGTGTTTAGATCATTGTAGTTGTCATTTTTATACCACAGTTCGAGTGTTGACAAGCGTTGAAAGCTTTTTAGAAAGTTTTCTAGTCATAAAGAACATTTGTTACAGTTTCTTTTAAGTTTTTTTTGTCGACAAATAATTTCCCAACGCAACCAGTTGATAAATATAGATATAGATACAGTTGATAAATATAAATATAGATATAAATATAGATACGCAACCAGTTGATAAATATAGATGATAGACATAGTTTGGCGCTACTCTGGCTTTAAAACGTTTTTTGAACGTAACTTTAAAAGTTACTATCCATGACCCAACGTTTCAACACTCCAATTGAATCGCGATGACGGTGGTTTATTGTTGAAACGTTGGGTCATGGACAGTAACTTTTAAAGTTGCGTTCAAAAAACTTTTTAAAGCCCAGAGTAGCGTCAAACTATGTTTGTTTTTTGTCGTGTTTCGTTTTTGATGAGGGAAAATACTGTACTGTGTTGCTACTACCGTAGAAAGCCTGAGAACTAGTTGTTCGAGGGTTGGTAGGAAGGTTAGGGTGAATTAGGGTGTATAAGGGTTTGATTTTGGGTTAGGGTTATTTTTCAAACCTTTATACTAACCCTCACCCTAATATTTAACTCTCATACTAACCCTGGAAGGACTGCAGCTAACGTTATTCTTTTTACGACATTTTTTGTGAGTCTGGTAATAGGAACCCGTAGTCTAGTTATAGAGAGATCTGTGGTAGGTTTGTCTCCCAAAGGAGATATCGTATTATGTTGGGTCGTACGAGAACGTCAAATGAATTTCTTTTAATTATGGACCTTGAAATGTGTACTATTTTTTAAAGTTACTCTAGCTTTATTTTGGTGCTCATAATGTTTTAATTAATTATTTCTGTCTCTGTTCGAATTCCTTCACAATAAGGTTTCCTTAACAATAAGGTTTCTTTATGCAGTGTTCTATCATTTAATGAAAAAATATTGGGACCGCATTCGCCCACCATGAGAACAAAAATGGCGTGCTTGAATTTCCAAAAATACGATAAACAGCCAAATTTCTTTGAAACTAAAAAGATTAGAAAAAACTGATATCCTTTATCATTTATGGCGACAAATAACTTTCATTGTAGTAACACTTGTTTTTGAGGTATAGAGTGTTTGTTTTAAATATATCACGACACATATGAACATGCTATAGTCCTCTTTCATAATGACAACTAATTTAAATATTCCTTTATGTGCATTTTAATTAGCCGTTACGGCCTCGTTTGTGTGTCGGCAATTCAAAAGAACAAAGTTGCAAAGGCTAATTAATATGCTCAATGAAAGAGGTCTATTAAATGGACAAAGTTGACGAGTATGTAAGTCGAAACACAGCTAGACTTTGGCCATGAACACATGCGCTCATCCCACCTAGCTATCGGAGGAGATTTTAGATTACTTTTTCTGTTCTCAAGCTGCAACCATGACAAGTAAATGCGATGGAGAAAAAAGAAGTAGTGAGAGTCCAGCGCCTTCAGTGAGCATATCAAGTTCAACTAACAATGTGAGTACACACACTGCTCGTGGTGAAGAAGAAATGCCTCATGGTTTGATGCGTGCTTCATCAAGCACTTGCGAAGTCCTTGGAAAGTTGGGAGAGCACGAAGAAAGAATAACTCTATATTTTTTAATGTTCTTCCAACTTCCCAAGTGTTCCCGAACTTTTCAAGTGTTCCCCCAACTTCCCAAGTGTTCCCCAACTTCCCAAATGTTTCCCGAACTTCCCAAGTGTTCCCGAACTTCCCAAGTGTTCCCCAACTATCCAAGTGTTCCTGAACTTCCCAAATGTTCCCGAACTTCCCAAGTGATCCCCAACTTCCCAATTGTTCCCTAACTTCCCAAATGTTCCCCCAACTTCCCAAGTGTTCCCCAACTTCCCAAGTACATCTATAATTTGACAAAGCATGTCAAACCATGACTCATTTTTTATAACAATAAAACAATAAAAAAACAAGCTTTACGCTGAGGTTATAGTGTGGTAGCTCTTGCTTGTGTCCTCTTTATCAGTTTACGTATTTGAGATAACCAAGCTCCTGCAAGTCACATTTAATACGATATTATTGCTTTTGACTTTGTGTAGGCGAATCCTTCACTTTGATTCAGCTCCATTTCCATGGGTTAACGACATTAGATTACACATAGCATTTAGTCTTCGCGGAAAAATGTTTAATTTTTTAAAGCAAAATGAAAATGAAATTGTCCGTCCATCCGTTTGCTTGACTGTCTACCTTATTTGTCCATCCGTTCCTCTGCTTATGCTTCTGTCTGTCTGTCTGTCTGTCTGTCTGTCTGTCTGTCTGTCTGTCTGTCTGTCTGTCTGTCTGTTCGTATATGCCTGTCCGTTTGTCTGCCTATCCTTACCCATTCTGTCTGTCTTTCTCTGTCTGTCTGTGTGTGTCTGTCTGTGTCTGTGTCTGTCTGTCTGTGTGTCTGTCTTTCTCTGTCTGTGTGTCTGTCTGTCTATCTGTGTGTCTGTGCATCTGTCTGTCTTTCATCGTCCATATTTCTTCTATTATTTTTTCATGACAAACATAAGCAGTTGAAAGTCGCTTTTCAGTTCTAGAGTGAGAACTAAAGCCATGATTTTCTTTCTCTCGCAGGGTAACTCAGACATGACTAGGTTTTGTATAACAATGAACATCCCTCGTAATGGAGCTGACTCAGAGCAAGGATTCACCACACTTCGTTTCTGGAATTGCATCATGTGTTCCAACGCCTTCGTCGGGTGTAAACCTGAAATCGTCCAACGTATCCATTACCCGCATCTCTTCACCTACCAGCCTGAGTGGCTGTCTCACGCGGGCATTTGCACCCGCTGTCAGAACGCTTTGACCGTCAACACACCTAAGATCACAATCTATGCCATCAACGAGCCATCTCATTATCACCATAGTTACACTCATCCTGCGCCACCCGTCATGGGCCACATCTGTAATACAGTACCGGGGCAGTGTAATTGTGCCGGCGGGGTTCATGATCAAGCACCGGCAGTTGTTCCCATGGTTTATTATGAAACTAGTCCCCCGAATTCGTCCCTCGGGGCAAATGTTCCGGTAACGAATATCAAGACTGAAGCTGTCCCAGAATACACCGAGATCGGGTTTAATCCTCGTGCGTCACGTGACACGCAACAGAACTATGGTTTTCGCTCCATCATGTGCTCTCAATGATGTTTATGTATCTTGAAGTGGCTTTGTGCCGGGAATAAGTTACCCCCGGAATAAGTTACCCCAGGAATAAGTTACCCCCGCAATAAATTACCCCTGGAATAAGTTACCCCAGGAATAAGTTACCTTCTGCGCCCTTGATAAGTTTATAATAAGTGAGTACTGACTAAGGGTGATTTATTCCTAGGGATTAATGGCCGGGTGTTATACACCGTGAATTTGACCCTTGGGTTATACAAATTTTGGTATTTACCATCTATGAAGTGAAATATTCAGTTTTAAATAAACTCATCTTTTATGTTTAAAGAAAGTATAAAAGCTTAAATTTAGAATGCTTCCATGTCTCACTTTGTTCTTGAGATATAAAGAACTGTTGTAAAAGTTTTACTGTGCAAGCTGCAAGCTGTGTTAGGTTATTCTGAACTCCAGACAGGACTCGAACCCACAACCTTCTGAATGCTAAACACACTCTCTAACCATTGAGCCACTATATAGAACTCAAATGGCAGAGCAAGGTGAATCTGGGACAAGTAGTGCCGTGTGTTCACAAATACTTGTTGGATCACAAGTTGTGTTATGACAGTCAATATCCAGTCAAATGTTGTATTGATAACTTAACACAGCTTACATAGCAAAACCTTTACCACTACCTAACATATGAAGATATACTGCGAAAAATGAAACCAAAATATTTTGCGGTGACCATCTTGGAGAGATGTGTCATGTAGTTTTTGGATATAATATGAAAAGGAGAAATAAGAGAACTTCAATGTGTCGAAAAAATACTTAAGAGTACTTACGAAGTTACGTATATTAATGGACGACGTTTCAGACGACCAGAAGGAGGATACATCGTCTGAAACGTTATCCATGAATATAACTGTGCTAAGGTACACGGAAACCTTCGACAACTGATTCATTTTGTAGTTTTCAAGTTGCTATAGAAAGTAATGAGACTAAAATATTAATATATATTATAAATATATCGAAGACAGTAATGTTTGATACTATGTATAGTTAAATAAAGTATTAAACGCAACGCATTTTAGTATTGGTGATGTTTATTGTCTCATGATTACGAACTCATTTCCATTTCACATATGTTGCCTAATGTCCACTCCTTAGTCCATGTAACTCAATAGTTTCAGCATCTGACTAGTCATCAGAAGGTTACAGGTTGCACACATATGTAACCTTCACTCATCATCTTAGTCCATGTAGCTCAATAGTTAGAGCATCTCACTAGTCATCAGAAGGTTACAGGTTGTACACATATGTAACCT
This sequence comes from Chrysogorgia sp. JL179-B06, assembly GCA_035772405.1. Lineage (NCBI taxonomy): Eukaryota > Metazoa > Cnidaria > Anthozoa > Scleralcyonacea > Chrysogorgiidae > Chrysogorgia > Chrysogorgia sp. JL179-B06. The sequence goes on from JAYKKM010000084.1 coordinate 404,997, forward strand.
TCATTCATCATCTTAGTCCATGTAGCTCAATAGTTAGAGCATCTCACTAGTCATCAGAAGGTTACAGGTTGTACACATATGTAACCTTCACTCATCATCTTAGTCCATGTAGCTCAATAGTTAGAGCATCTCACTAGTCGTCAGAAGGTTACAGGTTGTACACATATGTAACCTTCACTCATCATCTCACTAGTCATCAGAAGGTTACAGGTTGTACACATATGTAACCTTCACTCATCATCTTAGTCCATGTAGCTCAATAGTTAGAGTATCTCACTAGTCATCAGAAGGTTACAGGTTGTACACATATGTAACCTTCACTCATCATCTTAGTCCATGTAGCTCAATAGTTAGAGTATCTCACTAGTCATCAGAAGGTTACAGGTTGTACACATATGTAACCTTCACTCATCATCTTAGTCCATGTAGCTCAATAGTTAGAGCATCTCACTAGTCATCAGAAGGTTACAGGTTGTACACATATGTAACCTTCACTCATCATCTTAGTCCATGTAGCTCAATAGTTAGAGCATCTCACTAGTCATCAGAAGGTTACAGGTTGTACACATATGTAACCTTCACTCATCATCTTAGTCCATGTAGCTCAATAGTTAGAGCATCTCACTAGTCATCAGAATGTTACAGTTGCACATAATTTTTGGTAGGGAGCGGAAATAAGGCCCTGGGAACGAGGTTGGTTACGGGCTTGATTTCCGTCAAGTGACATTCTGAGAAACTTTATCTTTTAGCCCATTCGTAAGCAACCTTTTGCCGAGTCAACAGAACGGAGAGATTGGGAACCACGTTCGCGCGAAGGTACGTAATGAAACTGGGACCGAGTTTCCGATTCGTCTTTACGCAATCTCGTAACCCAGACCCAAGCTGGGTCTGGGTACGAGATTGGTGTTTATGGTGATTTAAAGTTCTTATTAAACGAAAATTTTTATTTGATATTTTCCCTGACTAAGGATTAGAAATTAGGTTTCTGTCAGTTCAAACTTAATCTCGTGTCCTTTTAAATCCCAAATCTTCAATCGTGATGAATTTTATGCCGCAAATTCCGCGAAAATACCTTGCAGCCAGAATTAATTTTCGACAGAAACATTCGTTATATAGTTCATGTTAAGAACCATATAGTCTCCCACCTATATTTGCATACTTATACTTCCTGCTTTTAGTATATACCCATATTCTCCTACCTATAGAATTTACAATAATTATAAATTAGTTAAAAATTGTAGGATAACACCAATCCTAACTCCCCCGCTTTGGGAGACTGGTTGTTTGTTAAGTGTTTATGCAGTAAAAAATTCAGTTCGAAATGAACTCCCTTACTTGAAAGAACTATATAAATTATAAAGATTGCCGTTTACAACTCTTTCATATCTCACTTTGTTCTTGAGATATTAAGATTTGTTTGATATGGAGATGATCCTCACTTTACATCACACTGCATAATGATTTATTGAAAAAGCCTGTATATCTTTGGGATTATCAAATCACTGGAAACATAACTTCGTATGTTTAGTATCATTAAATGGTTGTTCACAGCATTATGCACCATTATCTTTACCGAATCCACTCCGTACAATAACCCGAAGGACATGGTTAAAGATCCTTGGCGTTACCGATTCCAAAGCCATCCCTGTAACTGGGACATGCAGTTTGAAGATTTAATACGTAAAGCAAGCAGCAGAATGTACATTATGCGCATCTGTAAATATTATGGATTTCCTGTTGAACAACAGTTGATATGCTTTTTCATGGTCTCATAATATCATTATTTCTATTTGGCATTGAAATCTGGGGCGGTGCTTATAAAAAGTATCTTAACCAAATTGATAATTTACTCAAACGCGCTTTTAAATATGGATATGTTTTAGAACAAATTTTTATTGAGGACTTGATACGTAGTAGAGCAATCTATAGTGGAGGAACCACAGAGAAAACGGCAGTTGCGTGAACGTGGACATAATTTTTTATTACCTAAAGTAAAAACTGAACGCTTTAAACGATCGTTTATTAATAGATGTTTGTTTAACTTTGTTTAATTAGACTATCTAACCTTAGTATTGTAATCGTAAATATTATAGAGCATGTATTTTCTATCTTTTTTCATGTAAACTCAAACGTGTGTTTTGAATAAAGACACACACTTTCATAATTTCGTTACATAATTCCAAAGTTATACAGGTTTCTTCAATAAGTCATTACGCAGTATGATGTCAAAGTGAGGATTATTTGCATATCAAACAAATCTTAATATCTCAAGATCGAAGTGAAATATGGAAGAGTTGTAAACGCTCATCTTTATAATTTCTATAGTTCGCTCAAGTAAGAGAGTTAATTCCGAACTGAATTTTTCACGACATAAACACTTTAACACGAAGTATATACCCAATATTCCTGTGGTTGGGCTGTAAACAATCGATAGGTATTTACGTCACCACTTGTCTCAAGCCCCTTTCGCATAAATCAGGCAGAAAGAGTGAATGGAAAAGAGATATTCGAATGGATTATTTTTACTTTTACAATATTTTAATACAGTTCATAGTTTTCAATATTTTTTCTTCAAAAATATCAAATAAAAATTTTCGTATCATAGAAACATTAAATATCATAATTAGTTGTTTGTCTGAGTTCTCTTAGTGGTTAGTGTGAGTTCTCTTAGTGGTTAGTGTGCTGTGTTGTAGTGAAGGAGCGCATGATGGTTCGATTCCCGAAAACTAACGGTCGAATCCTCTTAAAAACTATAGCTGAGTCTGGTATTGACCCTGTGGAACAAAAGAAAGTCTTTGAAAACCCACCACCTGCAGCAGAAAGAATTGCAGCAGAAATAGTTGCAGCAGAAAGAATTGCAGCAGAAAGAATTGCACCAGAAAGAATTGCACCAGAAAGAATTGCAGCAGAAAGAATTGCTCCTTGTCGTTGGTGTAAAAAAGTTGGTCGTCTTCACAGTTTTACCTACCGTGGTGAGGATGGTAAAGTGGTGTATTATGAGGAATTGTGTTCAACATTGTGTTTTGAAGGTGTGAAAAGAGTACAAGGAAAAGATGTTGGTCTATCTGCTGCAGGTACTATAACTACAAGACTGGATCGAGCAACTATTGTTCAGAAAATGAAGCCGGAAGTCCGCCATTACTAAGGGACCATATGCAGTGCTTTTACCATCCACAAAATAAAATAATTTTTCTATAAAGAGGACCAGAAGACATTTTTCAAATTACTGAGCACAACGATTCACGACCTGCCTATAGATTTACTGCGACTTTGGTCCCTTAGTAATGGCGCCTGTCGAATTTCGCAGGCTTCATTTTCTGCCATCGGCGGTAATAGGTTGCTCAATGCAGTCTTCTTTCGAGATCAGTGGGACAATCCTCACATTTAACTAATTTATTGCTAAAATTAATTTATTAATTTTTCCTTAGTCCCTTTTAACTCAGTACATGTTTACAACATTTGACGCGTGTTTGCTCAAACATTTGGGGATCCCTTTCGGGTTTTTCTGCTTATAGTAGACATGCGTTGTTATGGAAAATCTCTTTTTTTCTCTTATTTTTCCATCGTATAGATAACCGTAGTGTTTATGATAATTCCATCTCAACCTTTTCATGGGATGTCTATCTCGCAGAGACGCATGGTACGGCTGCTCCTTGGACTTGTTTTAAACAGGCAAGTGTCTTGGTCGTCGTCACGTTTTGGGAGATAACGTATCGAAGAATACAGCAGTGTCTAGCGTGTGTGTGTATGTGGGGGGGGGGGGGGGGTATCTAAAGTTGATATAGGATTAATAAGGGCATTAATAACACAATGCGAGGGTTACAGCCAGGGTTTCTTTTCGATTTTGACGTCGCTTGAGTGCAAGGAACAAACAATGACGTCAAAATTGAAAAGAAAACCACCGCTGTACATCAACCTTGAGCCGTCGAACATACTCGAAAATGGCGGTGTCCAGAAGCATAAAATACGAGAATGAAAACGTTATTTCTCGAGTACAAGAGCAGATACCGTAAAACTATTAACATTTCTAAACATTGAACATAAAAGCTTTTCTGGCAAAAGTGCCTATCTCGCGTTTGGGGATTTTACATATCCGTAATATTTGGATCTTCCTGAGTAAAATCATAATATATCTTGTCAGCCGAAAATTTCATCTTCGTGGAGTTTTTTGCTGTTAAAGTTATCGGATGTGATGTCACAAGAGGAATTTTTGTGGCAAGTAACGAAAGAAAACTGGTTTGGAATACCTCTTGTGACATCACATCTGATAACTTTAACAGCAAAAAACTCCGTGAAGATGAAATTTTCGGCTGACAATATATATTATGATTTTGTTCAGGAAGACCTAAATATTACGAATATGTAAAGTCCCCAAACGTGAGATAGACACTTTGAATCAATAAGCAAAGTGAAAAAGTGGTAAACTGAAATAAGTAAATAAAGGCTCCGCTTGAAACGTCAGTATTTCGTTCCTAAAAATCTTGGCAGTTTACCACCTTTTCACTTTGCTATATGTCCAAAACACTGTCTACGCAGCACTTTACTTTTTTACTTTAAATCAGTGTTATTAAAAGGTGATTTTAGTTTGTGTTAACGCGCGTTTTTCTTAAACATATTAGTCTAGCGCACCTCCTTTCAACGGGTTTCAACCTGGTATGAAATTAGAGGCCGCTGACCCAAGAAATGACGGCACTGTTTGTGTTGCTACTGTTGTTTCCACTCTTGGCTGTCGTCTTCGTCTTCGTTTTGATGGTTCTGATAAGTCAAATGATATTTGGAGAATGGTGGATTCTGGTGATATTCACCCCATTGGTTGGTATGAGGGAAATGGTGGGATTTTACAACCACCTGTTGGTAGGTGACACTAAAAGTGTATTAGATTTGATGTGGTATGTGTATTAGAGATGGTGTGGCGTAATATGGTATGGTATGGTGTGGTGTGGTATGGTATGGTGAGGTATGGTATGGTGTGGTATGGTATGCTATGCTATGCTATGGTATGCTATGCTATGGTATGCTATGGTATGGTATGGTATAGTATGATATGGTATATGGTATGGTATGGTATGCAATGGTATGCTATGGTATGCTATGGTATGGTATGGTGTGGCGTAGTATGGCATGACATGGTTATGTTATGGTATGGTGTGGTGTGGTATGGTATGGTATGGTATGGTGTGGTGTGGTATGCTATGGTATGGTATGGTATGGTAAGGTATGGTAAGGTATGGTAAGGTATGGTATGATGTAGTATGGTACGACGTAGTTTAATGTGATTTGGTGTGGTGCTGTGGTATGCTATACCATTCTGTGCTATGATATGTTAATGTATATTGTTGTGTATGTGGTGTGTCATGCTGTGGTATTGTTAAATGTGACTTATTTTTTATAAGGTTTTCTTTGGGATGTTAATAAGTTTTCCAGTTTTCTTACTAAGACCTTAGGGAATGGTGAGCTGGCACCACTACGTCTATTCAAAAAGGTGGGGTCATAATTACATATGGTTTTTACAATTTACAATAAACATCTAGTCATCACAAATGCCTATCTAAGTGAAATGGTCTTGATATTTGATGGTGAGAAAGTTCGCAAAGCGCTTGGTTTCGAAGAAGATATTGAATTAATGGCGAGGAAGAGCAAGATCGATTAATAAACTTCAAGCATGCATCTTCTCCTTTGAATTAACCAAGAGAGGAATGTGACAGTCAAAGCTTCCTCATACGATTAGCCAAGGAGAACGATACGTAGCGCATGTCTCTGTATATATACAGGCAACGCAGCCTAAACTGAAGATGCGTATTCAAGTACAGGTCTAATAATTGAACAGTTCACGCGTACCAGCTGACGCACATTTAGGCCAAATTAGACACACATTTAAGCGCAAAATAGACGCATATTTAGGCGCAAAATAGACGCACGTTTAGGCGCAAAATAGACGCACATTTAGGCCAAATTAGACGCACATTTAGGCGCAAAATAGACGCACATTTAGGTCAAATTAGACGCACATTTAGGCGCAAAATAGACTCACATTTAGGCGCAAAATAGACGCACGTTTAGGCCAAAATAGACGCACATTTAGGCGCAAAATAGACGCACATTTAGGCGCAAAATAGACGCACATTTAGGCGCAAAATAGACGCACATTTAGGCGCAAAATAGACGCACATTTAGGCGAAAAATAGACGCACATTTAGGCCAAATTAGACGTACATTTAGGCCAAATTAGACGCACATTTAGGCCACATTTACGCAAAATACGAAGGCCATACAACCTCATTTTACACCATAAACTTTCCATCGTTCATTCATTTAGGAGCCCCATATCCCAAAATCTAATTTCTTTGCCCCATCGCACAAACTGGAAGCAGTGGACATGGATAATCCTATTTTGATTTGCGTTGCAACCGTTGTTTCAGTCGTTGGAGACCACATTAAGATCATCTTTGATGGTTGTAAAGGAACAAGATACACGTTTCGCCATGACTCACGGGATATCTTTCCAGTTGGATGGTGTTACTTCAGTGGTCACGCCCTTCAACCACCAGGTGACGTCATCATTCATTTCAGATTAAAAACTTTAACGCTTTTGAGTATTTATTATTTACTATTTTTTTATCAACAGGACCAGAATACATAAAAACAAGGTACCGATATAACAATATAGTTTTAGAAAAGCAATGTTTTTATTCCTTAAAGTGTCTATGAAGTGAAAAATTCGCTAGCATTTTTTTTGCTTTAACGTACAAAATACCATGGCAAGATCGTACACTGAAAATTTCAAGTGAATCTGCTGCGTAGTCTTCGAGTTATCAACTCTCAAAGTTTGGCATGGCTAAATGTTTTTGGTGAAATCCGAAACGCGTGGTTCATTGTCTTGTGACGTATGCAGGTGTACTTACTATGCATATAAGAACAATGGATTTGAACATTAATGAACCACCTGCATACGTCATATACCACATATATTCAATCCCAGTCTTTCCCTATTTTGTAGCGTGAAACTGTGCCAATGGACAAACTTGATGACTATGCAGCATATTCACTTGTAATTTTCAGTGTACGCTCCTGCCGTGCTACTTTGTCAAAAAAAAAAGAAGAGAAATGCTAGCGATTTTTTCACTTCATAGACACTTTAAAGGGATACGCCAGCCAAAATACAAATGTAGTTCATATGAAAGATCTTACTGACTTTAGTTTATTTCCAAGGTTTCAGCATTCCTATCAATTTAAGTAAGAACATATGGCTAGTTGAAGTTGAACATTTGAGGATTTTGACGTCACTGAGTGATTCTTTATCGGCAGTGGAGTTGTTCTGAATGCTCTTTGGACGCAAATTAGTCGAAATAAATTATTTAGTTCCTCATACAGGAAAGTAGAGGAGCTTCTTAGGCATAATACGAGATAAAATCACACTCAGTGATATCATCTTTGAGAAACAAATATGGCGTTGAAATTGGACAATCTCTCCAACTTCAAATGGCCATATGTTCTTAACTAAATTGATAGGAATGCTGAAACTTTGGAAATAAACTAAAGTCAGTAAGATCTTTCATATGAACGACATTTGTATTTTGGCTGCAGTATCTCTTTAAGTTCTCCCTTAATGATGATTTAACCCATTATGCCACAGTATTAGAGAAGTTGTTTTAAAAACATGTCAGTTTATTTTTACTGATCATTTCTTTTATTCTCATCACCTCTATACTTAGTTAACTATTGATATTATTAGGAGAAGTTAGTTACTGATCACCTCTGCGGCATAATGGTAATCTCGTGGGCTTTTTATTTCTAGAAGACCCTCAACTGACAAGTATACGATAACATCTGAGGTCCCTGGTCATCCCTCCATTCCCTCAAATCCCCAGCATTCTCGCGGATCCTCCGCTATCGCTGATTCAGCTACAGATGAATCCGCTGATTATTGGCTCAATCTTGGTGCTTCACGTATGTGCCTGAGAGGTAGTTTATATATCATATATATCTATATTTTAAATCTATATTATGTGTGTCATTTACCATTAAGCTGTATACTGCAGTGGAGCCTCGCTATAATGCTGGTCCATGGTAGATAGGTCTCTGTTTGTATGACTTTTCTAAGATCTTGCCATCCTTATCCTCCCCGTCTCACCTTGTCGCTAACTTATATCTTTTGTTAGTCGAGATGTTGGTGAATCACGCGTGTGATCCAGGACCTTATCTTGATCCTGTTAAGGTCTTTGAACTTCCTCAAGTCTTTCGAGGTCGTGTTCGTGATGTTCTTCAAAATTCCATTCAAGCTGTTGTAAATGCTGCTATTAATCCTAAAACAGTTCTTGGTTTTCTTCAGCCAGGCAGGGGAAAGGTAAATGGATATTTACATCATTTCCACTATTCTAACCTAACTTACTCATCATAATGTCTCCCTACTTCTACATAATGTTGCCTTCTAACAACTGTATCTAGTGACTACTGACTGTAACCTCATATCGTAACCCTACCTATCCTGAAGCATCCTACTCTAACCTATTTACATCCCTTCCTAACGCACTCTATCCTAATACATTCCTTCATATCCAAATATATCCCATTGTAACCCTGTCTATCCTGAAGCATCCTACTCTAACCTACTTTACATACCTTCCTAATCCACTGTATCCTAATACATTCCTTCATATCCAAATGTATCCCAGTGTATCCCTATCATAACTGATCCCATCCTCACCCTTTCAATCCTAATACATCCCATATTATCTAATCCTATCCTAATTTATCCCTCAGGTTATCATCAAAGCACAACATGGCCATGACACATACACCTGTTGTCTTCAGAACGTTGATCGTGTCACGATATTTTGGAACGTTATCGCTCGGTTTTCCGACAATCTCCGATGTTGTAAGAATTTGTTCTCGTGTGCCAAGATCCAAGGGGATTGTATCAAATGTCGCAATCAAGGTAAAGTTGGTGGTAAAGTGGTTTAGGAGTGTTGGGGGCACAGTGGAGGGTAGCACACGTGTCTTTCACCTCCCGGGTTCTATTCCTGCTCAGTGCAGTTATCAGATTAAAGATTTCGCCTTGGTTGCAAGTGAGAAGAGTGCTTCCAGTTTGACTCTACCAAACACCGCAGGTTTTCTCCGGATACTTCGGTTTCCCCCTGTAATAACACTAGACCAATGAGGGTGGCCCTTGCTGGACCTCTAGGGAGAACATAGTTAGTTGCTTTTGAACTAATTGAGCTTTTCGCCTGTAGTTCATTTGGACAAAACTGCTGCTTTACGAGATTGTACAGGCGAGGCAAAATTAAACTACCTATCCCATATGTTTTTTTTTATATATTTATAATATTTTTCACCGCTGCTAAAGTTGGTTTACTGCTCACAGGAAGTGACGTCAACCCAGCAGTGAAATACGAACTGAGAGTTTGTTCTGTTAAAGACCTAGACAGTGGTGTAACGCTCATTAGGTAGGATTAGGTCGAGAACTAAGGGCCCCCACCCAGTGGGGCCCCTGCCAAAAATGGAGTGGAAGATTATAATGAAAAATTACGGCTTAACAGCGACATTACTGGTGCATATATTTCATCGTCATATTTAGTCAGAACTAATTTACGGGGCGCGCGATAATCGATTCTCCCTGACCACCCCCGGCCTCTTGTTTAGGTGATAAGATGGTGGAAAAGAGGAAACGAGAAATTTTAGAAGAAAAAAGTAAAATGGATGTCGAGCAAGAGGAAAGAGAAGAAAACTTGAAGAAAAGACGAGTTTCAGTGGAAGGAAGTGATGAAGGTTTGTTGGTACCGTTGAAGACCACTAAACACAAGTTCAAGACCACTGTTTAATTTATTTAATTTATTTTATTAGCTTCGCCATTGTGCAAAAAAACACCAAAAAAGAAACCTAACATAGATTACACTATACAGTAATAAAACAATGGCAGGGTGACAAAAGTATATTTACAAATAATGGGTTAATTTAATAATAACACACAACAACTGTAGCTCAGGAGGGCCACAACACTCCATTGCTATACCCCCGCCAAGATTAGTTATGATCAATAACTCATCATCAGAAATGGTAAAGGATCGAGATAACCAAAGCCCAGCTCAAGCGCAGAAACACACCATTGCCGCCACACGGAGCCACAGCCGTTCTGTATTTGATTAGTCTAATATTAAGAACAACAAGTGATAGTACGAGTAATGTTACGAGGCGAATTACACTTCAAGCAGATAGTTTTCAAGGATCTACGATTATCACAGTTATAGGTGTTTGCCAGGGATTTAAAGTAGTATCTGACCATGGTTGATCTGAATAAATGAAGGTTTCCATACATAGGTTTAGTTCGTCGGCTAAAGTGTTCCATATTCTGGTGGCTCTTATCAAGTACGATCTTTGGTAGGTAGTTGTTTTACATTTGCTGAAGACTAGTTGACTATAATTTTCTATATCTTTAATACACTAGGCGTTGGTTCTACCTCGTCTCCAACAACATGGAGTACAGATGAAGTTGTTAAATATTTCAAGACCTCGGACATTTCTCAATATGCTGAAATCTTCAGAGATAATGTACGGTTCATTATCTATTCATCTTTGATTTATAATTTATCTGTAATTTACATTACTGCTTAGCTTAAGACAGCCAATCAGTATAGCAGTGTTATAAGCACGACAGCAAATCAGAAGCGCTGTTATATGCACGACAGCCAATCAGAAGCGTTGTTCTACTAAATTGATGTTACATTAGCTGCAGCTCTAACTTGTTATTAGTAATTTCAATGTTTCTGGTTATTATTAATTGTGTTTATTTTTCATTTAGGAAATTGATGGTGGTGCATTATTGTTACTGAATCGAGAAACAATCATGTCTTGTATGCAGTTTAAACTTGGACCAACCTTGAAGTTACTTCACCACATCGAACTACTCAAAACACAGTTTGCATTATAGCTAACAGTAGAAGAACTAGTGAAACACAGCTCATGATATATAGGTCAGTTAGTAAGAGGATAATTAGTATTCAACAGATTTTATACTCAAAAGATATTATTTATTGTCACTATATCCATTCAGACCATATTTGGCCTGAAATTCGTACTTATTAATGAGATGTGGGAATATAAAGGTAGTTGAGTTAGAATTGAGTGAATGGTTTAGCACTACAGTTAAATCCCTGTTAATGGATACCTCTTCAAGACGGACAGAATAAGTAATATACATACTACGATTTCCATGAAAACGGCCGCTATAACAAGCTGTAATTTATCGTGAAACTTGTCTTGAATGACCGTTACAGCATATGACGTAATTGTGTAACTGTGCTAACCCTAGACATAAACCTAATCCTAACCCTGATCCCACGGATCAACTATATATCTCTATAAGATGAAGTACTTACCATGTGATGGACCGTCAATGTTAACCTGCGTAAATTTTTATCTCACGTGTTAATTCTTCAGTCTTTCTTGTTAATACTTGGAAAAAGACGATGATAACGTAAAACAAAGAATTCTATTCCCAAAATACCTGAAATGGTAAACATTTATGAAAATAAAAGAGTTCATTGTGGCTATAAGTCAGGAAACTACGTTTTAAGATGGCGTTAAAATACGAAACTTGCTGCGCAATTTTGTCGGGACACAAGGTACACGAGAATTATTGTATCGTGTAACACATGAGCCCTCAGCAATCTCCAAGTGTCGCAACACTTTTGTTACAGCATGCGTTGCGCATGAAGTAGAATTGAGTTCTATACTCCAGATTGGAAATTTTGTAATCGCGCAACGAATATCGTCCGCTGCGCAATTTGCGCAAAAGTTGCCTTAATTGCGCAATTGTCATAGACGCCATTTATTGTGCGTCAGTCCTGGGAACGAGTCATTTCCCCCACGCAACCCCGTGCAACTTTTGCGAGCTGACCGCGCAAAATGGCGGCTGAAATTTAATATCCTTTGCGCATTCTGGTCTATACTTCTCGCAACAATCACGGTAAAGCTGCAACAGATTTTTGAAGCGTCGCACGCAACTCAAACACAGAAATTATTGCGAGAAATCTGATAAAATCAAATTCTCGTTCAAGTAGAATTTTGTTTTTATTGAAGTTGCACGAAAAAAAGTTAGGTGAAACTTTACATTCTCCAGTTATTAAAATGCATATATTAACCCCAAATACAACATTACTCATGATATATATTCTACATGAAGTAAATAGTTGAATACCCAAATGTTTTCATTTGAGTTTGATGTTCTAGAAAGGTTTGAAAGGTTTCTGAAATCCTAATGAGTGTGTCGTCATTTAAGCCTGGTTTCCATTTGGTCGCCACGATCGCAATGGTGTCATAGTGGTCGATGTAATAGAGTGTCGATCTATCTTGTCTTTTGTCTGCTGTATGTAAAGCAGTCTTTACTGATTGCAGATATATAGATACACACTCTATTACATCAACTACTATGACACCGTGGCGATCGTGGCGAGCAAATGGAAACCAGGCTTTAAGGCATATGGATTTTTTTCTGCTTTCCGTATGATAGACTGGTTGAGGATTTGAGTAAAAAAGTTTATAAAATCTCTAGTATAGCATTCAAGTATATCATCAACGGTTGTATTAGATCAAATTTCTCTAGAAGTAGAATATGATATCTGAAATGATGACTGGGTTGATGTCACACTCATTAGTATTTCAGACAAACAAACCTTTCTAGAACATCAATACAAAGCTTAAAGGGGTATGGCAATATAAATTAACTTTGTCTCATTTGAAAGAACTCGTAAAATGGTATAAGAAGACCTTTTACAATTTCTCTGTATCTTTCTTGGTTTTTGAATTATTTCAGATAATTATGACAAAAGACAGTCTACAATCCGCCATCTTGTTGTAATATTTTACCTAATTAACTAGGAAATTGGTGACGTTACAAGCAGGTAAACTTGCTGAAACTACTCCATAGGTGACCGAATTTCCACGGAAGGCTTTTTAAAATGTTGTGGGACAATTGAAAATGGAAATAGTGCAACATAATCGAGTTTCTCGCTCATAATGTCGTAAGGTTGGCAAGATAAAAATTGCACTTTACCCACTTATGACGTCACATGCATATCGAAAATAATTCCAAGATGGCGGACAGCACGTCAAAAGGTGGTGTTTTCGAAATAATTTCAAATTATTTCGAAAACCAAAAAAGATAAGGGAAAATTGTAAAAGATCTTGTTATACCATTTCACGAGTTCTTTCAAACGAGACAAAGTTAATTTATATTGCCATATCCCTTTAAATAATAAAACATTTTGCTATTCAACTATTTACTTCTTATTATACCCTCACATATAATCCACCAATCAACTGTCTCTATTAGCATCACGTGGCAGCCCAATATTTTACGATGTAGGGCAGCTACATATTGGGTAGCAACCTTTTGACTGTTTACGTGCAGAGAAACATCTTTATGTTAAGATATTTTGTTCGATATAATAAAACACCTATTGGATTCATCTTCGCCCAATATTACAAAATATTTAAGTCTCGATTTGCAATATTAGGCTCGAAATACGGTCAAGACCAATATTGAATTCTCGACTTAAATATTTTGTAATATTGGGCTCAGAGGAATCCAATAAGTAATAATGTAGAATATAAAGTAAGCAAGTATGGCTTTTGTGGGGTTTATCAATGTGAAACACATTGTTTTAGTTAATGATGAATTATAATAAGTAACACGTTAGTTTATTAAAAACCATTCACTGTTGTAAGTCCCTTTGTATTAAATGTAGCCTGTCTATTATATTATTAACCACAATGGCTGCAAAGTATGATTCACAAAGCTGAACTAGTTGTTTCTTTGATGGACTAAACTCTGTGCTCTAACAACGCATGTTTGACAACCCTACATCAAGTTTCCTATTTAAACCACAAATAGTTATCAAATCTTCAAGGCTTGGTCCGTAAAATGCTATTTACTCAATCCATATGGGACCATACTTAATCCTCAAGGGAATCAGATAGGTAAATATGTCATGTTTGTTGTTTCTGGGATTCTGTTCGTTTTAGAACGCAGTGAACTAGGAATTCCATGCCAGAGAGAGGTAAGAATCGAGATAAAACAATGTAGTTTTTAAATAGTGTTAATGGCGATGTTTCTTCAGTCTGTTTGTCTAAACCATCTTGAATCGCTTTGGTGTAACTCCTAACTCTATTTAATAACATGATTCAATGGTTTTCAACACTTAAAATCTAAACCTCGGATCTATTTTTTTGAAAACGTGCCGACTAGTAACCACTTTATTTACTCTATTTTTCAGATTTCCTCATTCTTTTGTGTTATATTTATACGTGGAAACGTCTATAGAACCCGACGTGAATGCGCAGAAGAGCTTTTAATTAAAATTACTATATACGGTAGGGTGCTTCGGTAGTGATTGTTGCGAGTCATAGGTGGTAATTAGTTGAGCAGTTGTAAGTCTGTCAGGAATTGTTAAGTCTGGCGTTCCAGAGGGGATCCTTAAAATAAATGTACATTTGTGCTTTTTAGAGAGTGGTTTAAAGACTTTGGGATATCTTTCAGACTCTGGGTTGTTAAGATAAGCAAGGTAAGCGCAGTAGGTTAGTGAGCAGTCTAGACTACGACATAACTGTAACAGATTTAGTTGTTGTTAATTATTTCGAGCACTATACAAGCTGTTAACTCGATATATTTGTTTAGTTGCACAAACATTTTAGTGATTTAGTAAGTCTCGTATATCTGTCGTCAAATGCATCTTCAAGCAACGTTATTTGAGATAACACAGTTGAAATTCCAAGTAGTCTTACCAGAGAGATTTTGTCCCAAACAGCTGTGAAACTAGTCAGCAATCAGGCGTGTTCATATCTGATTCATTTTGTATCCAAATGACAGCTATTGATAAGGAAATTCATTTTTTGTTGCAAAATATCTGTCGGGAAGTGGTTGATCTAAGCTCTCTACTGCACAATGATTGAGTATAGAACGATTTATTTATTCAAATCTAAGTAAAATAATTAAGGACTTATCGCGCTTAACTTCATTCAAACATAATATAAAACAGATGATGTATACATCGCGTGCTTGATAGATATAATTACACTTATTGTTGTTAACTTTGTGGTATCTAATATGACTCTTTCATATATTTAAGCTATATAGTTTAATTATGGATCTAAAACATCATTTTATACTAAAATGTCCACTATTTTAACTTAATTTTATAATTTTATCACATTTATTATATCCTCAATTAGTTGTATAGCAAAATACATTGATATTTAAATAAAGCTGGTTATTATTATCATCCTGGTATATTAGTAACCGACGCCGCAACAACTTTATCCCCAAAACGAAAATTGTATTTATATCCGACGAGCTCCAAAATTGAGTTTCTCCTCCCAAAAAAGAGGAAGAAATCTCTTGTAGTATTGTGTGAAGATGTTAAAGTGCTTATAAACCCAAAATAAGTTTTTGGTGATTCGGATAGAGCATAAAAAGTTAGTTAATAAGTTCTAGATTAGTTTTTGCGTTAAACTTTTAGTTTCGGAGATATAAGGGCTCAAAGTCACAATTTGTGAAAAAAAGTAGCGCAGGCCGGGAGGCTGGATCCGAGGAACGTGTTATGTTTCAATACTTATAAAAATATATTACAATTCGAGTAGACAAGGTAACATCGTAAAGACACATCGTTTGGGTATTTTTCAATAAAAACTCTTAAGATAGCTGTCTTCTCCTATACAAAAGCCTAGTTGTTGTTGAAGATGGGTTCCTCGGATCCAGGTCCCTGTGTGTTATTTTGGTGGCGCTACTTTTTTCCAAAAAATGGCACAATTTGCATGTTTGAGCCGTTATATCTCCGAAACTAAAAGTTTAACGCAAAAACTAATCCAAACTTATTAACTAACTTTTTTTTTTTTTTTTTTTTTTTTATATTTTTTTTTTTCTTTTTTTTTTTTTTTTATTTTTTTTTTATTTTTTTTTTTTTTTTTTTTCTTTTCTTTGTTTATTTATTATTATTTTCTTTTTTTTTTTTTTTTTTTTCATTTTTTTTTTTTTCTTTTCTTTTTTTTTTTTTTCTTTTTTCTTTTTTTTTTTTTTTTCTTATTTTTTTTTTTTTTTTATTCTTTTTTTTTTTTTTTTTTTTTTTTTTTTTTTTTTTTTTTTTTTTTTTTATTTTTTCTTTTTATTTTTATTTTTTTTTTTTTTTTTTTTTTTTTTTTTTTTTTTTTTTTTTTTTTTTTTTTTTTTTTTTTTTTTTTTTTTTTTTTTTTTTTATTTTTTTCTTTTTTTTTACAACTTTCTGACTTTTTTTTTTTTTTAATTATTTTTTTTTTTTATATTTTTTTTTTTTATTTTTTTTTTTTTTTTTCTTTTCTTTATTTTTTTTTTGTGTTTTTAACTTTTTTTTTTTTTTTTTTTTTTATTTATTTTCTTTTTCTTTTTTATTTGTTTTCTCTTTTTTTTTTTTATTTTTTTTATTTTCACTTTTTTGTTTCTTTATTTTTTTAATTTTTTTTATTTTTTTTTATGCTCTATCCGAATCACCAAAAACCCATTTTGGGTTTACAAGCACTTGAAACGTTTCCTTCGTGAGACAGGGTAACGAAAAGTCCTTCACTCAAAACGTTACACCTCCTACACACTATTTCGGTAGTACACCAACTTAATAGATTAAATGTTTTGGTTTTGTGTGGAAAAATGTCCTATCTAATCATGCTGTTATCCGAGGCGCCAGCCTTAGCGATTTTAAAATGTTGGAGGGTTATTCCTGAAAAAAAAATTGAGGAGAATTTGCAATAAAAGAAGCAGACTTTCGGGTCTTCTCGGAAAACAACCTTAAATCGTAGCTGCCCTCGGAATCCTTATTAGTTGGGTTTTCCGTTCACCTAAGAGTGATAAACGAAATAGACGAGTCCTTAAGGCTTAAACCATGAGCTTCTGGCTCGGATAAATAGGGTAACCTTATCCTGCATGATCGACTAGAAATAAATCATGCAAAGCGAAAAGGTTGTAAACTGCCGATATTATACCATATTAGTAATATCGTTTGCCTTCTTGGGTAGTGTCCAGCTTTTTAAAATTTCTATGGATTCTCGGATTTGTCGAAAGAAATACTGAATTGTGCAGTACTGCGCTTTTTTTAATTTTTTTTTTATGATTTGCCACTGGTATTAAATTACAAAAACGATAACAAAAACAATGTCAAAAAGGTAGAAACGGTGACAGGGTGGCCGCAACAGCATACGCCAATTAGCAAAGTGAAAAGGTGGAACTGCCAAGATTTTTAGTGACGAAATACTGACGTTTCGAGCTGAGCCCTTCATCAGAGTAAGACGAGATGAAATAAAATAAATAGGGCTTATATATATGCCAAAAGGGTGTCACAAGTAGAAAGTAGCCAATTAAATGCACGGGAGATAAATACTTTTTATACCAATTATAGCAGTCCCAGATCGGTAAGGATCAAAATAAAATTAAAAGACTAGAAGATCTTCCAGAGGTCAACCACAGCAGCAGAGAAAGTCAACCACACTTTGGGCAAACTGTTCTCCTGTGGTCGTCCACGTCATAAAGCCCCTCCACTGTTGCCATGTTGTAAAGCAGCAACAGCATTTTGATTCTTCTAATTGAATTTAGTAGTCCTTTTCCAACGCTTGTTTTCAAAATATCTAATACCATCACGCAAAACATTAAAACAAACAAAACCCTATCTCACTGAGTTTTTATTTTACTTTCCGTTTCACTCTCTGACGAAGGGCCTTCGCTCGAAACGTCAAACTAAACACGCCATTTGGGCAGTACACCAACATTTTTAAATATTTAATTTGTATTTCTACACTGCCTACGCAGCACAACACGTTTTATGACTCAAATAAAAAATATGCTTTATCAAGCGATTGAAAATAGTGGGAAATGGCTTTTAAGCCGCCACGAAATCCGCCTGGTGTATGGAATTTAGTGCATGCAGGTGTTAATTTTCAATAGCTATTGATCCAAACAATATGCAGACGAAGTTAGATTGCTGTGGAATCATTGTTTACTATAATGATATGAAGTTTACAATTGCCGCTGTTGAAGCTGATCATATCGCAATCTCCCTTTATCTTTATACCTTTCTTGTTTGTTATTCTCCGCGTTTCATGATTCTCATCTCCACTTTTCCATCCAACTTTATTATCTTATTTATTGCTATTCGTTTTCATGTACTAAGCTAATTGTCTGATCCCTCTGTGCATGAATGAATAATGGCTATAATAATTTATGTTGCTATAAATGAGTTAGGATTAAGGTTGATATCGATGAAGCTCGGTTTGGATATTTAATAAGAGTGTTTTAGAATTGAACAAGATCTACATTACTTCTTGGCTCAAGGAGGCATAAAACCACAGATAAAAATACTGATATACGGCACTCTTTTGAAAGAAAAACCACTTTATTTAGAGATACATATCAGTTCTGCATATATGAATAATATATAGAGTGCTGATCAAGATCTTTGAATTTTCAATACAATAAAAACTAATCAAAGCGAATTTGGAAAATATATTTAAGATTCACGGAAATACACCAATCCGAAGCGAGCGTTAAGATGTTATGTTTGATGTTGGGGGGGAATGTATTATTTTGACTACCTGAAAAACATCTGCTCTTTTATAATGTTAAGTTATATTCCCAGACATCAAAACAACGCTGAGTGTTTTATACCAAATACTTCTTGATGAAATTGACTCGTCAGTTGTGCTTCTCAATTCAGCTTTTCTATTGCGTTAAAGACTTTTTTTGTACAACCTTTTGATGTGATCACTGCAATTCTCCTCCGCGTGTTATGACAAGTTCGCATTTACGTACGTAATCGTCTCCGGTGACCGCTGTTATTGACCGTTCTTCCTATCACAAAGCTCCAATTCAGCTTTCAACTTTTCTTATCGAATTGTAAATTTGTAATTGGTTTTTTTCAGGTGGATTTCAAGAGTTGCTTCAGAGAAGAAGACGAGAGAAAAGGGAAGGAAAGTCCATTCAAAATTTAAGGTAAGATTAATAAATGTGCAGCCACTGAGGTCTATAAATAATAGTGTGCATGTGTAGTAGAGGAAGTAAGAATTCCACTATTCGTAAAATAATTGCTGCAGTACCTGTACACCCGTATCCCATTTCAAATCAAATGATAATGCTTTGGACCGTCTGTCTTCAGGTTGACTTACCATAAAAAATTCGAGGTAATATATTTGTCAGTTTTAAATAGGCAATAAGTTGGCATTCAAAAAAAAACGAAACGCTCAGAGAAAAAAGACGAAGTTATATCAAGAATGATATTAAACTTAAATACTGCGTATTGGTAGTGTAGAAATACAAATCAAATACTATAAAAGGTTGGTGTACTACCAAAATAATGTGAAGGAGATCAAAGTGTTGTGCTGCGTATTGGTAGTGTAGAAATACAAATCAAATACTATAAAAGGTTGGTGTACTACCAAAATAATGTGAAGGAGATCAAAGTGTTGTGCTGTGTATAGGTAGTGTAGAAATACAAATTAAATACTATAAAAGGTTGGTGTACTACCAAAATAATGTGAAGGAGGTCAAAGTGTTGTGCTGTGTAGGTAGTGTAGAAATACAAATTAAATACTATAAAAGGTTGGTGTACTACCAAAATAATGTGAAGGAGATCAAAGTGTTGTGCTGTGTAGGTAGTGTAGAAATACAAATTAAATACTATAAAAGGTTGGTGTACTACCAAAATAATGTGAAGGAGATCAAAGTGTTGTGCTGCGTAGGTAGTGTAGAAATACAAATTAAATACTATAAAAGGTTGGTGTACTACCAAAATAATGTGAAGGAGATCAAAGTGTTGTGCTGTGTAGGTAGTGTAGAAATACAAATTAAATACTATAAAAGGTTGGTGTACTACCAAAATAATATGAAGGAGATCAAAGTGTTGTGCTGTGTTGGTAGTGTAGAAATACAAATCAAATACTATAAAAGGTTGGTGTACTACCAAAATAATATGAAGGAGATCAAAGTGTTGTGCTGTGTTGGTAGTGTAGAAATACAAATCAAATACTATAAAAGGTTGGTGTATTACCAAAATAATGTGAAGGAGATCAAAGTGTTGTGCTGTGTAGGTAGTGTAGAAATACAAATTAAATACTATAAAAGGTTGGTGTACTACCAAAATAATATGAAGGAGATCAAAGTGTTGTGCTGTGTTGGTAGTGTAGAAATACAAATCAAATACTATAAAAGGTTGGTGTACTACCAAAATAATATGAAGGAGATCAAAGTGTTGTGCTGTGTTGGTAGTGTAGAAATACAAATCAAATACTATAAAAGGTTGGTGTACTACCAAAATAATATGAAGGAGATCAAAGTGTTGTGCTGTGTTGGTAGTGTAGAAATACAAATCAAATACTATAAAAGGTTGGTGTACTACCAAAATAATATGAAGGAGATCAAAGTGTTGTGCTGTGTTGGTAGTGTAGAAATACAAATCAAATACTATAAAAAGGTTGGTGTACTACCAAAATAATGTGAAGGAGATCAAAGTGTTGTGCTGTGTTGGTAGTGTAGAAATACAAATTAAATACTATAAAAGGTTGGTGTACTACCAAAATAATATGAAGGAGATCAAAGTGTTGTGCTGTGTTGGTAGTGTAGAAATACAAATCAAATACTATAAAAGGTTGGTGTACTACCAAAATAATGTGAAGGAGATCAAAGTGTTGTGCTGTGTTGGTAGTGTAGAAATACAAATCAAATACTATAAAAGGTTGGTGTACTACCAAAATAATATGAAGGAGATCAAAGTGTTGTGCTGTGTTGGTAGTGTAGAAATACAAATCAAATACTATAAAAGGTTGGTGTACTACCAAAATAATATGAAGGAGATCAAAGTGTTGTGCTGTGTTGGTAGTGTAGAAATATAAATCAAATACTATAAAAGGTTGGTGTACTACCAAAATAATATGAAGGAGATCAAAGTGTTGTGCTGTGTTGGTAGTGTAGAAATATAAATCAAATACTATAAAAGGTTGGTGTTCTACCAAAATAATATGAAGGAGATCAAAGTGTTGTGCTGTGTAGGTAGTGTAGAAATACAAATTAAATACTATAAAAGGTTGGTGTACTACCAAAATAATATGAAGGAGATCAAAGTGTTGTGCTGTGTTGGTAGTGTAGAAATACAAATCAAATACTATAAAAGGTTGGTGTATTACCAAAATAATGTGAAGGAGATCAAAGTGTTGTGCTGTGTTGGTAGTGTAGAAATATAAATCAAATACTATAAAAGGTTGGTGTACTACCAAAATAATGTGAAGGAGATCAAAGTGTTGTGCTGTGTTGGTAGTGTAGAAATACAAATCAAATACTATAAAAGGTTGGTGTACTACCAAAATAGTGTGAAGGAGATCAAAGTGTTGTGCTGTGTTGGTAGTGTAGAAATATAAATCAAATACTATAAAAGGTTGGTGTACTACCAAAATAGTGTGAAGGAGATCAAAGTGTTGTGCTGCGTAGGTAGTGTAGAAATATAAATCAAATACTATAAAAGGTTGGTGTACTACCAAAATAATGTGAAGGAGATCAAAGTGTTGTGCTGTGTTGGTAGTGTAGAAATACAAATCAAATACTATAAAAGGTTGGTGTACTACCAAAATAGTGTGAAGGAGATCAAAGTGTTGTGCTGTGTTGGTAGTGTAGAAATATAAATCAAATACTATAAAAGGTTGGTGTACTACCAAAATAGTGTGAAGGAGATCAAAGTGTTGTGCTGCGTAGGTAGTGTAGAAATATAAATCAAATACTATAAAAGGTTGGTGTACTACCAAAATAATGTGAAGGAGATCAAAGTGTTGTGCTGCGTAGGTAGTGTAGAAATATAAATCAAATACTATAAAAGGTTGGTGTACTACCAAAATAGTGTGAAGGAGATCAAAGTGTTGTGCTGCGTAGGTAGTGTAGAAATATAAATCAAATACTATAAAAGGTTGGTGTACTACCAAAATAATGTGAAGGAGATCAAAGTGTTGTGCTGCGTAGGTAGTGTAGAAATATAAATCAAATACTATAAAAGGTTGGTGTACTACCAAAATAATGTGAAGGAGATCAAAGTGTTGTGCTGCGTAGGTAGTGTAGAAATATAAATCAAATACTATAAAAGGTTGGTGTACTACCAAAATAATGTGAAGGAGATCAAAGTGTTGTGCTGCGTAGGTAGTGTAGAAATATAAATCAAATACTATAAAAGGTTGGTGTACTACCAAAATAGTGTGAAGGAGATCAAAGTGTTGTGCTGCGTAGGTAGTGTAGAAATATAAATCAAATACTATAAAAGGTTGGTGTACTACCAAAATAATGTGAAGGAGATCAAAGTGTTGTGCTGCGTAGGTAGTGTAGAAATATAAATCAAATACTATAAAAGGTTGGTGTACTACCAAAATAATGTGAAGGAGATCAAAGTGTTGTGCTGCGTAGGTAGTGTAGAAATATAAATCAAATACTATAAAAGGTTGGTGTACTACCAAAATAATGTGAAGGAGATCAAAGTGTTGTGCTGCGTAGGTAGTGTAGAAATATAAATCAAATACTATAAAAGGTTGGTGTACTACCAAAATAGTGTGAAGAAGTTCTAACGTTATATCAAGAATGTTTTACAGAATATTTTCTTGAGTAAACTTGTTTCTTTACTCTGATAGTTTCTTTAATTTGATGGTCTACAAAGAATACTTGACTGCCATAATCATACCCATAATATTGAACAAAGATACTGAGTTCTTAAAAGAATTGTACGATAACCAAAGAAAAACGAGATAACTTAAATGTTGTGATAGTTTCACTCGTTATATTGGTCATGAATATTTGATGTTATCTCGGATTATTGATCTTACGACTCAACAAATCTCGAAAATCGGACTACATGGATTTAGCTTTCTATTGTATCTGATGAGCTGATTTTGAAGCCTGTGTATTTGCATAATGTAAATTGACGAGAGATCATCAGAAGCTCCAAGTTTGCAAGCAAATCAAACTGCGACGCTCGCGAAATAGGCTTAGTGTCTGGCTAATATATTTTCTTTGTTAACATTAAATGCATAAAATCTTGAACCTAATTTGACGTCTCATATTAGGCTTCTCTCACTGGATAATTAGAGCCAACGGCAGCCATATTGGGGTGACCTCACTACGAATAGAATGGCGAATGGATATTTAATAACTGTCCAGCGAATATGTTTCCTTCGCTAACATGTCTGTGATACCACAGTACTCCTTAGGTGGTCACTCCAATATGGCCGCTGTTGGCTTCATTTTTTAACAACAGAAGCTCGATCCAGTCCTATTTTTAAGTTTCTGACGTCCCACACTGCGAGAAGACGCTCTAATCATTATACCTAGTACTATAGGTTGCTCAGTTCAGTGGCGTAACAGAGGTAAACAGGATCCCATGAAGGCTCAACTATAACTTCTATATTATCACTATACAGTACCATGTTAAACAATCATGAATACCTAGACACCTATATATTCCTTCATCCTCGAGTTAACTTAGGAAAATCGATAAATCAGCTCTTTCTTATCAACTGAAGGTCAATCTCCCACCCAGGACATTAATGATTCTTCGCCATAAATCGCAGATTCGCAGGAGGTCGGGGGTGGTCCGGGAGAATCGATTATCGGGGGCCCTGTAAATTAGTTCTGACTAAATATGACGATGAAATATATGTCAGTAATGTCGCTGTTAAGCCGTAATTTTTCATAGTCTTCCACTCCATTTTTGGCAGGATCCCCACTGGGTCGGGGGCCCTTAGTTCTCGACTTAACCCTACCTAATGAGCGTTACACCACTGTTTCAATGTAGTTTGTTTATTTTTTATTTTTTTTATTTTATAAGCTTTGCCACATCTAGACTAGAGAAAAATATTTACACAATAACATATACAAGACGATGGCAGGGTGACTGTAGTAATATCACATACACACCTTATATAGAGTTACAGATACACACCTTATATAGAGTTACAGATACACACCTTATATAGAGTTACAGATACACACCTTATATAGAGTTACAGATACACACCTTATATAGAGTTACGGATACACACCTTATATAGAGTTACAGATACACACCTTATATAGAGTTACAGATACACACCTTATATAGAGTTACAGATACACACCTTATATAGAGTTGCAGATAATTACAAAATACAAATACAGATACAAACTAGAAACAACATGAAAGTGGTTTTGTTAAGTCACGTGCCTGGTTACATTTTTAAGACAAATTGTTTTCCAGGAGCGAGAGTCATCTACATACTGAGGCCTTGATAATTCTTCATATCATGCGAAAACCGAATTCAATAATTGTTTTATTATTTATTTAAAAGATTAACTTTATCAACTATTTAACAACTGCATCGTTGGAAAAACGACATAGCGTGCAATATTAGTTTTTCATATTGCACCAGGTGACGTCAATCGTGCAATAATCTTTTGTCATATTGCACCATTGATGTCACAACTCCATATTTGGTAGGGCAATGAGTTGATATGACGATTTCACCGTTGGCTGTTAGCCAATCAGCGATCACGAATTATTTTAAACAAATAATAATTACTGATAATGGGTTTTGGTAGTACATTCCAGATCCTTGTTGTCCTAATAGTAAAAGATTTTTGATATGTCAGAGTGTTATTCCATTCGTTCATTCCATTTACTCGTTCATTTCTGTTTTTCTTCTTTATAGTAATCCTCACAATCTTCAAAAATGTTTCAAACAGCGACCTACCGTCCTCTGCTAGTCCTAATGATTGTCCTCTTCACCTGCAATACCTTTGTTAGCGGTATGTTCATTCATTACAGTAATAAACCACCCGAGGGCTTGAATGTAACCGAGCGTGCCTTAGAGATTGATGCGAACAACTTTGAAGTAGACTCCTCAACGTTAAAGCAGACTAAGTTACCTTCAAATCTCGGCATAAACGTTCCTTATTACAAGAATATTTCCAAGATCTCCATGGATGAACGTTGCAGGACAGGCAAACCTTTAGGGGTAGCTTTCATGCAAAACTCGCCTTACGCCAATACTCTGCCAACCCTTGAAAATAAGACTTACAAACTTACAGGATTCATTATCTACGGGATCCTGCCCGCTGTTATCAAGAAAGCTGTAAGCGTTTGTTGTCATCCAAACACCACCATCAAATTCGCCAAACTTCTTACCTCTCAGAAAATCACCGTTGATGACTATGATTTTTATCTCCCCTTTTATGGTGATGACATGGACGCTACTAGTTACCATGACAACCCATTCATTCCCATCGTCCAGGCTCCCAATGTGGTGTTGCTGGTGTATAATGATAATAGTAAAGAAGCCAAGACTGCTCTCATTATCATGACAATATTTCAAGCGTGGCCCATGTTGGTTTTTCTTCTTCTCATGGCGTGTTCCTCTGGCATTATAATGTGGGCTTTGGTAAGTTACTTTCCAGTGGGTACCACTAAACAGAATATCATCTATTATACGGTCACACGGAGTTCAAGATTAACGTTTTCTTTCAACACTTAACGGGAGACGCGACTTACATAGGACGACGTGGTGGCTTATGTAAGACGCAAGCTAGCCCGTTTATACTAACAACTTCCGTCTAAGGTAACACACGGCTTATACGTAAGATTAATCTGGTAAAGGTGTCCTTCAGTAGCATCAAGTGAGGCCGGTTACTGTGAGTTTCAGTTAAAAACTTTATTGAGTTTATATAGTTTTTACGTAAGACGCGGACTAACCCGTGTCCCATGTAAGCCGCGTCTCAACTCTCCGCTCATATCAGTGGTGACGATGACAATGGTACTTGAGAAGATGAATTTAACTGCTCTCTTAATGAACTAGCAATTAAATCTTGTGCTGAAACCCTCTTGATTTCCAAGCAGCTAGCAGCGTTTGGTGAATATCGTGGCCTTGAAGAGCTTCCCAATGCTCTTCTGAACGTTAACGACATATTAAGAGACTTGCGGCTACGCGAACCTCGCAAACAAACACTTATTGATTCTTTCTTTAATTAATATTATAACTTATATAATGTATTTCATAATGTTTTTAGTTAATGTTTTGCTATATTTTGAACTATTAAATTAAATAAATATTTGGATTTAAGTCAAATAGTGCTGTATTAATTTTTTGACAGTAAAAACAAACTAAATCTATAAAAAACTTATAATCCATGTGCACCTCATACTGTGTCATCTCCTATTAAGGTGGCTGCCTACTGTTTCTTGAAAGGTAGCAAAAATGCAAATTTCAATCTCGAAAAGTGCCCATGGATATTTCGGAAACGATTGAAACTAAAGCTATGCATAGAATAACTTTCAGGGCATCAAATACTATTGATGGCTAAAGTGTTTCATCAGTTGCTATGACAACAGTGACGTTTCAAAATGGCCGAAAATGAACATTTAATCTAATTTATTTCGCAAACGAGTTGGTGACCCCCGATTTTTTTTGCATTTAAACATTTCTTTTAGTTTAATTAATAAATAGGCAAATTAAAAAAAAATTCTGTGGATCCAATTTTTAAAAAAACTAAAAAAACATGATTTTTTTGTGTAAAATAATTGGATCCACAGAATTTTTTTTTAATCTGCCTATTTATTAATTAAACTAAAAGAAATGTTTAAATGCAAAAAAAATCGGGGGTCACCGACTCGTTTGCGAAATAAATTAGATTAAATGTTCATTTTCGGCCATTTTGAAACGTCACTGTTGTCATAGCAACTGATGAAACACTTTAGCCATCAATAGTATTTGATGCCCTGAAAGTTATTCTATGCATAGCTTTAGTTTCAATCGTTTCCGAAATATCCATGGGCACTTTTCGAGATTGAAATTTGCATTTTTGCTACCTTTCAAGAAACAGTAGGGAGCCACCTTAAGCGGACACCTCTATTAAGCGGACACCTCTATTAAGCGGACACCTCTATTAAGCGGACACCCAGACTGGGTCCCAAATACAAACTACAAACCCTAATCTAGCTTCCTTCTTAAAATTACTGATCAACATCAGTATAGGGGAACAACTAGACGTAGGGGAACAACTAGGCGTAGGGGAACAGCTAGACGTAGGGGAACAACTAGACGTAGGAGAACAACTAGGCGTAGGGGAACAGCTAGACGTAGGGGAACAACTAGACGTAGGAGAACAACTAGACGTAGGGGAACAACTAGACGTTGGGGAACAACTAGACGTAGGGGAACAACTAGACGTAGGGGAACAAGTGGGCGTAGGGGAACAACTAGACGTAGGGGAACAAGTGGGCGTAGGGGAACAAGTGAGCGTAGCGGAAGAACTAGACGTAGGGGAACAACTAGATGTAGGGGAACAACTAGAGATAAGGGAACAACTAGACGTAGGGGAACAACTGGTCGTAGGGGAACAACCAGACGTAGGGAACAAGTAATCAATAAAAATGAAAACAATTTATGTTTAGGATCATTCCCAAAATTCGGAGGATTTTCCGCAACCTTTCCCAAAAGGAGCCTGGGAAGGATTTTGGTGGGCTTTTATCACCTTGACAACCGTCGGGTACGTACCCTTGAAATACAAATCAAATATCTAAAAAGGTTGGTGTACTGCCAAAATAGCGTGCAAGTAGTCTAACGTTTCGAGCGAAGGCCCTTCGTTTCACTCTCTGACGAAGGACCTCGTAACGTTAGACACGTTATCTCGGCACTGCACCAACCTTTTTCGATATTTGATTTGTATACCATAATTATAGTAAGCACTAAATGGTAATACCGTGATGCACCTCACTCAATACGCAATCTTCGTGCTCTCGTAATTTCCCAAGTACATCCAGAGTCAAACCATGAACCATTGTTTAAGTAGAGTGATTTTTTAGATGTTTTGTTCACTCATTTTCTATGTTAGTTATGGCGACCGCCTTCCGAAGTCGTACCTTGGTCGTGCGTTCTGTATTATGTGGATCATTTTTGGCGTTGTTAATATCTCGATATTCACTGGAATAATCACGGCTGCTTTTTCTGCAAGTACCAAAAGCTATTTTCCTGTTCATGGTGCTAAGGTAAGAATTCACAAAGTTCACCACAAGTATCATGAGGCTCTCAATGGTGGTGGTGCATGGTAATGATGGACATGGTAGTGCAATGGACATGGTAGTGATGGTGCATGGTGGTGATGGTGCATGGTGGTGATGGTGCATGGTAGTGATGGTGCATGGTGGTGATGGTGCATGGTAGTGATGGTGCATGGTGGTGATGGTGCATGGTAGTGATGGTGCATGGTGGTGATGGTGCATGGTAGTGATGGACATGGTAGTGCAATGGACATGGTAGTGATGGACATGGTGGTGCAATGGACATGGTAGTGATGGTGCATAGTGGTGATGGTGCATGGTGGTGATGGTGCATGGTGGTGATGGTGCATGGTAGTGATGGTGCATAGTGGTGATGGTGCATGGTAGTGATGGTTCATGGTGGTGATGGTGCATGGTAGTGATGGTGCATGGTGGTGATGGTGCATGGTAGTGATGGTGCATGGTAGTGATGTTTATGGTGCATGGTAGTGGTGGTTCATGGTGCATGGTAGTGGTGGTTCATGGTGGTGATGGTGCATGGTAGTGGTGGTTCATGGTAGTGATGGTTCATGGTGGTGATGGTGCATGGTAGTGATGTTTATGGTGCATGGTAGTGATGGTGCATGGTAGTGATGGTGCATGGTAGTGATGGTGCATGGTAGTGATGGTGCATGGTAGTGATGGTGCATGGTAGTGGTGGTGCATGGTAGTGATGGTGCATGGTAGTGATGGTGCATGGTAGTGATGTTTATGGTTCATGGTGGTGCATGGTAGTGATGGTGGTGGTGCATGGTAGTGATAGTGCATGGTGATGGTAGTGATGGTGGTGGTGCATGGTAGTGATAGTGGTGGTGCATGGTAGTGATGTTATGGTGCATGATAGTGGTGGTGTATGGTAGTGATGGTGCATGGTAGTGGTGGTGCGTGGTAGTGATGGTGCATGGTAGTGATAGTGATGGTAGTGATGGTGGTGGTGCATAGTGGTGATGGTGTATGGTAGTGATGGTGCATGGTAGTGGTGGTGGTGGTGCATGGTAGTGATTGTGGTACATGGTGCAGTAGAGCTGGTGGTGCTTGAGGAAAATGTAACAAAATGAGAAAAATGACACAAACCGTAAACGAGTGTCCTTTATCTCTTTGAAAGCAGCCTCTTGCGTATTACTTGGTCGACATGACGACAGAAACAAAGCTTAATCTTTGTGTTTCTTTTTTTTATTAGATTGGTGCCGTGAGTGGAAGCAAAGAATTTCAGTTGGGATACGGTTTAAACGCTGACATGATAGGTGAGAGAGTAACCTCGTACCCAGGGTCTTGTCTCCGCTCCCCGCCCGCACCCTTGGTACGAGGTTGGTGAGAGGGTTGACTTACTACTCTCGTACATTGACAAGTTGGTTTGATGACGTTCGTACGTTTAGTTTAGGTGAACGGAATACCCCAACAGGCTAGAAGCCCGATTGATAGGGGTTCCGAGGGCCTGCGATTTAAGGTCGTTATCCGAGAAGACCCGAAAGTCTTACCATTTGCTGGTATTATTATTGCAAAGGCAGCACTTTCTCCTCAATTATTTTTAAGACCTTGAGTGATGGTCCGACCCAGGATTTGAACCTGTGTCTCCCAGCTCATAGACATACAGGGGGTGACCAAAAAAAAGTGGCCCCCCATAAAAAGTAATAAACTCGTTACTTTTTGAAGAAAGTGCTTAGAAATGTTTTGTGTTTTTGTATTATTTGGGCAGTTTTGTGGACTTGTGAGTTCAAAATGTTATTCTAAGCAATAGACTGGTAAATAAATTGAATTTGGAGGGTTTTAACAAAAAATCAATATGGCATTTTAAAATCAAATTTTCACCAAAGAGTTCGAGTACTTTTTACAACAAATGGTTTATTAGGCGGAAAATGTTGAGTAAAGTAAAATGGCTAAAATAATCAGTAAATTCCATATCGTGTAACAAATTTCATCATATATAGGTAGAGTTTAAATACTAAATAATGTAGTCTTCTTTCAGTGTATAAGAGTTATGGCTACAGAAATAGATAGTGCACCCCAAAAGCAAATATACAGAGCCGACACCAGCAGATATATACTAAAACAATACCATAAAATTGTTTTCTTGTGTAAACAATTCCTCATTTCACTTAAATCTATAGAAGAATCTCATAGTCGGGTATAACTTTAGTTTTTAATAATTTTTATTCAAATCTCTAGAAAGGTTAAATCACATAAGACAAACTACAAAGATTGCTTGCTACATATTAGTCTTTCTAGATTTATTTCATATTTTTACATTTTATTTCTTGTCAATTTGTGCAGAGTTAAACACTTGCAATGATAATAATTTAATAATTTAGTGTGTTTGGTTAAAAAATGGCCATCTTGAATTCAGAGCAAAAACCCTCCAAATACAATTTATCTACCAGTTTTATTGCATAGAATTCGAACTCACAAGTCCACAAAACTGCCCAAATAATACAAAAAACAAAACATTTCTAACACTTTCTGAACACAAATGACAAAAAGTAACGAGTTTATTACTTTTTATGGGGGGCCACTTTTTTTTGGTCACCCCCTGTATGTGGTAACCACTAGAACACAACAGCTGGTTTTATTTTGTAATACCATGTTTACCTCGATTTTTTCGTTCTACCAGCACATCGCGTCACGATTATATTGAAAATGTATTTCTTGTATTTCTTATTCTCTTGTGTTTCTCATTATTCTCTTGTGTTTTCTAAATCTTTCAGCGTTTCCAAACAGTATCAATTCTCTCACAGCTTTGTTAACCAGGCAGGTTGATGGTGTTTTAATTGATAACTTCGTGGCCATGCATTCTGGCAAGGAAATTATAAAAAAATCACTACGTGTTGAGAGAATGATCAAGTACCCTATCACATACGGCGTAGCCCTTCGCCGAAACTCCAGTTATCTAGATGGTTGTGTTAGAAAATACATCCTTGATAATCCACAGGACGTCTTTAAAATGATTACTGTTGATTTAGATCCAATTCAGGTATGTTCATAGTGTTGGTTGTTTGTTGGTAACTTGGTAATGGTGAAAGTAGTTGGTTGTGGTGAATGCGGGGTTATGGTAGTGGTGAGTAGTGGTGATTAGGTAGTGATGGTGAGGTAGTGGTGATGGTAGTGGTGATGATGATGGTAGTGGTGATGGTAGTGGTGATGGTAGTGGTGATGATGATGGTAGTGGTGATGGTAGTGGTGATGGTAGTGGTGATGATGATGGTAGTGGTGATGGTACTGGTAGTGGTGGTGATGATGGTGGTGATGATGATGGTGAAGGTAGTGTTAATTATGATGGTAGTAGTGATAGTGAAGGTAGTAGTGATAGTGGTGATAGTGGTGATGATGATGATGGTAGGAGTGATTGTAGTGATGATGGTGAAGGTAGTGGTGGTGGCGATGTGATGATGGTGGAGGTAGTGGTGATGGTGGTGATGGTGATGATGATGATGATGATGGTAGGAGTGATTGTAGTGATGATGGTGAAGGTAGTGGTGGTGGCGATGTGATGATGGTGGAGGTAGTGGTGATGGTGGTGATGGTGATGATGATGATGGTAGGAGTGATTGTAGTGATGATGGTGAAGGTAGTGGTGGTGGCGATGTGATGATGGTGGAGGTGGTGGTGATGGTGGTGATGGTGGTGATGGTGATGATGATGGTAGTGGTGTTTGGTGGTAGTGATGGTGTACCTACTTTCAACCTGTCGGCATTGGAACTCTCTATCAACACCATTGTTCATTCTTTGGTTCGTTTCCAAGATCATTCTATTTCTCTCTTTTCCGTCAAGAACCCAGCAGACAAACAGAACCTTCAACTTAAGGAAGCTGAGAAACTTTTTTACCAATCTGATACATTTAATAAGTTTCTAATGTATGCAGGTATAGGTTTTGGTGCAATGATGATAATTGGAATATTGTGGCAACTATTCATTTACTTGCAGAACAAAAGTAAGATCATATTGTTAATGTTGTTCACTGCAGCGGCAGCATTTTAGAAATTATACTAAGATAACAAAAGGTTCAAAGATTTAATGTGCAAGAGATATACACATATTTAACTTTCACTCATCATCTTAGTCCATGTAGCTCAATAGTTAGAACATCTCACTAGTCATCAGAAGGTTACAGGTTGTACACATATGTTGAACCTTCACTCATCATCTTAGTCCATGTAGCTCAATAGTTAGAACATCTAACTGGTCATCAGAAGGTTACAGGTTGTACACATATGTAACCTTCACTCATCATCTTAGTCCATGTAGCTCAATAGTTAGAGCATCTAACTGGTTATCAGAAGCTTACATGTTGTACACATATGCTGAACCTTCACTCATCATCTTAGTCCATGTAGCTCAATAGTTAGAGCATCTAACTGGTTATCAGAAGCTTACATGTTGTACACATATGCTGAACCTTCACTCATCATCTTAGTCCATGTAGCTCAATAGTTAGAGCATCTAACTGGTTATCAGAAGCTTACATGTTGTACACATATGCTGAACCTTCTCCACTCATCATCTTAGTCCATGTAGCTCAAGAGCATCTAACTGGGAGATACAAAGATTTCAAGACTTGTCTAAACGTTAAGTCGTGAATTATAACGTTTTAAGCATAGCATCAAACTATCTGCTTCGTTTTTTATTTTATAAGGAAATGCAAAGTCGAATAAATTCAGTCACGAAGTTGTGACTAACCTCACAAGCCGCCTTGGCTCATTCCAAAAAGTTGATGGTTCTTTGAAGGAACTAATTGAGCAATACAAGTGCTTTCAAGATGGTTGGGTAAACAAGCTCAAGTCAATCCACGAAGATTAACAAGCAAAAGAAAACTAACTTGGTCTTTATGTTGATATTTAAACAACGTACTGTAGTGTGAAGAATGTTAAAATTCTACACAGTGTTTTGGATATATAGCAAAGGGAAAAGGTGGTGAACTGACAAGATTTTAAGAACGAAATACTGACGTTTCGAGACGAAATACTGACGTTTCGAGCAGAGTCCTTCATCAGAATAAGACCAAGATAGATCAGACTAGAGATACAAATTAAATATCTAAAAAAGTTGGTGTACTGTCGAAATAGTGTGTAAGTTGTCTCACGTTTCGAGCGAAGGTCCTTTGTCAGAGAGTGACAACTTACACACTATTTCGGCAGTACACCAACCTTTTTAGATGTTTGATTTGTATCCTAGAGATACATCTTGCTCTTATTCTGATGAAGGGCTCTGCTTGAAACGTCAGTATTTCGTCTTTTCGCTTTGCTACAAGCTATACTAAATATATTGGTGAAATAATAATTAAGACATATCTACCAAGAATAAGGGAGAGTATTAATATACTGAGGTTTTCATTCAGACCAAGTGATGAAGACCAAGTGATGAAGATGCGATAAACCGAAGGTGAATACCTTTAGATCAAGCAAACGAGGCTAATGAAGTATACTTATTATATGGGTTCATTTTCCTCCCTGTTAAAAACAGTTTAACGCTGCTTTCGTAGCTACGTCTTCTCTAGTACGTTTCGTTTCATTTTTACACAAGTTAAACATTTATTATACCATATGCTTGGAGGGTTTATCAGCTATGCTGTTGTCTCTTTTCACCTCCATTCAATAAAGTTCTTAATAACTTTAAAGACAAGCAATAATATTTTATAATGAAGATACATATAACTTTTATTTTCATTCAAATCAACTCGGAAATTCTCCCGCCAAAACTTAAAAGCGTATGACTCTCGCAGCGTATTGGCTGAGAGGATAACCCAGCAACCAATCAGGGTGTGTTATTTTGCTTACAGACCTGCAAACGATGTTAGATATATAAATATATAATAATTAAGGATATATGTGTTTTAGTTTTGTTATTGGTTTGAACAATGTAAACTTTTTCAAATATACTGAATTAACCAAAAAACTGAACGAGACATTACTGTTCTGAGCGGCCTTGGAATATATGGAGTAGCTTACATGTCTGGTTAGTATTAGGGTTAGTATTAGGGTTAGTATTAGGGTCCAGAGTTTCCAGACCATACCTTGATATTTGACTATGTTTAGTCAAACTTCACGAGGCCACAGACGTTCAGAAATTAAGCAGCTTGTAATGTTAATTTTCTGCACGCTACTACGGCCGAAATTGTTTGATTGGTAAATCGAGAAAGGTTGCAAAGAATTATCAAGACGAAGTCAAAATGTAAGTAAGCATGGTAGGGGTGGAACTTTAGCGTTAAAAAATTAAAAAATGAAACACGAGTTTACGTTTTGGAGAACAAGAAATCACAATTGGTCCTTCGAGCCGGACAATTGGCCCTTCGAGCCGGACAATTGGTCCTTCGAGCCCGAATAGCTCGAGTATTTCCTTTGGCAAGTTTTATGTTCTCTCAAACTTCCACGAGTGTTTCTATAACTCAATGGAAACACTGAAAAACTATTTTGAAAAACTTTATCGTGGTTCATTACATAGCTCTAGTGGTGGTCTTGTTTACTGAAATGTTTTATACCATCAATGTTTACCTGAGTGGAGAAATCGTGTTTCCAATAAATCCAGAAAACTAATTTGCATAAAATCTATCGCTTATCACTATATTAAACACAATTTCTCTATATATACAAATGCTACAAGTGTGAAACGTTTCAATAATCAAGACTATCGCTAGAGCTATGCAATGAACCAAAATAAAGCTCAGATCTGCATTACAAAACATTGTATGGGGAAAAATGAAATTTTTCATGATTTAGACTATCGAACCACCTTAAAGTGTCTTTGTTCTCGTCTTTTATCATCCCTAAATATGAAGTACGTTCATTGTCAGTTTATTTATTTATTTCACCATTAATATACATAAATATAGCAATTATTAACAACAAAACAAGTAAGTCAAACTGCTAAGTCTTGTGGACGCAGTTCTCACAGAGCTGGCATCTAAGTTCCATGACTCTTGATAACCTCCAATCTTGCGCGATGTTTGTCCCAACATCTGTATGGCCATTTTGTGAACTTACCATCGCAGAGTCCGATATAGTAGTACCTGCTTTCCATTTGGAACCGTATACGCAAATTGTGTTGATGACCAGCGGCTTCACTAGTAGTCACCAGTATCTGTGCGCCTTTTTGTAGATCCGCTACTTGGTAAGCCTCCAGGGAAAAGTGATGTGTGTGTGGTCCAGGGGGGTTACGGTTAATGGTTGCTCGGGTTACCTTAAGGGTGAGTTTTTCAGTGGGAGGTGCCTTTGGTATTGGGTTGGTGTTTATACGTTGTTTGTAGACCCCGAAGTATTTCTGGGATTCCATGATGGCGTCAGTCAAAGCTGATATCTCTTTCCATGCGGAGCTTCCTTCAGCATGCAGAGGCATGATGGGATACCTGAGTAAAATGAGTTAAGATTGTTAGAGCATCTCACTAGTCATCAGAAGGTTACAGGTTGTACATATGTAACCTTCACTCATCATCTTAGTCCATGTATCTCAATAGTTAGAGCATCTCATTAGTCATCAGAAGGTTACAGGTTGTACACATATGTTACCTTCACTCATCATCTTAGTCCATGTAGCTCAATAGTTAGAGCATCTCACTAGTCATCAGAAGGTTACAGGTTGTACACATATGTAACCTTCACTCATCATCTTAGTCCATGTAGCTCAATAGTTAGAGCATCTCACTAGTCATCAGAAGGTTACAAGTTGTACACATATGTTACCTTCATCTTAAAATCGTAAATCATCATTTTACCTTTGCCGTAAAATCCCCACTCCTTCTATTGACGGTATAAAGACGCGAACGCCAGACGCGCTCATCTTTTGTGCTTTTCCATTCTTATCTAACACCCAGACAGCACTCTTGGTAGTATCAGCTGGATCTTTACCACTACCATGACTGCTGAAAAACGCTGACGGAGTCATGTAATATAATCTCTCATGTGTTCCGTTGAAGGCTTTTGCTGGCGTCGCACCATTACGTCCTCCTTAAGAGAGTTGAAACGAGATTTGGTTAAAACAATTTCACCGTACTGTAAAAGATGGTAAATGGAATACTTTAAAAGGTTGGTGTACTGGAACGTTTCGAGCGAAGGACCTTCATCAGAATGAACTTTGTTACTGTCAAAATAGTGTGTAGGAGGTGTAACACTTTTCGAGCAAAGCACCTTCGTCAGAATGAACTATGAACTTTGTTACTGTCAAAATAGTGTGTGAAGGTGTAACACTTTTCGAGCAAAGCACCTTCGTCAGAATGAACTTTGTTACTGTCAAAATAGTGTGTAGGAGGTGTAACACGTTTCGAGCAAAGGACCTTCGTCAGAATGAACTTTACAAAATAGTGTGTAGAAGGTGTAACACTTTTCGAGCAAAGCACCTTCGTCAGAATGAACTTTACAAAATAGTGTGTAGAAGGTGTAACACTTTCGAGCAAAGGACCTTCATCAGAATGAACTTTGTTACTGCTAAAATGGTGTGTAGAAGGTGTAACGTTTGGAGCGAAGTTGTCTAATTGTTTTAGTATAAATTTACAAGTTTCTAACTCAAGAAATAGCTATTATTTCACATTTTTCATGAAAAAAGTAAATATTTTTTCGAAATCACGCGACTTTTACCCCAGAGGTTTCTATCAGTGGATAGTAAGTCCTGCGATAGCCAATGAAAATTGAGGATTCGTGATAGAAACTTGTCAATTTATACTATCATACTATCTTTCAATTGCCATATTCCAAAACACTTCATAGTCATTCGGCTTCGTCCGTACGTCGTTCGGAAATGCCGTGTTGACGTTACTACCCAGACAGCTTTGTGCTACCAGACTCGCCCCATTCCTTTTATTTATTCTCTACCTTTAGTGACTGTCTTCCCAGCAGCATTGCCTTTGAACTTGATATCGTATGGATTCCACTTGGCTAACGGAGTGAGGTAAATGATCTCCAGTGGTATAGCATAAGACCATTTTTGATTGTAATGTTTACAAACTTCTTGCCTTCCTTTACGTTGGCAATCTTCCACATTCATACCAGCTACCTTGGGTTGTGTTGTCAGCGCCATAAATAGATTTTCGTCAGAGAAGCCCCTTTGTCTAGTACTCAGGCCCATGGCTCCTCTCGCTTTTAATTTGTACATGCGGTTGTAATAAGCAGCGTTCAGCTTGGAGAATAGAAAAATGAAAAAAAGGATGATAAATAAAGAGTGAATGAAAAAAGAATGGAAAAAGAAAGAGTGAATAAATAATGAAGAAACAACAATTTTCTAAGCCTATTTTGAGTTAACGCTCAAAAATGTGGAAAATGCTACCAAATGCTTGTTTTTAGTGGTTTTAGCCTTCTGTAACTCAAAATGAGCTTGGAAAATCGTACAACCCGCTTGAATGTCCTTCATATAGTTTTTTGCGAACTTTCTAATGATATGAACTTTCTAATGATATGTGGCAACCTAGAGGAAATCTGCATTGCCTCTATATCAGAAATTCATCAGCACTAGTAACTCTATCTACTTGCCAAGTCTCGTGCTTTAATAAAAAAAATGAACGATTTTCACAAAATTCGCAAAAATTTGCGTTACATTTTGTTTTTACCACTTTATCTCCCATGAACTCAAAGGCAGGTAGATCAAATGCGTTGTCCACCAATTTCCCTTGATAATTCTCTTTCCCTGGAATCTCAGCCATAAACTCATCAAGCAGTTCGTGTCTATGCGAAAACTCAACGGGATGCCATTTAGATTGGTTTCTTGGATTGATCTGAAATCTCGCTTGTCGAAGCCACTTCAAGTTTTCCATCGTCAGTCGAGTCCTCATTCGAACGCCGAAATCGTCGACAGTTCGGAATAGGTTCGTTGGTAAATCGCGTTTCATCGGATGACACATAATGCGATAATTCCATTGCGCAAACACTGGTGTCGTCCCTCCTGCTGTCATATTCATGATAGTTGTTGGTAAGAAAGCGTAGTTTTCAAGATTGCTTTTACGACCAGAATAAGAAGTAAACCTATAACATGAAAACGAGATAGAAATGGTATATGGCTCTATTTCGCATTTTACTGCGCTATAGTATATATCTCGGCAACGGCTTCCGTAGCTCAGTGGTCAGAGCGCTGCACTAGCAAGTTCAATTCCTATCGGAAGGCCGCTAAGCATTTTTCGCAACTGGTCCCGGTTTGGTCTTAAAATGTATGTATTCCAACACTCGAAATTTTCCTTCACCATAAATCCTTTCAATATATATATATATATATATATATATATATATATATATATATATATATATATATATATATATATATATATATATATATTATATATATATATATATATATATATATATATATATATATATATATATATATATATATATATATATATATATATATATATATATATATATATATATATATATATATATATATATATACCGCTTGGCTCTATACCGCTTCACGCTCTCTGGATGTGCGCATGACCGCTGTTTATCCCACAAGCGGTTGTCTCTGGCAATCGTTTGTGTATAATTAGTACTCATGTCCATATCTAGATTGTACCAAGCTACACTGATGAGCTGTGGAAGCAGCGAAACACGTGTCTGTAGATATTGTACTATATATATATATTATTTATATTATTTATATTTATTTATATTTAACAAATAATTTCCCAACGCAACCTAGTTTGACGCTACTCTGGCTTTAAAAAGTTTTTTGAACGTAACTTTAAAAGTTACTGTCCATGACCCAACGTTTCGTTTTAGTTTCTTCATCAGGGGTGGTCGTTGTAAAGTTAGGATCCGTATTTATACCTTCATAGAACCGATGATGACGTTATCTATTAACAAGATGCAAATAAGCTTCTGGAAATAAACCACCGTCATCGCGATTCAATGGGGCGTGAGCGCTATTGATATGCCAAGCCTCCAGACAACGTCTATAATAGTTGTGGCTTGGCATATCAATAGCACCCACGCTTCTATATATCTATATATATATCTATCTATATATATCTATATATATCTATATATATATATATATATATATATATATATATATATATAAATATATATATATATAAATATATATATAAATATATATATATATATATATATATATATATATATATATATATATATATATATATATATATATATATATATATATATATATATATATATATATTTATATATATATATATATATATATATTTATATATATATATATTTATATATATATATATATATATATATTTATATATGTGTACACATATGCCGCCCGCAGGGACTCTATCCCACCTGATTTTTTCCTGCAAGTCAAACCAATTCTTCGCGTCAACAAAATGCCTGTCACTAGGAAAAGGTTCATCGATGTCCCCCTTTGTATCCCCATTTGTCCATGATCCCTCCAAATAACACAACACTGGTTTAAAGTAATTCCTGTAATCTCTCTCTGAATAATCTTGGTCTCTCCACGCCTTAAACCATTTACGCATCTCAACGATTTGCTCACTGGCGTCGTTTTTGGCCTTTACTTCCGGGGGGACGTCTGGGAATGGTATTGGCTCATAAGCGTTGTAATCTTTACTTGTCCGGTGAGGCATAAATAGCCGGTAGTCATTATGTCTCGTACGGAACTCTACCCCGTTCATCACGGCGATGAATTCCCCCATGCCAATAGTCCGCATGTTGTTCGAGTGATCGTGGATTGAAGCTACAGAGCCCCCGACATGCGAGGCTGCGAAATAAGGCCTGGAACCAAATCGATTCAGTCTGACTTGTTTAAGACCAGAATGCCCTTCGGACCTGACTCGTTCTTCGACGAACAACTGCTGTAGCATAAGCTGACGTGACACAGCTGCTAAGGTCTTCTGAAGGCTGTCAATTTTGGCTTTGTTTAATTTGATCTCATCCGTAACTTTCGCTTCTTGATCGTCGAAGATCTCGTCATTTTCAAACAGTTCGTGAGTCACAGATGTACTTACTAAAAGTAAAAGACTCACCCAGAACAAAATCCGTATCATCTGTGGACGAAAAGAACAAAAAAGAATGCAATTGTGTTTGATGAGCAAAGAGAGTGAATCTTTGTGATCTCTTTGTGAATCTTTTGTGAATATAAACCGTAAAATATATTGGTGTAATCTCTCAAGGAAGGGCCTGAGAAATATAGCAAAGTGAAAAGGTGGTGAACTGTCGAGATTTTTAATAACGAAATACTGACGTTTCGAGCGGAGTCCTTCATCAGAGTATTTAAGTAATAATAGATAAGTAGTTACTCTGATGAAGGGCTCCGCTCGAAACGTCAGTATTTCGTCACTAAAAATCTTGGCAGTTTACCACCTTTTCACTTTACTATATATCCAAAACACTGTCTACGCAGCACTCTACTTTTTGAGGGCCTGAGAAATACTGAATCAAAACTAATCTTGTTGAAAACTAACTTTTCTAAAAACTAATTCTTGCTTCATGACTTTCTATGTGGCAGGTAGCCACAAAGAAAGTCCCGGACATGTTCGATTCCTCATGTGATTCATTCACTACAGCAGTGCAATATTAACACATCCAAGTATTAGGTAGTATATATATATATATATATATATATATATATATATATATATATATATATATATATATATATATATATATATATATATATATATATATATATATATATATATATATATATATATATATATATATATATATATATATATATATATATATATATATATATATATATATATATATATATATATATCAATCGAACCAGTACATCATTGTAACCTTCGCTCTCCATCTGAGTCTCGTTAGCTCAATTATATTAGAGCGTCTCACCGGCAATCAGAAGGTTACAGGTTGGATTCCTGTGATTCATTCATGACACTAGTGTATATTAACACATCCGAGCGTTACTGATATATAGTGACTGCCGCATAGGCAGTACATGTATCAATTGAAGTACAAAAAGTGCATCATTGTAACCTCCACTCTCCATCTGAGTCTCGCTAGCTCAATGGTTAGAGCGTCTTACCGACAATCAGAAGGTTACAGGTTCGATTCCTGTTTGGGACTCAGCGGAAACATTTTTCATAGGATATGAGCTTCTCACGATCGTCCATGTTTTGTCTGTTTCCTAATACTTTTTGACAGTTTTGTATGTATTTAGGTAAGCTATGGCGAATTCATTGAAAAATAAAAAAATAAACTTACAGAAATCTCGTGTATCGATACAGATACTATAGAGACAATAAACACTTGTTGTTTTTGGTTTTTAGTTTTCAACTTTTCAAGCAGCTGACTATAGGACGATATTAGGAACATAGAAAATTGGGTTAGAAATTTAATAAATTATTTTAATGTCATTAAAAATGAACGAAACACAAGAATAAAAGAGAAATGTATATTAATGAATACTAACTTCTCAATGAAATATTTTTTCTTTCTACCTCAATATCAAATTCGTCCTTCTTTCGTATCAGTTCAACAGACATAATATTCTAGTTAAGCCAACATACAATACCTTTATATATACTGCCAAATATAACTAGATAACAATATTAACCTTTGTAAGAAGGTTATTTGAACAGATTTCCAGCTAGTTAAACTTTGTACAAAAAGACCGAAAATGCCGCGCAACACTGCATGGACAAATGGTAAACTAATTACTCCTGTATTGTGAGTATAAAACCCCTTATATTTAACAATTAAATCAATAAAACAAACTTATGTTCGTTATTCCTTCAAAATTATTTTGAAAAACGTGACGTAGCATTGTTTTTATTGAGAAAAACGCGTTATTTGAACAGATTTACAGCTAGTTAAACTTTGTAGATGGCGCGAAGCACTTTACCAATTCAATAATGAGCTTTAAATTTCTTCTTTTTCTCCTTTAGTCTTTTAAAATTAAACAAGTAACAATATAAAAACAACAAAGTAGCAAGTTGAATAAGACTAATAAGTGCTAGCCAGATCTGTCTATCTCCAGCGGCTGTGGCAGCAAGCTACGCAGCAGAGGAAAGACCTGCAGTGTTTGCGAGCAATAGGTTCATCACTGTAACTGTTGGGCGTCCTCTTCTCCTTCAACCTTCTGGAGAGTAGGACAGTGCTGCCAACTATTTAACAATTCGTCACCTCAATCTCCGTGACTATCGTTGAATGAGCCACGAAGCGTCGAGCCGTAAATATAACGATAATCACCGAGACCGTCAGTTACTATTACAAATCCTCAATTGTCATTGGCTATCGCAGGAGTTACTATCCGCTGATAGAAACCTCTGCGATAGAAGTCGCGTGATTTCGAAAGAATATTTACTTTTTCTCATGAAAAATGTGAAATAAAAGTTATTTCTTGGGTTAGAAACTTGTAAATTTATACTAAAACAATTAGACAACTCGCCCTTGTTTTCTATGAGCGACAGTCTCGGCTACACCTCGTTGACTATAGTAATAAAACTAGAGGGAGAATTGGGGCCTGATTTCAGTCATCCGATTTCAATTAGAAGCTTTGAAATGTTTGCAGTTAAGACTTTTCTTTTTTTAAATTAATAGTTGTTGTTCATAGTGTTAATATATGTAGTAGGCTTTAATAATAATAATAATAATAAAGATATACAATAGTCTCAGTGCTCTTACAACAATATGTATATTCTTAAAGTTACTTTTAAAAATGAAACTGTAATTAGTTTTAAAAGTAACTTTAAGAATATATATATTGTTGTAAGAGCATTGAGACTATTGTATAATGCTCCTAATACGTCCAAGAAGTTCGCCCCCCAATTTTCCCAAGATGGCGGCGCCCATCAGAGTCACTGGCCAGTCAACCAATCAGAATTCGTTTGAGCTCTGAAATTATATTTACATAAAACCATGGATAGTAGAAAGACTGGATAGGAAACTAAGACCACGTGTGACGTTTCCAGCGTGCTGATTGGTTAAGACACCAGTTGATCGCGTGAAAACCTAGTTGAAAATCGTGACGTCACAAAATATCCATAAATCGCAACTTTTAGCAATAATACAGCTAAAAATGATAGCCAAACTACCAAAAATATATAACAATGCCACTTTACGATGGAATATCCGACTACCATTACTCATTTTAGGCGAAAAGTTGCAAAAACGCGTCTCAAATTTCAACTAAAACAACGGTAGTTTTTGCGACGCCAGTTTCTTCACAACAAAAAGAAAACAGCTGAAACTAAGACGAACAACATTTCCCTCGAACACTTAGTCGTGGCTTAGGCAGGTTTGTGAGACGACGAAACTTTTTGCAATCTCAATATCGCTACCTGAATACGAAAATATGGAGAAGTCAAAGAGAAACTCAGCAAAATCTGCATACTCGTGACTATTCACGATTTTCAACTATTTCACGCTTGACGTCAGCTAGTTTCCTATCCAGTCTTTTTATTATCCATGATAAAACTAAGTAAGTTTTTAATAATTACAGTATCGTTTGAAGATAACAATGACGATACAATGTTTTGAAATAAAGGACATTTACTTATTGGTCCTTATTTTCTAGTTTTGACGTTCTAAAGTTCCAGGAAATGCAATGACGTCTCGTACTGTAGCGACCGGAGCTTGAACCCCCGGAGATATGGAGTAAACATGGTGGGCATATTGATGTTTCACATAGTTCTGCACGTTTTCTTTGTCGCTTTCTATATTTCTGCTGCAAACGGAGTTGGATCTTGTACCACAAGCAATGGACTTTCGTTATCAGCATGGTGAGTCAGTTTTCTAGTTTATTTATCGTGTTTTTCTAAAGCGAAATGGCCCGAGACATCAGACATTGACACATTTCACGTGACACATTTCACGTGTTGTTTTGTAATAATTTCCTTGGTTGAACTCTTTTAATTTTCATGTGTATCTGTAGAAATAAGCTTGGAGTCACTCGACAGTAATTTCGCGATATTTATAGCTCTAAAGAAGTGGTCCGTAGATGGGTAGACCACCAAATACACTTCAACAAATTAGATATGGACGGACGACGGTCGACCATCTGCTTTCTAGCGTCTGTAATTGTTTTGGATAAAGGTTCATAAAAACAACTTTAATTCTAAACTTTTCCATTTCTATGATAATGGTTTATTTTTGAAATAACAGTTGATAATACGTTTGTATCCACTGTATACTATCAATAGTCTATTTGACGTCATTTTGGCAGCTAAAAGCTGACCTGCTCCAAAATAGCAACACCGCGATTACGTCATCATGATTATGGTAATATGATACACGCCATCTGTCTAGTTATAATCCCAAAGGAATACATGCACTTAACTGCTAAAACTAGAAGTTACTATCGCAAGGGAAGTGCTGCCTTGAAATCCAAGGCAGTCATGATATTGTGCAAAATTGCAAAAATAAATGGTGAATATAGTCTTG
This sequence comes from Chrysogorgia sp. JL179-B06, assembly GCA_035772405.1. Taxonomy (NCBI): domain Eukaryota; kingdom Metazoa; phylum Cnidaria; class Anthozoa; order Scleralcyonacea; family Chrysogorgiidae; genus Chrysogorgia; species Chrysogorgia sp. JL179-B06. The sequence goes on from JAYKKM010000084.1 coordinate 449,410, forward strand.
TACCCATGCGGTTATGGTTTAGATAAGACCAGAGCAGCGAACTCTACATATATATAGAGCTCATACTGAGCTTGCTGGACCAAAGGTACTCTGGGGTATGTTAGACATCTATCTCTGGTAAGACATTCATTACACAGCCATGGGCAGATGAAGCATGTGCGGGAGGCCCTGGCACATTTACAGATGCCTCAAATCTGCCCCTGAACAGGTCCATAAAAATACAGTTGAATATAAAGATAAAACAGTTGTATAACATAGTTCTCTGTACAAGGCTTGCATAAAAATGCAGTTCAATATATGAACACAAAACAGTTGACAAATTAAGTTAATCAGAATTTGTTTCTGATGTGGACACGGATGTGCATTCTTCTGCATGCTCAATATCTGTTATCTTGTTATCTACATATGTGATATTGAATGATTTGCCATATTCAAGAATAAAGAAGACCATGTCTTCTTCTGATTTGGTATATTTAAGATGGATGTTGCTTCCCAGATGCTGATCAGCGTGAACACAATGGCTCTTGTAAGAAACAATGAACTCACATGCACCAATATACACCTAAATAGAAAGTAAACCGTATTCACAAACAAAACAATTTGATAATTGATGATAGTAAATAAATTGCAGATGACATCTTGTAAATTTCTACCTCACTCAGCCATATTGCCGTTTTAAGCGAGCCTTTTTAAAGGACAAAAGTACAGAAAACTATCTTTAGTCGTCTTACCTCGACAACAGAATATCTCCTCACTGAAATGAATTGAAATTCGCGACAGCAAATCGTTCGAAAACTTCGTTCACTGTTGGCACTTGGCACAGCTCACTCACCTCATTGCGTTGCGAGTTCAGAAAATACCATGTTCGTGGTGGCGTTGACAGGTTCTGAACATTAACTCTGTACAACTTCCGTGAATACGAATAACGTCTGGAGTATGGATGTAATTTTATCTTGAACTACGTTGTGACGTCATAAAACTGAACATCCATCCATCCGACCGAACGACATCCAAAAATTTACAGATCGAGATCTCGTTGACTATACATAGCTCGGTAAAGAGGTCTGGGCACGAGCCAAGTCAAGGCAGCAATAATAATACCTGTCCACTTTCGCTCTTTGTATCTGTTGACAGTTGGTAAAAGGATCAAATTATGGAAAGTTCATCACATACAATTGCTTTGTTCTATTTTCCCCATTTAATTTGATAACTATCAACAAGTACACACAATATAAACCTTCGACATTATATTTAGGCCAAAATAAAAAATACCTTGGTTTCCGGTTTCCCGACCCTACCTAGTTTTTGGCCAGTAAAATACCGACCCTAATTTTTTTATTGAAATTTTGAAAAGCCTTGGTACGAGTTGCAGCTTAATTTGCATCCTGGGATAGTAAACATGACTGTCGATCCAGGCAGCAACTTCAAGATCAGCGTGGTTTGGTAAAACCTATTGTTCGTCCATGTAATGTTTGGAAAAAGAAAAGTTAAAAAAAAAAGAAAAACCGACCTACCCTACCTAATTTTTTTCAGCATGAAATAGGAAACCCAGGTATTTTTTTTCTTGGCCTTAACTCTTTCCAGTCCGGCCCAGTCAAAAGGGGTCATAGAAGACCCCCAAAGTCGTCAATCGAAAAACACGGCACACGGTAACGCAAGATTAAAAATTGAAATTCGACAAGCGCCAGGCACATGAGATCCACTCACACGCCAAGTTTGATTTGATTTCATAAACAACTCTGCGATTGGTGGCATTTTGAGTTTTCAAGATGCTACGCGGGCGTGCAAGATGGCCTTTTCTAGAAAAATTTAAATTTTTCAACCTGATTTATGATAATTAATGCTAATTTATATTAACATAATGTGTCTTGTTCGGAAAATTCAAAAGCATTGGTAAAAGCCGGTTTATTGAGTTATGAATATTTCCCGAGATATCAATAGAACAAAGAGGTAGTTCAATTTTGGATGTTTTTCAGCCGGACAGGAAAGAGTTAAAGAGATTTTAAAGCAACCTTGCTGCCTGAAAGGGTCAGATTTGGCGGTAGTGTTGGGGATAAAATAGAGAAAATTTTAGCCCGTGCACACAGGCTAGAAAATTTCACTTGTTTTTTATAAAATAAAACCTGTTGAATGTTCTCTTTTTTATTTTGAATAATAGGGACTGGGAAGTAGGGAATAAAAATGGAGAAACATACCACATCAATCTTTGCAAAAAACCAGAAAAATGTTCTAAAGACGTATCCATTTGTAAGAAAGTAAAGAAAACAGAGATCAACTATGGTGCCATAAAAGCCCCATTACCAGCAACAAATGATCATAACAATTCATCATTCTCTGTTAGTTTTCTTGGTGAAGATATGAACAGTTGTGATAATGGCAAATATCAATCACAGATATTTTTTTATTGTGACAAAGTTTTAGTAAGTAATATAAAGTAATATAATGTAATATACTGTAGTCAGTGGCGTACCGTGACCATTTTGGATGGGGGGTGTATCGTGTTAGTTTTACCGACGAATTACACATGGGCGCAAATTTTCTTCCATTGCATTGTATGTACCAGTAACAGTTACCTTGTATCCAGAATCTTCACTCGGCACTCCTTCGGAGAAAAGTACCTGGGTACTAGGTTTGGATCGGAAATCGGGAAAAGGGAGGAATATTAATTTAACATTAACCCATGCAATGGTAACAATATTACATTTCATATAAATCGAATTTTATACAACCGACAAAGTTTAAACAGTCGATGAAGTCAATTTTACCAACGATCTAATATATGACGAACAGTTTACCGACAGCCTTAACTATTACAAGGTTTTCCCAACTTCCAGTCTGACCAATCGGTTTTACCGACGACGCCAGGCTTTACCGACGACGCCAGGCTTTACCGACCGACTCTGCGTTTTACCGACCAATTCAGTGTCACACCCCCCGCACGGTACGCCCCTGAGTATAGTGTCAATATGGTCTAGATTTGGAGTATTGCAGGCTGAAGGGGATGAAATCGGGTTAGTCGATCCATCACGAGCTTCACCTGTAATATTTTGGTATGTTTCTGTCGTTGATATCTTATATATATTAATTTTCTATCCATCAAGGGATTTCCTGAGCTTGTCGAAGAAACTAATAAAAAGTGTTCAGTGATCTTTTACTTTTACACAAATGAAGCTTGCCATATGAAACCAACCAATATGAAACCAACTGCAAAGGAAATACCTTGTTTGGTATGGAAGGATGGAGTTAAAAGAGATCTTTCTCCTTTGATAAAGCAAGAAGGTGCGAGAATTATTTATTAGTTATATAATTTCTAAAAAACTATTGAAATATGTACAAAAAGGAGAGTTATTAATTACCAGGCTGAAGTTAGAAGGGTGGTAGGTGGGGAGGTAGGGAGGTAGGGAGGTAGGGAGGTAGGTGGGTAGGGAGGTAGGGAGGTGGGTGGGTAGGTGGGGGAAATGTTTCTTTCTTTCTTTTATGCTGTGTTTGGGAATAAAAAACAATACGAATCCGATTACTTTTGCTCTAGTGTAAACGCAGGGAAGTAAATGCTAGAATGACTAAAGTGACTGGTGTACCTGTGGTTGGGTCCTATAGGATAATGTGCCTTTGTTCTTGGTTGAACAAAGGTTGTTAACTCTTGTGACAGTTTCTTGCTTGTGTACACAATGGTGTATTGACCATCGTCACCATGTGATAGCTCTGTGGTCCTAACAAAGCGATATTGCTAAGTCATTAATAACAAGTCGGTGTTCAATCACACACCAGAAGGTGTAAGTATTCAGTCACACACCAGAAGTATCCAATGTAATTCAGCTTATGCTGCAAGATTGGTTTTTTAATAAACTATTAACGAGTTGTTAGCAACAGAGACTAGTCGATTTGCATATTGTGCGTTGCCCTGAAATCCAGGTACGGGACCCCCTTTCCTCAGATGACCTACCTCTGTGATTGGTTCCTCATACGCAAAGCCCTCCAAAATCCCTGCCCCCCCCCCCCTAGAAGTGTCATATACGCAACGCCTCTTGTTTTAATATTATTTATTGCATAAATCCAATTAACCTTAATTTATATTAGATGTGTGAAGTTGATCGTCCAGGTTGTTGTAGTCTTGAGAAAGACTATTGTTGGTGACTGACGTTTCAACGGCCTCAGTGATGGTCATTATCAAGACTATACAACAACCTGGACGATCAACTTCACACATCTAATGATTCTCCTAGGTTCAAACCATTTACCTTAATCTATATCTTATTATGTAGATTAATAATTAGTTTGACTATTGTTTCTGGAACTTATATCATGAAAATTCACCCTCAATATTGTTTTAAAACACTCTTTTTGGTTGGACTTTCTTAGGTGGACACCTTGTCTCAAGTAGTGAACATGGTGTTGATATATATATTAATGTTTGCCGTGAAATAACGTCAAATGCTAAAGTGCCTGTGAACGCATGTCCCCGTGGTAGTTCGTCATGTCGTATAGACAAGAAGGTATCAATTGGTCAGATAACCAATACTTCACAGCTGAAGTACGATGTGGATAACAAAATCATACTAACATATACTGCTCCGAAGATTACTACGGGGTGTAAGAAAGTTGCCACAACGAATATTACTTTTATTTGTCCAACAAACTTTAAAGATGTAAGTTATTTGATCATTTTATGTTGGAATGTTTTTTGTGTTCATGATAAACATGAAGTTATTGTACTCACGGTATATGTTGTGAGTTGAAGTTTGTTCTCGTGAGGTCTAGTGGTTACCGCACATGTCTATGAGCTGGGAGACACAGGTTCAAATCCTGGGTCGGACCTCCACTCAGGGTCTTAAAAATAATCGAGGAGAAAGTGCTGCCTTTGCAATAATATCAGCAAATGGTAAGACTTTCGGGTCTTCTCGGATAACGACCTTAAATCATAGGCCCTCAGAACCCCTATCAATTGGACTTCTAGCCTGTTGGGGTATTCCGTTCACCAAAGAGTGATAAATCTAATAAACTAAACAAACTAAACAAACTAAACTAGTAAACCATACCAGGTGAGCGAAAAATTGCTCAACCACGGCTGGGTATCGAACCCACTACCTCCGTGTTACTAGAACGGTTCTTTCCTGACTGAGTTGAATGGTCAAGCAGGGAACGATTGTGATATTAAAGTGCCTATATCACTTGTGGGATCTTTACATATTTATAGTAATTGGAACATTCTAAGAAGATTTGTTATATATCTTCTCAGGCGAAAATTTCATCTTCATGGACTTTTTTGCAGTTAAAGTTACCGGATATGACATCAAAGGAGGAATTTTTGAAGCAAGAAACAAAAGAAAACTGATTTGCAATTCCTCCTTTGATGTCATATCCGGTAACTTTAACTGCAAAAAAGTCCATGAAGATGAAATTTTCGCCTGAGAAGATATAGTACAAATCTTCTTAGCATGTTCCAATTACTATAAATATGCAAAGATCCCACAAGTGATATAGGCACTTTAAGTGTATTTAAGTGACATCATCAGAAACACAACTGCTTCCGTCCAATATATGCCACGCAAGCCAACTGGCTTTTCTATTTTATGTGTTGTTGTGCTCATGATAAACAAGAAGTTATTGTTTCTGTTGATGTCACTTAAATACACTTAAGGTTGAGCAATTTTTCACTCACCCACTATGGTTTACTTTCAATCGTGAGAACAAACTTCAACTCACAAATATATATATATATATATATATATATATCACCATAAATCCTTTCAACATGTAGTTTGATCGAGTGAAATGCCAAATATTACCTATAATATACCCAGAATCTTATCCCGGCATTACCACCATATATACAGAACTCGTGACTAGGCTCTCGGCAACGGCTTCCGTAGCTCAGTGGTCAGAGCACTGCACTAGCAATCGCAGGGTCGCGGGTTCAATTCCAGCCGGAAGGCCGCTAAGTTGCATTTTTCGCAACTGGTCCCGGTTTGGTCTTAAAATGTATGTATTCCAACACTCGAAATTTTCCTTCACCATAAATCCTTTCAATAATATATATATATATATATATATATATATATATATATATATATATATATATATATATATATATATATATATATATATATATAGGTAATATTGGGCATTTCACTCGATTGAACAACAGGTACTAAGGATTTATGGTGAAGGAAAATTTTCCTTCACCATAAATCCTTAGTACCTATATATATATATATATATATATATATATATATATATATATAATACTCTATATAGTATATACTCTACTATATACACTCATTTTGTGTTTTTGCACTTAGGGTGGAATGGGGCCAGTGTTAATTAGCTCTTCTTCAAGTTGTCAATATGAAATTGAGTGGAAAACAGATTATGCATGTCCAGACAAAAGTTTTCTGACCAGCAACTGTACCTATACTGATGGGAATGTGACCTTTGACCTTGCCAAGCTGGAGAAACCAATTAAGGAAGAGAGCTATGGTGTAAAGGCTGGAAAATATGTTTATAGAATTAAAGTCTGCCATAATGGCCAGAAATGTGGTAGGTTGATTTTTATACTGTAGGGCGATTCTCCCGTCACACGTGACATTGCTATTCCTTTTCACACTTAGTGTGAAGCCCAAAGGAATAGCAATGTCACATGTGTGACGGGAGAATCGCCCTGTAAGTTGATTTTAACAGAAATGGTTAGAGCATCTCACTAGTCATCAGAAAGGTACAGGTTGTACACATATGTAACCTTCACTCATCATTTTAGTTCATGTAGCTCAATAGTTAGAGCATCTCATTAGTCATCAGAAGGTTACAGGTTGTACACATGTTTAACCTTCACTCATCATCTTAGTCCATGTAGCTCAATAGTTAGAGCATCTCATTAGTCATCAGAAGGTTACAGGTTGTACACATATGTAACCTTAATTCACTCATCATTTTAGTTCATGTACCTCAATAGTTAGAGCATCTCATTAGTTATCAGAAGGTTACAGGTTGTACACATATGTAACCTTCACTCATCATCTTAGTTCATGTATCTCAATAGTTAGAGCATCTCATTAGTCATCAGAAGGTTACAGGTTGTACACATGTTTAACCTTTATTCATCATCTTAGTCCATGTATCTCAATAGTTAGAGCATCTCATTAGTCATCAGAAGGTTACAGGTTGTACACATGTTTAACCTTCACTCATCATCTTAGTCCATGTAGCTCAATAGTTAGAGCATCTCATTAGTCATCAGAAGGTTACAGGTTGTACACATATGTAACCTTCACTCATCATCTTAGTCCATGTAGCTCAATAGTTAGAGCATCTCACTAGTCATCAGAAGGTTACAGGTTGTACACACATGTGTAACCTTCACTCATCATATTAGTCCATGTAGCTCAATAGTTAGAGCATCTCATTAGTCATCAGAAGGTTACAGGTTGTACACATATGTAACCTTCACTCATCATCTTAGTTCATGTAGCTCAATAGTTAGAGCATCTCATTAGTCATCAGGTTACAGGTTGTACACATGTTTAACCTTCATTCATCATCTTAGTCCATGTATCTCAATAGTTAGAGCATCTCATTAGTCATCAGAAGGTTACATGTTGTACACATATGTAACCTTCACTCGTCATCTTAGTCCATGTAGCTCAATAGTTAGAGCATTAGTCATCAGAAGGTTACAGGTTGTACATATAAATATAATGCAACCTTCACTCATCATCTTAGTCCATCTCAATGGTTAGAGCATTGAGAAGGCATCACCAAAGTTATTAAAACAAATTCTCCCAACTAGTACTATAAGAAATAATTGGAGGCCAATAAGGAGAATTTATATGTTGATACTAGGTGTTAAAATAATGGTTAACTTCTTTCCTACTCTAGGGAATACTGATGCAGCAGTCTGTCAGATTAATACTGCTGAGACTGTCCCTGATACATCGTGTGGAGATGCCAACTATCGTCACATCCGCTATGCTGATAAAAAACTAACATTAATCTACAAGAATGGCAAACAATGCCGCAGTGGGATTAACAGAACTACCATAATCAACTTCCGATGTGATCCAACCATTGAAATTGGTGCACCAACGTTTGTTGAAGAACAACACTGTCACTACTTCTTTGATTGGACCACGCGTCATGTCTGTGTATCACGAAAGCCAGGCACATGTTCAGTGACTGCCTTGGTCAAGAAACGAGTGTTAACTTTTGATCTTTCTGTTCTTACAAGAACTGGGAACCTGTACTGGACTGCTCTTAACATTAAGGGAGCTACTGATTACACTTATTACATTAATGTCTGTGGCGAAGTCCATTCTAAGCAGTTCAAGGGATGTAGTGGTTCGGCAGTGTGTGAAATCCACCTTGGTAAAGGACGTGGTATTGGAAAATACAGTTCAGCTCCTCAATATGTGAGTTCTTCAGGTGGTTTACAGTTGAATTATACTGGTGGGAAATGTGATGAGAGTGGTCGAAAGATTACGACTATTATTAAGTTTAATTGTAAAAATAAGAACATGGAAAGCCCTCCAGAGCTGGAGTCAAAGTCATGGGATGGATGTCAATATTTGTTTACTTGGAGTACAGGTAAGTGATTGCAGTTAAAGTGTCTATGAAGTGAAAAATTCGCTAGCTTTTTTTTGCTTTAACGGGCAAAGTAGCACGGCAGGAGCGTACAGTGAAAATTTCAAGTAAATCTGCTGCATAGTTATCAAGCTATCAACTCTCAAAGTTTGGCATGGGTAAATGTTTTTGGTGAAATCTGAAACGCGCGGTTCATTGTCTTGTGACGTATGCAGGTGTACTTACTATGCATATAAGAACAATGGATTTGAACATTAATGACCACCTGCATACGTCATATACCACATGTATTCAATCCCAGTCTTTCCCTATTTTGTAACGTTAAACTATGCCAATGGACAAACTTTGAGAGTTGATAGCTCCAAGACTATGCAGCAGATTCAATTGAAATTTTCAGTGAACGATCCTGCCGTGCTACTTTGTTCGTTAGATAAAAAAACCGCTAGCGATTTTTTCACTTCCTAGACACTTTAAGACTACAGTATTTACACTTGATTATGATGTAGAAGTGGTTGAGGAAAGTTTAGAGTGTTAGAACCAACTGGAGCCAGTTGTGAAAATGTAACATTTGAGCCCCTGCCGGACCCTAGGACTCTAGACCTCGGCTTACAGTAGTAGATTGTACACGCTTGACTATTGCACTGTATTTCTCCCTCTAAGTAAATAGCTAATGGTATAATATATAATAGTTAGTTCAAATATCTAAATAGTAGGGATTAGCCGATGACGAAAAATCCAATTTACCGATACAATATTAAATTCCGATTTGATTTGCGGGCTTATCGGCCGATATTTAGCACTTGAGTTTAAGGAGAAACGTTGGCAAAACATATTAAACAACAACTGATAGACCAGTAAAAGAAACATGATTACAATAATTATTATTTTAATGTACTCTAGTAATAAATAATTTTATTTGGGAAAGTATCAAGTAAAATGACTATAAATGGCTTTTAAAATGCGTTATACTGCAATCGAGTGATTTTAAGAAGAGAGAAGAATCGAAAACTGAAAATAATCCTGTGGAATGTTCTATAATTAAAAGGTAAGGTATTATTTGCCTAAGATGATGTGATCAGTGGACATCTGCAAAAAGGAATTAAAGTAATGAAATCTCATTGCGGGAAGTTACAAACAATACATGTTTCATTTTCATTTCATTTCAAGTTTCATTGTGGAACAGAATGTGTTTTTCTTGATAAACGAAGGAAATATCACTAGAAAAAAGCCAGCATCAGGGCAGAATGTTATTTATCGAAAACGTCGATATATATTGATGTTATCGACCGATAACCCTGAAAGTTGCCGATTATCGGCTTCTACCAATAATTATCCGCCTACTCTGCCGAGATAGCATGTAAGTTGTCTAACGTTTTGAGAGAAGGCCCTTCGTACGTCAGAGAGTTTATTTATTACTTTGTTTATCTCCATGACGCTCAAACGTCAATATTTCGTTCCTAAAAATTTCGACAGTTCACCACCTTTTCACTTTGCTACTTTCAACTTATATCGCCCTTTATGGGTGGCATATATAAACCTTATTTATTTGATTTGATTACTGGTATGTTTTGAGTTAGATTAAAGGTGGTGACAGAATTTAAATATTTGTTGTTTTATAGCTGCTGCTTGTAGTTTACATGTTGAATCTGGAAAGGACTGTGTTCTGGAAGACAGTGTCACTGGAAACGTCTTTGACCTCTCAAAGTTAAGAGAAGGACCAAACGGTGATTCTAAGCCAAATTATTTTAACGTATTAAGTGGAAATCAGAACTTTAAGATAAAGGTAATAACAGTGCAATATGCTTTTAGACAAGACCCAAATTTAATGCACCTGCTTTTTCCCAGATCCAACCATACTAAAACCTGTGATAGTCCTGTTTTCATTGCAATAGACCTTGTTGCAGACATGTCTATATGTCATGGGACGTTTAAATAAATTATACAATCTTACATGTATCTTAGCGTCTTACAGCACCTGTAGTTTTCTAAAATATTTGGAAGCATAGCGTGTGCTATTAGGGCGCTGCCACTCACCGCTAAGTCAAGCCCGGTCAGATGGGGTTAGTATTGGATGGATGACCATCAGCATCTTGGAATAACCTTGTGTTGATTTGCAAGTTTGGAACTCCTGATTAGAGTTATTAGTTGATCTCTCCCGTGCTTTGAGGGTTTTCCTCCGGGGTCTCCGGTTTTCCTCCATCAGTAAAATCAACACTTAGATCTTAGCTGTGCTCTGCCGGCACCTTTGACATACATGTACCTTCAACGAGGCCACATTCGAGCAAAACAATTTGTAAAGACACACGTCTGTTGTGTCTGTTAATAAGACCATTATTATTATTATTATTATTATCATTATCATTATCATCATTATTATCATAATCATTGTCATTATCATCATCATCATTATTATTATTATTATCATTATCATTATCATCATTATTATCGTAATCATTATCATCATCATCATCATCATCATCATCATCATCATTATTATTATTATTATTATTATTATTATCATCTCTAGGTTTGTGGTAGTCTCCTTAAGGCTGACTGTGGTGGCAAGGAAGGTATTGGCGTGTGCCAAACATCAGGTTCAAAGGTTTTCAGCGCTGGCAAAGGCAATTCCAAGTTATACTATTATGATGGTAAAATGAATTTGACATACAGCAATGGTGACAAATGCAATGTTAATGGTAAACCTTCTCGACTATCACACATTACATTCTTTTGTGATGAAAAAGCTGGTGTTGGAAAACCAATTTTTGAAAAAGAGACTTATTGTTCTTACCATTTTTTATGGTACACCAGTTATGCATGTCCATCCAAGGTAAGAAGTATTAAAGTGCCTACACTGTATAACGTCAAAAAATGTTATTTTATTTAATGGAAGAACTAGTTTTAAAACGATAAAGTAACTTCTTTTGAAGATTTTCGTTTCTTCGCTTTGTTTTTGATATATTTCAGTTTGTTTGATATGCAAATGTATGGAATTTACGTCACATAATGACTAATATCAGAGAATGTTATATATCTTTGCCTTCATGAAATGAAAACACTAAAGTGTGAATACCATGTGTGCGTGTTTCTCCCACAACACCAAACTTCTTGATTTTATAGGATTTCGTTTGAGAATGAAAGTGATACACAAACTTCTCCGGTATTAGTCATCATGCATGTGTGATGAAATTCCAAACATTTGCATATCAAACAAACTGAAATATTTCAAAAACAAAAGCAAAACTCTTCAAAATAAGTGACTTTATCATTTTAAAAGTTCTTCCAAATAAGACGACACATTTTTTTAGTCATTAGAAATTAATGGTCATGATTGTGGTCTTCATTGATAATAAGTAAAGCTTACACCAATTGTGTTACCTACTATGAAAAGAGGATTTATTAATGGCAAATATATGAGAATTTGACTGCCCCAACCAGGAATCGAACCCGAGGTCTCTGAATCAATGCATCGACGCTCTAACCACTGCTATTGAGACACGGTCAGAACAACCGATTCCCGGTTGGGGCAGTCAAATGTTCATATACATATATTTGCCATTAATAAATCCTCTCTTCATCTAAAGAAAATTGTTAAAGCCTCCTGTATACATTACAAGAGCCGATGATAAGCTCGCTACTTCAGGAAGATGGATGTCTTCCTGTGGAGATTTGAGAGTCGGGGCGATGTATAAATATGTATATGATGTTTGACTGTTCTGACCGTGTCTCAATAGCTCAGTGGTTAGAGCACTGATGCGTTGATTCGGAGACCTCGGGTTCGATTCCCAGTTGGGGCAGTCAAATTTTCATATACATATATTTCCTACTATTCATTGTCATGGAGTATTTTCCATGAGTATTTTCCATGACCAGATACGTTTATGATCCTGTTTCTTTTTATGTTTTAGACTCTTGAATGTTTAGCCAAAGATTCTAAGGGAGAATACGATCTTTCTTCATTGGTAAAAACAGACAGTAACTGGGTGACTAATGGTGGCAGTGGGTTGATATTTTATATCAATCTTTGTCGAGTTTTACATCGAAATGAAGATACTAAAGACTGTCCTGTTGCCAGTGCTGTTTGCATGAAGAATAAAACTGGAAGTTATAATATTGGTAAAGTAATGTGTTCATTCAAGTACATGTGATATGTGTAGGAATTATAGATGATTTGTGATTAATATTTAATATACTGCTCAAGATTTCCTATCAAACTCAAAAAAATTCTGTTGTGTGTATCTGATGCAAATCAAACCTACATGAACTAAGATAATGAGTGAAGGTTACATATGTATACAACCTGTAACCTTCTGATGACTAGTGAGATGCTCTAACTATTGAGCTACATATGGACTAAGATGATGAGTGAAGGTTACATATGTATACAACCTGTAACCTTCTGATGACTAGTGAGATGTTCTAACTATTGAGCTACATGGACTAAGATGATGAATGAAGGTTACATATGTATACAACCTGTAACCTGATGACTAGTGAGATGTTCTAACTATTGAGCTACATGGACTAAGATGATGAATGAAGGTTACATATGTATACAACCTGTAACCTTCTGATGACTAGTGAGATGCTCTAACTATTGAGCTACATGGACTAAGATGATGAGTGAAGGTTACATATGTATACAACCTGTAACCTTCTGATGACTAGTGAGATGTTCTAACTATTGAGCTACATGGACTAAGATGATGAATGAAGGTTACATATGTGTACAACTTGTAACCTATCTGTATTTTGTGTTTGGTTGACAAAATAAAATATCATTTTATTCAATAGGCGAGGTCTCTGGTCCCTTGACCTTTCAAAATTACGGAAGTACATCCAACCTTGCCTTGAATTATCGTACACGAAAGTGCCAAACAATAATTTACTTGATGTGTTTAAAAAATGGAGCGGTAATTATTTCTTTATTACACACTAGGTCATTTCTCATATTCAAGTTTTGATACAGTACCATCTACAAGATCATCCAACTCACAACCTTTGATACTCTAGTTCAACATTCTACCAACTGAACTACAAGATCATCCAACTCACAACCTTTGATACTCTAGTTCAACATTCTACTAACTGAACTACAGGATCATCTAACTCACAATCTCTGATACTCTAGTTCAACACTCTACCAACTGAACTACAACACCATCCAATCTCTGATACTCTAGTCCAACACTCTACTAACTGAGCTACAACACCATCCAATCTCTGATACTCTAGTCCAACACTCTACTAACTGAGCTACAACACCATCCAATCTCTGATACTCTAGTCCAACACTCTACTAACTGAGCTACAACACCATCCAATCTCTGATACTCTAGTCCAACACTCTACTAACTGAGCTACAACACCATCCAATCTCTTTCGTCCTCTTTTGTAACCACAAAATGCCGTCTAACCAATAATCTTTAATTCTTGAACGAAACCTTGCAGGAAAGTGGCCCATCTTTTCTAAATCATAGCCAGGTTGCAGAATGTAAATTCATCTTTTTATGGGAAACACCAGCAGCTTGTGCTGTCAAAGCCAAAACAGCAGCTGCAGGTTGTTCAGGAATAATCTCTGTTAATGAAAACTATGTAGGTATCAACGTTCTCGCTAAGCCAACAAATAAGGTATGTTTAACATTAGGACGTTGTGTCTAAGGAAGTTGATTTGTGCTCTGAAAATTATGGTTGCAGATTTCTGGTTGGTAAAGAGGAGGAGGAGGAGGGGGGAGGGGAGGAGGAGGAGAGGAGGAGGAGGGAGAGGAGGGAGGAGGAGGAGGAGGAGGAGAGGAGGAGGGAGAGGAGGGGGAGGGAGAGGAGGAGGGGGAGAGGAGGGGGGAGAGGAGGAGGGAGAGAGGAGGAGGGAGAGAGGAGGAGGGAGAGAGGAGGAGGGAGAGGAGGAGGGAGAGGAGGAGGAGGGGGGAGGAGAGGAGGGAGAGGAGGAGGGGAAGAGGAGGGGGAGAGGAGGGGGGAGAGGAGGGGGGAGAGGAGGAGGGAGAGGAGGAGGGAGAGGAGGAGGAGGGGGGAGGAGAGGAGGGAGAGGAGGAGGAGGAGGAGGGAGAGGAGGGAGAGGAGGAGGGCAAGTAGCAGGGATTAGAGAGGAAGATAAAGATAAAGATGAAGATAAGGATGAAGATAAAGATGACAATAGAAATAAAGAGGATGTTGCAATGTGAATATTAATCTAAATGGTCTTTGTTTTCTTTAGTTTTACGCAGTTGATGGAACGTCATTTAAAATTCGATTCAATATTTGTAAGAATATAACCTGTGATTCAACAAGCACATCAACAGCTTGTATGATCCAGGGAAAGAAAGAACAATCAATTGGGCGAATGACTGATAGTACCATTGAGTTTCGTCGCGATATGATTGTGCTGAGTTATCCGTAAGAATACCTTACCATTTTTAGAGAATAATTGATAGTAAACAAGTACAAATCCTGAGTTACCCTCATCCTATATGTCGGACAAACACACCGACACCTTCACACACGTATTTCAGAGCATATTAGGGTTTCGCCTTTGAATGGAAAGAAGAGCTCTCTGTCAGCCATGTCAGCTGTTCTCAAACATAACCACAAGACCAAACATCCTGTTTCTTCTGATTTTAAAATACTTGCCTAATCAACTTCAAAATTTGAACTCTTACTAAAGCAAAGTCTTTTCATTTCTAAGCTTAACCCCACTCTTAACGCTAATATTAGCTCACCACCACTTTCCTTATTCTAACTATCAACTAATCCTTGTAATCTTCACTAGACACCTTCAAATAATCTTTCATTTGACTTGCTGAAACACGATACCCTGTTATAAATAAAGATTTCCTATCCTATCTACACAACACTATCAGTTATTGATCATGTTATTTTTTTAGAGGTGGTTACTATATGCATGGAAAGTCGTGGGGTCTTCATGCCAAAACTGTCATCAACTTCATTTGTACTCAGAATGTTACAGAAGGAACTCCGGTGTTCAGAAGTCTTGAGACAAATGTTTATACAATTGACTTTCCAACCTCAGTCGCATGTCCTGCAAGTGATGTCCAATGTGCTGTGTCTAATACTACTTCTGGTGGAAAGGAATATGATCTTAGTCCTTTGGGACTGAAGATTGGTAGGTTTACCTTAAGTTGTTTCTTGAGATAGCAGTTGTGCACTGCTCAAAATGCTGGTGATGAGGGTGGCGGCGGTGCTAAGTGGTGATGTAGGTGGAGGTGGCAGCGATACTGGTGATGGGGCTGCTGGTGGCGGTGGTGATGGGGGTGGCGGCAGCGCTAGTGGTGATGTAGGTGGTCGTGGCGATACTGGTGATGGGGCGTGGTGGCTGCGGTGACGGCGACAGGGGTGGTGGCGGCACTGGTAGTGATGGGGGTGGTGGTAGCGGTGGCGGTGATACTGGTGATGGGGGTGGTGGTGGCGTTAGTGGTGATGTGGGTAGCGGTGTTGGTGGTTTTGGTGCTGGTGCTAGTGCTAGTGGTGATGGTGGTAGCGGTGCTAGTGGTGCTGGCAGGGGTGGTGCTGGCAGTGATGGGGGTGGTGGCGCTAGTGGTGATGGGGGTGGCGGTGCTAGTGCTGATAGGGGTGGTGGTGTTAGCGGTGGTGGTGGTAGCGGTCGGATTAGTGGTAGTATTTAGTATATTGGTATTAATATTAGTATTTGTATCACCGGTATCATCGTTATCATAATGTATCACCGGTATAATGTATCACCAGTATCATAATGTATCACCGGTATCATAATGTATCATCGGTATCATAATGTATTATCGGTATTATAATATATTACCAGTATCGGTATCATTGGTAATATTATTATTGTGTTATTATTTCTGTGTACTTTCCAGGTAATTGGATGGCAGCTGATACCCGTGCTCACTTAGATTATTACATTAACATATGTCAGGCATATAATCCATCTGGGGAAACCTCACTTTCATGTTCAGGCAATGTTGGAGGATGTCAAGTTGATCGTCATAAAAATGAGACTCATAATATGGGATATGTAACGAGTAGCCCTCAGTTGTCGACGTCGCAGGATGTTATATTGCGGTATATTGGTGGGGAAATATGCCATAAGAAGTTTAGACGAAGCACGCGGATAAACTTCTTTTGTTCGACAGTTCATGTGAGTAAAAATTATATTACTAGGACCAGGTTGTATAATGCCTGGATAACTCATTAACCCGTGGATAACTTGCTATCCCTGGATAAATCCCGTGGATAACTCACTATCCCCTGGATAACTTTCTATCCCCTGTATAACTTGCTATCCCCTGTATAACTTGCTATCCCCTGTATAACTTGCTATCCCCTGTATAACTTGCTATCCTCTGTATAACTTGCTATCCCCTGTATAACTTGCTATCCCCTGTATAACTTGCTATCCCCTGTATAACTTGCTATCCCGTGTAGTTTAATCGAGTGAAATGCCAAATATTACTTGTAATATACCACCACTATATAATATACAGAACTCATGACTAAGGCTCTTGGCAACGGCCTCCGTAGCTCAGTGGTCAGAGCACTGCACTAGTGTCGCAGGGTCGCAAGTTCAATTCCAGCTGGAAGGCCTTGATGTTGCATTTTTCGCAACTGGTTCCGGTTTGGTGTTAAAATGTATGTATTCCAACACTCGAAATTTTCCTTCATCATAAATCTTTAGAACATGTAGTTTAATCGAGTGAAATCCCGACATATTACTTGTACAATACCATGACATGTCGGGAAATTAGTGATTAAATTCCCTTCAAGCCTCGGGAGGATTTGTGGAAGTCCCTCGGGCAAGGTATTACTTATAATAAATCCATATGTTTAATCACGGTAACTGACTAATGACGGCATACGTAAGACATTATTTTATAATATCTCTAGGGTTCTCCTGTCTACATGACAGAAACTGAAGACTGTGAGTATGTTTTTAATTGGAAAACACCAAGTGCCTGTCCATTGAAGACATATAGTGGGAGAAACTGTCAAGTGTATGATTCTTATTATGGTGTTCTCTATGATCTAAGAAATCTCAAGCAATACAGACGGAGTGTAAATCTTGGAGATGGTACTATGTTGTATGTAGGATTTTGTGGAACAATGCTTACACAATGTCAACACAGTGCTGCATGTTTAAAGAATGGTAAGGATGTAACTTTAGTTAGTGTTATGTTACACCAGCTTTGTAAACTCAGAGCTAGAAATCGTTGTATCTTTCTGATGACACTGAGATAATACAACCTGTAACCTTCTGATGACTAGTGATATGTTCTAATTCTATTGAGCTACATGGACTAAGATGATGAGTGAAGGTTACATGGTTACATATGTGTACAACCTGTAACCTTCTGATGACTAGTGAGATGCTCTAACTATTGAGCTACATGGACTAAGATGATGAGTGAAGGTTACATACATGTATGTGTACAACCTGTAACCTTCTGATGACTAGTGAGATGCTCTAACTATTGAGCTACATGGACTAAGATGATAAGTGAAGGTTACATATGTGTACAACCTGTAACCTTCAGATGACTAATGAGATGCTCTAACTATTGAGCTACATGGACTAAGAATAAGATGATGAATGAAGGTTACATATGTGTACAACCTGTAACCTTCTGATGACTAGTGAGATGCTCTAACTATTGAGAGTTGAGCTACATTATACATACAGGGACTAAGGTGACGAGTAAAGGTACATCATTGTAACCTTAGCACTTGTTCAGGAATAATCTCTGTTAATGAAAACTATGTATCTGTCAAAGGAACAAAACACACAACGTGCTAATGTTGTAATAATGATAAGAGTGAGAATAAGAAAGAGAATGAGGAGGAGGAAGAGGGAGTAAGGAGGAAGGAGGAAGAGAAGGAGATGAGGAGGAGGAGAAGGGGGAAGAGGAGGAGGGCACAAAGGAGGAGAGTCAGGACGAGGAGGAAGGTCAGGGGGAGGAGGGAGTAAGGAGGAAGAGAAGGAGAGGAGGAGGAGAAGAAGGGGGAGGAGGAGGGTCAGGAGGAGGGTCAGGATGAGGAGGACGAGGAGGGCATGAAGGAGGAGGAGTCACGAGGAGGAGGAAGGAGGAAGAGAAGGAGAAGGGGGACGAGGAGAGTCAGGAGGAGGAGAAGGAAGGCGAGGAAGAGGGCACAAAGGAGGAGGGTCAGGACGAGGAGGAAGGTCAGGGGGAGGAGGACGAGGAGGGCACGTAGGAGGAGGAGGGTCACGAGGAGGAGGAGGAGAATGAGAATGGCAGGAAGGGAGGAGAGGTTACATGTTCGATCCCTGTCCAGGACTCTTTTAAAGTTGAGAATGTTTTTCTTGCAGCTACTCACATAATCAAGTCTTTCTCATCTGCCACCACTATCACTTATACCAAGGAGATGATTAGCATGAAGCAGAGTAATGATAGCTGTGATATCACCAACAAGTTTTACTGTGGCGACGAGAAGTTATCTGAAGGAAAAATAATACAGAATGCTACTCCTCGTGGTTGTAAAATAGTGCTAGCGTGGCGAAGCAGTATGGCGTGTCGACCAGTGAGAGGTGAAGAATGTAGCCTGACCGACAACAAAGGTGTTTTATATGATTTATCTGTGTTGGCTAAAGAGTCTTGGAATTGGAAAGCTGTTGTAACTCTAACGGAATACAACATCAGTCAGTTTTATCTTTCTGTTTGTAAACCACTTATCATCGATGAGCAACTTAATGGAGCACAACAGGGTTCAAGAGCAGCCATAGTTATAAGGTAAATATATGGACTAAGGATATATTTATCACTGTAGCTTGGTACAATCTAGATATGACATGACATGACATGACAACTATTTATACCCAAGCGATTGCCAGTGACATCCGCTTGTGGGACAATAGCAATCATGCGCATATCCAGAGAGAGTGAAGCGGTATAAGGCCAAAGTGCTCAAACTACCACAAGGGTAGTGGGCGTTGTATTATCGCTAAAGGGCACCCACACCAACTTCACAGAGTGCTCAACAACACCGAAGTGAAGGAGTGTAATAGTACAATCTACATGAAGACACGTGTTTTGCTGTTCCACAACTCATCATTGTAGCTCGGTATATATATACTATATGTTGTAGTGTTGTAGTGAATGTGGGAGAGCTTGGAGTAGACAGACGATACATGGGTGATCGTCAATCTCAAATTCTCGAAAGCCTTCTGATTGCCGGTGAAACGCTCTAACCATTGAGCTAATGAGACTCAGATGGAAAGCGAAGTTTACAATGATGTATAATATTGGTTCAATTGATATATGTACTACCTATGAGGCAGTCACTACAGTATACAGTATATGTGTATCACTACTTATTACTGCTTTGCTTGTTTGTTTTAGTAAAACGGTATTTAGTCTTGGTACGATGACTGAAAAATTGAGTATAAAAAATGGATTTTTAACCATGATTTATTCTGGTGGATCTAGTAAGCTGTCTTTGTGTAGAGATGGCAAACTTAGTGCTGTACACATCCAGTTTGTTTGTGACACTGTTCCTGAGGGACAGGGGGTAAGTGTTTGGACACAATGGGATCTTAAAGGACATTGGCAATAAAAAATAAATACCTTTTAGATCACATGACTTAAATACCCAGAATATACAAACGTTACCATTCTTGATTTTATTTTTAGGGTGTGCCTGTTCTTGATGCATTCGATATTTCAAATTGTATCTTCCATGTTACTTGGGTAACCAAAGCAGCTTGCGGTGTGAGAAGTTTAGCAGCAAACAGTAGAAGCAAGAGGAACTGCACGGCTATTCATCCCGCAACCATGAAGAGCATTGACCTTCAAAAACTTCACAATAAAAATGGTTACACCTTGAAAAATAATTATGGCACAGTGTATAAATTAACCGTGTGTGGATTACCAGGTGTGACAGGTTAGTTGAAATAGTTTTGTTTTTTATTTAGTAGAAATAGATTATGGTTTTGTGGAGTTCTGGATATGAGGAAGTTGCGAGAGCATGAAAAAAGCATATGAGTTTCTCAAGGCGATAGCTAGTTTTCTTCCAACTTCCAAGTGTTCCCCAACTTCCCATGTGTTCCCCAACTTGCCATGTATTCCCCAACTTCCCAAGTGTTCCCCAACTTCCCGTGTGTTCCCCCAACTTCCTGTGTGTTCCAACTTCCCAAGTATTCTCCCAACTTCCCAAGTGTTCTCCCAACTTCCCAAGTGTTCCCCAACTTCCCAAGTGTTCCCCAACTTCCCAAGTGTTCTCCCAACTTCCCAAGTGTTCCCCAACTTCCCAAGTGTTCCCCAACTTCTCAAGTGTTCTCCCAACTTCCTCAAACAGTCTGTCCATCCCTCTGTCCGTTCTTTCATTGTTTCATTTCTTTCTGTCTTCTTATAAGATTGGCCACGTTCAGCTGGCATGTGTAAATTATCAAATAATAAATACCAAAGTGTTGGTACCCTCAACCAAACTCTTGTATATCGACAAGGATTCCTGTATCTGTTGTACAAGCATGGTGCTAAATGCAGTGACGGTAGTGGTCGCAAAATGGAGACTTTGATCTCGTTCATATGTGATCGTAAAGTTACTGGAAAGGGAATACCAAAACTAGAGGAGAGGACTAAGGATGAGTGTACTCATTATTTGTCGTGGAGAACACCTTTGGTTTGTGAAGCAGAGGTAAGGGGTTCCACTGCTAGGTTATGGTGGGAGAAGAGGTAAGGAGTGCACCACCGCTAGGTTATGGTGGGAGAAGGAGTGCACCAGCGCTAGGTTATGGTGGGAGAAGAGGTAAGGAGTGCACCAGTGCTAGGTTATGGTGGGAGAAGAGGTAAGGAGTGCACCAGTGCTAGGTTATGGTGGGAGAAGAGGTAAGGAGTGCACCAGTGCTAGGTTATGGTGGGGGAAGAGGTAAGGCATGCACCAGTGCTAGGTTATGGTGGGGGAAGAGGTAAGGAGTGCACCAGTGCTAGGTTATGGTGGGGGAAGTGGTAAGGAGTGCACCAGCGCTAGGTTATGGTGGGGGAAGAGGTAAGGAGTGCGCCAGTGCTAGGTTATGGTGGGAGAAGGAGTGCACCAGTGCTAGGTTATGGTGGGAGAAGAGGTAAGGAGTGCACCAGTGCTAGGTTATGGTGGGGGAAGAGGTAAGGAGTGCACCACCGCTAGGTTATGGTAGATTATGGTGGGGGAAGTGGTAAGGAGTGCACCAGTGCTAGGTTATGGTGGGGGAAGTGGTAAGGAGTGCACCAGTGCTAGGTTATGGTGGGGGAAGTGGTAAGGAGTGCACCAGTGCTATGTTATGGTGGGGGAAGTGGTAAGGAGTGCACCACCGCTAGGTTATGGTGGGGGAAGAGGTAAGGAGTGCACCACCGCTAGGTTATGGTAGATTATGGTGGGGGAAGTGGTAAGGAGTGCACCAGTGCTAGGTTATGGTGGCGGAAGAGGTAAGGAGTGCACCACCGCTAGGTTATGGTGGGGGAAGAGGTAAGGAGTGCACCACCGCTAGGTTATGGTAGATTATGGTGGGGGAAGTGGTAAGGAGTGCACCAGTGCTATGTTATGGTGGGGGAAGAGGTAAGGAGTGCACCAGTGCTATGTTATGGTGGGGGAAGAGGTAAGGAGTGCACCAGTGCTAGGTTATGGTGGGGGAAGAGGTAAGGAGTGCACCAGTGCTATGTTATGGTGGGGGAAGAGGTAAGGAGTGCACCAGTGCTAGGTTATGGTGGGGGAAGTGGTAAGGAGTGCACCAGTGCTAGGTTATGGTGGGGGAAGAGGTAAGGAGTGCACCACCGCTAGGTTATGGTAGATTATGGTGGGGGAAGTGGTAAGGAGTGCACCAGTGCTATGTTATGGTGGGGGAAGAGGTAAGGAGTGCACCAGTGCTATGTTATGGTGGGGGAAGAGGTAAGGAGTGCACCAGTGCTATGTTATGGTGGGGGAAGAGGTAAGGAGTGCACCAGTGCTAGGTTATGGTGGGGGAAGTGGTAAGGAGTGCACCAGTGCTAGGTTATGGTGGGGGAAGAGGTAAGGAGTGTACCAGTGCTAGGTTATGGTGGGGGAAGAGGTAAGGAGTGCACCAGTGCTAGGTTATGGTGGGGGAAGTGGTAAGGAGTGCACCAGTGCTATGTTATGGTGGGGGAAGAGGTAAGGAGTGCACCAGTGCTATGTTATGGTGGGGGAAGAGGTAAGGAGTGCACCAGTGCTATGTTATGGTGGGGGAAGAGGTAAGGAGTGCACCAGTGCTAGGTTATGGTGGGGGAAGTGGTAAGGAGTGCACCAGTGCTAGGTTATGGTGGGGGAAGAGGTAAGGAGTGTACCAGTGCTAGGTTATGGTGGGGGAAGAGGTAAGGAGTGCACCAGTGCTAGGTTATGGTGGGGGAAGAGGTAAGGAGTGCACCAGTGCTAGGTTATGGTAGATTATGGTGGGGGAAGTGGTAAGGAGTGCACCAGTGCTAGGTTATGGTGGGGGAAGAGGTAAGGAGTGCACCAGTGCTAGGTTATGGTGGGGGAAGTGGTAAGGAGTGCACCAGTGCTAGGTTATGGTAGATTATGGTGGGGGAAGAGGTAAGGAGTGCACCACCGCTAGGTTATGGTAGATTATGGTGGGGGAAGTGGTAAGGAGTGCACCAGTGCTATGTTATGGTGGGGGAAGAGGTAAGGAGTGCACCAGTGCTAGGTTATGGTGGGGGAAGAGGTAAGGAGTGCACCAGTGCTATGTTATGGTGGGGGAAGAGGTAAGGAGTGCACCAGTGCTAGGTTATGGTGGGGGAAGTGGTAAGGAGTGCACCAGTGCTAGGTTATGGTAGATTATGGTGGGGGAAGAGGTAAGGAGTGCACCACCGCTAGGTTATGGTAGATTATGGTGGGGGAAGTGGTAAGGAGTGCACCAGTGCTATGTTATGGTGGGGGAAGAGGTAAGGAGTGCACCAGTGCTAGGTTATGGTGGGGGAAGTGGTAAGGAGTGCACCAGTGCTAGGTTATGGTAGATTATGGTGGGGGAAGTGGTAAGGAGTGCACCAGTGCTATGTTATGGTGGGGGAAGAGGTAAGGAGTGCACCAGTGCTAGGTTATGGTGGGGGAAGTGGTAAGGAGTGCACCAGTGCTAGGTTATGGTAGATTATGGTGGGGGAAGTGGTAAGGAGTGCACCAGTGCTATGTTATGGTGGGGGAAGAGGTAAGGAGTGCACCAGTGCTAGGTTATGGTGGGGGAAGAGGTAAGGAGTGCACCACCGCTAGGTTATGGTGGGGGAAGTGGTAAGGAGTGCACCACCGCTAGGTTATGGTGGGGGAAGTGGTAAGGAGTGCACCACCGCTAGGTTATGGTGGGGGAAGAGGTAAGGAGTGCACCACCGCTAGGTTATGGTGGGGGAAGAGGTAAGGAGTGCACCACCGCTAGGTTATGGTAGATTATGGTGGGGGAAGTGGTAAGGAGTGCACCAGTGCTAGGTTATGGTGGGGGAAGAGGTAAGGAGTGCACCAGTGCTAGGTTATGGTGGGGGAAGTGGTAAGGAGTGCACCAGTGCTATGTTATGGTGGGGGAAGTGGTAAGGAGTGCACCAGTGCTAGATTATGGTGGGGGAAGTGGTAAGGAGTGCACCAGTGCTATGTTATGGTGGGGGAAGAGGTAAGGAGTGCACCAGTGCTATGTTATGGTGGGGGAAGTGGTAAGGAGTGCACCAGTGCTATGTTATGGTGGGGGCAGAGGTAAGGAGTGCACCAGTGCTAGGTTATGGTAGATTATGGTGGGGGAAGTGGTAAGGAGTGCACCAGTGCTAGGTTATGGTGGGGGAAGTGGTAAGGAGTGCACCAGTGCTAGGTTATGGTGGGGGGCAGAGGTAAAGGGAGCACAGTCACTCAGACATGGGTTGGCAGAGGTAAAGAAGCATCACTGCTAAGCCATGTTTGTTCACCAAGAACCTGGTCGATCTATTTATTTAGGTTGAGTGTATGGTCAGTCAAAGAAATCAATTGTATGACTTATCACCATTAATAAAGAACAATGGAAATTATGAGGTTGGTATTGGTTATGAGAACTATCAATTTTTACAACTTTCACTCATCATCTTAGTCCATCTCACTAGCCATCTGAAGGTTACCCATTGTAATTTCTGATTCTTGTGTGCTAGGTTTTGTACAAGGGAACAACTTATCTGATTAACGTTTGTCGTTCTTTGGTCAATGATCACAGATGTTCCTCTCACTCAGAGGCTGCTGTGTGCTCCATTACCACACAAAAGGTACAAGATGAAATGTATTAGTGTTGTGCGATGTGTAGATTGGTGTGATGAGCAGTGGTGTGGTATGATGTGGTGTAATGTGATGTGGTATGTTATAGTGTGCTATGTCGTGATGTAGTTTGGTATGGTGTGATAAGCAGTGGTGTGTTATGAGGTAGTTTAATGTAATGTGGTATGTTATGGTGTGTTGTGCTGCGATGTGGTTTAGTATGGTGTGGATTGGTGTGGCATGGTATGATGTGATGAGCTCTGCCTGTGCTTGTGTTATGATGTGTTGCATTTGGTTTGGTATCCTTTGGTGTGGTGGCATGGTGTGATGTGGATTGGTGTGGTGTGATGTGGATTGGTGTGGTGGCATGGTGTGATGTGAATTGGTGTGGTGGCATGGTGTGATGTGGATTGGTGTGGTGTGATGTGGATTGGTGTGGTGGCATGGTGTGATGTGGATTGGTGTGGTGGCATGGTGTGATGTGGTGGTGACATGGTGTGATATGGTTGGTGTGGTTGCATGGTATGTTAAGAGTATGATGTGCTGTAATGTGTTTTTAGGTGTGATATGGTGTGATGTGGTGGCATAAACTATGCTGTGGAGTGTTTGTTATGGTATGGTTGGGTTATGGTGTGGTTGGGTTATGGTGTGGTATAGTGTGTTGTGGTATGTTGTGGTATGGTGTGTTGTGGTATGGTGTGTTATGGTTGGTGTGGTATGGTATGGTATGATGTGGTGGCATAAACTATGGTGTGGAGTGTTTGTTATGGTATGGTTGGGTAAATTATGGTGTGAGGTGTTATGGTATGGTGTGTTATGGTATAGTGTGTTGTGGTATGGTGTGTTGTGGCATGTGTTGTGGCATGTGTTGTGGTATGGTGTGTTATGGTTGGTGTGGTGTGGTATGGTATGATGTGGTGGCATAAACTATGGTGTGGAGTGTTTGTTATGGTATGGTTGGGTAAATTATGGTGTTAAGTGTTATGGTATGGTGTGTTATCGTATAGTGTGTTGTGGTATGGTATGGTGTGGTATGGTGTGTTGTGGTATGGTGTGTTGTGGCATGATGTGTTGTGGTATGGTGTGTTATGGTTGGTGTGGTGATACCAGAACACACCACAACATACCATACCAGAACACAACACACTATACCATACCACACCATACCACAACACACCATACTACAACACACTATACGATAACACACCATACTTTACCCAACCATACCATAACAAACACTCCACACCATAGTTTAGGTATGTTGTGTTGTGGTATGGTGTGTTATGGTATGTTGTGTTGTGGTATGGTGTGTTATGGTATGGTATGGTGTGTTATGGTAATAATATGGTGTGTTGTGGTATGGTGTGTTATGGTATGGTGTGTTGTGGTATGGTGTGTTATGGTATGGTGTGTTATGGTATAATATGATAACGTCATGCCGAACATTTAATTATTTTGTTTTAGAATGGAGAACATGTTTCATTTGATCATGGTCACATCTCCTCTCCCAAATTTATAGCTGATCAAGTCACATTGAAGTATTCTAATGGATCATGTGGGAATAATAAAGTTGCTAGCTCAACCATTGTATTTGTTTGTAATAAGTTGGAGGTTTTGGTATGTATAGAATAAAAATAAATAAAAAGATTTAGAGATTACTTTAAAATAATTACCTAGATGAAATGGTTAGAATGAAATAACTATTTGAAACACTTGTGTTTGATAAAGAAATACTAGTCACCACGACATAAATAGTAGAAGTAATGAACTGTTTTGTTTACATCATTTTATTTCGTAGGGCAAACCTACCATAATGACTGCATCGGATGATGGGTGTTCAACTAGGTTTATTTGGGAGACATCATTGGTGTGTAAAACACAACCAGTTGTACAAAGTAATGAATGTAAATACTATCATCATGATATGGGTTTTTGCTTTAATTTTACCAAACTTGGGATTCATACTATCAAGGTAATAATGAACGTTTATGTATTCTGATGTAGTATTGTCGATATGACTATCCATCTTTATCATTACTATTGCAGTTATCGTTATCATGATAATCATCGACATTATCATCATCACCAAGATCATGACCACGATCATCACCACCATCATCATCACCATCATCATCATCACCATCACCATCATCATCATCATCATCATCATCATGGTCGACATTACCATCATCACCAAGATCACCTGCACCACTCATCATCATCATTTTTCATCATCACCACTCATCATCGTCATCACCACCATCATCATGGTCGACATTACCATCACCATCATTACCACCATCATCATCACCATCATCATTATCACCATCATTACCATCACCATCATCACCACCATCATCATTATCATCATCATCATCACCATCATCACCGTCATCATCACCATCATTATTATCACCATCATTATTATCACCATCATCATCACCATCAATTGTTATTATAATTGTCATTTTAGGCAACCATATTGTTCCTAATTGCTTATTCCATTATTGTTTATGTTAGGCAACGCCAACAGAAACCTTCATTATTGGTATATGTAATTCTAGTAAAGAGTTCAAGAAAAACTGTAAGAATTCAGAAATATGTTTAAACAGCAAGTCTCTTGGTGACAAAAGGAAAATACAATACATGGGTCGTCAGGTGGAAATAACTTACGATCGAGCTGTAATAATTATGTATTGTGGAAATGACAACTCACATGGACCACAATATATAGGAAAGGTACGAGATGTATGTGTGTCTGTATTGTTGTTAATATGGTGGTGCTCCATTGTATCTGTATTTGTATCTGAAATAGCCTTCATCTTTATTAACAATGTTTGTCTGTAGTGTTGTTAATATGGTGGTGCTTCATTGTATCTGTATTTGTATCTGAAATAGCCTTCATCTTTATTAACAATGTGTGTCTGTATTGTTGTTAATATGGTGGTGCTCCATTGTATCTGTATTTGTATCTGAAATAGCCTTCATCTTTATTAACAATGTTTGTCTGTAGTGTTGTTAGTATGGTGGTGCTCCATTGTATCTGTATCTGAAATAGCCTTCATCTTTATTAACAATGTGTGTCTGTATTGTTGTTAATATGGTGGTGCTCCATTGTATCTGTATCTGAAATAGCCTTCCTCTTTATTAATAATGTGTGTCTGTATTGTTGTTAATATGGTGGTGCTTCATTGTGTCTGTATTTGTATCTGAAATAGCCTTCATCTTTATTAACAATGTGTGTCTGTATTGTTGTTAATATGGTGGTGCTCCATTGTATCTGTATTTGTATCTGAAATAGCCTTCATCTTTATTAACAATGTTTGTCTGTAGTGTTGTTAGTATGGTGGTGCTCCATTGTATCTGTATTTGTATCTGAAATAGCCTTCCTCTTTATTAATAATGTGTGTCTGTATTGTTGTTAATATGGTGGTGCTTTATTGTATCTGTATTTGTATCTGAAATAGGCTTCATCTTTATTAACAATGTGTGTCTGTAGTGTTGTTAATATGGTGGTGCTTCATTGTATCTGTATTTGTATCTGAAATAGCCTTCATCTTTATTGATAATGTGTGTCTGTATTGTTGTTAATATGGTGGTGCTTCATTGTATCTGTATTTGTATCTGAAATAGCCTTCATCTTTATTAACAATGTGTGTCTGTATTGTTGTCAATATGGTGGTGCTCCATTGTATCTGTATTTGTATCTGAAATAGCCTTCATCTTTATTAACAATGTGTGTCTGTATTGTTGTTAATATGGTGGTGCTTTATTGTATCTGTATTTGTATCTGAAATAGCCTTCATCTTTATTAACAATGTTTGTCTGTAGTGTTGTTAATATGGTGGTGCTCCATTGTATCTGTATCTGAAATAGCCTTTATCTTTATTAACAATGTGTGTCTGTGTTGTTGTTAATATGGTGGTGCTCCATTGTATCTGTATTTGTATCTGAAATAGCCTTCATCTTTATTAATAATGTGTGTCTGTATTGTTGTTAATATGGTGGTGCTCCATTGTGTCTGTATTTGTATCTGAAATAGCCTTCATCTTTATTAACAATGTGTGTCTGTATTGTTGTTAATATGGTGGTGCTCCATTGTGTCTGTATCTGAAATAGCCTTCATCTTTATTAATAATGTGTGTCTGTAGTGTTGTTAATATGGTGGTGCTCCATTGTATCTGTATCTGAAATAGCCTTTATCTTTATTAACAATGTGTGTCTGTATTGTTGTTAATATGGTGGTGCTTCATTGTATCTGTATTTGTATCTGAAATAGCCTTCATCTTTATTAATAATGTGTGTCTGTATTGTTGTTAATATGGTGGTGCTCCACTGTATCTGTATTTGTATCTGAAATAGCCTTTATCTTTATTAATAATGTGTGTCTGTATTGTTGTTAATATGGTGGTGCTCCACTGTATCTGTATTTGTATCTGAAATAGCCTTCATCTTTATTAACAATGTGTGTCTATATTGTTGTTAATATGGTGGTGCTCCATTGTATCTGTATTTGTATCTGAAATAGCCTTCATCTTTATTAATGTGTGTCTGTATTGTTGTTAATATGGTGGTGCTCCACTGTATCTGTATTTGTATCTGAAATAGCCTTCATCTTTATTAACAATGTGTGTCTGTAGTGTTGTTAATATGGTGGTGCTTCATTGTATCTGTATTTGTATCTGAAATAGCCTTCATCTTTATTAATAATGTGTGTCTGTATTGTTGTTAATATGGTGGTGCTCCATTGTATCTGTATTTGTATCTGAAATAGCCTTCATCTTTATTAATAATGTGTGTCTGTAGTGTTGTGAATATGGTGGTGCTTCATTGTATCTGTATTTGTATCTGAAATAGCCTTCATCTTTATTAATAATGTGTGTCTGTATTGTTGTTAATATGGTGGTGCTCCACTGTATCTGTATTTGTATCTGAAATAGCCTTTATCTTTATTAATAATGTGTGTCTGTATTGTTGTTAATATGGTGGTGCTCCATTGTATCTGTATCTGTATCTGAAATAGCCTTTATCTTTATTAATAATGTGTGTCTGTAGTGTTGTTAATATGGTGGTGCTTCATTGTATCTGTATTTGTATCTGAAATAACCTTCATCTTTATTAATAATGTGTGTCTGTATTGTTGTTGATATGGTGGTGCTCCATTGTATCTGTATTTGTATCTGAAATAGCCTTCATCTTTATTAATAATGTGTGTCTGTATTGTTATCAATATGGTGGTGCTTCATTGTATCTGTATTTGTATCTGAAATAGCCTTCATCTTTATTAATAATGTGTGTCTGTATTGTTGTTAATATGGTGGTGCTCCATTGTATCTGTATCTGTATCTGAAATAGCCTTTATCTTTATTAATAATGTGTGTCTGTAGTGTTGTTAATATGGTGGTGCTTCATTGTATCTGTATTTGTATCTGAAATAACCTTCATCTTTATTAATAATGTGTGTCTGTATTGTTGTTGATATGGTGGTGCTCCATTGTATCTGTATTTGTATCTGAAATAGCCTTCATCTTTATTAATAATGTGTGTCTGTATTGTTATCAATATGGTGGTGCTTCATTGTATCTGTATTTGTATCTGAAATAGCCTTCATCTTTATTAATAATGTGTGTCTGTATTGTTGTTAATATGGTGGTGCTCCACTGTATCTGTATTTGTATCTGAAATAGCCTTTATCTTTATTAATAATGTGTGTCTGTATTGTTGTTAATATGGTGGTGCTCCATTGTATCTGTATCTGTATCTGAAATAGCCTTTATCTTTATTAATAATGTGTGTCTGTAGTGTTGTTAATATGGTGGTGCTTCATTGTATCTGTATTTGTATCTGAAATAACCTTCATCTTTATTAATAATGTGTGTCTGTATTGTTGTTGATATGGTGGTGCTCCATTGTATCTGTATTTGTATCTGAAATAGCCTTCATCTTTATTAATAATGTGTGTCTGTATTGTTATCAATATGGTGGTGCTCCATTGTATCTGTATTTGTATCTGAAATAGCCTTCATCTTTATTAACAATGTGTGTCTGTACTGTTGTTAATATGGTGATGCTTCATTGTATCTGTATCTGTATCTGAAATAGCCTTCATCTTTATTAACAATGTGTGTCTGTATTGTTGTTAATATGGTGATGCTTCATTGTATCTGTATTTGTATCTGAAATAACCTTCATCTTTATTAATAATGTGTGTCTGTAGTGTTGTTAATATGGTGGTGCTTCATTGTATCTGTATTTGTATCTGAAATAGCCTTCATCTTTATTAATAATGTGTGTCTGTATTGTTGTTAATATGGTGATGCTTCATTGTATCTGTATTTGTATCTGAAATAGCCTTCATCTTTATTATTAATGTGTGTCTGTATTGTTATCAATATGGTGGTGCTCCATTGTATCTGTATTTGTATCTGAAATAGCCTTCATCTTTATTAATAATGTGTGTCTGTATTGTTATCAATATGGTGGTGCTCCATTGTATCTGTATTTGTATCTGAAATAGCCTTCATCTTTATTAACAATGTGTGTCTGTATTGTTATCAATATGGTGGTGCTCCATTGTATCTGTATTTGTATCTGAAATAGCCTTCATCTTTATTAACAATGTGTGTCTGTACTGTTGTTAATATGGTGATGCTTCATTGTATCTGTATCTGTATCTGAAATAGCCTTCATCTTTATTAACAATGTGTGTCTGTATTGTTGTTAATATGGTGATGCTTCATTGTATCTGTATTTGTATCTGAAATAACCTTCATCTTTATTAATAATGTGTGTCTGTAGTGTTGTTAATATGGTGGTGCTTCATTGTATCTGTATTTGTATCTGAAATAGCCTTCATCTTTATTAATAATGTGTGTCTGTATTGTTGTTAATATGGTGATGCTTCATTGTATCTGTATTTGTATCTGAAATAGCCTTCATCTTTATTAATAATGTGTGTCTGTATTGTTGTTAATATGGTGGTGCTTCATTGTATCTGTATTTGTATCTGAAATAGCCTTCATCTTTATTAACAATGTGTGTCTGTATTGTTATCAATATGGTGGTGCTCCATTGTATCTGTATTTGTATCTGAAATAGCCTTCATCTTTATTAACAATGTGTGTCTGTACTGTTGTTAATATGGTGATGCTTCATTGTATCTGTATCTGTATCTGAAATAGCCTTCATCTTTATTAATAATGTGTGTCTGTATTGTTGTTAATATGGTGATGCTTCATTGTATCTGTATTTGTATCTGAAATAACCTTCATCTTTATTAATAATGTGTGTCTGTAGTGTTGTTAATATGGTGATGCTTCATTGTATCTGTATTTGTATCTGAAATAGCCTTCATCTTTATTAATAATGTGTGTCTGTATTGTTGTTAATATGGTGATGCTTCATTGTATCTGTATTTGTATCTGAAATAACCTTCATCTTTATTAATAATGTGTGTCTGTATTGTTATCAATATGGTGGTGCTCCATTGTATCTGTATTTGTATCTGAAATAGCCTTCATCTTTATTAACAATGTGTGTCTGTATTGTTGTTAATATGGTGGTGCTTCATTGTATCTGTATTTGTATCTGAAATAACCTTCATCTTTATTAATAATGTGTGTCTGTATTGTTATCAATATGGTGGTGCTCCATTGTATCTGTATTTGTATCTGAAATAGCCTTCATCTTTATTAATAATGTGTGTCTGTAGTGTTGTTAATATGGTGGTGCTCCATTGTATCTGTATTTGTATCTGAAATAGCCTTCATCTTTATTAATAATGTGTGTCTGTATTGTTGTCAATATGGTGGTGCTCCATTGTGTCTGTATTTGTATCTGAAATAACCTTCATCTTTATTAATAATGTGTGTCTGTATTTGTATCTGAAATAACCTTCATCTTTATTAATAATGTGTGTCTGTATTGTTGTCAATATGGTGGTGCTCCATTGTATCTGTATTTGTATCTGAAATAGCCTTCATCTTTGTTAAAGTATAAAATTTGGGAAATTGGCGTCCCTATATTATATATATATATATATATATATAATTTTGGCTTTACTACTTGGAAAACTGAAAAAATAGGTGTTATCAATTACTCTCCTTGTATTTTGTTTATTTAAACGAGAAGAAGAAAGACGATAAATATGTATTCAATTGGATAACACCACTGGTGTGTCCTCCAAGGCGACTATCGTGCATCATTGACGCTGGTGGAAAGATGTATGACCTTAGTGTGTTGACACAATATAATAACAGTTATCTGGTGAAGCATGGTGGCGACAGGTAGGGAATGTTTGTTAATAAAATAAATTTGTGAAGGCAGCTAAGTTCTCAAAATAACTGGATGAACTTCATGATGTCAAAAAATATATAAACACGGAGTGCTTGCATATATTGACGGTGAGATGCTCATCGTGTCAATCATAATTAGTTCAATTACTGTGATTGGTCAGGAAACAGAGAGAAATGAGAAGTAATCAAAACAACAAAATCTCCATTGTTTCGAGACTCCATTGTTTGAATTGATTTCTAAAATTTCAAAGACTCCATTGTTTCGAGGGGGAGGGGCTTCCCTTTTATGCGAGCACTCCGTGTTTAAGTAAAAGTTCCATTTTTATTTAGCTACCGTATCAACATATGTGGGAATATTCCTTTCACGCAGACTGGTAAGTGTATATTTAATATTAATAAAGATGTTTTAGGAGCATTATACCGACGTTTACAATTATTTAAGCACTTTTGAAACAAAATACAAATCTCGAAATTATGATCCTAATAACTTTAATTTAATTATAAAACATAAACAGGACTACTTCCGGAAATCGTTTTTTATTTGGTCAGCTGAACTGTGGAACACTTTCCCATCTAGTCTCAAATCCTACAATTCTCTCGCTCTATTTATCTAGTCTCCACAAAATGTACTCTATCCAACTACCTGCCTATAGCCCCCCTGGCTATGTCCAATAAGTCCAAAATCCAATTGTATCTAGCATTAAGGGGTCAGGTCTCAATTGGGACGTAAGTCCTGTCACACCTGTCTTATTCGTTGTATTTGTATGTAGTTTTTTTTGTATTAATAGTAACTTGTAAATATATTGTGACAAATTCATTAAACTAAACTAAACTAATATATCACATTATAAACTCAAAACTATAACTAATAAAGCTATTCCAAAATAGGAAAGTGTTGACTTAAAACTACTTCAACACTCAGATCTTCTAATTTGCTCTGGTAATGAATTCCAGAGTTTTACAGCGACAACCAATCACGTGTACCCAATTAAAAATAATAGGGTCGCCTCGTAATATCGTCTTTGTATTTGGATAATAATTTGCCGCATGTGTCTTTCTTCTTTATATTCATTTCTTATATTAATTTCTTATTTTTGGTTTATATTTATTTTATATTTCTAATATCTATCTTTAGGTATTTGTTCATCTCGGATAACTGCTTGGAGAAATACGAGTGCAGGTGACATACAAGTCATTGGTGATGACACTGAACAGAAACTATATTTTGTAGGTAAGTGAGATCTTGTTTACACCATTGTGTCACCTTACGACACCATTACGTCACTTTACGACACCATTGCGTCACTTTACTACACCATTACGTCACTTTACGACACCATTGTGTCACTTTACGACACCATTACGTCAGTTTACGACACCATTGCGTCACTTTACGACACCATTGCGTCACTTGGCGACACTATTGCATCACTTTGCGACACCATTACGTCACCTTACGACACCATGCGTCACTTTACGACACTATTGCGTCACATAAAATCATCAATGCCCCAATTTAAGAACCCCTGATTTTACAAAGAATAATTATCTACATGCTTATCTATAATTATCTTTCTTGTTCAAGATCATGATCATGACTTCCCTATTCGCCTTATCTATTCAAGTGATACCGTCATCAAAGATTGTAAACTCGCTACACCAAGCGTAATTCATAAATTTGGATGCTCTGATGTTAACCATCCTCCACATTTTGATAGGTATGAACAGGAAATCATATCCACTGCTTGGTTTACAATAATATATTATCTAGGTAAAAGTCTTTCACCGCAATATATTGCTTGTTTACATTCTTTAGTTTTGATGCTAAAAAATGTGTATTTGTTTTCATCTGGAGAACTCATGCAGCTTGCGCTGAAAAAAGGTTTGATGAACTTCAATTATCATCATCATCATCATCATTATAATTATAATTATTGTCATTATCATTATCGTCATTACCATCATCACCATCGTCGTCATCATCATCATCATTATTGCCATCATCATCATCGTCGTTATCTTCACCATCATTATTGCCATTATCATCGTCATAATAATGATCATCATAATTATTATCACCATCATCATCACCATCACATAGTCGTCATCATCATTACCATCATCATTATCATCATCATCACCACCATTATTATTATCACCATCACATAGTCCTCATCATCATCATCATTATCATCATAATAATCATAATCCTCACCATCGTTATCAACATCATTATTATCATCATTGTTTATCATCACCAATCTTCATAATCATTATTATCATCATCATTATCATCATAATAATAATCATCATAATCCTCACCATCTTCATAATCATTATTATCATCGTTGTTTATCATCGTCATCTTCATAATCATTATTATCATCATCATCATTATCATTATCATCATAATCATCATAATCCTCACCATCGTTATCAACATCATTATTATCATCATTGTTTATCATCACCATCTTCATAATCATTATTATCATCGTTGTTTATCATCGTCATCTTCATAATCATTATTATCATCATCATCATTATCATTATCATCATAATCATCATAATCCTCACCATCGTTATCAACATCATTATTATCATCGTTGTTTATCATCACCATCTTCATAAACATAAAACGAAATTTATGAATTTTAATACTTTTATTTTTTCTTTCTTTCGTAGCTGTTCTAATGCCAGAGCATCATTCGGAAAGAAGGCTGCTGTTGCTGTTATTGCGACTTTTACCGCAGTTGGAGCTATTGCTGCCTTACTCTTCTTTGCTTGTAAACCAGAAAAAAGGTAACATTGCCGACATTTTTTCCTTCTGTATCCACACGTCCATACTTTAACCTATATCGCTTCCTTCCTTCCTTCCTTCATCCCTTCCTTCATCCCATCCTTTCTCCGTCCCATCCTTTCTTCCTTCCTTCATCCCTTCCTCTTTTTTCTCCTCCCATCCTTCCTTCCTTCCTCCCTTTCTTCTCTCCTACCTTTCTTTCTTTCTTTCTTTCTTTCTTTCTTTCTTTCTTTCTTTCTTTCTTTCTTTCTTTCTTTCTTTCTTTCTTTCTTTCTTTCTTTCTTTCCTTCCTTCCTTCCTTCCTTCCTTCCTTCCTTCCTTCCTTCCTTCCTTCCTTCCTTCTTTCCTTCTTTCTTTCTTTCTTTCTTTCTTTCTTTCTTTCTTTCTTTCTTTCTTTCTTTCTTTCTTTCTTTCTTTCTTTCTTTCTTTCTTTCTTTCTTTCTTTCTTTCTTTCTTTCTTTCTTTCTTTCTTTCTTTCTTTCTTTCTTTCCTTCCTTCCTTCCTTCCTTCCTTCCTTCCTTTCCTTTCCTTCCTTCCTTCCTTCTTCCTTCCTTCCTTCCTTCCTTCCTTCCTTCCTTCCTTCCTTCCTTCCTTCCTTCCTTCCTTCCTTCCTTCCTTCCTTCCTTCCTTCCTCCCTCCCTCCCTTCCTTCCTTCCTTCCTTCCTTCCTTCCTTCCTCCTTCCTCCTTCCTTCATCCCGTCCTCTTTCTTCTCCTCCCATCCTTCCTTCCTTCCTCCCTTTCTTCTCTCCTTCCTCCCTTCTTTCCTTCCTTCCTTCTTTCCTTCCTTCCTCCCTTCTCTCCTTCCTTCCTCCCTTCTTTCCTTCCTTCCTTCCTTCCTCCCTTTCTTCTCTCCTTCCTCCCTTCTTTCCTTCCTTCCTTCTTTCCTTCCTTCCTTTCTCCCTCACTTCCTCCCTCACTTCCTTCCTCCCTAACTCCTTTCCGTCCTTCCTTGCTTCCTCTGTCCTTTCTTCCTTCCCTCCTTGCTTCCTCTGTCCTTTCTTCCTTCCCTTCCTTCCTTTGTCCTTCCATCCTTCCTTCTTTGCTTAATCTATTTCTCTGTTTAGGCAAACAGCTGCGTTATGGATACGATGGCATGTCCGAAAATATATTTGCTGCAAGCCCTCTTACCAAGCTTCATATCGATACAAAAAGGTACTACAGTTTGATATTTTAAAATGTAGTTTGTTCCATCTTTTAATTAACATTTCATCCAAAACAAAACGTAACTGCAATACGAATATCGCCATTTCTTAAACCTCGGTTTTTACAAGAACTCATATAGCTTTCATGTTGAATTTGTATACTATTCTTGTAATTTTCGTTTAGTTTCACCAATATAACAAACAGAGCATTGTTTACAAATTATGCAATAAACTAAATGGCCAATCAAGACTTTCAGGTCTTCTCGGATAACGACCTTACATCGTAGGCCCTCGGAACCCCTATCAGTTGGGCTTCTAGTCTGTTGGGGTATTCTGTTCACCTAAAAGAGTCATAAATCTAATAAACTAAATGGCCAATCAAGACTTTCGAGTCTTCTCGGATAACGACCTTAAATCATAAGCCCTCGGAACCCCTATCAGTTGGGCTTCTAGTCTGTTGAGGTATTCCGTTCATCTAAAAGAGTCATAAATCTAATCTATAGTTGGTATTATTGACCTTTAGGTGAACACAGGTGAAGTTGACAGTGAAACAGACTTTATCGTTGAAGCAAATGTTGGAACAGTTTTTAGTGATGATGATGATGATGATTATGATGATGATGATGATGACGATGATCTATTGCCATTAGATGATGACTTACTTAATTTGGACGAGGAATAGGTAACATTACTATCTCGCTAAAAGACAGGGTAGGGATACGTCGCCTTTAGCTTCTCTATACATATAGTAATTTACAAAATAACATTTTGAAAAAGGTCTTGGCTCTAGCCAATGTATAGAAATACAGAAATATTTTCGCCATTTTTGAATTCAAACGAAACGTTGCTTAAGACGTTTCTAAAAAGTTTAAAAATGTCAAATTCAGCTCTTTTATGGCAACATTCATGTATTTCTTGTCGAACAAATTGCTTTGTTCTCACAGTTCAGTTACATTGGCAACTGAGTGTGATTTTTGGGACTAAGGAGGATTTACCTGTTCATGATTTCAAGAAATGAACCTTATTCCCCCGTTTGATCTATTTTCAAAATGTAATTTTATTAAAGAAATAGAAAACATCTTTTCCGTGTTCCTAAAGACCTTCCTGTGTTCCTATAGACCTTTCCGTGTTCCTATAGACCTTTTCCGTGTTCCTATAATGACAACCAAATTAAATATTCATTTATATTCGTTAAAGTGCATATTACGTCTGTGGGGATTTAACATATTTGTGATCTATGGATTCTCCTGAGATAAATTGTAATATATCTTGTCAGCTGAAAATCTCATTTTCATACACTTTTTTGCTGTTAAAGTTGACGGAAGTGATGTCATAGCGGGCATTCATGTAGACATATATATAAATATATGAAAAATATTTATATATACTACAATTTATCTCAGGAGAATCCATAGATTACAAATATGTTAAATCCCACAGACGTTATAGGCACTTTAATATTAGCCTTTCTGACCTCGTCCGTGTGTCTAATTCCAAAGAATCTTTGCTTTGTAATAACTAGGCAAGAAAGGCTAATATTTAAAACAGTTTTAATGGTGAACAGTAACCATAAGAGGTCTAGAAACGGCAATTTCTTGTTCTCCCAAACATCCATTCGTGTTTCTATAACTGTATGAAATCACGGAGAATGTTTTCTATTTCTTAGAACTCTCACCACAGTGAGAACAAAAGAATGCATGACTAGCAGCAGAATAAAAATCCAATTTTGTATCATTGGATTAAACATTGAATGTATTTGTTTTAAAAGTTTTTGAAACTTTCAGTAGTACTATTACTTTGTGATAATTTAAGAGCATTAATACATTTAATATTTTTTCTAAAACATTTCTAGAGATAATGTCAATTTAAAAGTTATTTAAAGTTGTAAGCATCAACTACATAACAAGTTACAAATATAAAAGTGTTTGCCAACACAGTCATGTGGGCTATTACTGCATGTATACAGTTAGATGCTCTAACCATTGAGCTACCAGAACTAAGATGACAGAGCTACGTTGTCTACTAGTTTGTGCGACATATGTACTACTCGATATGTCTGTATGCCTTTTATCAACTATATATATTATTTCAATATAGTGGATTAATATATAAGGATTTGCGGTGAAGGAAAATTTCGAGTGTTGAAATATATACATTTTAAGACCAAACCGGGAGCAGTTGCGAAAAATGCAACTTCAAGGTCTTGCGGCTAGAATTGAACCTGCGACCGCTACAGAGACCGATAGAGGTGGTCGGGAGAAGATTCTGGGTATATTATAAGTAATATATTACTAGTAAATTATCAGCTATCAACGTGTTGTCTTCATCACCGTTAATGGGTCTTCTGTCACGAAGTGAGCTTTTATCTTATCTCTATAAATGTGAGCCATCAGCATCTTTTATTTTTGGTGTTCTCTTTGCTAAAGTGATGACATAATATAGCTTTACATCCACACCGACAAGGTATCAGATGTTGATTAACTTTTAGACTGATCGGTCTTCAAAATTGTGATGTTGTTACAATCATGGACAAAACTATTGAGACATTGAACCACAAAATCACAAGAAGAATTCCCCTCTCAGTTCTTGACATCAAGTTCAACTACTCAACTTCAGGAGTTACCCTGCTACTTGAGTTAATCTTTATTGATTTCGTTTCAACATGTTTTGTCCAAGATTATCATTATCATTGACTATTTTAATTTCTAAAATATATTCACATTGTTGTTTGAATTGTTTATTGCAATTGTGTTATTATATTTTCTTAGTATATGATAACAATCATTGATTTAATGATGACGTAGATGAATGTCTTGTTACTTGTTTTGAGAAGTCAATACACAGGTAGCCTAAGCCAGTAAAAAGTACTGAACAGGTAGGCCAAGACCATATAATGAGAAATATTACACGAGTGTTAGAAGTTAACCCTTTACTTTTTGTACATTTTCCCATGTACATTATTTAGGCTATATTTTCATATTTTAAGCTTATTTTGACGAGTTAAAAATGGTCGAAAATCGTCAAAATGTTAAGGTTAACCCCTTTACTTTTTGACCAAATTTGGCCATTTTTGCGAAATTTTTGGATGTCCAAAAATGACTAAATTTACGCTAGTTTCTGCTCATATTAATACCTAAGGCATTATTTAGGCTATATTTTCATATTTCAAGCTTATTTTGACAAGTTAAAAATGGTCGAAAATCGTCAAAAAGTTAAGGTTAACCCCTTTACTTTTTGGCCATTTTTGCGAAATTTTTGGATGTACAAAAATAACTAAATTTCCGCTAGTTTCTGCTCATATTAATACCTAAGGCATTATTTAGGCTATATTTTCATATTTTAAGCTTATTTTGACAAGTTACTAAATTTCCGCTAGTTTCTGCTCATATTAATACCTAAGGCATTATTTAGGCTATATTTTCATATTTTAAGCTTATTTTGACAAGTTAAAAATGGTCGAAAATCGTCAAAAAGTTTAGGTAAAACCCCTTTACTTTTTGACCAAATTTGGCCATTTTTGCCAAATTTTTGGATGTCCAAAAATGACTAAATTTCCGCTAGTTTCTGCTCATATTAATACCTAAGGCATTATTCAGGCTATATTTTCATATTTTAAGCTTATTTTGACAAGTTAAAAATGGTCGAAAATCGTCAAAAAGTTAAGGTTAACCCCTTTACTTTTTGACCAAATTTGGCCATTTTTGCGAAATTTTTGGATGTCCAAAAATGACTAAATTTCCGCTAGTTTCTGCTCATATTAATACCTAAGGCATTATTTAGGCTATATTTTCATATTTTAAGCTTATTTTGACAAGTTAAAAATGGTCGAAAATCGTCAAAAAGTTAAGGTTAACCCCTTTACTTTTTGACCAAATTTGGCCATTTTTGCGAAATTTTTGGATGTCCAAAAATGACTAAATTTCCGCTAGTTTCTGCTCATATTAATACCTAAGGCATTATTTAGGCTATATTTTCATATTTTAAGCTTATTTTGACAAGTTAAAAATGTTCGAAAATCGTCAAAGAGTTAAGGTTAACCCCTTTACTTTTTGACCAAATTTGGCCATTTTTGCGAAATTTTTGGATGTCCAAAAATGACTAAATTTCCGCTAGTTTCTGCTCATATTAATACCTAAGGCATTATTTAGGCTATATTTTCATATTTTAAGCTTATTTTGACAAGTTAAAAATGGTCGAAAATCGTCAAAAAGTTTAGGTAAAACCCCTTTACTTTTTGACCAAATTTGGCCATTTTTTCCAAATTTTTGGATGTCCAAAAATGACTAAATTTCCGCTAGTTTCTGCTCATATTAATACCTAAGGCATTATTCAGGCTATATTTTCATATTTTAAGCTTATTTTGACAAGTTAAAAATGGTCGAAAATCGTCAAAAAGTTAAGGTTAACCCCTTTACTTTTTGACCAAATTTGGCCATTTTTGCGAAATTTTTGGATGTCCAAAAATGACTAAATTTCCGCTAGTTTCTGCTCATATTAATACCTAAGCATTATTTAGGCTATATTTTCATATTTTAAGCTTATTTTGACAAGTTAAAAATGGTCGAAAATCGTCAAAAAGTTAAGGTTAAAACCCCTTTACTTTTTGACCAAATTTGGCCATTTTTGCGAAATTTTTGGATGTCCAAAAATGACTAAATTTACGCTAGTTTCTGCTCATATTAATACCTAAGGCATTATTTAGGCTATATTTTCATATTTTAAGCTTATTTTGACAAGTTAAAAATGGTCGAAAATCGTCAAAAAGTTAAGGTTAACCCCTTTACTTTTTGACCAAATTTGGCCATTTTTGCGAAATTTTTGGATGTCCAAAAATGACTAAATTTCCGCTAGTTTCTGCTCATATTAATACCTAAGGCATTATTTAGGCTATAT
Source organism: Chrysogorgia sp. JL179-B06 (assembly GCA_035772405.1). Taxonomy (NCBI): domain Eukaryota; kingdom Metazoa; phylum Cnidaria; class Anthozoa; order Scleralcyonacea; family Chrysogorgiidae; genus Chrysogorgia; species Chrysogorgia sp. JL179-B06. Next base: position 491,296 of record JAYKKM010000084.1, read on the forward strand.
TTTCATATTTTAAGCTTATTTTGACAAGTTAAAAATGGTCGAAAATCGTCAAAAAGTTAAGGTTAACCCCTTTACTTTTTGACCAAATTTGGCCATTTTTGCGAAATTTTTGGATGTCCAAAAATGACTAAATTTCCGCTAGTTTCTGCTCATATTAATACCTAAGCATTATTTAGGCTATATTTTCATATTTTAAGCTTATTTTGACAACTTAAAAATGGTCGAAAATCGTCAAAAAGTTAAGGTTAAAACCCCTTTACTTTTTGACCAAATTTGGCCATTTTTGCGAAATTTTTGGATGTCCAAAAATGACTAAATTTACGCTAGTTTCTGCTCATATTAATACCTAAGGCATTATTTAGGCTATATTTTCATATTTTAAGCTTATTTTGACAAGTTAAAAATGGTCGAAAATCGTCAAAAAGTTAAGGTTAACCCCTTTACTTTTTGACCAAATTTGGCCATTTTTGCGAAATTTTTGGATGTCCAAAAATGACTAAATTTCCGCTAGTTTCTGCTCATATTAATACCTAAGGCATTATTTAGGCTATATTTTCATATTTTAAGCTTATTTTGACAAGTTAAAAATGGTCGAAAATCGTCAAAAAGTTAAGGTTAAAACCCCTTTACTTTTTGACCAAATTTGGCCATTTTTGCGAAATTTTTGGATGTCCAAAAATGACTAAATTTCCGCTAGTTTCTGCTCATATTAATACCTAAGGCATTATTTAGGCTATATTTTCATATTTTAAGCTTATTTTGACAAGTTAAAAATGGTCGAAAATCGTCAAAGAGTTAAGGTTAACCCCTTTACTTTTTGACCAAATTTGGCCATTTTTGCGAAATTTTTGGATGTCCAAAAATGACTAAATTTCCGCTAGTTTCTGCTCATATTAATACCTAAGGCATTATTTAGGCTATATTTTCATATTTTAAGCTTATTTTGACAAGTTAAAAATGGTCGAAAATCGTCAAAAAGTTAAGGTTAACCCCTTTACTTTTTGACCAAATTTGGCCATTTTTCCGAAATTTTTGGATGTCCAAAAATGACTAAATTTCCGCTAGTTTCTGCTCATATTAATACCTAAGGCATTATTTAGGCTATATTTTCATATTTTAAGCTTATTTTGACATCCAAAAATGTGGACATCCATTATTTGGACATCCAAAAATTTCGCAAAAATGGCCAAATTTGGTCAAAAAGTAAGGGGTTAACCTTAACTTTTTGACGATTTTCGAGCATTTTTAACTTGTCAAAATAAGCTTAAAATATGAAAATATAGCCTAAATAATGCCTTAGGTATTAATATGAGCAGAAACTAGCGGAAATTTAGTCATTTTTGGACATCCAAAAATTTCGCAAAAATGGCCAAATTTGGTCAAAAAGTAAAGGGGTTAACCTTAACTTTTTGACGATTTTCGACCATTTTTAACTTGTCAAAATAAGCTTAAAATATGAAATATAGCCTAAATAATGCCTTAGGTATTAATATGAGCAGAAACTAGGGTAAATTTAGTCATTTTTGGACATCCAAAAATTTCGCAAAAATGGCCAAATTTGGTCAAAAAGTAAAGGGGTTAACCTTAACTTTTTGACGATTTTCGAGCATTTTTAACTTGTCAAAATAAGCTTAAAATATGAAAATATAGCCTAAATAATACCTTAGGTATTAATATGAGCAGAAACTAGCGGAAATTTAGTCATTTTTGGACATCCAAAAATTTCGCAAAAATGGCCAAATTTGGTCAAAAAGTAAAGGGGTTAACCTTAACTTTTTGACGATTTTCGACCATTTTTAACTTGTCTAAATAAGCTTAAAATATGAAAATATAGCCTAAATAATGCCTTAGGTATTAATATGAGCAGAAACTAGCGGAAATTTAGTCATTTTTGGACATCCAAAAATTTCGCAAAAATGGCCAAAAAGTAAAGGGGTTAACCTTAACTTTTTGACGATTTTCGACCATTTTTAACTTGTCAAAATAAGCTTAAAATATGAAAATATAGCCTAAATAATGCCTTAGATATTAATATGAGCAGAAACTAGCGGAAATTTAGTCATTTTTGGACATCCAAAAATTTCGCAAAAATGGCCAAAAAGTAAAGGGGTTAACCTTAACTTTTTGACGATTTTCGACCATTTTTAACTTGTCAAAATAAGCTTAAAATATGAAAATATAGCCTAAATAATGCCTTAGATATTAATATGAGCAGAAACTAGCGGAAATTTAGTCATTTTTGGACATCCAAAAATTTCGCAAAAATGGCCAAAAAGTAAAGGGGTTAACCTTAACTTTTTGACGATTTTCGACCATTTTTAACTTGTCAAAATAAGCTTAAAATATGAAATATAGCCTAAATAATGCCTTAGGTATTAATATGAGCAGAAACTAGGGTAAATTTAGTCATTTTTGGACATCCAAAAATTTCGCAAAAATGGCCAAATTTGGTCAAAAAGTAAAGGGGTTAACCTTAACTTTTTGACGATTTTCGAGCATTTTTAACTTGTTAAAATAAGCTTAAAATATGAAAATATAGCCTAAATAATGCCTTAGGTATCAATATGAGCAGAAACTAGCGGAAATTTAGTCATTTTTGGACATCCAAAAATTTCGCAAAAATGGCCAAAAAGTAAAGGGGTTAACCTTAACTTTTTGACGATTTTCGAGCATTTTTAACTTGTCAAAATAAGCTTAAAATATGAAAATATAGCCTAAATAATGCCTTAGGTCTCAATATGAGCAGAAACTAGCGTAAATTTAGTCATTTTTGGACATCCAAAAATTTGGCAAAAATGGCCAAAAAGTAAAGGGTTAACTTCTAACACTCGTGTAATATTTCTCATTATATGGTCTTGGGCTACCCTGTTCAGTCATTTTTACTGGCTTAGGCTACCTGTGTCTGTGTATTGACGCACACGCGTGAGTTCTGCACATGTGCCGCACGCACACCTGAACATTTATAAGATGAGTTCCGCACATGTGCCGCACGCACACCTGGACATTTATAAGCGTGAGTTCCGCACATGTGCCGCACGCACACCTGCACATGTATAAGCGAGTTTCGCACATATGCCGCACGCACACCTGGACATTTATAAGCGCGAGTTCCGCACATGTGCCGCACGCACACCTGGACATTTATAAGCGTGAGTTCCGCACATGTGCCGCACGCACACCTGGACATTTATAAGCGTGAGTTCCGCACATGTGCCGACCGCACACTTGGACATTTATAAGTGTGAGTTCCGCACATGTGCCGCACGCACACCTTGGACTTTTAAGCGTGCGTTACGCACATGTGCGGCATGCACACCTTGGACTTTTAAGCGTGCGTTACGCACATGTGCGGCATGCACACCTTGGATTTTTAAGCGTGCGTTACGCACATGTGCGGCATGCACACCTTGGACTTTTAAGCGTGCGTTACGCACATGTGCGGCATGCACACCTTGGACTTTTAAGCGTGCGTTACGCACATGTGCGGCATGCACACCTTGACTTTTAAGCGTGCGTTACGCACATGTGCGGCATGCACACCTTTGACTTTTAAGAGCTCATTACGCACATGTGCGGCATGCACACCTGGACTTTTAAGCGTGCGTTACGCACATGTGCGGCATGCACACCTTGGACTTTTAAGCGTGCGTTACGCACATGTGCGGCACTACGCACACCTTGGATTTTTAAGCGTGCGTTACGCACATGTGCGGCATGCACACCTTGGACTTTTAAGCGTGCGTTACGCACATGTGCGGCATGCACACCTTGGACTTTTAAGCGTGCGTTACGCACATGTGCGGCATGCACACCTTTGACTTTTAAGCGTGCGTTACGCACATGTGCGGCATGCACACCTTGGACTTTTAAGCGTGCGTTACGCACATGTGCGGCATGCACACCTTGGACTTTTAAGCGTGCGTTACGCACATGTGCGGCATGCACACCTTTGACTTTTAAGCGTGCGTTACGCACATGTGCGGCATGCACACCTTGGACTTTTAAGCGTGCGTTACGCACATGTGCGGCACGCACACCTTGGACTTTTAAGAGCTCATTACGCACATGTGCGGCATGCACACCTGGACTTTTACGCACATGTGCGGCATGCACACCTTGGACTTTTAAGCGTGCGTTACGCACATGTGCGGCACGCACACCTTGGATTTTTAAGCGTGCGTTACGCACATGTGCGGCATGCACACCTTGGACTTTTAAGCGTGCGTTACGCACATGTGCGGCATGCACACCTTGGACTTTTAAGCGTGCGTTACGCACATGTGCGGCATGCACACCTTTGACTTTTAAGCGTGCGTTACGCACATGTGCGGCATGCACACCTTGGACTTTTACGCACATGTGCGGCATGCACACCTTGGACTTTTAAGCGTGCGTTACGCACATGTGCGGCATGCACACCTTGGACTTTTAAGCGTGCGTTACGCACATGTGCGGCATGCACACCTTGGACTTTTAAGCGTGCGTTACGCACATGTGCGGCATGCACACCTTGGATTTTTAAGCGTGCGTTACGCACATGTGCGGCATGCACACCTTGGACTTTTAAGCGTGCGTTACGCACATGTGCGGCATGCACACCTTGGACTTTTAAGCGTGCGTTACGCACATGTGCGGCATGCACACCTTGGACTTTTAAGCGTGCGTTACGCACATGTGCGGCATGCACACCTTGGACTTTTAAGCGTGCGTTACGCACATGTGCGGCATGCACACCTTTGACTTTTAAGCGTGCGTTACGCACATGTGCGGCATGCACACCTGGACTTTTACGCACATGTGCGGCATGCACACCTTGGACTTTTAAGCGTGCGTTACGCACATGTGCGGCATGCACACCTTTGACTTTTAAGCGTGCGTTACGCACATGTGCGGCATGCACACCTTGGACTTTTAAGCGTGCGTTACGCACATGTGCGGCATGCACACCTTTGACTTTTAAGCGTGCGTTACGCACATGTGCGGCATGCACACCTTGGACTTTTAAGCGTGCGTTACGCACATGTGCGGCATGCACACCTTTGACTTTTAAGCGTGCGTTACGCACATGTGCGGCATGCACACCTTGGACTTTTAAGCGTGCGTTACGCACATGTGCGGCACGCACACCTTGGACTTTTAAGAGCTCATTACGCACATGTGCGGCATGCACACCTGGACTTTTACGCACATGTGCGGCATGCACACCTTGGACTTTTAAGCGTGCGTTACGCACATGTGCGGCACGCACACCTTGGATTTTTAAGCGTGCGTTACGCACATGTGCGGCATGCACACCTTGGACTTTTAAGCGTGCGTTACGCACATGTGCGGCATGCACACCTTGACTTTTAAGCGTGCGTTACGCACATGTGCGGCATGCACACCTTTGACTTTTAAGAGCTCATTACGCACATGTGCGGCATGCACACCTGGACTTTTACGCACATGTGCGGCATGCACACCTTGGACTTTTAAGCGTGCGTTACGCACATGTGCGGCACGCACACCTTGGATTTTTAAGCGTGCGTTACGCACATGTGCGGCATGCACACCTTGGACTTTTAAGCGTGCGTTACGCACATGTGCGGCATGCACACCTTGGACTTTTAAGCGTGCGTTACGCACATGTGCGGCATGCACACCTTTGACTTTTAAGCGTGCGTTACGCACATGTGCGGCATGCACACCTTGGACTTTTACGCACATGTGCGGCATGCACACCTTGGACTTTTAAGCGTGCGTTACGCACATGTGCGGCATGCACACCTTGGACTTTTAAGCGTGCGTTACGCACATGTGCGGCATGCACACCTTGGACTTTTAAGCGTGCGTTACGCACATGTGCGGCACGCACACCTTGGATTTTTAAGCGTGCGTTACGCACATGTGCGGCATGCACACCTTGGACTTTTAAGCGTGCGTTACGCACATGTGCGGCATGCACACCTTTGACTTTTAAGCGTGCGTTACGCACATGTGCGGCATGCACACCTTGGACTTTTAAGCGTGCGTTACGCACATGTGCGGCATGCACACCTTGGACTTTTAAGCGTGCGTTACGCACATGTGCGGCATGCACACCTTTGACTTTTAAGCGTGCGTTACGCACATGTGCGGCATGCACACCTGGACTTTTACGCACATGTGCGGCATGCACACCTGGACTTTTACGCACATGTGCGGCATGCACACCTTGGACTTTTAAGCGTGCGTTACGCACATGTGCGGCATGCACACCTTTGACTTTTAAGCGTGCGTTACGCACATGTGCGGCATGCACACCTGGACTTTTACGCACATGTGCGGCACGCACACCTTGGATTTTTAAGCGTGCGTTACGCACATGTGCGGCATGCACACCTTGGACTTTTAAGCGTGCGTTACGCACATGTGCGGCATGCACACCTTGACTTTTAAGCGTGCGTTACGCACATGTGCGGCATGCACACCTTTGACTTTTAAGAGCTCATTACGCACATGTGCGGCATGCACACCTGGACTTTTACGCACATGTGCGGCATGCACACCTTGGACTTTTAAGCGTGCGTTACGCACATGTGCGGCACGCACACCTTGGATTTTTAAGCGTGCGTTACGCACATGTGCGGCATGCACACCTTGGACTTTTAAGCGTGCGTTACGCACATGTGCGGCATGCACACCTTGGACTTTTAAGCGTGCGTTACGCACATGTGCGGCATGCACACCTTTAACTTTTAAGCGTGCGTTACGCACATGTGCGGCATGCACACCTTGGACTTTTAAGCGTGCGTTACGCACATGTGCGGCATGCACACCTTGGACTTTTAAGCGTGCGTTACGCACATGTGCGGCATGCACACCTTGGACTTTTAAGCGTGCGTTACGCACATGTGCGGCACGCACACCTTGGACTTTTAAGCGTGCGTTACGCACATGTGCGGCATGCACACCTTGGACTTTTAAGCGTGCGTTACGCACATGTGCGGCATGCACACCTTTGACTTTTAAGCGTGCGTTACGCACATGTGCGGCATGCACACCTTGGACTTTTAAGCGTGCGTTACGCACATGTGCGGCATGCACACCTTGGACTTTTAAGCGTGCGTTACGCACATGTGCGGCATGCACACCTTTGACTTTTAAGCGTGCGTTACGCACATGTGCGGCATGCACACCTTGGACTTTTACGCACATGTGCGGCATGCACACCTTGGACTTTTAAGCGTGCGTTACGCACATGTGCGGCATGCACACCTTGGACTTTTAAGCGTGCGTTACGCACATGTGCGGCATGCACACCTTTGACTTTTAAGCGTGCGTTACGCACATGTGCGGCATGCACACCTTGGACTTTTACGCTCATGTGCGGCATGCACACCTTGGACTTTTAAGCGTGCGTTACGCACATGTGCGGCATGCACACCTTTGACTTTTAAGCGTGCGTTACGCACATGTGCGGCATGCACACCTGGACTTTTACGCACATGTGCGGCATGCACACCTTGGACTTTTAAGCGTGCGTTACGCACATGTGCGGCATGCACACCTTGGACTTTTAAGCGTGCGTTACGCACATGTGCGGCATGCACACCTTGGACTTTTAAGCGTGCGTTACGCACATGTGCGGCATGCACACCTTTGACTTTTAAGCGTGCGTTACGCACATGTGCGGCATGCACACCTGGACTTTTACGCACATGTGCGGCATGCACACCTTGGACTTTTAAGCGTGCGTTACGCACATGTGCGGCATGCACACCTTGGACTTTTAAGCGTGCGTTACGCACATGTGCGGCATGCACACCTTTGACTTTTAAGCGTGCGTTACGCACATGTGCGGCATGCACACCTTGGACTTTTACGCACATGTGCGGCATGCACACCTTGGACTTTTAAGCGTGCGTTACGCACATGTGCGGCATGCACACCTTGGACTTTTAAGCGTGCGTTACGCACATGTGCGGCATGCACACCTTGGACTTTTAAGCGTGCGTTACGCACATGTGCGGCATGCACACCTTTGACTTTTAAGCGTGCGTTACGCACATGTGCGGCATGCACACCTTGGACTTTTAAGCGTGCGTTACGCACATGTGCGGCATGCACACCTTTGACTTTTAAGCGTGCGTTACGCACATGTGCGGCATGCACACCTTGGACTTTTAAGCGTGCGTTACGCACATGTGCGGCATGCACACCTTTGACTTTTAAGCGTGCGTTACGCACATGTGCGGCATGCACACCTTGGACTTTTAAGCGTGCGTTACGCACATGTGCGGCATGCACACCTTGGACTTTTAAGAGCTCATTACGCACATGTGCGGCATGCACACCTGGACTTTTACGCACATGTGCGGCATGCACACCTTGGACTTTTAAGCGTGCGTTACGCACATGTGCGGCACGCACACCTTGGACTTTTAAGCGTGCGTTACGCACATGTGCGGCATGCACACCTTGGACTTTTAAGCGTGCGTTACGCACATGTGCGGCATGCACACCTTGACTTTTAAGCGTGCGTTACGCACATGTGCGGCATGCACACCTTTGACTTTTAAGAGCTCATTACGCACATGTGCGGCATGCACACCTGGACTTTTACGCACATGTGCGGCATGCACACGTTGGACTTTTAAGCGTGCGTTACGCACATGTGCGGCACGCACACCTTGGATTTTTAAGCGTGCGTTACGCACATGTGCGGCATGCACACCTTGGACTTTTAAGCGTGCGTTACGCACATGTGCGGCATGCACACCTTGGACTTTTAAGCGTGCGTTACGCACATGTGCGGCATGCACACCTTTGACTTTTAAGCGTGCGTTACGCACATGTGCGGCATGCACACCTTGGACTTTTACGCACATGTGCGGCATGCACACCTTGGACTTTTAAGCGTGCGTTACGCACATGTGCGGCATGCACACCTTGGACTTTTAAGCGTGCGTTACGCACATGTGCGGCATGCACACCTTGGACTTTTAAGCGTGCGTTACGCACATGTGCGGCATGCACACCTTGGACTTTTAAGCGTGCGTTACGCACATGTGCGGCATGCACACCTTGGATTTTTAAGCGTGCGTTACGCACATGTGCGGCATGCACACCTTGGACTTTTAAGCGTGCGTTACGCACATGTGCGGCATGCACACCTTTGACTTTTAAGCGTGCGTTACGCACATGTGCGGCATGCACACCTTGGACTTTTAAGCGTGCGTTACGCACATGTGCGGCATGCACACCTTGGACTTTTAAGCGTGCGTTACGCACATGTGCGGCATGCACACCTTTGACTTTTAAGCGTGCGTTACGCACATGTGCGGCATGCACACCTGGACTTTTACGCACATGTGCGGCATGCACACCTTGGACTTTTAAGCGTGCGTTACGCACATGTGCGGCATGCACACCTTGGACTTTTAAGCGTGCGTTACGCACATGTGCGGCATGCACACCTTTGACTTTTAAGCGTGCGTTACGCACATGTGCGGCATGCACACCTGGCTTTTACGCACATGTGCGGCATGCACACCTTGGACTTTTAAGCGTGCGTTACGCACATGTGCGGCATGCACACCTTTGACTTTTAAGCGTGCGTTACGCACATGTGCGGCATGCACACCTGGACTTTTACGCACATGTGCGGCATGCACACCTTGGACTTTTAAGCGTGCGTTACGCACATGTGCGGCATGCACACCTTGGACTTTTAAGCGTGCGTTACGCACATGTGCGGCATGCACACCTTGGACTTTTAAGCGTGCGTTACGCACATGTGCGGCATGCACACCTTTGGACTTTTAAGCGTGCGTTACGCACATGTGCGGCATGCACACCTTGGACTTTTACGCACATGTGCGGCATGCACACCTTGGACTTTTAAGCGTGCGTTACGCACATGTGCGGCATGCACACCTTGGACTTTTAAGCGTGCGTTACGCACATGTGCGGCATGCACACCTTGGACTTTTAAGCGTGCGTTACGCACATGTGCGGCATGCACACCTTTGACTTTTAAGCGTGCGTTACGCACATGTGCGGCATGCACACCTGGACTTTTACGCACATGTGCGGCATGCACACCTTGGACTTTTAAGCGTGCGTTACGCACATGTGCGGCATGCACACCTTGGACTTTTAAGCGTGCGTTACGCACATGTGCGGCATGCACACCTTTGACTTTTAAGCGTGCGTTACGCACATGTGCGGCATGCACACCTTGGACTTTTACGCACATGTGCGGCATGCACACCTTGGACTTTTAAGCGTGCGTTACGCACATGTGCGGCATGCACACCTTTGACTTTTAAGCGTGCGTTACGCACATGTGCGGCATGCACACCTGGACTTTTACGCACATGTGCGGCATGCACACCTTGGACTTTTAAGCGTGCGTTACGCACATGTGCGGCATGCACACCTTGGACTTTTAAGCGTGCGTTACGCACATGTGCGGCATGCACACCTTTGACTTTTAAGCGTGCGTTACGCACATGTGCGGCATGCACACCTGGACTTTTACGCACATGTGCGGCATGCACACCTTGGACTTTTAAGCGTGCGTTACGCACATGTGCGGCATGCACACCTTGGACTTTTAAGCGTGCGTTACGCACATGTGCGGCATGCACACCTTGGACTTTTAAGCGTGCGTTACGCACATGTGCGGCATGCACACCTTTGACTTTTAAGCGTGCGTTACGCACATGTGCGGCATGCACACCTTGGACTTTTACGCACATGTGCGGCATGCACACCTTGGACTTTTAAGCGTGCGTTACGCACATGTGCGGCATGCACACCTTGGACTTTTAAGCGTGCGTTACGCACATGTGCGGCATGCACACCTTTGACTTTTAAGCGTGCGTTACGCACATGTGCGGCATGCACACCTGGACTTTTACGCACATGTGCGGCATGCACACCTTGGACTTTTAAGCGTGCGTTACGCACATGTGCGGCATGCACACCTTGGACTTTTAAGCGTGCGTTACGCACATGTGCGGCATGCACACCTTGGACTTTTAAGCGTGCGTTACGCACATGTGCGGCATGCACACCTTTGGACTTTTAAGCGTGCGTTACGCACATGTGCGGCATGCACACCTTGGACTTTTAAGCGTGCGTTACGCACATGTGCGGCATGCACACCTTTGACTTTTAAGCGTGCGTTACGCACATGTGCGGCATGCACACCTTGGACTTTTAAGCGTGCGTTACGCACATGTGCGGCATGCACACCTTTGACTTTTAAGCGTGCGTTACGCACATGTGCGGCATGCACACCTTGGACTTTTAAGCGTGCGTTACGCACATGTGCGGCACGCACACCTTGGACTTTTAAGAGCTCATTACGCACATGTGCGGCATGCACACCTGGACTTTTACGCACATGTGCGGCATGCACACCTTGGACTTTTAAGCGTGCGTTACGCACATGTGCGGCATGCACACCTTGGACTTTTAAGCGTGCGTTACGCACATGTGCGGCATGCACACCTTTGACTTTTAAGCGTGCGTTACGCACATGTGCGGCATGCACACCTGGACTTTTACGCACATGTGCGGCATGCACACCTTGGACTTTTAAGCGTGCGTTACGCACATGTGCGGCATGCACACCTTGGACTTTTAAGCGTGCGTTACGCACATGTGCGGCATGCACACCTTGGACTTTTAAGCGTGCGTTACGCACATGTGCGGCATGCACACCTTTGACTTTTAAGCGTGCGTTACGCACATGTGCGGCATGCACACCTGGACTTTTACGCACATGTGCGGCATGCACACCTTGGACTTTTAAGCGTGCGTTACGCACATGTGCGGCATGCACACCTTGGACTTTTAAGCGTGCGTTACGCACATGTGCGGCATGCACACCTTTGACTTTTAAGCGTGCGTTACGCACATGTGCGGCATGCACACCTGGACTTTTACGCACATGTGCGGCATGCACACCTTGGACTTTTAAGCGTGCGTTACGCACATGTGCGGCATGCACACCTTGGACTTTTAAGCGTGCGTTACGCACATGTGCGGCATGCACACCTTGGACTTTTAAGCGTGCGTTACGCACATGTGCGGCATGCACACCTTTGACTTTTAAGCGTGCGTTACGCACATGTGCGGCATGCACACCTTGGACTTTTAAGCGTGCGTTACGCACATGTGCGGCATGCACACCTTTGACTTTTAAGCGTGCGTTACGCACATGTGCGGCATGCACACCTTGGACTTTTAAGCGTGCGTTACGCACATGTGCGGCATGCACACCTTTGACTTTTAAGCGTGCGTTACGCACATGTGCGGCATGCACACCTTGGACTTTTAAGCGTGCGTTACGCACATGTGCGGCACGCACACCTTGGACTTTTAAGAGCTCATTACGCACATGTGCGGCATGCACACCTGGACTTTTACGCACATGTGCGGCATGCACACCTTGGACTTTTAAGCGTGCGTTACGCACATGTGCGGCATGCACACCTTGGACTTGGACATGTGACACCTTGGACATGTGCGGCATGCACACCTTTGACTTTTAAGAGCTCATTACGCACATGTGCGGCATGCACACCTGGACTTTTACGCACATGTGCGGCATGCACACGTTGGACTTTTAAGCGTGCGTTACGCACATGTGCGGCACGCACACCTTGGATTTTTAAGCGTGCGTTACGCACATGTGCGGCATGCACACCTTGGACTTTTAAGCGTGCGTTACGCACATGTGCGGCATGCACACCTTGGACTTTTAAGCGTGCGTTACGCACATGTGCGGCATGCACACCTTGGACTTTTAAGCGTGCGTTACGCACATGTGCGGCATGCACACCTTGGACTTTTAAGCGTGCGTTACGCACATGTGCGGCATGCACACCTTGGACTTTTAAGCGTGCGTTACGCACATGTGCGGCATGCACACCTTGGACTTTTAAGCGTGCGTTACGCACATGTGCGGCATGCACACCTTTGACTTTTAAGCGTGCGTTACGCACATGTGCGGCATGCACACCTTGGACTTTTAAGCGTGCGTTACGCACATGTGCGGCATGCACACCTTGGACTTTTAAGCGTGCGTTACGCACATGTGCGGCATGCACACCTTTGACTTTTAAGCGTGCGTTACGCACATGTGCGGCATGCACACCTTGGACTTTTAAGCGTGCGTTACGCACATGTGCGGCACGCACACCTTGGACTTTTAAGAGCTCATTACGCACATGTGCGGCATGCACACCTGGACTTTTACGCACATGTGCGGCATGCACACCTTGGACTTTTAAGCGTGCGTTACGCACATGTGCGGCACGCACACCTTGGATTTTTAAGCGTGCGTTACGCACATGTGCGGCATGCACACCTTGGACTTTTAAGCGTGCGTTACGCACATGTGCGGCATGCACACCTTGACTTTTAAGCGTGCGTTACGCACATGTGCGGCATGCACACCTTTGACTTTTAAGAGCTCATTACGCACATGTGCGGCATGCACACCTGGACTTTTACGCACATGTGCGGCATGCACACGTTGGACTTTTAAGCGTGCGTTACGCACATGTGCGGCACGCACACCTTGGATTTTTAAGCGTGCGTTACGCACATGTGCGGCATGCACACCTTGGACTTTTAAGCGTGCGTTACGCACATGTGCGGCATGCACACCTTGGACTTTTAAGCGTGCGTTACGCACATGTGCGGCATGCACACCTTTGACTTTTAAGCGTGCGTTACGCACATGTGCGGCATGCACACCTTGGACTTTTACGCACATGTGCGGCATGCACACCTTGGACTTTTAAGCGTGCGTTACGCACATGTGCGGCATGCACACCTTGGACTTTTAAGCGTGCGTTACGCACATGTGCGGCATGCACACCTTGGACTTTTAAGCGTGCGTTACGCACATGTGCGGCATGCACACCTTGGACTTTTAAGCGTGCGTTACGCACATGTGCGGCATGCACACCTTGGACTTTTAAGCGTGCGTTACGCACATGTGCGGCATGCACACCTTTGACTTTTAAGCGTGCGTTACGCACATGTGCGGCATGCACACCTGGACTTTTACGCACATGTGCGGCATGCACACCTTGGACTTTTAAGCGTGCGTTACGCACATGTGCGGCATGCACACCTTTGACTTTTAAGCGTGCGTTACGCACATGTGCGGCATGCACACCTTGGACTTTTAAGCGTGCGTTACGCACATGTGCGGCATGCACACCTTGGACTTTTAAGCGTGCGTTACGCACATGTGCGGCATGCACACCTTGGACTTTTAAGCGTGCGTTACGCACATGTGCGGCATGCACACCTTGGACTTTTAAGCGTGCGTTACGCACATGTGCGGCATGCACACCTTGGACTTTTAAGCGTGCGTTACGCACATGTGCGGCATGCACACCTGGACTTTTACGCACATGTGCGGCATGCACACCTTGGACTTTTAAGCGTGCGTTACGCACATGTGCGGCATGCACACCTTGGACTTTTAAGCGTGCGTTACGCACATGTGCGGCATGCACACCTTTGACTTTTAAGCGTGCGTTACGCACATGTGCGGCATGCACACCTGGACTTTTACGCACATGTGCGGCATGCACACCTTGGACTTTTAAGCGTGCGTTACGCACATGTGCGGCATGCACACCTTGGACTTTTAAGCGTGCGTTACGCACATGTGCGGCATGCACACCTTGGACTTTTAAGCGTGCGTTACGCACATGTGCGGCATGCACACCTTTGACTTTTAAGCGTGCGTTACGCACATGTGCGGCATGCACACCTTGGACTTTTAAGCGTGCGTTACGCACATGTGCGGCATGCACACCTTTGACTTTTAAGCGTGCGTTACGCACATGTGCGGCATGCACACCTTGGACTTTTAAGCGTGCGTTACGCACATGTGCGGCATGCACACCTTTGACTTTTAAGCGTGCGTTACGCACATGTGCGGCATGCACACCTTGGACTTTTAAGCGTGCGTTACGCACATGTGCGGCACGCACACCTTGGACTTTTAAGAGCTCATTACGCACATGTGCGGCATGCACACCTGGACTTTTACGCACATGTGCGGCATGCACACCTTGGACTTTTAAGCGTGCGTTACGCACATGTGCGGCATGCACACCTTGGACTTGGACATGTGACACCTTGGACATGTGCGGCATGCACACCTTTGACTTTTAAGAGCTCATTACGCACATGTGCGGCATGCACACCTGGACTTTTACGCACATGTGCGGCATGCACACGTTGGACTTTTAAGCGTGCGTTACGCACATGTGCGGCACGCACACCTTGGATTTTTAAGCGTGCGTTACGCACATGTGCGGCATGCACACCTTGGACTTTTAAGCGTGCGTTACGCACATGTGCGGCATGCACACCTTGGACTTTTAAGCGTGCGTTACGCACATGTGCGGCATGCACACCTTTGACTTTTAAGCGTGCGTTACGCACATGTGCGGCATGCACACCTTGGACTTTTAAGCGTGCGTTACGCACATGTGCGGCATGCACACCTTGGACTTTTAAGCGTGCGTTACGCACATGTGCGGCATGCACACCTTGGACTTTTAAGCGTGCGTTACGCACATGTGCGGCATGCACACCTTTGACTTTTAAGCGTGCGTTACGCACATGTGCGGCATGCACACCTTGGACTTTTAAGCGTGCGTTACGCACATGTGCGGCATGCACACCTTGGACTTTTAAGCGTGCGTTACGCACATGTGCGGCATGCACACCTTTGACTTTTAAGCGTGCGTTACGCACATGTGCGGCATGCACACCTTGGACTTTTAAGCGTGCGTTACGCACATGTGCGGCACGCACACCTTGGACTTTTAAGAGCTCATTACGCACATGTGCGGCATGCACACCTGGACTTTTACGCACATGTGCGGCATGCACACCTTGGACTTTTAAGCGTGCGTTACGCACATGTGCGGCACGCACACCTTGGATTTTTAAGCGTGCGTTACGCACATGTGCGGCATGCACACCTTGGACTTTTAAGCGTGCGTTACGCACATGTGCGGCATGCACACCTTGGACTTTTAAGCGTGCGTTACGCACATGTGCGGCATGCACACCTTTGACTTTTAAGAGCTCATTACGCACATGTGCGGCATGCACACCTGGACTTTTACGCACATGTGCGGCATGCACACGTTGGACTTTTAAGCGTGCGTTACGCACATGTGCGGCACGCACACCTTGGACTTTTAAGCGTGCGTTACGCACATGTGCGGCATGCACACCTTGGACTTTTAAGCGTGCGTTACGCACATGTGCGGCATGCACACCTTGGACTTTTAAGCGTGCGTTACGCACATGTGCGGCATGCACACCTTTGACTTTTAAGCGTGCGTTACGCACATGTGCGGCATGCACACCTTGGACTTTTACGCACATGTGCGGCATGCACACCTTGGACTTTTAAGCGTGCGTTACGCACATGTGCGGCATGCACACCTTGGACTTTTAAGCGTGCGTTACGCACATGTGCGGCATGCACACCTTGGACTTTTAAGCGTGCGTTACGCACATGTGCGGCATGCACACCTTGGACTTTTAAGCGTGCGTTACGCACATGTGCGGCATGCACACCTTGGACTTTTAAGCGTGCGTTACGCACATGTGCGGCATGCACACCTTTGACTTTTAAGCGTGCGTTACGCACATGTGCGGCATGCACACCTGGACTTTTACGCACATGTGCGGCATGCACACCTTGGACTTTTAAGCGTGCGTTACGCACATGTGCGGCATGCACACCTTTGACTTTTAAGCGTGCGTTACGCACATGTGCGGCATGCACACCTGGACTTTTACGCACATGTGCGGCATGCACACCTTGGACTTTTAAGCGTGCGTTACGCACATGTGCGGCATGCACACCTTGGACTTTTAAGCGTGCGTTACGCACATGTGCGGCATGCACACCTTGGACTTTTAAGCGTGCGTTACGCACATGTGCGGCATGCACACCTTTGACTTTTAAGCGTGCGTTACGCACATGTGCGGCATGCACACCTGGACTTTTACGCACATGTGCGGCATGCACACCTTGGACTTTTAAGCGTGCGTTACGCACATGTGCGGCATGCACACCTTGGACTTTTAAGCGTGCGTTACGCACATGTGCGGCATGCACACCTTGGACTTTTAAGCGTGCGTTACGCACATGTGCGGCATGCACACCTTTGACTTTTAAGCGTGCGTTACGCACATGTGCGGCATGCACACCTGGACTTTTACGCACATGTGCGGCATGCACACCTTGGACTTTTAAGCGTGCGTTACGCACATGTGCGGCATGCACACCTTGGACTTTTAAGCGTGCGTTACGCACATGTGCGGCATGCATGCACACCTTTGACTTTTAAGCGTGCGTTACGCACATGTGCGGCATGCACACCTGGACTTTTACGCACATGTGCGGCATGCACACCTTGGACTTTTAAGCGTGCGTTACGCACATGTGCGGCATGCACACCTTGGACTTTTAAGCGTGCGTTACGCACATGTGCGGCATGCACACCTTTGACTTTTAAGCGTGCGTTACGCACATGTGCGGCATGCACACCTTGGACTTTTAAGCGTGCGTTACGCACATGTGCGGCATGCACACCTTTGACTTTTAAGCGTGCGTTACGCACATGTGCGGCATGCACACCTTGGACTTTTAAGCGTGCGTTACGCACATGTGCGGCACGCACACCTTGAACTTTTAAGAGCTCATTACGCACATGTGCGGCATGCACACCTGGACTTTTACGCACATGTGCGGCATGCACACCTTGGACTTTTAAGCGTGCGTTACGCACATGTGCGGCATGCACACCTTGGACTTTTAAGCGTGCGTTACGCACATGTGCGGCATGCACACCTTTGACTTTTAAGCGTGCGTTACGCACATGTGCGGCATGCACACCTTGGACTTTTACGCACATGTGCGGCATGCACACCTTGGACTTTTAAGCGTGCGTTACGCACATGTGCGGCATGCACACCTTTGACTTTTAAGCGTGCGTTACGCACATGTGCGGCATGCACACCTGGACTTTTACGCACATGTGCGGCATGCACACCTTGGACTTTTAAGCGTGCGTTACGCACATGTGCGGCATGCACACCTTGGACTTTTAAGCGTGCGTTACGCACATGTGCGGCATGCACACCTTGGACTTTTAAGCGTGCGTTACGCACATGTGCGGCATGCACACCTTTGACTTTTAAGCGTGCGTTACGCACATGTGCGGCATGCACACCTGGACTTTTACGCACATGTGCGGCATGCACACCTTGGACTTTTAAGCGTGCGTTACGCACATGTGCGGCATGCACACCTTGGACTTTTAAGCGTGCGTTACGCACATGTGCGGCATGCACACCTTTGACTTTTAAGCGTGCGTTACGCACATGTGCGGCATGCACACCTGGACTTTTACGCACATGTGCGGCATGCACACCTTGGACTTTTAAGCGTGCGTTACGCACATGTGCGGCATGCACACCTTGGACTTTTAAGCGTGCGTTACGCACATGTGCGGCATGCACACCTTGGACTTTTAAGCGTGCGTTACGCACATGTGCGGCATGCACACCTTTGGACTTTTAAGCGTGCGTTACGCACATGTGCGGCATGCACACCTTGGACTTTTAAGCGTGCGTTACGCACATGTGCGGCATGCACACCTTTGACTTTTAAGCGTGCGTTACGCACATGTGCGGCATGCACACCTTGGACTTTTAAGCGTGCGTTACGCACATGTGCGGCATGCACACCTTTGACTTTTAAGCGTGCGTTACGCACATGTGCGGCATGCACACCTTGGACTTTTAAGCGTGCGTTACGCACATGTGCGGCACGCACACCTTGGACTTTTAAGAGCTCATTACGCACATGTGCGGCATGCACACCTGGACTTTTACGCACATGTGCGGCATGCACACCTTGGACTTTTAAGCGTGCGTTACGCACATGTGCGGCATGCACACCTTGGACTTGGACATGTGACACCTTTGACTTTTAAGAGCTCATTACGCACATGTGCGGCATGCACACCTGGACTTTTACGCACATGTGCGGCATGCACACGTTGGACTTTTAAGCGTGCGTTACGCACATGTGCGGCACGCACACCTTGGATTTTTAAGCGTGCGTTACGCACATGTGCGGCATGCACACCTTGGACTTTTAAGCGTGCGTTACGCACATGTGCGGCATGCACACCTTGGACTTTTAAGCGTGCGTTACGCACATGTGCGGCATGCACACCTTTGACTTTTAAGCGTGCGTTACGCACATGTGCGGCATGCACACCTTGGACTTTTAAGCGTGCGTTACGCACATGTGCGGCATGCACACCTTGGACTTTTAAGCGTGCGTTACGCACATGTGCGGCATGCACACCTTTGACTTTTAAGCGTGCGTTACGCACATGTGCGGCATGCACACCTTGGACTTTTAAGCGTGCGTTACGCACATGTGCGGCACGCACACCTTGGACTTTTAAGAGCTCATTACGCACATGTGCGGCATGCACACCTTGGACTTTTAAGCGTGCGTTACGCACATGTGCGGCGGCATGCACACCTGGACTTTTACGCACATGTGCGGCATGCACACCTTGGACTTTTAAGCGTGCGTTACGCACATGTGCGGCACGCACACCTTGGATTTTTAAGCGTGCGTTACGCACATGTGCGGCATGCACACCTTGGACTTTTAAGCGTGCGTTACGCACATGTGCGGCATGCACACCTTTGACTTTTAAGCGTGCGTTACGCACATGTGCGGCATGCACACCTTGGACTTTTAAGCGTGCGTTACGCACATGTGCGGCATGCACACCTTGGACTTTTAAGAGCTCATTACGCACATGTGCGGCATGCACACCTGGACTTTTATAAGCGTGAGTTCCGCACATGTGCCGCACGCACACCTGGACATTTATAAGCGAGTTTCGCACATGTGCCGCACGCACACCTGGACATTTATAAGCGTGAGTTCCGCACATGTGCCGCACGCACACCTGGACATTTATAAGCGTGAGTTCCGCACATGTGCCGCACGCACACCTGGACATTTATAAGCGTGAGTTCCGCACATGTGCCGACCGCACACTTGGACATTTATAAGTGTGACTTCCGCACATGTGCCGCACGCACACCTGGACATTTATAAGCGTGAGTTCCGCACATGTGCCGCACGCACACCTGGACATTTATAAGCGAGTTTCGCACATGTGCCGACCGCACACTTGGACATTTATAAGTGTGAGTTCCGCACATGTGCCGCACGCACACCTGGACATTTATAAGCGTGAGTTCCGCACATGTGCCGCACGCACACCTGGACATTTATAAGCGTGAGTTCCGCACATGTGCCGCACGCACACCTGGACATTTATAAGCGAGTTTCGCACATGTGCCGACCGCACACTTGGACATTTATAAGTGTGAGTTCCGCACATGTGCCGCACGCACACCTGGACAAATATAAGCATGAGTTCCGCACATGTGCCGCACGCACACCTGGACAAATATAAGCGTGAGTTCCGCACATGTGCCGCACGCACACCTGCGGAACTCACGCTTATGAATGTTCAGGTGTGCGTGCGGCACATGTGCGGAACTCACGCTTATAAATGTCCAAGTGTGCGTGCGGCACATGTGCGAAACTCGCTTATAAATGTCCAAGGTGTGCGTCAATACACAGTAAAAAGTACTGAACAGTAGCCAAAGACCATATAATGAGAAATATTACACGAGTGTTAGAAGTTAACAACCCTTTACTTTTTGTCCATTTTTGCCAAATTTTTGGATGTCGAAAAATGACTAAATTTACGCTAGTTTCTGCTCATATTAATACCTAAGGCATTATTTAGGCTATATTTTCATATTTTAAGCTTATTTTGACAAGTTAAAAATGGTCAAAAATGGTCAAAAAGTTAAGGTTAACCCCTTTACTTTTTGACCAAATTTGGCCATTTTTGCGAAATTTTTGGATGTCCAAAAATGACTAAATTTACGCTAGTTTCTGCTCATATTAATACCTAAGGCATTATTAAGGCTATATTTTCATATTTTAAGCTTATTTTGACAAGTTAAAAATGGTCGAAAATCGTCAAAATGTTAAGGTTAACCCCTTTACTTTTTGACCAATTTGGCCATTTTTGCGAAATTTTTGGATGTCCAAAAATGACTAAATTTACGCTAGTTTCTGCTCATATTAATACCTAAGGCATTATTTAGGCTATATTTTCATATTTTAAGCTTATTTTGACAAGTTAAAAATGGTCAAAAATCGGCCAAATTTGGCCAAACCTTAACTTTTTGACGATTTTCGACCATTTTTAACTTGTCAAAAT
This sequence comes from Chrysogorgia sp. JL179-B06, assembly GCA_035772405.1. Taxonomy (NCBI): domain Eukaryota; kingdom Metazoa; phylum Cnidaria; class Anthozoa; order Scleralcyonacea; family Chrysogorgiidae; genus Chrysogorgia; species Chrysogorgia sp. JL179-B06. The sequence goes on from JAYKKM010000084.1 coordinate 512,667, forward strand.
AAGCTTAAAATATGAAAATATAGCCTAAATAATGCCTTAGGTATTAATATGAGCAGAAACTAGCGAAAATTTAGTCATTTTTGGACATCCAAAAATTTCGCAAAAATGGCCAAATTTGGTCAAAAAGTAAAGGGGTTAACCTTAACTTTTTGACGATTTTCGACCATTTTTAACTTGTCAAAATAAGCTTAAAATATGAAAATGTAGCCTAAATAATGCATTAGGTATTAATATGAGCAGAAACTAGCGTAAATTTAGTCATTTTTGGACATCCAAAAATTTCGCAAATTTGGTCAAAAAGTAAAGGGGTTAACCTGAACTTTTTGACGATTTTCGACCAATTTTAACTTGTCAAAATAAGCTGAAAATATGAAAATATAGCCTAAATAATGCCTTAGGTATTAATATGAGCAGAAACTAGCGAAAATTTAGTCATTTTTGGACATCCAAAAATTTCGCAAAAATGGCCAAATTTGGACAAAAAGTAAAGGGGTTAACCTTAACTTTCTGACGATTTTCGACTATTTTCATTTTTCATTCATTTCATTCATTCAGCAGACGTAGCACTTGATAAGTTGTCTGCCGAAATGCATCGTGCTCTTTTATCTTATAAGCCTATTTATTTCTCAAATCTTTAAACAGTTCTTCTAAGAACTCATTTCTTTTTCTCACCCTTTGCTCCAACATTACTCCATTATTAGATTTTGGTAAATGTGTTTATAAATAAGCAGTTTTGTTTTCAGAACGTTCTGAACTTATTACCAATCACCATGGTTAGTATGTTTTATAAAGCGATATAAGTAAAAGTATTAGTACAAACTCTTATACTAACTACCATATACTATGATGTATGAGCGGTACACTATATTGTACTATATATACATTAATATATATTATACATTGGCTATATATATTGGCATATATATACATTAATATACACACACAATTTAGGTGTACCTCATGTTCAGCTATACGTAATAGAAAATATTGTAACATACCCTCATTTCTAAACATATTACATATACAAATTTGCCCCTAAACATTTTTACTCTATTTACTGTATGTTCCTGTTATAAATGCTACAGAACATTATATTGCCTACATTTTTATTTCATATTTCTACGATAATAAATTATTGGTGGAAAGCTTTTGTTAGGAAACCGAGGCTGTATCTTCTCTGGGATGTCCAGCATGATATATGAATTGTAGACGATTTTGAAGAATTGGACGGAAGTTGACAAAGTGGTGTTGTACGTCGTGTTTGATGGCATCGCCAATAAACATATATTTGATATGGTAACTAGCAGGAATTGTTAAGGAAAAACAAACAACAACAGTTGAAAGTGCCCCTAACCTCAACATTTTTTTATTGTCTTATTTGGAAGAACTTTTAAAATGATAAAGTAACTTATTTTGAAGATTTTCGTTTTTTCGCTTTCTTTTTCAGTTATCAGTTTATTTGATATGCAAATGTCCGGAATTTACGTCACACATGCATAATGAGTTATCATTATGCATTTCATTATTAATAAAAACACTAAAGTGTGAATAACACGTGTGCATGTTTCTCCCACAACACCAAACTTCTCGATTTTAAAGGATTTCGTTCGAGAGTGAAAGAGATACAGACTTTCCGCCAATAAGTCATGCATGTGTGATGTAAATTCCGGACATACATACTATCTCAAAAAGAAAGAGAAGAAACGAAAATCTTCAAAAGAAGTTAGTTTATCATTTTAAAAGTTCTTCCAAATAAGACAATAAAAATATCGAGGTTAGGGGCACCTTAACTACCTAATTTTAGCCTTCCATTGCACTCAACAAGAAATGTGTGGTAACGGGGAGACTAAATTTGACATTTTTAATAAGGAGGGACCACGTCGACATCTTTGGTGAAGGCTAAAACGGATAAATCAAAAGTACCTTCTCATTGTTAAGAACTAGTCTCTAACCCTTATCTCAATAATAATCCTAACCTTAAACCGAACCGTAGCTAAACCTAACCTAACAAAAAATAAAGACAAAACATAAACGGAAACGGAAAAGTGCTTTCGAGTCATACCTTTTAGCCTAAACCGATATTTTTGAGGAAAAATTTGAAGTTTTGGTAAGGGAGAACAGAGGGAAACATTTTATACAGTTTAACAGCACATAGTTTTACAAGGATACAAAAAATCACAGATTGTGTTGATGTGGTAAAGATGATGTGTCTTCTTATCAACAATGTCCAAGAGACAGTAAAGTTCCTTGGTTATCTGTAATAGAATAGCCGAATGATTAAATGGTTTAAATCCGGTTTCTATATCATTTCTTAGTGAGATTTACCCTCCCGATTATTGAGGTCTCGCTATGATTTTCTTACCTCCAATACACATCTTGGTTTCTCTGTGTAGAAACGAATGAGGAATGGTCCCAACAAGCGACATACAAATAAGAATTGAGCTTCATTTTGGACCAACGGTTTTATTCTCTCTCTTAACAACCTAGAAGAGACAATCATAAATAAATTCATTTGCATCATCTTTACAACATAATTATGGGTTGAAAATACAAATTATAATACAATAACCACTACCACATATATTCATGCATGTTACGAGGTAATATATTAGTATATATTAGCAATAGCACGAGAGATATATTATGTATTACCTCGTTCTTTTATAAACCCCGGTGAACTTCAAATTATCACCACTACCACCATCACTACCACAACTGATACCATACATACCACCATCACCTCAACCCTCATTATCACCATCACTACTAGTATCTAATGGTACTATCCAAACAACCATTACTTCCGTTACCATTACTAGTACCATTGCCCCTACTAACACCAGCAGTGTCAGTACTCTCATCACTACCAATACAATCACCACCACTACTAGTACCTAATGCTACTATTCCATCAACCATTACTACCACTATTACCCCTACCAACACCACTAGTATAACTATACTCTCATCACTACTAGTACCTAATGGTACTATCCCAACAACCAATACCACCATTACCCCTACCAACACCACTAGTATCAGCATTCTCATCACTACCAATACAATCACCACCACTACTAGTACCTAATGCTACTATCCCAACAACCATTACTACCTCCATTACCCTACCCTCATCACCACCACTACTAGTACCTAATTGTACTATCCCAACAACCATTACTACCTCAATTACCCCTACCCTCATCACCACCACTACTAGTACCTAATGGTACTATCCCAACAACCATTACTACCACCATTACCCCTACCAACACCACTATTAGCAGTACCACCAGCATTGCACAAAACTGCACACTTACATTGGGATAAGGGACAGTTGACCAAGATTGGAATGATACCACACTGCATTACTGAACGAGACGACCAGATCAGGTAAGGTAAGAGAACAACATACAGCATTAGTTGTAACACAATAAAAGGAATACGGGAAAGAAGATGGCGTTGAGTCATCAGGAATAAATAAGTTCCCAGCTGGAGTGACATCTTTTATTGCAAGATCATTCGCCAGTACTTCGCAAATCATTTCATGAACAATTTTACTGTAGGATTCCTAAAATGAAATATTTGGTATTTGGAGTACACTGAAACCAGTCTGTGAGTCATATTGTCAGTCTGAGTCACTGTGCCAGTCAGCGAGTCACTGTGCAAGTCAGTGAGTCACTGTGCAAGTCATGCGAGTCATTGTGCCAGTATGTGAGTCATTGTGCCAGTCTGAGTCATTGTGCCAGTCTGAGTCATTGTGACAGTCATGTGAGTCATTGTGACAGTCTGTGAGTCACTGTGCCAGTCAGTGACTCACTGTGCAAGTCATGTGAGTCATTGTGCAAGTATGTGGGTCATTGTGCCAGTCAGTGAGTCATTGTGTCAGTCTGTGAGTCATTGTGTCAGTCTGTGAGTCATTGTGCAAGTCAGTGAGTCATTGTGACAGTCTGTGAGTCACTGTGCGAGTCAGTGAGTCATTGTGTCAGTCAGTGAGTCATTGTGCAAGTCTGTGAGTCATTGTACCAGTCTGTGAGTCCTTGTACCAGTCTGTGAGTCCTTGTACCAGTCTGTGAATCATACAACGTACACAAAGTAGCCTTTGCTCTACCATCTCAGTTCTGGTAGCTCAGTGGTTGAAGGTTGCTCGTTTGATTCCCATCTAGGGCACAGAAGCCTTTTTCTGAGTTTGCATTAAAGCTTGTGTAGCAACCAGTTTCGATATTGAAATAAACCAAGCTACAAGTCATATTTAATATAAACCACAGACCATTTTAAGAAATGCTACTTACTGGTAGAGAGGACATGAGTAGAGCTGCTGCATTAATCCATGACTGTGTATTTTTCAAAATCTCAACACCTCTGCTGGTTTCACCACTGAAAATTACAAAATGTCCACATTCATTTGAGAGCAAATGCCGTAATTTGCTCACCACTGAGTAACTTTATAAGTATAGTCAACCCAAGGACACGCAAACAGTTTGTGGAGTGATTGAACAGTGAAAGTTTGGGAATTGAGTGAATCTTTTCTAAACAGGTCAACAATAAAAATAGAGGTGTCTATCTTATATGTGTATCTGTCTTTGGGGTGTATCTGTCTTTGGGGTGGTGTATCTGTCTTTGGGGTGTATCTGTCTTAGAGGTGCGTCTGTCTTAGAGGTGTGTCTTCAAAGTCGTGCCGATTTTTGCTCACAAAATTGCCTAAGTATGGAAATTGTAAATTACAAAAAAACAGAGCAGAGACTTTTTCAGAGTTTTATTTTTGCTTATAGACAAAAAATTAAGAATTCAAATAATATAAAATTATGAGTGCACTATTTTTATGTTTATTCTTTACACAGTTTTTCGTGGATTGAGAAAAGTTCCACAAATCGACTTCAGCAATTTTTGCATGTTGGCAACGAAATATACCTTCAATATTATTATTATTATATCTGTTGAAGACTGAAATGCTGTTTCCATGAGATATTTGGGATTATTGGATACACATGGGATACACATGGGATATACATGGGATATACATGGAAGACACATGCGATACACATGGGATACACATGGGATAGGGACTTTACAGATGCGAAACAAAACCTTTATTGTGTTAGCAGTTATTTTCTATGTAGTAGCTCTTACCATTTGTAAATGACGGAGAACAGTGCTTGACCGATTTCTTCGTTGCTTACGGGTAACGCCATCAACTCGACACACGTGACATGCAGCGCATGCGCAGATGCGTTGGAAAACTCGTTGTAGCGCCACTCGAAGGCTGGAAATTGTGAATTCCCAGATATGGGTAAACAAGGAGTCAAGGAAAACGTATTACTACGTATCATTCTCTGAAGTTTCACTCTCTGACGTATCACTCTGACGTATCACACTCTGACGTATCACTCTCTGACATATCCACATATCCCTCTCTGACGACATCACTCTCTGACGTATCCCTCTCTGACGTATCACTCTCTAACAAACAAAACTTCATATAATCAAACAAAAAGGATATTGTCCACGAGCCTTCCCATAAGGCAACAGTAGTATTCCAGGTCTGGCTTCCATTCATTGTTATCGTCAGCGTTTAAATAATTTAAAAACGTGTTCGTTAAACACCTAAAACAATAAAAAATGTGGCAAGCCATGTAAGCGGAGATGAGATGTCTGCGAGCAATTAGAGGAGTGACAAGAGGGGAGCGAATGAGAAGAAATAAAGACAAGGCAGGAAGTGAAGGAGAGAAGAGAAAACAGACAGAGGGGTACGGACACGTGAAGAGAAAACAAGAGGACGAGTTTGTTAGATGGTCAGTGGAGCGCAGGGAGACGGGAACAAGGAAGAGAGGGCGACCGAGAAAGCGATGGATGGATTGTGTTATAGATGATGGTAAAGTGGTAAATCTGAATAGAGTTGGTGATAGAAGACAGTGGAGAGCGGTGTCAAGACGACCCTACCGATGGGACAAATGTACCGATGGGACAAATGTACCGATGGGACAAATGGGATAACGAGGATGGTGAGACATCTTACCAATTAGCAGGATGGATACCATTAAAAGCACCTTAAATTAAAAAGAATAAAATAAATTATGATAACTCAATTTGCGCATTATTACTATATCTATGTTTACAAAATACATACAATAATTAAAGTACATAATTATAAAATAATTATTAAAAATATAAATAATTATAAACATAAATAATTATAAAAAATAATTATAAAATACATACCAATAATTGCGTTGATCAGTTGTTTCTTTGACGTTTGTCTTTGTGTTAATGTCTTATTGTAGTAATGGAGGGTGTTGTAAAGATAGGTCACAGGACGGTCTAAAGGTTCAGAGAGAAAATAGAGTTATACACAGTGTCTGAATCTATCACAATTAAAATTATATTTATCACTCTTTTACCCACATAAAAACGCACAGTCTGTTTCTACCTGTGTACAGCCTAAAACATGGTTGATATCGACAGGCTTGAACACAGTTGAGCTGGCCAGCTTGAACAGGGTTGTCAACAGGCCTGATCATGGATATTGAAACAGTATTGTTCATGGCTGATGATCGAACAGGCTTGAACAGTGTTGAACAACATTGTTCATACATGTGACCCTCCATGGGAAAACATACCTTATCGTTTTCGCGAACGCCTTAAAAACGCCGTTCGAACGGTGTTCGAACGCCGTTCGAACGGCGTTCAAATGCATTCGAACGCCGTTCGAACGGCGTTCGGTAAGCGTGCGAACGCTTGTAAACGGCGTTCGAACGGCGTTCAAATGATTTCGAACGGCGTTCAAATGAATTCGAACGGCGTTCGAACGCTGCTAAACGGCGTTCAAATGCATTCGAACGCCGTTCGCTAAGCGTTCGAACGCCGTTCAAACGGCTGATTAGAATCGTTCGAACGCTGCTAAACGCCGTTCAAACGGCTGGCTAGACCGTTCGAACGCTGTGTTTTAACCATGTGTTTTATCGTAATCTGGAAAAGGAAACCGTCTGTCGTAGAATGCCTCCGCACGCGTCGCTGGCTCTCGCGTTTCTTTCATTTCAATCTTTTATTTCATCAGAAATTACTTTATTAACGAACTCATATACATTACAGGCAATGCTGCACAGCTCTGTGCACATTGGTCAACATCAGTCATCACTATGCTCACACCGGATGTTTGTTTCTTTGGTTTGCGAACATTTCGAAAAAAGCGTCTTTGTAAATCGCTATATTGATCTCCTTAGAAAGCCTATATTTAAAGGTGTGCGTTTTCCCATAGGTTTGCCGCATTGTGGCAAAAACAACTGTGAAAGCTAAGGACAGACAGATGAGGTGATCAAGTAAATTAGTTTTAAATAGTCTCAAATTACTGTTGTCAGCGAACCTTCTCAGTTCTCATTAGCACCGCGTTTGAACAATTGAAACAATTTTCTTAAAGAATAAAAGAACGCAGTGTTGCGACCATTCTCATAATATTATAACGCGAATCCCAAATCCGATGATTCTGTCGCTTGAAATCTGCAGTGACGCAAGCTAAACGCATGAACCGTCGCGAAGAACGCTTACGGCTAGCCTTGAGGCTTGAACACTTATAGCCAACTTCCAACCGTTCGAACGCCGCACACAAGCGTTCGAACGCTAGTAGATAGCCGTTCGAACGCTAGTAGATAGCCGTTCGAACGCCTCTCGCTAGCCGTTCGAACGCTATAACTAGCCGTTCGAATTTTTCACCAAACCGTTCGAACGGCGTTCGAACGGTTTCGAACGGCGTTCGAACGGCGTTCGAACACCGTTCGAACGGCGTTCGAAATCGTTTGAACGCCGTTCGATCACCGTTCGAACGGCGTTCGAACGCCGTTTTTTTGGCCATTTGAACGCTATTTCGATAAGGTATGTTTTCCCATGGAGGGTCACACATGATACAACATGTTGGCAGAGCATGATGAAATAACAAGGTTGAACAGCGTAGTTATACAAAAGCCATGAACTTGGTTGTTCTATCAAGCTGGTTTTTGCATGTTCTAACATGCATGAACAACTGCTGTCGATTCAACAAGCCTGTCACAATGATGTTGAAACATGCTTGAACAGTGCTGTTATTTTAACACTCCTCATGTTGACAATGCTGTTACAGGCATGATGAACCAACAACCTTGTTACAACCTGTGAGAGTTTTACGTGTGTAGGTGAACGGAATACCCCAACAGGCTAGAAGCCCAATTGATAGGGGTTCTGAGGGCCTACGATTTAAGGTCGTTATCAGAGAAGACCCGAAAGTCTTACCATTTGCTGGTATTATTGCAAAAGCTGCACTTTCTCCTCAATTATTTTTAACAGGATCATCAACAACACTATATATACTGACTATCATATCTAATACTAGCTAACTGTGATTTATTTAGAGTTGATCACGCAGGATAAGGTTCCCCTATTTATCCAAGCCATCATGTTTTAAGCGCTCGACTATTCAGTTTATCACTCTTAGGAACGGAACACACAACTGATAAGGATTCAGAGGGCCTACGATTTAAGCTCGTTTTCCGAGAAGACCCGAAAGTCTTACCATTTGCTGGTGTTGTAGCACTTTCTCCTCAATTATTTTAAGACCCCCGAGTGGTGGTCCAACCCTTGCACCATGCCTACGTTTATTATTGTAATTAATATATACATATTCAACTTTGGTGCTAAATTATTGATTAATAATAATACAAGTGGCACCACTTTCAAAATGTCTTACCATGAAATTTGTACAATGATCCAAAGTTAACCAACAGACTTTCAAATCCATTCCCAACGGTAGGTAATTCAATAAAACGATGAATAAGTACATCAAATACCTTGGATAGAAAGATGACCAAACGTCAAAGACAATATCTACCAAATGAAACTAGTATGCGATCCATTTTTGTCCTATTCCTATGAGGATTTCCGCTCGATGACTAGTCATCTGAAGATTGCCCAAGGCATGAAACACAGTGTGTTGTTGTATATATCTTAGATAATTCCAAATATATATATATATATATTGCACTCACCGGCAAGAAACGTAAACAGACGTTTCCAAAGTTGACAGGAAAATAAGCGACGTTAGGTGAACTAGCCTTGGTCGCCTCACGAAGACCTTCAAAATAGAATTTCTCAGGACATTTCTAAAAATAAGATTTTCAAAAACAAACAACTTAGAAATATGTCAATGAATATACGTCTTTTTGAATGGTTTACCGAGAATACGGTCGGTATTTTACGAGTTTCTGCAGATGTATTTTTTCTGATGTATTATTCTTTAAACATTGAAAATATTGTATTTCGTGTAGACATAATTACCGTTTGGTATTCCTGGTGTTTTTGATGCCAATCTGAGTGGTTCCAGTGATTGGGAGGAAGCTGAATTAAATAAAAATTAGAAGAAAATGAATTACAAGTTGAGAAATGGCAGCTTGGTTTCTCACAATGTAGCTCAATAGTTAGAGCATCTCACTAGCCATCAGAAGGTTACAAGTTGTACACATATGTAACTTTCACATATCTTCTTAGTCCATGTACCCTCAATAGTTAGAGATATTGCACGAAATAACTTAATAAAGAAACCTTAAAACCTTACAATACTTACGCCCTGCACAAAAGTACGAATTCTATCTCGAAAAGTCGGAACCTTCAGCAACAAAAACATTATCAAGAGGTTGCATACTTGAGCTTCCTTTGTTTCGTAGTTTCGGAGTATCTAAATATTAAAAAAGATCAAGAGATGGCAATCTTCAGATGATTATTTACAAATATTATTTACATTTATATTTCAGGGTTAGAACTAGAGTTTTTAGTTGGGTTATGGTTAGCCTTAGGGTGCACAGATGATATCAGAACGTCGAAAGAACAAAAAAAGTGGCCCACGAGACGATAGTCGAGTGGGTCACTGATGTTCTTACAACATTCTGATGTCTTCTGTGTATCTATAACTAAACAAACAATGGGAAAACGGAATCTATTTGTTTTATACAATAAAAATTGACAAACCGTTAAAAAAGACAAATCGTTCAAAATGCTTATTGAAGCTCTTAGGTATTTCTGGGGCAAGAAAAAAGACAAAAGTAGTCATCTGACGTGATCCGTGTGTCTGTCTTCTAATAGATTATGGCTAACAACCAACGAGAGTGCGTTATTGTATAAAGTGTTAATATACACAATGTTGTAGTAAATGAGGGAGAGCTCGGAGTAAACAGACGATACGTGGACGATCGTCAAGCTCATATCCTCAGCAACATGATTATGAGTCCCCTACAGGAATCAAACCTGTAACCTTCTGATTGTCGGTGAGACACTCTAACCATTGAGCTACTGGGACTCAGATGGAGAGCAAAGGTTACAATGATGTACTGGGATATATGAGCTTGACGATCGTCCACGTATCATCTGTTTACTTCGAGCTCTTCCACATTCACTACAACATGTATATTAACACATCCAAGCATTACCGATATATAATGACTGCCGCATTGGCAGTACATAATATATCAATTGAACCAGTCTTCGCTCTCCATCTGAGTCTTGGTGGCTCAATGGTTAGAGCGTCTCACCGGCAATCAGAAGGTTACAGGTTTGATTCCTGTACGGGACTCAGAATCATTTTTCTGAGGATATGAGCTTGACGATCGTCCATGTGTCATTTATTGTATAAATATAATAACTTACCAAGCACATCACTAATCGGTCAATACTTGTCACGTGATACTTCCAAATCAAATCGTGTAGACAATTGATACGCTGTAGACAAACAAACGGAAACTATTACAATTAGATGATCCTCGCTCCTGGAAAATAATTTGCCTTAATTAATGTAACCAGGCACGTGACTTAGCAAAACCGCTTGATGTATAAATTGTTTATGAAAATTGTTTCTAGTTTATGAAAAGGAGAAATAAGAGAACTTCAATGTGTCGAAAAATATTTAAGTATAAGAGTACTTACATATATTCATGAAGATACATAAGTAGTCTTACAGTATTTTTCAATACATTGAAGTTCTCTTATTTCTCCTTTTCATATTATATCCACAACACTATACCTTTGAAAGATCGTTGTTGGGACCTGAGGATGTTAAAGCGCAATCATGGACTAGAAAATCAGCAAAAACTCTAATCTGTTTACTTAAAGTACGTGCACCAAGTTTCTCCAGGACTCTAAAATAAAAAGAAGGATAAAGTTAAACGAGAACCAAAAATAGTTTGACGTTACTCTAGCTTAAAAAGTTCTTGAACGTAACTTTAAAAGTTACTGTCCATAACCCAACATTTCGACACTCTAATCTAGTGTCTTCATCAGGGGTGATCGTTGTAAAGTTAGGATCCCTATTTATACTCTCATAGAACCAATGATGACGTTATCTATTAACAAGATGCAAATAAGCTTCTGGTAATAAACCAACGTCATCGTGATTCAATGGGGCGTGGGCGCTATTGATATACCAAGCCTCCAGACAACGTCTGGTACCGCGGATGAGCGGTAATAATTTTGGAATTTTTTGAAAAAACAAAAACATAACTTACAAAAGACCAATCTGATTTATACGACCAGTTTCTAAAAGAGAACGCCAGATGATGCTAGATGGAAAGACAGAGAGCACAATATTAATTTATCACTCACTGTCCAAATAGCACATAAACGAAATGAAATAATGGAATAATTTATGTAGCGCTATATCATACAATATTCTATAGCGCTAATTTACATCATATTACATAGCTACCAGCTGTTGTGGTCTAGTGGTTACCACACATATCTAGCAGCTGGCAGACACAAGTTCAAAAGTAAAACCACCAAACTTGACCTACCATACAAATATATTAGGAGAAGATGCTTCACCAAAATGACTCAAAATTTCGGGATTTGACATGTCTAGACAAAAGAAAAAACGTTTTAGTTTTGTGGTTCTATAGTTCATTTCATTTTAACAAGGCAGTATGATATTGACTTACTTTTAAAACTAGCGTACTCTTCATCGACTCTTTGTTTTAAGGAAGATTTACTTTCCATTGGGGCAGTGTGTTGGGTGAAAAATTGCTGAATAGGCTGAGGAAAGTGTTCTAAAGTGTGTTTTGACCAACTGTTGAAGAAAAATAAAAATAGGAACAGATGAAAAAATTAACAAACAGGATAGCGATAACAACGGCAACGACAACAACAAGGATGACAACAACAACAGCAGTAACAGCAATAGCAACAACAACAACAGCAACAACAGCGAGAACGACAATAGCAACAACAGCAGCAACAACGAGGACAACAATGACAGCAACAACAACGACAGCAACAACAACGAGGACGACAATGACAGCAACAGCGAGGACGACAATGACAACAACAACGACGACAACAACAGTTTCCATACTTCATAGGTGTTTTCTCAACAATAGCTTTCAAAATAGCTTCATACCACTGTGAAGAATGCTGTTCAATACCTTAACAAATAACAAGAATGAATCCTTTTAGAAACAATTGCAAGAATATTACATGAAGTAAAATTATTCATGTATAGTGACCATTGTTTGTTAAAGAATTTTACCTGAAATATGCATTGCTCGGGCTATTGTCAACACAAAGACACGATTAAGCTCTTCCGATTCAGATGAGACAAGCTAGAGTAAAAATAATAAAGGTGAAACACTGCCAAACAAGTAACAAATTAATGAAATTTGGAACGAAAACCCAAGTGTTTTACATTCAACTTACCAGGTTAGCTTCGTGTTTTGTGAAATATGATTCAACTACGTGGTTACCAAGTCCATGGATTAGGCGAAATGCAGTACTTTCAAGACTAAAACAACAAAGAGATTAAGTTAAGTTAGTTATACAAATGAAATATCTATAAAAAGGTTGGTGTACTGCCGAAATAACGTGTAAGTTGTCTAACGTTTCGAGCAAAGGACTTTCGTCAGAGAGGGAAACGTTACTCTCTGACAAAGGGCCTTCGCTCGAAACGTTAGACAACTTATTTCTACACTCTCTACGCAGCACAACACGTTTTACAACTTAGTTATCACTTGTTAGTGTGATCACTTTACTCTGTTATTTTTCTAGCTAAAACTTAATCTACTCACCAAAGATGGAGTTGGTTTTGATTTGTATGCGGCACGCCCGTCATAGAGTGAATATGGGAGAACAGAGTAATACGATAATTCTGAGGAATGTAGTGAAGCCTGTAGCTAAACATCTCCAAAAGATTATGTAATATACCCCATGCTTTGTTTTTAAAAACATGCGGAAGGACAGATGCTGAAAATAAAGAATAAAAATCATTTTATGGAGAGTGGCAGGATGGCAGGCAGGATGGAAGGACAGAGGAAGGAAGGACAGAGGAAAGAAGGAAGGCAGGAATGAAACAAGGATGGAAAACAAGGAGGGAAAAGAAGGAAGGAAGAAAGGAAGGAAGAAAGACAGAGGAAGGAAGGAAGGGAGGAAGGAAGGAAGGGAGGAAGGAAGGGAGGAAGGAAAGAAGGACAGAGGAAGGACAGAAGAAAGAAGGAATGAAATAAGGCAGGTAGTAATTGGAAGGGAAGAAGGAAAGAATGACGGAAAGAAGGAAAGAATGAGGGAAAGAAGGAAGGAAAGCGGGAAGGAAGGAAAGCGGGAAAGAAGGAAGGAAAGCGGGAATGGAGCAAGGGAGGAAGGAAATACATGTATTTGGACATTACCAACAACATTTCTGATGCCAGGTAAATTGTTATCAACCAGGAGACGACTGTAGGTTTCCAGCAAAGCAGGAGAGAGAGTAGCGTTGGGTGTCTTGCCTATGATACGTTTGTTGCCGATGTACAATATCAAACTGGAGGAAAATAAGAAAAATGAAGAAAGGATATTAAATGAAGAAAGGATATTACATGAAAAGAAGGAAATAAAAGAAGCAAAACAAGCAAAAGGAAAAAAAAAGAAAATGAAAAAAGAAAAGAACTGAACTGAAACGGACCTCCACTTGGCTGGATAGGTAACCAAATCCAGCACATCAAGAGGGATTGGTGTTGATTGATTTGTAGGGTTTAGATTTCCAATTTGAATTGTATTCTTGCCAAAGCAGAGATCAGTAACATAAACAAATGTAGGAAGAAGTGGATCTAAAGATAAAGAAACGACAAATGGAAAGATTTGTGCAAAGTTATTCTTCCAAAATGATTCTTTAGGTAAAAATTAAGAAGGATTATTCAATAATCGATGGACATTCCTGCACTTAGTCATCACTATACTTACACGCATTCATTAACAAGGCTAAATGACAGTCGATGCGACCCATACTTGGAGGAGATTGCTGACAATGTTTACAGACATTTCTGTATTGTGTGAAGCAAAAGAAAATAAGAATAGATTACACAGTTGATAAAAAGACTATCTAAGTCACTTTCTATGGGAAATATTATCATTTCTGATTATTTTACAAACTGGTTGGAAAGTAGTGAGACTTTTGAAAAGTATGGCCAATCACGCAGGATAAGGTTGCCCTATTTATCCGAGCCAGAGGCGCATATATGTTTTAAGTGCTTCACTATCCAGTTTATCACTCTTATTCTAAGGATTTGCAGTGAAGGAAAATTTCGAGTCCCAAACTGGGACCAGTTGCGAAAAATACAACTTCAAGTTCAAAGCCTTCTGGCTGGAATTGAACCCGCGACCCTGTGATGCTAGTGCAGTGCTCTGACCGCTGAGCTACAGAGCTTAGCCTATGTGAATAAAAAACCCAAGAAGACCTGAAAGTCTTACCATTTGCTGATATTATTACAAAGGCAGCACTTTCTCCTCAATTATTTTAAGACCCTGAGTGGTGGTCCGTCCGACCAAGGACTCGCCTACACTTGGTGTTTTTGTTACGTTAATAATATACACATTATATAAATATGGATTTAACCATTTTATATTTCTTTAATAATGTAAAATATTGCTTACTCGAGGTGAACAATTTGAGCGCTTAATGACTGAGGTTGTGGAAGGCTAACACCTTGAGCTTGTGCCTATATGAAGAAACATAACATTGGGTGAATGATTTAGCATATACCGAACTGAACAACTATGGTCCTGTCCTATTATTAAGCGTTAGACGAAAATTTCATCTTCATAAACTTTTTTTGCTGTTAAAGATGACGGAAGCGATGTCATAGCGGGCATCTGTAAAGAGGTTTTCATGTAGACAGATGCCTGTTTATGACATCACTCCATCAACTTTAACAGCAAAAAAGTCTGAAGATGAAATTTTCGTCTGACAAAGATATATTTATCTCAGGAGAATCCATAGATTATAATATAATCTATGGATTCTCCTGAGATAAATATATCTTTGTCAGATGAAAATTTCATCTTCATAGACTTTTTTGCTGTTAAAGTTGATTTTTTATATATCTTAAATTCCCACAGACATTACCCAACCTTTAACCAAGGCATACCTTTGAAGAAATACAATTCCAAAGACATGCTGTCGCCAGTGAAAAAACAAACAAAGGATTCTTGGCATCTGGCACTGGAAGAGGCTGATGAAAAAATAGCGAAAATTATATGTAAGAAGCAATAAATAATTTCCCAACGCAACCAGGTGATAATCAGACATAGTTTGACGCTACTCTGGCTTTAAAAAGTTTTTTGAACGTAACTTTAAAAGTTATACAGTCCATAACCCAACGTTTCGACACTCCAATCTAGTGTCTTCATCAGGGGTGATCGTTGTAAAGTTAGGATCCCTATTTATACCATAACATTCTGCTTGAGCACGTGTGTATAACCAACCATGAGATCGGGTAGGAAAATTTCAAAATTATTACAACTAATCCATGGTACCATCAGGCTGGCATATCAATAGTGCCCACGCCCCATTGAATCGCGATGACTGTGGTTTATTAGCAGAAGCTTATTTGCATCTTGTTAATAGATAACGTCATCATCGGTTCTATGAGGGTATAAATAGGGATCCTAACTTTACAACGATCACCCCTGATGAAGACACTAGATTGGAGTATCGAAACGTTGGGTCATGGACAGTAACTTTTAAAGTTACGTTCAAAAAACTTTTTAAAGCCAGAGTAGCGTCAAACTATGTACGATGTAAAAAGCAATAACTACAATAATCCTTTCTTTAAAACAATCTGTAATCAAACCTTCTTTTCAGGGTAAAGTAATTCAATAAGCTTCAGTAAGGGGCGAAAATCTTTGAACTACAAAAAATGATCAAAATAAACACTACACACCATTTCGGAAGTACACTAAACCTTTCAGAGTATTTGATTTTATTCTACCTCGGTATTGCCAGTGCCACAAAGTTGAAGAATAAACCACATGAGATAATCTCTTCCTTTGAAATATTTTACTTCTGTAAACTAAGAAAAGAAATAAATGTTTGACCGCGATGAAATTGAAGTGATTTTTATGATTTTTTATTTTATTTTATTTTTTTACCATTTTAGTAAGCTTTGCAAATAATTAATACGGTAGTACTACAGAATAAAACAGAAAAGAAAAAAAGCTAAAATTCAGCTTGGAAAGAAAAAATATAAAAGCTGCTAAGTTCTTAAAGGGACACTCCGGCCCAAATACAAATGTAGTTCATATGAAAGATCTTACTGACTTTAGTTTATTTCCAAAGTTTCAGCATTCCTATCAATTTAGTTAAGAAGATGTGGCTAGTTGAAGTTGGAGAGTTTGTCCAATTTCGACGCCATTTTGTTTCTCAAATATGACGTCACTGAGTGACGTGATCTCGTATTATGCCTAAGAAGCTCCTCTACTTTCCTGTATGAGGAACTAAATAGTTTATTTCGACTAATTTATGTGATCGCCATCAAAACAACTCCACTGACGATAAAGAATCACTCAATGACGTCATATTTTCAAAACCAATATGGCGTCAAAATCCACAAATTTTCAACTTCAACTAGCAATATCTTCTCAACTAAATTGATAGGAATGCTGAAACTTTGGAAATAAACTAAAGTCAGTAAGATCTTTCATATGAACTACATTTGTATTTGGGCCGGAGTGTCCCTTTAAAAGAACTGTATGAAAAAGAGAAATAGGAGAACTTCAATGTGTCGAAAAATACTTAAATAAGAATACTTACGTCTATTCATGGCGGATGTTTTGGACGATGTGTCCTTCTTCAGGTCGACCTGAAGGATACATTGTCCGAAATGTCGTCCATAAATATATATAAGGACTCTTGAAGTTCTCATATGGTATGCAAAACTTATCACACAACTAAAGTGTATATGCAGCCAATTGATAAGCGGGTATCATTTTGCACCATACAGACAGAAAAATGAAGCCAGGCTTATTATCAACGGCCTCCGTAGCTCAGTGGTCAGAGCACCAGTGTACCAATCGCAGGGTTCAATTCCAGCCAGAAGGCCTTGAAGTTGCATTATTCGCAACTGGTCCCGGTTTGGTCTTAAAATGTATATATTCCAACACTGGAAATTTTCCTTCACCATAAATCCTTATCACAAAAGCCCTTATAGTTGATACAACTTCACCATTATATGTTCTCACCTTCTCACACAAAGCTGTAACAATTGTTGGAAAACTGGCATAATTAAATAAAACATAGGATATGGCCATGCCAGACAACCTTTGCCACAACAACTGCATATTTTCAAGACTTGTTTCCACTTCGCAAGTTTCAAAAGCATCCATAACCAGGTCAACAATAACCTCTTCAAGCACAGGACATCGTTCTCGAACCTAAAAGAACATGTACAGTCATGTAGTTATACTATACACATGTTCCATTTCTTGATAGGGCACAGCGATATTCCAAGCAACCAAGTGTCATCAGTGTGATTGTAAGGATGGGCTATGAGTATACTGTACAGCTTGTATATGCGTCAGATCTGTGTGTATTAGTGTGATGGTAAGGATGGGCTGTGAGTGTACTGTAAAGTATATGCGTGAGATGTGTGTGTGTTAGTGTGATTGTAAGGATGGCTATGAATGCATGTGTGGGTGTGAGCTCAAGCATGATTATTTTCATGTGAACGAGTCCAATGTTATTTACACTATAACCTCCAACATCGCTCTCCAATACTGTAACCCAATGCTTACTGTTTTATTCAAACTAAGAATCATACAGACTGTTTCTCTTGACAGTGGCTGACTTACGATGTACCTCAGCAATTCATATTGTCTTCCTGATACACTCTATAAAAACAAATAAAGTACACACATACTTTGATAATTTGACGTGACTACTCTTCATTGCTTCTTACATTTAAAACATTGAACGTCATTAGGCTTACTATTTTCTTCCTTCCTCCCTTCCTCCCTTCCTCCCTCCCTCACTCCCTTGCTCCATTCCCACTTTCCTTCCTTCCTTTACCTTGTCATATGGTAACTGAACTTTAAAATTGAATGTGAGCTGTTTGTGGTCTAGTTTCCAAATGCCAGAATTTACAGCATGCAATGAACTGCAGGGACAGCCAATGATAGGCAGAAGTTTTGAACGTCCTAAATAAACATGACAATACTGTATAACAAAATCTAAATAATAAACCCCCGTGGCTGGGTATAATCACATTAACAGCTGCATATATATTGGAACTTAATTACATACCAGAAACTGTTACCAAATGTGCCAAAGGTCTAAAACCATCGACAAAATCTGATAGAAGTTTGGAAATAGCCTGTAAGTAATACAAACAATATATATATACGAGGGTTACAGATTGAAGCAAGGTGTGGAACACTATCTCAAATAAATAACACATGACAGAAATGTCAGGTTAACACAGGTAGGGGACATAACACTTATTATTACATTGAGTCGGTTTCCTTTGATGTACCACGGGATGTATGCGCCATACATCCCTCATCATACATCCCTATGAATACTAATAAGATAAGAAACGAAGAAAAAACTTGGAAAATCTTTGTCCAAAGTGGACAAAATCGACAAAACTTTGTTGGAAACCTCCTCAATGTAATAATAAGTCAGATAAACACCTCGAACATCGGGATTTATGCGATATACAGCCCTCGGACACGACGCTACACATCCTCGGGGCTGTATGCCGCATAAATCCCTCGTTCTCTGTGCTTATCTATTACTTACATCATTGTCAAACTACTTGCTGATGTTAAATCGATACAAACCTCTTTCATAATAGCACCCAAATTAAATATTATTTTATAGTCATTTAAATTAGCCTTTCTGACCTTGTTCATGTGTCTATAATTCCAAAGAATCTTCACTTTATAACGAGGCCAGAAAGGCTAATTTTCATGTGCATATAAAAGAATATTTAGACTGGCTGCCATTATGAAAGAGGTCTACACTGTATTGTGAAACTAGATGCAAAGGTAAAGTCTGGGTGAGGCTGCAGTAACTGTTAACCTACCCAGTGTGGTGTGACTTTCTTTTCTGGGTAAATTTTCAAGATCTGCAAAAGTAAATGTTAAAAAGTAAAGTTATGTCCAATGTATTTGAATTACAGTATAATATTATGTAACTCAGAGATACAAATTACAGTATTAAAATTGGTGTGTTCCTGCATTAGCATGAGTGAGAAAAACCATGATGTTTTGAGCAGGGCCCCCGAGAAAAAAGATACTAGATAGGCCGAGAGGAGGGTGGGATTATGGTCTTTCACAGGCTCCTAAATGCCCTATAAGCTTCATTCTACTGTATGTGTAGCATGATGGTTATCGTTTTGGGCCCTTATTTGGCCTGGCCCTGGGTCAGTTGCCACGGCTACCCCTCTCGGCAGTGCTGGTTTGCAGCTTGGATGCTTCATGAAAAGCCCATCCATTATTTCACTGGCACAAAACATCAGTTTGTGTCACTCCTACCTGTACCACTTTAGCCATACTAACCTCATTAATGCAAAAATAAGCAGGGAGGAGGCAAGTGTTTCTGTCCAATATCAGGTGAAGAACCTAATAGTATACACATTACATTTATCAACCAGGTAGGATACCAGTATTTCAACTTAATATTAATCACAGTACATGAACAGATAAAGCGTTAGTTTTAATGGCTTAATGGCATCTAAATTGAAATATCTAAAATTATAACTATAAAGGTTTGTGACAGTACCTGCATTAAGTTACATTGCAAAATGTTACGTTACATTTAATTATAAAACATTATGATTTTGAAATTTTGCTATTGAAGTTAAGACTTCTAGTATCCAAAACAAATATCTGGTATCCTGTGGATATCGGGATACTGCAAATTTCAAGCCCTGTAGGAGGTGACATACCTTTAAAATAGCCTCGATTTGAGGAGACGATGGTTGTGAAATAACATACGGCAAATCTTTAGTCTTTTCAAGAACCAAGGTAAAAATATCTCGACATCCCTAAGAAATACAATACTTAATGATTCTACGCAAATCATGTAACAAATTATGGGTGACGAGAAGTGTAGTTCTGAGGGTCTAGGCCCTACCTTTCTTTCTTTTAGTGACTACCCGTGTATAGGCTTATTCCAGGGAAGTTTATGCTAGAATGACTAAAGTGTATGGCATACCTGGGGTTGGGGCCTACAGTACTGCTCAGAATTAACCTAACGAAAAACGTGTTCCGAACCCGACCAGAACACATTCTATTCTCGTTCCGAACGCGTTCAGAACCCGTTCGGAACGAGGTAGGAACGCGTTCCAAACTATGTACTTTTTGTTTTAATCTCGTCTAATGAACATATACCATAACCAGTCCAGCAATCAAATGATCAAGTTAAATCCGTTTAGAAGTTTACTAAAGTCAGAAATTAACGAAGTCTTCCCATTAACTTTTTAAGCAAAGTCACAATGATGTTCCGAACGCGTCTGGAACGCAGTGTTACTGTAGGTTATTTCTGAGCAGTACTGTATATAAGATAATGTGCCTTGTTCTTGGTTAAACAAAGGTTGTACTCTTGCGACAGTTCCTTGCTCGTGTACATAATGGTGCATTGACTATTGACCATCATGAGCACGTGATAGTACTGTGGTCCTAACAAAGTGATGTTGCTAAGTCATTAACCTTAATCTATATCTTATTATATAAAGTATACGAAGAGGAGAAAACGAAACTGGAGATTGAATACATGTACTATACATTCTCACACTGGTTTGCCATACCATTGATCAGATGAAGGAATGAAAATCTTGACACAAATATACAACAATCGTATACTTCATACATATATACTAGTACCTTGTAATCAATGGAGGGAAGGAGGATAAAAACTAAGTCAAAACTCTGACACCAAGATGACTCATTACGAAAATTCAACTTCCCTGACTTTAGAATTGCTTCACATATCATCCTTAAAATACAGAAAAATGTTTTTTATTCATGCATCTTTAATTCATGTCATCAAATTAAAAGCATTTTAAAGCTTGGACAAGATATGATAATTTAACAAATAATTTCCTAACGCAACCAGGTGATAAATCAGACATAGTTTGACGTTACTCTGGCTTTAAAACGTTTTTTAAATGTAACTTTAAAAGTTACTGTCCATAACCCAACGTTTCAACACTCCAATCTAGTGTCTTCATCAGAGGTGATCGTTGTAAAGTTAAGATCCCTATTTATACCCTCATAGAACCGATGACGACGTTATCTATTAACAAGATGCAAATAAGCTTCTGGTAATAAACCACCATCATCATGATTCAATGAGATGTGGCTGCTACTGATTGGTATCCTAACTTTACAACGATCACCCCTGATGAAGACACTATATTGGAGTGTCGAAACATTGGGTCATGGACAGTGACTTTTAGGCCCCATTTCCACCTAACCGGTTACGTTTCCAACCGGCATCAAATGTAGCCGGTTAGGTGTTTTGTTCCAACGAAACCATGCACATTCTTCAGGGGTTACAAATATAACCATATCCGGCTTTGAAGGTGGATAAGTTGTCCGATAAAGTTGTGTCTATCTCTGGTATACTGTACGTGGAAACGGGCTAACCGGGTAAAGTTTAATTTCCAAGATGGCACCACAAAGTGCATTTGAAAATATTTTGTGTGTGTTAGGCGCATTAATTGTTGGGTTTTCGGCAATTATTCACTCAAATGTTCTGCTGTATAGGCTAATTAATGTTATGCTCTATCATTACCAACAAAGAAAAGTGTTACAAATATTATTTTGATGTTTAATATCGTCAATGAAACTTTTTGTTATCGAACTCTACTTTTAATAGTACTGTATATTATACTGTATTAGAAATGCTTGGAGACCAATAGAGAGAATTTATATTATTGATATATTGGGGCTTTTTCCTAGAGAACCCACCTTGCCTTTATAACTTTGCCTTCAATCAATTTTTTAACCAAACCAAACATTAATGCTATCTTTTCAATATTTGTCTGTTCTTGAATTCTTTCAACAAACCTCCCAAGAATTTTCACTTTAAAAGCCAACATTGAAGCCTGGAACAAAAGTTTGTAGATAATTTGTGAAAAGTTGATATATATTAGCAAAAAAAACACTCAGACAATACTGTACATGTCAAGCTCAATTCCTCTATTAAGCTAGAAACTAGCTGTGCCTGCCAAATATTCATATGGGCTGTTTTGATCCCCTTGTTATATATATTTTTTTCTGAAAGAAACCTGCATACCGTATACGTCATTAATATGTGCTGCAGATATTTCTTAAAGGTGCCGTCAAGTCCATTCTGCACATCATGTGTGATATGTCAAACGTGGGGAACTCCATAATTATGTCAACAAACTTTACAGTAATGGAATAGCTTTGCGACAGTTCAAAAGCGAGTATTTGTCAAAGATGGTGAAGGCGCGAATGGTAGTTAAATATATTATCCACCTTCTTATAACATGCTTTTTAGGCAGAAAAGCTTAAGCATGGAAAACAAATCTGCAATACTAAACAGAAACGTGGACATGCGCAGAACGGACTTGACCTCTAATAAAATGTATACTTACATCATTTTTATCAGGTTGTGCTATAGAATCAAGAGATTGCCAGAACTCTTTAAATGACAACAGAAACTTTACGTGTTTTTCTTTCTCTGCTTTTTCATCTTTTGCAATAAAACTTTAGGAAGAATCAGAAAGATATTTTACACATTGGAAATAAAATAACAATATTTTGTTGTTGTATTGGCCAGTGTGCATTTCATGCATTCAACGCCGCAGATCTCCGGCATGGACTCGCACAAATGCTTGGCGTGTCAGCGTAAGATCGTCAAATTATAAGTCCTTTGCGTAGCAGCATGTGCACCGAAACGTGATTTCTGCTTTACGTTGTTACTTGTTTAGGCATATCAATATTGCTTTCAACCTCGTCCTCAGGGTCTTGTGTGTCTAGAAATTAAGTTGCAAGAAGGCATGTTATAATATTATTTCCATAGTTTTCAAATGCCTAAAATCTTGGTGACTATCACTCTCCCCAGACCCCCATTATTTATATTCTGTAATCTTGGCGTTCGGAAGTGATCGGCATATCTTCGTATTTCATTTTATACGCACACCCCCCATTGAGGGGTATGGATATCCTATGTCCCCAGAGGGGGCTCTTGAATCTCAATATATCTGAAGGGGTTCCCAAATGAATTTCCCAAAAATTCTTCATAATAGGCCCATATTTTAGTATTTTAATGATATCCAAGGGGTAAATGAAGATATCCTAGTAGGTTAAAATCTATCCTAGAGGGGACAAAGATTTTTATATCCAAAGGGGGTTGAGAAGCAACCCTTCAATATGTTAGCAAAGTTAAAAGGTGGTGAACTGCCAAGATCTTTAGTGATGAAATACTGAATTTTCGAGCGGAGCCCTTACTCTGATGAAGGGCTCCAGCCACTCCACTCAAAACGTAAGTATTTCATTACTAAAAATCTTGGCAGTTTACCACCTTTTCACTTTGCTATATATCCAAAACACGGTCTACGCAACACTCTACTTTTTTACTTCAATATGTTAAATGGAATGGCCCATTATTGTACAGCACTGAATAATAACATGAATTGATATGTATACTGATTGTCAATGTAATATGATATACTGATTGTCAAAGTATTTCCTTACCTAGAAAAAACCAGTTGAAATTCATTGATTTTCTATAAACAAACAATGAATAGTATATTAAGTGAACTGCATTTTTAATATCAACATCACATGGCCATGTTCAATGTCTATTAAGAACACGTGTAGAACAAATATAACTCTTGATAAACACATAGCATTCTTATTTACTTACCAAATACTCGTTGACGATACTATTCATGCGATTGACGTGACTTTCCATTGTTTTTTCACTGAAACAAACATTTCCAAGAAAAATACAAACACAAATACATTCAAGACCCTGGGTACGAGGCTTGACCCAGGCTTCCCAGAGCTCACTCGACGCATCTCGTTCCCAGAGCCCTTGACTAAGAGGCACGGGTGGCGCGATCGAAATTGTCTGGTCTTTAGTTTTTGGTTAGGTTAGGTTAGGGTTAGCTATTGCTTGCTTCCTTCCCTTTCGTTATTATTAAAAACTCGTTAGGCAAATTGTTGTTTCGTTTCGCAAAATACCATAAACCCTTTGCGTCATTCCTTAATTTAGCCTTGTCCAAAAGGCGCTCCTCTATAGGCTAGTGTAATATACCTCTTTCATAATGGGCAGACAGTCTAAATATTCTTTTATATGCATGCAAATTAGCCTTTCTGGTCTCGTTACAAAGCAAAGATTCTTTGGAATTACAGACACACGAACGAGATCAGAGAGGTTAATATAAATGAATATAAAAGAATATTTAATTTGGGTGCCATTATGAAAGAGGTGTATAGTATACAGTATGGCTGTATATTGTATTCATTGTTAATAAATAATTAACAAAGCAAAGACGAGCTATCAGAATCAGTATTTCAAAAATTACAAGTATTACAAGTTGTCTTTCATCTTGTTTTATTATTAACGAATTATCAGTTTTTATCGAGAAATAATCTCGTTGTATCAAATGCTATCAAAGTTGTTAACTAGGCTATCATCTTCCTAAATGACCGAATTTGTTCAACAAACCAATGTAAGTAATATATTTACAATAAACTATGAAGCATTAATATATAAAACAAATGTAAAAACCATCTATAAAAATTTAGCTAAAAGCACTAAGAAAATTGACATTTATATACAAACATTGAACTATAAATAATGATCTGACAGATAGATATGTCAGTCTACAATCACATTTGTTAGAGCTAAAACTATTTAAAAATATGACAACATGGTCTTTGTGTACCGGATCAATTGACCGACATGGAAATATTCACAATCAAGGTCGTTTTTGTAGTGTCCAGAAGCTTTACAAAGATAAACTCTAGTCCTAACCCTGAAATAATAAAATACTATTAACCCTACTTCTTCATCCAACATTTCAAGCAATATTCCGGTACACGAGGAGCCGTAAAAAATGCGAAAGTTTGCGCCAGCGCAGTGGAAGATCTAGAGGGCATTCCATGCATGAAATCCAATTTTCTAATGGGAGAAGCTTGCGCAAAATTTTGTATTTTCTAATGCTTAAAGTGCTTATGAAATGAAAATTAAGTTTGTCTTATTTAAATGCACTCCGAAAATAAATTGGAATGGTAATTTATATTTTGTATCTCACGTCGTTCTTGAGATATTTAGACTTATGTGATATGAAAATGAGATCACCTTTGACGAAAAGATGTTTCTTCGTTTTTAAAAAATCAAGTATATCTGAGATTATTCAACGAAACACTTGAAACTTTGCACATTACGACACTTCGTGACACCTAACATCATAATACATCGAAATAGCAATCCCAAATAATTTACTATTTCTAATTTCTTTCTAAAAATGTAGAAACATCTCGACTCGTCATAGGCTACTTTATTTGCATATCACACGTGAGATATGAAAGCGCACTAAATTACCATTGCTCATCATTTTAGGAGTTCATTTAAAGTGCCCCTATATCCTCAAAATTGTTTATTGTCTTATTTGGAAGAACTTTTAAAATGATAAAGCAACTTCTTTTGAAGATTTTCGTTTCTTCGCTTTCTTTGTGAGATATATCAGTTTGTTTGATATGCAAATGTATGGAATTTACGTCACACATGTATAATGACTTATCAGAGAATGTTATATATCTTTGCCTTCATGAAATAAAAACACTAATGTGTGAATAACACGTGTGCATGTTTCTCCCACAACACCAAACTTCTCGATTTTAAAGGATTTCGTTCGAGAATGAAAGAGATACACACATTTCTCATTTTCTCCAATAAGTCATTATGCATGTGTGACGTATTAAAATTCCGTACATTTGCATATCAAACAAACTGATATATCTCAAAAAGAAAGCGAAGAAACGAAAATCTTCAAAAGAAGTTACTTTATCATTTTAAAAGTTCTTCCAAATAAGACAATAAAAAAAATTGAGGTTATGGGCACTTTAAATAAGACAAGATTGCATAATTCCTAGATTGCATCAGAATACATCCCTCAGAAAACCACAACAACCGTGGCGCATACAAATCCTAGATCCACCACTGCAGCATATTAAAGGAGTCTGGTGGGCATTGCAGATAATTTTACATTGTGAATTATCTGATGTAGACGTAAATAATAAATATAAAATGCTTTGTAAAAAGACGGAGAAAGTCCGTGTTTCTATTATTTTGTCCAAGCACAAATACTGACCAATAATAGCTTTATAAAGACGGTTCTTAGCGGTATAACTTAATCGTCAGTTTCCATTCCGTCCATAGCTTTGATAAAAAAGATCAAAAACGAGAAATTTGGTAGAAAAACGCGAACTAAAACCGAGCAACTTCTCGATCTGCGTAACCCGGCACGATTAAATCTATTGCGTGTGAATGCTGCTTCGTAAGTGATTATTTAGCTTCGCGTCGGTCGACTGAGAAAGGCAAAATTTCTGCTGCATTGCAAGCGATGTTGTTGCCAATGAATCACCTGACATTGACGGCTACAATAACTTGTGTTCCAACAACAAGGATAGAATGCTTCCTGCCAACAATTACAGCACCATTGCTTTCTTTTTGTCTCACAGATATTCTCGATAACAACCTCTTTTTCTCGTTCCATTTCAGACATCATCGTTTCACGATCCAACCTCGAAGCCTCCCGAATCTTTTGTAAATCGCCTTCGTGCCGTCTCTTTGCGTTCGTCTTCCACTCTTCTGCTTCGTGTATTTTCTCTTCATCTGATTTCCTTTTTACCTCTGCCTTCTCATGTTCAATTCGTATTTTTTCACGCAGTTCCCTCGTTTCACCATTGTGTTTAATCTCCAAAGCGGTCTTCAATTCTCCAATTTCACGGCTCTTCTCCTCCTCAAGCTTCCTTCTAAGTTCTTCTAGTTTATAACCAGTACTCAATTGTTCCCTTTCGACATATTTCCGTATTTGTTCGTCTTCCACTTCAGCCTTTCCTATTTTTTTCTTCAACTGTTCGCTGAGATTGGCGATGAATTTTTGAACCTTTTCTTTGGCGTCGAAACCGAAAATCGTTCCACCACTTTGTGTGTGCTGTGATGCATTTGTTCCTGTTTGTTGAAAATTGAGATTCTCCTTCGTCTCCTTAAGATCCTGTTCTAGATCATCAATTCGTTTTCGTAGCTTGTCAATGACGGCCTTGTTCGGGTCTTCGTCAGTTTGACAACACACTGTGTTAAGTGGTATCGTTGATTCTTCTTTGGGCGTCTCAGGGGTTGATATTTCGCGGACGCAATCCGTCTAAAGTATCAACAATGTGATTTATAAAGTAAATGATTTGAACCTAGGAGTATCATTAGATGTGGAGTTGATCGTTCTTAAGACTACAACAACCTGGACGATCAACTTCACACATTTAATGTGATTTATTAAATCAAATTTTATTTACCACCACTTTAACAATATTATGTAAGAATTGTAAAGTATGAATATACATCAAATAGTGGCGAGAAAGCCCCATCTCGCCATATGAAAAAAATCTATTCACATGATGTGATATACTATTAAAATACGTGATTACAGATCCTTAGATTTTGCTTTAAAAAGTGCTTTAAAAATGTAGGAAATGCCATTGTAGAGGACCAAAAATTCCAAAGTTTCCGCCAGGGAGCAATGACAGACCATCCAGATAACTCGCGCCTTCGGACACTAGGCCTTATCATACTAAAGTTAAACTTTAATATTTTTGTGCAGTGATAAAAATTCCTTAAGATAAACCCACGCATCATATGACCTGACAGCTGTTCAAATCATAGCGAAGTAAGCTTACCTGTTCCAGTTCTATTTTAGGTTGAACTGACTCATTCATTTCTCGTAGTTGTTGTTGATAAAGAAGGAACTCTTGTTGTGCATCTAGCCACAGCCGAGGACGTTTCTTGATCTCTGGTTTGCTGGTGATGGGAGAGATATGACGAAAATAAACCCAGGCTCTGTAAAAAAAATATGATATTGATTGTTAAGTCACACTTTACCTATCCATATAGATCCATCTATCCCCCTTTCCCTTCCTTCTATTCCCTTCCATTCTCTTTACCTTTCCTTCCCTTCCTTCCCACCCTTTCTTTCTTTCCCTTCCTTCCTTCCTTTCCTTTCCCTTCCCTCTTTCCCTTCCCTTTCCTTCCCTTCCTCCCACCCTTCTCCTTCCTTCCCAACCTTTCTTTCCCTTCCTTCCTTCCTTTCCTTTCCCTTCTTCCCTTTCCTTTCCTTCCTTCCTTTCCCTTCTTCCCTTTCCTTCCCTTCCTTTCCCTTCCTTTCCCTTCCTCTTGCTTCCTTCCCTTCCTTAAAGACTATTGTAATTACAACTGTGGCGCAGCTCACCTCTGATGTAGAGTCTCAAAAAAACGAACAAGGGCTTTTGTTCGGTCTTCATTCCACTTCAATACCTAAAAATAATAAAGAAAGGGAATCCAACGAAGGCTCAACACATAAATTCATGTATCTTAATTCAAAAATGCATTCGTTTTAGAACTAATTAGCTTTTTCAACACTCTAAAATACACATATTTTATTTACTTTAGCTGGCCAAGGTGGCTGCCCTGTCATTTTCGCCCAAACAACTTCGTGTGGAGGATTCTGCAAGGTGTAAATAAAGGAATGAATAACATTAATTTAAACACGATAACTGTTGTATACAGTTAGTAAACAGAATGGTGCTCATGTAAATTGATCAGAATACTTACGCATGGTTTACAAAACCAGTTATTGGGTTTAGAGTTTGACAAGTCATAACAGTCTGGACACATCAACATCTCTTCTATCTAAAAATAAAATAAAACCATATCAAAGTTTACTGGAACGAAAAAGCCAGCAATATATTGTACTCCACTGAAGTATAAGTGAACTATTTGTCATGTTTAAATGAGCTCTTAAACTATATAAAATGACAATGAACTCTAAAAGATTTTGTACCTCTTGTTTTGTATCTTCTACAAGTTCTTCTGCGGAAACGGCCAGTTCATCATCGTCTAAGAAATGTAATAACACAATTAACATGTTCTTTTCCTGCTTCTAAGGAAAGGAAAAATAAAGATAGAGAAGAAGAGGGAAAGAAGGGATGAGTAGCGAGAAAACGAACAGGAGAGGAAAGGGTTTCAATGGAAGAGAAAGGATGACAAGGAAAGAGGAGGGAAGAGAAGTGATGAGTAGGGAAGAGGAGGGAAGAGAAGAGGAAAGGAACAGGAGAGGAAAGGGTTTGAATTGAAGCGAATGGAATAGAAGGGAAAAGAAGGGATGAGGAGAGAAGAGAACGGATGAGGAGAGAGAAGGGATGAGGAGGAAAAAGAAGGGAAGAGGAGGATAGAGAAGGGATAAAGAGGATAGAGAAGGGATAAAGAGGATAGAGAAGAGGAACAGGTGATGAAAGGGTTTGAAGGGAAGGGATGAGGAGGGAAGAGAAGAGGAGGGAAGAGAAGAGGAGCGAAGAGAAGAGGAGGGAAGAGAAGAGGAGGGAAGAGAAGAGGAGGGAAGAGGAGAGAGAGGAGGGAAGAGGAGAGAGAGAAGGGATGAGGAGAGAGAGAAGGGATGAGGAGAGAGAGAAGGGATGAGAGAGAGAGAAGGGATGAGAGAGAGAGAAGGGATGAGAGGAAAGGGTTTAAATGGAAGAGAAGGGATGAGGAAAGAGAAGGGATGAGGAGGAAAGAGAAGGGATGAGGAGAAAATGGGAGGAATAAGTAGAGAAAAGAAAAGGGGAAAGGATGGAAAGCCTGGAAGAAAAGATAAGATGGAAGTGAATGGAAATGAATGGAAGAAAATGAGAAATTATGGAAGAAAGGAGAAGAGGATTGAAGGAAATAAAAAAATTAAAAATGGAAGGAAAGGGAAGGAATTCAAAAAGTTATTCAGTTCACCTCCAAAATAAATAACTGCATTATGCAGCAGCCATTTGATTTCCTCAAGAAACTGTCCAGGTGACAAAAACTTCCTTTTCTGAACATCCTGAAAAGTTGAAGTAATTCATTTTGAGTATGAAATATTTTTATGTTGCAACTCTTTTCAAAATACAGTAATCCAGGCCCTTGTACAGTAACCAGGTTGTTCAAAAGCAGATAATCTCAATCAACGTATTCAGTTTCATTTCACTCGGATAAAAGGTCTTTGCTCAAAATGTCAGTGCTTCATTCCTCT
Organism: Chrysogorgia sp. JL179-B06; assembly: GCA_035772405.1. Lineage (NCBI taxonomy): Eukaryota > Metazoa > Cnidaria > Anthozoa > Scleralcyonacea > Chrysogorgiidae > Chrysogorgia > Chrysogorgia sp. JL179-B06. The sequence goes on from JAYKKM010000084.1 coordinate 543,206, forward strand.
ATTTTGACAGCAAATCACTTTTTTCTTGTTTTAATCAGCTTATCAAGTTTTGTACAGTACTTCCATTGGTCCTTCGAACTGGATACTGAATCCGCGAACAGCAGTGAACGAGATAACTCATAACGATATAGACTCATAACTTTAACAATATTTAAAACTGTATTAGTGCACAAGTCCTGCAAATGTTGCACACACATTCTGAATGCCGTACAATCCTGAACAATTACACCCTGAAAGGTAAGCTGTACATACCATTTCTATGCATGTTAGATCTGTAGGATGGAAGATATAAGAACAATAGTCGGGATTCTCATGCAGTGACACAGGTTTATTCAGGTCTGCAAACTAAAATATCAATATTTCAGATTTACTTATCAGAATCAACCCATACATTTGAAAACATGTGAACCAATAACAATATACCTGAAGATACAGGGCTGGATTAAGGCGCGAGGCCCCCCAGCATATTTTCAGTCCGGGGCCCCTTGCCACCGTTCAGACCCGCCAGCTTAATGGTTTCACCATGAAGAGCACAAGGGAAAATTGGACTTTGCTAAGAAGATATATAGGATTATATTATTTTCATTTTTTCGTTGTTGCCTTAAAATGTCCCCTCCCTTAAAAAGTCTGCGCTTACCGGGGCCCTCCACTTACTTGGGCCTTGTGCTTTCTAGAAAGAACACAAGAAATTAAAATTGTTCAACGAGAACTTGTGGGGCCACAGAAAGCGCAGGGCCCCCAGCATATGCCGATTCTGCCATAGGGTTAATCCAGCCCTGTGAAGATAGACTTCAAAAAAGGAGAATTCCAACCGTACTCTACTAAACGCAGGTTCAGTACCAACCTTCTCTTTCATCCTCTCAATTGTAAACTTTAGTAGTTTGTTAACTTGATCCTTATTTTTCCCAGACATCGAGTTCCTTTCCTCGGATGCCTGCATGTAATTCAAGAAAGCAAAGAAATTTGAATAAGTATACATTTGTTCAAAGGACAGAAAGTATTTTGAGATTTAAGTTGAAAAATCTTGATGAAGTTTGGGTGAATTGCTTAAAGGGATACTGCAGTCAAAATACAAATGTAGTTCATATGAAAGATCTTACAAACTTTAGTTTATTTCCAAAGTTTCAGCATTCCTATCAATTTAGTTGAGAAGACATGGCCAGTAAGTTGGAGAGTTTGACCAAATTCAACGCCATATTTGTTTCTCAAATATGATGTCACTGATTGCTTCTATCTCGTATTATACCTAAGAAGCTCCTCTACTTTCCTATTTGAAATAAACTATTTAGTTCCTCATGCAATTTTCATCCAAAGAGCATTCACAACAACTATCGCTACAGTATGTAATCACCATCAAAACAACTCCACTGCCGATAAAGAATCACTCAATGACGTCAATTTTCAAAACAAATATGGCGTCAAAATCCTCAAATATTCTACTTCAACTGGCCATATCTTCTTAACTAAATTGATAGGAAGATCTTTCATATGAACTACATTTGTATTTTGGCTGAAGTATTCCTTTAAATGTACAGCCACCATCTTTTTTTGTACCGTCAATTCACATTTTCTAGCTCCCTTGCTCTCTAATATCATGCAGTTAAACTGAGTCATCAAACCTTGCATGAAGGACACTTCCAGTTTACATCTTGAGAAATATAGTTTGCTTTTGCACACTTTCTGTGGAACACTCGAGGACAGAAATCACACAGGACAACCTCGCCTGGCTCTTGACAGTCAAAACAATACCAGTCATGGGTCTCAACAGTCTTAGCCTTAAAAAATATATATAAAATATGGGTATCTTCTTCGTGTACCGCACACACAATGGACACAGACTACATCCTAGACACATCAAGGTTATTTTCTCGCGATTCAAAAGCTTTACAAAAACAAAAACCCTAACCATAACCCAAATAAAACTCTAGTCCTAACCCTGAAATAAAGGAACACTAAACCTACTTTTAAACTAAATATTTCAATGATGTAATATTCTGTGTCCGGTACACAAAGTTACAAATACACATGGATTGTATAATTATATCACATTGTTAAAAACTGGGATTTTCATGTTTAGTAGACCTAAACATCAACAGATTAGATTCAAATTATGTGGTACATGTTTGAGATAAAATTCAAGCTCTTTTGTCTGTTTAAGTTAGCTTTTGGACCATTTTGGCAAAAGACTACATCTAGGAAGTTTTTCCGATACCATAAATACATTTTGTCTTTGTCTGTTTAATATTGCCTTAAGTCAAATGCAAATATCCGTGTTTATTATAATAAAACACTTATACCAGATTCATCTAAGCTCAATATATAAACATCTTATTGAATCATTTTACCGATAATACGGTTGGGCATTTTATGAGTTTCGGTTGTATTTTTCCAAGCCCTGAAAGGACGAGGGAAAATGCGAGATACGAGTAACATACTCGACCGTATTATCAGTAAAACCATTCAATGGATATTTATTTTATGACTGTTTAAAGTGAAATAGACAGTTCGCATCTGACATTTTACTTTCAATTTCCCATACAAGGCAGATTTTAGTACCTCTTCTTAACTGGTTAAACTGGTATAGAGTTGTACAATATGGAATTTACTAGATGACTGACGTTGATCGTTCAGGTTGTTGTAATCTTGACAAAGACTATTGTTGGTGACTGACGTTTCGACGAAGCAGCGGTCATCTTCAGAGTCAAGTGACTTGACTCTGAGGATGGCTTGACTCTGAAGATGACCGCTGCTGAGGCCATAGAAACGTCAGTCAACAATAGTCTTATGATGACATTGTCATATAACTAGTTAAAATACTATATTATAAGTCTCGACTTGCAATATTAAGATTGACCTTCAATCTTGCCCAATATTGAATTCTAAACGTAAATATCTTGCCATATTGGGCAAAGATACATGTAAATCCAATAACTATAATGAGAATCATATATAAAATATTGCAATTATAGTATTTCAATGCTTCTTGCCAATAAGTTCAATTTTTAAGTTACTCAACAAATGTATAAGACATGGTAAGTAGGTAATCAATAACAAAAAATGTAAATTTGACACTAATAACTTAAGGTGTTTAGGATGAATTACATCCAATATTACAGTTTACTATATCTATTACAACAAGTAACAAAGATTATAGTGTTATACGTATTTCATGTAATACAGCTCCCTCAATTTATTTGTTTTTAAACAGATCATTTTCAAATTACTTAGTGTTTAAACAAACAGTTTTGAGCTCAGACAAAGAGTCTTTTAAATGGCAACCATAATACAGTTACTTCCGCAGACATATCAGACATAACCAAGTGTGTAAATGTATTAAGTCAATATTAAAAAACTTCCCCCTTCAAATACAACATTATAGTGAATGCGAATACCTGTTCTATGTTTCTGGTGGCACTATTAAAACGGTTTATGTTTATACTTACATCGACGAGTACTTCTGTATTGCCGTTCAAATCCACCCAGTTTGGTCTGTATGAAGTCTGATGTGCCCCTTTATTGTTTCCCTTGTGAGCAACAGCTGTTGTTTCACGCAATAAACCATCCTCTACAGCAGACTTAAGTTCTCGTACGATCTCAGCCGTTTTCCAGTTAAATTCACGCATAACAAACCTAACAATGCGTTCTTCGTTTGGGCATTGCTTTTGCTCGCATATGCTTTGGATAGCCTCTTGAATGGCACGAGAAAACTGGGAATTCGAATGCCTTCGGTAACACACTAGCACCATATTGAAGTTTAAACCACCTCGTTTTCGCTGTCTACGCACAAACGACGAAAGCTTTTAAGCAAAGATAGAAACGACACGCCGCACATCAAGCGAAGATAACATCGTCGAGTTCGAAGGTCACGGAATGAGGAGAAGTGAACCGGATAACCGGATATATGTTTTAATAAGCTCAAGTTTCGTTTCCGTTAAGTCGGGATTAAAATTCCAGCTACAAAGAGGAAATTGTTCAGAACAGTTCATTTATAATCCAAAGGCACGAAAACTACATCCAACTTCTCAAAACACGATAACCTTTCATTGTTAGGCAAAGACCAAAACGAAGACTCGCTTTATTTTTAAAATTTTTTTACGAGAGACACTCGAATCAAGAACATTATTAAAACATTATATACATGAGAATAGCCATTCTTGCCTGCAAATATCTTTGACTTTTTCACATCTCGGTTCTTTAGAGAAACAAATAATGAAAACTAGCAGAAATCTTTGAAAAAATACGAACAAAAACGAGATCTTGGGGATAAAAATGTGGAATTACAAGAAAGTAGTACAGGCATTACTTCCTCGACACCATACGCGCGCAGATTATAGTTTAAAGTTATAAATAGCGAATGTTTCAGTGTTAAAAATGTGGGAGCATTGATTCAGATTTTGAAATGCGCATGCTCATAAGCTATTCATTCAGAAATGATATTAATAGTGATGGAGGGAGCTAAGAAAGAGAAACTTAAACTGCAACGACTGAAACTGGAACACAGAGACTTAAACTAGTGTATTATTAGAACTACGAATACGCAATAACCCCTCGCCCGCCTGTGCTGGATGGGTGAGGACTGGGGAAAATCACGGTGGTGTTGTACCACTATTTTAGGCGGGGGGTTAGAAAACCAATTAGGCGGGCCCCACTAATTACACGCGACACTGAGGTGAATAATTGTTTTAGCATATACCAAAACAATTTGATGAAAATATTTGACGTTGATATGACTTGTATACATGGTCATTATACCGTAACTATTCCTGTCACTGAGAGTTGTTTTCTAATGTCCAACTGTTTAGATTCCACAGGGGGGATCGTTGTATGTGTGCAGCTTCAACCTCGTACTTTTGAATTCCACTCAGTTTTATTCATTTTGTTCTTTCAGTGGAGCTCAGAAGAATGGCGTTGGGGCTGCGCGTGAGTGTTGGTGCATCGTGAATTCCGAGCAGTTGATCTATGACTTTATGTATTGACTTTTGGTTGTTCTTATACATCTATTTTTAATTTCAACGGGAAGGCGCCTATTCACAACAGCTATCACTATATGATCGCCATCAAATCAACTCCACTGCCGATAAAAATAACTCAATGACGTCATATTTTCAAAACAAATATGGCGTCAAAATCCTCAAATTTTCAACTTCAACTAGCCATATATTGATAATGCTGAAACTTTGGAAATAAACTAAAGTTAGTCAGATCTTTCATATGAACTACATTTGTATTTTGGCTGCAGTTTAACGCTCATACAATGCTTCGTACCCTCGAACTAGCAACAATGATACAGATACTGAGCACAAGCTGTTCATGAATAAAAACTATAGTTTTAAGATTAAGGTTAACGTTTGTAAATGTGATTCCTATTAAGTATTGGCTTAAATAATAATCATACAATGTATCATATCAAGAACAACAATACTATACAGATAGTTAACGATCTGTTTATGGATAGCAGGCCGTTTCCTCCATTTTTTTGTAAATTCTTTATTTCTTTTTCAAGTTTCGAAAATTTTGCCCAAACTTTAGTCTTTTCTTTAGCCATAGAATCCTGAACATCCCCCAGGTTCCCTCTAAGCTCCTGAACGTCGGATTTAACCCCTGAGAAGTCACTCTGAACATTTATCAAATCCCTGACAAAAGTATCCATCGTTTCATTCATAGAAGTCTTAAAATCGTTGAGGTTATCCGTCAGGTTAGTCTTAAGGAGGTTGAAATCATTCGAGAGAACAATGACTCTCTCGTCCATGGCACTGATGTCATCTCGAATTTCCTTTCTGAATTCCTGGGTATTCTTCAATCTCTCTCTTGCGCTGATATTATAGACACTGACACCAACAGCTAAAATAAATACGCAATAGGTCAGACCTAGGAAACCATGTTTTAGCACTTGCTTGAAACGGTTAGAAAGAGAGTTCACTTCATCAACCACGATTTTGTCATCCACATCGTCGATGTTGTCAGCTTCAAATGGATTTGAGGGTCCAGTTCCTTTGGGAGTCGCCACCATTGGAGTCGCCATAGAGTTGCGAAGACTAATTTGCCAATGTTTGTTTGACGTAACGTCAAACGTGAACAGCTGGCAGCTGCTGAGCGTCCTTCAGAAACATCTCTTCAACGCAGAGGCGAGAAACTACGGAGCCCATAAACAACTCAAAACAAGTTCACTCTGGTGAAGGTCCTTCGCTCAAAACGTTAGACCTCCTCTACACAACACGTTTTACTACTCATTTGCAATTCAGATATATCTATATATCCATGTCAATTTTAAACAACACCACATGTGTTTTCAAATCTTATATAATATAATTGTCTTCTCCATCGATAATTATACAATCACTTGATTTATATACACATTTTCATTGGTTCTTGCCCATGATCTATTAAAGGACAGATACATGGATGGCGTCAAACACGTCAGCAGCTGTGTTTTTCTTTTTTCATGCCCCAACAGCTTTGATAAACCTTTGGGGTTGTTTTTGATTGTATAAAACAAATAGATTTTATTTTTTGTTGTCTGTTCAGTTATAGATACACAGAGGACGTCAGAACGTGGTAAGAACATCAGTGAACCACTCGACTCCATCTCGTGGGCCACTTTTTGGTTCTTACCGACGTCATCTGTGCATCTATGACTGAACAGACAACGGCAAAATGGAATCTATTTGTTAATTAGTAATAGTTTGCGCGTGCATAAACTTCAAAGATAACGTCTTCAAAGATAAAGTACATTTATTCACTGAATTTAACAGTGTTATAACTGTTAGTGAAAAAAGGTGTGCCAGAACTCTCATATTGTACAGCGGATACTATTTTAGTTATTATAAGGGTTTGATTTTGGGTTATATATAGGGTTATTTTACAAACCTTTATACTAACCTTCTCCCTAATATTAAAGAGATACTCCAGCCAAAATACAAATGTAGTTCATATGAAAGATCTTAATGACTTTAGTTTATTTTAGTTTCAGCATTCCTATCAATTTAGTAAAGAAGATATGGCTGGTTGAAGTTGGAGAGTTTGTCCAATTTCGACACAATATTGGTTTCTAAAATATGACGTCACTGAGTGATTCTATCTCGTATTACGCCTAAGAAGCTCTTCTACTTTCCTGCATGAGGAACTAAATAGTTTATTTCGACTAATTTTCATCCAAAGAGCATTCACTGCAACAGCTATCACTATGTGATCACCATCAAAACAACTCCACTGACGATAAAGAATCACTCAATGACGTCGTATTTTCAAAACAAATATGGCGTCAAAATCCTCAAATTTTCAACTTCAACTAGCCATGTCTACTCAACTAAATTGATAGGAATGCTGAAATTTTGGAAATAAACTAAAGTTAGTCAGACCTTTCATATGAACTACATTTGTATTTTGGCTGGAGTTTAACGCTCATACAATGCTTCGTACCATCGAACTAGCAACAATGATACAGATACTGAGTACAAGCTGTTCATGAATAAAAACTAGTTTTAAGATTAAGCTTAACGTTTGTAAATGTGATTCCTATTAAGTATTCGCTTAAACTATAATCATACAATGTATCATATCACGAAAAACAATACTATACAGATAGTTAGCGATCTGTTTATGGATAGCAGGCTGTTTCCTCCATTTTGTGCTAAATAAAATGTTTCTTCTTCAAGTTTCGCAATTTTTCCCCAAACTTTAGTCTTTTCTTTAGCCATTGAATCCTGAACGTCCCCCAGGTTCCCTCTAAGCTCCTGAACGTCGGATTTAACCCCCGAGATATCGCTCTGAACATTTATCAAATCCCTGACAAATGTGTCCACAGAGGTCTTAAAATCGTTGAGTTTATCCGTCAGGTTGGTCTTAATGTGGTTTAAATCATTCGAGAGTACAACGACTGTCTCGTCCATGGCACTGATGTCATCTCGAATTCCCTTTCTGAATTCCTGGGTATTCTTCAATCTATGTCTTGCGCTGATATTATAGACACTGACACCAACAGCTAAAATAAATACGCAATATGTCAGACCTAGGAAACCTCCATGTTTTATCCCGTGCTTGAAACTGTTAGAGAAAGTGTTCACTTCATCCACCACGATTTTGTCATCCACATCGTCGATTTTGTCAGCTTTAAATGGATTCGAGGGTTCAGCTTCTTTGGGAGTCGCCACCTTGGGAGTCGCCACCTTGGGAGTCGCCATAGAGTTGCGAAGAATAATGTGCAAATGTTTGTTTAACGCAACGTCAAACGTCAACAGCTGGCATCCTCAGAAACGTCTCTTCAACGACGACTCACTGGATACAATGTTTCTTGATGCTCGCCGCTCAAATCAAGTTGACTTTTTGACGAAGGGCGTTAGCTCGAAACGTTAGATCTCCTTCACACTATTTTGGTAGTACACCAACCTTTTAGAGTATTTGATTTGTATTTCTACACTACCTACGCAACACAACACGTTTTACTACCATTTGCAATTCAGATATATCTATATATCCATGTCAATTTTAAACAACACCACATGTGTTTTCAAATCTTATAATATAATCGTCTTCTCCATCGATAATTATACAATCACTTGACTTATATACGCATTTTCATTGGTTCTTGCCCATGATCTATTAAAGAACAGATACATGAATGGCGTCATGCAAGTCACGTCAGCAGCTGTGTTTTTCTTTTTTCATGCCCCAACAGCTTTGATAAACCTTTGGGGTTGTTTTTGATTGTATAAAACAAATAGATTTCATTTTTTGTTGTCTGTTCAGTTATAGATACACAGAGGACGTCAGAACGTGGTAAGAACATCAGTGAACCACTCGACTCCGTCTGGTGGGCCACTTTTTTGTTCTTACCCGTTCTGACGTCATCTGTGCATCAAAAAGTGAACAGATAACGACAAAATGGAATCTATTTGTCAATTAGTTACTATTGCGCGTGCATAAACTTCAAAGATAACGTCTTAAGTAGATCATAAAGATCAACGTAACACGCAATGCTTGTGGGATTCTTAGGCTTCTACAATTGTCAATTATTGCTCATTCAAGGCACAGTATTGGTAATTCTAGGGTAGGAGGACATTAGCCAGAGATTGACCAGGCGGGAAGCGTAACTTTGTTAAGAATATTGAAGCCCAGTATAAAACACGTAGAAAAGGCATAATTTTAAAGATCTAACGTTTCGTTGTAATTACAAAGTGCCTAAGCCTAGATATATATATATTTACAACATGTCAAAAATTAGCCAATCAGAGAGAAGTGTTAAAAATAAAAGTTACAAGAACATATGTTGCATGTGGATATTGAGATAGGCGATCCACCGAGAAAACACTGGTCGAGAGTCGAGACTACTGTATACTGTGAATTTCTATAGCCCATTTTCTACGTAAAATGCATCAGTTCGAAGTAGTCGTCGAAGTAAACACCTAGTATTTTCTTCGATCTCTCAAGAGTCTGTCAAACAGATCGTGGGATCTTTGATAGATAGAACTAACAGGCCTTAGACTCTTAGTGGCTTGAGCAGATATTTGGCTAAAGATTGTCTGGATAAATATGGCCCCTGACAAATCGGCGGAGCACTTACATGTACAAAACGGGAGAGAGAATCGAAAGAAATGCATCGACATCGCCAAACCATGTCTTCTCACATTTGCTTTAATCACCGCACTGGGTTTGTCCATCTGGTCTTTCGTTTGCATAAAAAATGACGTTTGGAATTGGGAAGAGAGTAAAGACTTCGAAGACTCTCTTAAAGATGAAACACAAGCTTTAGGCAGCAAGTCTGAAGCAAGGATCCTGGTTCTTGCTCTCGAGATCAAAGAATTCAAAGTCAGCTACATAAGCAAGTTGGACGACTTGACATCCGAGTTTAATCCAAAGATGGTGAAACTTAATCAGGATTTGTTAAACGTACAGGGAAATGTATCTGCTATTCAATCCACCGTAGACGGCCTACGAAGAAGTTTGGAAAGAATCACGCGTACGTTCAACAACGAGCACACTAAAGTTTGGGCAGAATTTACAAGAATTGAAAATGAAATACAAAATCTGTGGGCCAACGACGAAGGACAATACATATAGAAATGTTATGTTATAACTAACTACACAAGCATAACTACTACACGCATAACACTTCGGACTTAGTTCGGACATACAATTGATGTTGTTTTATCGAATGGATAGATACCTATGGCGAGATTTAGTAGCAGACCTGGAAATAGTGGTGGATCCTCGTTCCAAGAAAATATTTGAGTTGTAAGAAAGTTCTGGGCTGGCAAGTGACAACTCCCACTCCCAACTCAACTATACTTAAGCCCCGGGCAGTGCTGCATGGCCTGTGGCTGTACTGCACCACCGCAGTACCACTGTAGCCTGTATAGGTGTAGCCGTGTAGGTTAGTCTGTGATTGTGACAGTCTGTGCATAGTTAGCTACACAAGTACACAACTGCCTGAAGTCTAAAGATAAAAGATTATTCAATTCAATGGATTTTGCTACAGTGCTACTAGTAAATTGCTAGGCATGGCTTTATTAATGATTGTTTTAGACTTTTAGTCCTGCGTGAAGTAGTGCGACCACCGTGTTTTCGAAGAAATTATTTGGTCCTTGGCGTAGGATCCAAGAAAGGCTGGAATTATTTCCAGGTCTGTTTAGCAGGGAATTCATTTTCCTCCAAGCTCACTTTTTATAATCTCATAATGATGTTGTAGATCGTAAATAATAAACAAAGGTATCACAGATTTAGAGACTTTCAGTTGAACGTCTTTTCTTGTGTGCTATATTGTAATATTAGTCAAGATTCTGCTGCAGATTGCCTGAATAGGTTCTTCTTTTTTCAGAGTAAATGCAGATTTTAATTAAAATATTGCCGCTACTGAGTAGTAGGAAGCATTCTCCTTGATTTAGAGAACAGCATTAGTGAAAAGAACTGCCAAGATTTTTAGTAACGAAATACTGATCTTTAATGAGCTCACGTTTCGTTTCTGTTAAGTGCGGATTAAAATTCCTTGCAGCTACAAAGAGGAAATTGTTCAGAACAGTTCATTTATAATCCAAAGGCACGAAAGCTACGTCCAAGTTCTCAAAACACGATAACCTTTCATTGTTAGGCAAAGACCAAAACGAAGACTCGCTTACTAAAACATTTTATACATGAGAATAGCCATTATTGCCTGCAAATATCTTTGACTTTTTCACATCTCGGTTCTTTAGAGAAACAAATAATGAAAACTAGCAGAAATCTTTGAAAAAATACGAACAAAAACGAGATCTTGGGGATGAAAAATGGAATTACAAGAAAGTAGTACAGGCATTACTTCCTTGACACCATGCGCGCGCAGATTATAGCTTAAAGTTATAAATAGCGAATGTTTCAGTGTTAAAAATGTGGGAGCATTGTATTCAGATTTTGAAATGCGCATGCTTATAAGCTATTCATTTAGAAATGATATTAATATGATGGAGGGAGCTAAGAAACAGAAACTTAAACTGCAGCGACTGAGACTAGAACACAGAGACTTAAACTAACTAGAGTATTGACCTAAGACCTATAATTTCTCTAGAGTTGGTCCTCAAACTCTTTTAGGTTACGAAGCGAAGCACAGAGGTTGAGTAGCTCAGTCCTTTTACGTTTTCCTAACTTTTGTTTTGTATATCAGCTGGAAAATTTTTTGTTAATTGATTGTTTTACAGATAATAGTCGAAAACATTAATTGAGTTTCCATCCAAAAATTACGTTTCATTGCTCGCTATGCTTCAATGCCGCCAATGTTTTATCTACAATTCATTCGCATTTCCCAAACCAAATTTGACTCGCAAATGAGCTATTTTCTTTTGTTATGGCCGCAAGAATTATGGGTAAAAGCGGACAAACATGGATACTGGCGTCATCTCGACGGAGTGCTATTATATCTAGCTTATATATACAGTCCATTTTCTTTGAATTTCTTCAAGAAGCTGACTTTATAAGAGTTTCTTTTAACTCAAGTAATGTTTTTAAACAATGTTCCATAACTCCTAAATGGAACTTTGGTGAATTACAAAAGGGAACAAAATCATGCTGTTTGGATCAAGGCCAGAGTTTTAGCGTTGTTTACCGTTAATTAACTCGTGGGGTGTTATCACTTTGTACCTGGCTACCTGTTCTGATTTTCAACTAATTAACCTTTTTTATCTTAACCACCATTTTTGCTGAACTTTTTGAACTGTTTAACCTTCCTGTCTACTATTTTGCTGCTCCACCAAGATGATATTGAACTGTTTAACCTTCCTGACGGCTGACTACAGTTTTGCTGCTCAACAAAGATGATTTTTGAACTGTTTTTCCTTCCTTAATACTTGAGTTTTCAGTCCATTCTTGAATTTTGAAGAGATGTAGCATCTTGGTTGGGTATCTTACAAGTTAGTTTTACTACATATATCTTGAATAAAGAAAATAATTTGTAAACTATCCATCTTGTTCAAACCCTGTTTTATGTTATTTCAAGTGGAAAGAAAACATTGGCATAGAGACAAGTACAGTACAGTGATGAGTAACGTTTATCTTTGAGAAGTATTGCAGGTGTAAGCTACACTAGTTATAGTTAATTAATTTTTACTTCAGTATTGTGTATTTATTTCATAAACTGCTTGATAGAAGATAGTACTACTAGATATATATATGTTACATATTTACAATACCTATACAACACAAGTTCATCTTGTTTTACAAAACGAACTACATCAAGGAAATAAATGTTGGTGGATCTTCAGCAAAAAATGTTTTCTTGTAGTGGAGACTAAGGATGGATTTCGATTAAGCGAATATAGTCGCGCGGATGACTTTAATTTCTATTGCACAAATTGAATGGTTTTCTACTTGGTTGCACACGAGCGAAAAAAAGACTATATTCGCGACTACATTCGCTCAATCGAAATCCAGCTTAAGGAACAGAGAATGTGATTTCACTGTTTTGGATGTCAACTTGCATGAATATATGCATAAAATTCGAGCTACATTACAAGCTTGAACAAAATATTGGACTTTCATTATGAGCAACGGTTGGAGTTGGGCTAGATCCGTTATGCAGACACAACTCTTGCAAATTGAATGCTCGCAAACTTCCTATGCGCCATCTCAATTAATGCATAATATATCGTTGCAATTGAAGCGGTTTGCAAGATCAATAGCATTATTTAACAGGTATCTGATAATTACGATCTTCCTCATGCAGTGTTTTGAATGGGCGATCTGGGTTCCTGTGGCGTGCTCCAATGAACGGACGAGGTAAACAAGGCACTTGGTGAAGTTGGAATAAGGGTAACCACATTTTCTGGTAACCTCTACAGCTCCAACTCTCTCGATCACCACCTTCCTCACATCAATTGACTCGGTCACTGCGTCATTCACATCTCTTTCCTGTCCAAAATCCTCACCGGACGGCGATAGCCCTAAATGAAGCAAAGCGATGTATAAATGACAACGCTGAATAATGTTCATGAGAGCGTGTTCATTTTCCCTTCTTCCATACTGAGAATCACGTGATACAACCACTTTCTGAGCATGCTCAATAGCTTTACACCACGCATTCTCGGCATCCCTTAGTAGTTTCTTCTTCCGGTATGGATCCTCTTCACAACTCGCCATTGCTGCTAGGTTATGGCCATGAGTTTTCCATACAATTGCATTTTCCCATCCTGGAAGAACAGCATCGCTTTCAGCCAAGCATTCATACGTCAATCGCAGACTTTTGTCGAGGAAACCCATTCTTTTCCTCTTAGCGCATACACTGCAAGGGCTCTGATAGGAGCGAGAATGGACAAGACCTCTCTTGTGCGCCAAGCTTGCCAGCAAACAGGAGTAGTGAAGTTCTAGAACAGGTCTGTTTTTCACTGACTTAAAGCACTCATTTCCTTTTTCCATATAGTCGTCAGCCTTTTTAAGCATATTAAAATTATAATAGTAGTAGGCAATTTGAAGATAACAAGTGATAACTTTGGGATCAGAAATCTCTTGAGATTCATCATCAACGCCAAACTCGATAAGCTTATTTTGAAGCCAAAATAAAACATCGCCAATTCCTGAATCAACTTGCCTAGTAACCTCATTAATAATTTGAAAGCATTCTTCTCTAGCATTTCGGTCAATAATGCTAAAATATCGGTGATAACACTCGTTGGGCACCTGCACCCGACGACGCCATTCCTGGTAATCGATAAGAACTGGTTTCCCATCCTTCCATTCGTAGCTTTCGGGTGGTTGCGTGAAAACACCGCTAGGAAAGAAACAGACTGAAACTGCAATAACAAACAAATCTTCTATTATAGCTCCATCGTCTTGATATACTGGAAGATACTGGATATCCCAATTAGTTCCTAGTTCTGGTTTGGTGTCGAGGTATTTGCCCCATACCATGCGGCGTTTAAGAATACGTTGTATCTCGTTAGTAATATTCTGTTGATCTGACGCTTTCAGTTTCTGTCCTTTTATCGGGTTTCCCTCATCTCCAATTCCATAATAAATACGACCCCCATGGTGGTTTGCAAATGCCGATATATAATGCGTAATGTCTGCATTATCAATTTTGTCACACAGCTTTTTCCAATCTTCTTTGTCTTTGTCTTTGTCCTCTTGTTTAAAATATTTAAATTGTATCACATCAGACTCGTTTTTCGTAAACCGTTCATTTATTTTGAGTTTGATACCTTCAACTACTTTAATCAGTTCAGATGGTCGAGACTTCCATGGGTTATTGATGATTATCATAATGTTCTCAATGGACTGTGAATTTAGTCTCACTACTTGAGATGCAGCTGGGAAAAATAAACTGTATTGAAGCGAACAAAGGTGACCAGTGCAGTGATCAACCACACAAGTGAATTTAGTCGCATGATCTTCACATTCGTCGAAAATATCCTTTATATGAACGTAATCTAAAAGGATGTTAGGTCCTAAATCTTGTTTTATTTTGTTTTCAATGCTTTGCTTGAATTTATCAATACCCTTGGTTTCCAGATCTTGACAATCAAACAAAATACAACGCATTATTCCAACAGTGTTCAAAAGAGCGCAAACATATTGTATTATCTCATCCAGAAACGAAGGATTCTTCCAATTTTCCGTTGTTGCAATTCCCACTATCTGCTCACCACCTTCATGGAGTTCAAAAAATGAGGAAGCTTGGCTTGCCATTGAAAGTAATCTGTTTAGACTATTCTAGAGATGAGAAAAAATGCGATGATTTTATTAAAGCGATATACGTTTCTTTATAATATAATAAAACAAGACGCCTGTCCAGGCGTTTACTCGGGCTACTGATTTCTGTAATCAGGCAACTGAAGGCGTTGTGCAGCGCTCGTTTAAAGAAGTGAGAAACGTTTAGAAGAAATGTAGTTACCTAGAGTTGGGCTATAACTGTGAGAGCGTATATGAGACGAAGAAAAATCAGGCGTCTGCACAGGGAGCCGTAACGTCTATAATAATATACAAGAAAATGTTACTCGACTGTGATTGGTTGGTTTCAGTGCATTTAATCCCAAACAGCAGTGCAAAAATCTGTTACAACAGTGCAAAAATCTGTAACAACAGTGCAAAAATCTGTAACAAACTCAAAAATCTGCAAAAATGCAAAAATCAAATCTGCAAAAATCTGTTGTAAATATTTTAAGACGCATGTCGCGTGACTTTGTGTAAACCAATTAAAACACGACCGGAAGATCAAGTTTTCTTGATCACCGGATGTTCGTCTTATAATTGTCTCGCACATTTTCTTATATATTATTAATAAGTAATACCATGGTTTCTCGTGCAATTTGGAAAAAACATGCACTCGTGAGTTTTTCAAAGACTTCAAATAGCACTCGTCCTTCGGACTCGTGCTATTTTGATAGTCTTTGAAAAACTCACTTGTGCATGTTTTTTCCAAATTGCACTCGAAACCATACTATTACCTATACTTAGTGAAGCGAGTTTAACAGTAAATCGGGTTTATTTGGTATTTTTTACACAATAATTTTATTAAATCGCTATAAAAACAATCAGGACAAATTACAGGCCAACACGAGTCAGTGTTTGCCCCGCCCCCTTCGTTAGCGTCT
The DNA here is from genome assembly GCA_035772405.1 of Chrysogorgia sp. JL179-B06. Taxonomy (NCBI): domain Eukaryota; kingdom Metazoa; phylum Cnidaria; class Anthozoa; order Scleralcyonacea; family Chrysogorgiidae; genus Chrysogorgia; species Chrysogorgia sp. JL179-B06. Next base: position 559,255 of record JAYKKM010000084.1, read on the forward strand.
CGCGCGCTTGTCACATTTATATTCAGATTAGACTAAAGAAAATCTGTAAAAAAACTGTCCGAAATCGCTTTAATTTGCTTGCATTGCCTTGAAACGAGTAGGCTCTGTGAAACCAAACTGTGCATGTTGACGTTTCATCCACGGTTCTGTTGTGCAAAAATGCAAATTCGTTGCACCGGAATTATGACTCGTGCTCCCCACAGGGGATCCGAGTAATGTCTAGTACTACTTTTACTTAAAACTTTCTTATTTCCAGTAACTTTGGTGATGTTTCCTGATTTGATTTCATTAAAGACAATAATTGTATACCAGAAATGTTATAAATCAAGAAGGGAAATTGACGTGTAAGAACAGTGAACACAGCTGAGTCTGAAAATCATCATATTGACTAACACATGCATTTTACCCTTAATGTGATTACAAGATCACTTCAGAACGAAAGCTACTCGTGGTGACAGCTGACGATATGGGACCGTTTGGCAACTTATCCGCTTTCTGGACACTTAAAAAATCGCTGTGAACGACAGTCTGACTATCATTCTCAGCATCGTTGACCAACAAAATAACGTTTTAGTAAAACTATGAGCAAACCAGCACTGCGCAATTTACACAACCTGAGCCTCACAGTAGAAGTGCAACAAGATCTATACACTAGCTATGCTATTGTGGGTTATCTGGCAAACAGAACACGTGGCGCACCGCCATAGCTATGGTCACCTGCCTCGCAGTGAGAAATAATGCAGGTGGATAACGTAATTTAAATTATCATAGTTAAATAAAAATTATTGTTACACCACACGAGGCAATATAAGCTCGCTTCGTCTTAGCGACACAAACCCGTACAAAACAAACAAATAATTTGTTCATTCAAACTCCGAGAAAAATATGTTTGAACAGTGATGCCACGTATATTAGAAGTCCTGAACTTTCGTTTTCGAACATAAATATTAAACGAAGCCGAAAAAGCGATTGCATCAGCATATCTATAATTGTCTTTAAATCTATCGCTGTCAATAAAGCTGTGGAAAGACTAATTTCTTCAATAAACTTTAAATACAACATTTATATAAAGTAAAGTGATCATGTTGAATGTGCATGTCTAAACAGGCACGGATAAATATTATTACTTTCGCATATTCTGTCTAGAATTTACTAGCTACTCTATTTAGTTTAGTTAAAAAGCGTTTTTTAATTACCTTTTGAAGAGATTTATATTCTAGAAGTCGACTGAATCAAATGCTTGAACCTCAAACTCGAAAAGAATTAAAAACATCTGGAGTGCTCTTCTATTATCAGTACTACACGAAGGCCAAAGCTTTTTCCGGTCGGATTCGCATGTGATCGCAAGAGAGCGCGCAAGGCGTTATGGGGCCATCAAGCCATTCGCGGGAATTTGAGGACAGGTGTGTGATTGGTTCATTGGCAATTTATTCCACTTCATGTTAATTAAAAATTATTCAGTATAAATAAATGATAGGACTAACTCAAATTTATTTGTTTGTTGTCTACATATTTCTTATCTCATTTATACAAATTTTCTATAAGGATAGTATATCCCATGAAAATTTACAAAAATTCACTGACCGACTTCTCGACTATCACTTGTTCATGAATAAAAACTAGTGTTGAGATTTAAAGGTTAATAATGTTTGTAAATGTGATTCCTATTAAGTATTGGTTTAAATAATAATCATACAATGTATCATATCAAGAACAACAATAGTCATACAGATAGTTAGTGCTCTGTTTATGGATAGCTGGCTGTTTCCTCCACTTTTTGGTAAATTCTTGATTTCTTTTTCAAGTTTCGAAAATTTTGCCCAAACTTTTGTCTTTTCTTTAGCCATAGAATCCTGAACATCCCCCAGGTTCCCTCTAAGCTCCTGAACGTCGGATTTAACCCCCGAGATATCACTCTGAACATTTATCAAATCCCTGACAAATGTATCCATCGTTGCATCCACAGAGGTCTTAAAATCGTTGAGGTTATCCGTCAGGTTAGTCTTAAGAAGGTTCAAATCATTCGAGAGAACAAGGACTCTCTCGTCCATGGCGCTGATGTCATCTCGAATTTCCTTTCTGAATTCCTGGGTATTCTTCAATCTCTCTCTTGCGCTGATATTATAGACACTGACACCAACAGCTAAAATAAATACGCAATAGGTCAGACCAAGGAAACCATGTTTTATCCCGTGCTTGAAACTGTTAGAAAGAGAGTTCACTTCATCAACCACAATGCTCTCATAAATATCGTTGGCTTTGTCATCTTCAATTGTATTTGAGGGTTCAACTCCTTCGGGAGTCGCCATAGAGTTGCGAAGACTAATGTACAAATGTTTGTCTGACGTAACGTCTGTCGTGAACAGCTGTCGGCTACTGAGCGTCCTTCAGAAACTTCTCTTCAACGACGACTCACTGGTTACAATGTTTCTTCACGTCTGGCTTTACTAAATGATGCTCGCCGCTCACACAAAATGGAGTCCACCGAACGCCGACGTTTCTTGTCAACCAACATAAGGGGGAATTCGAGTGAATAAAATTCTACGTAAACAAATTGTCAAATATCGCTGCATTAGCAGAAAAAGCCGGAATTAGAGAGTATACTTTCGTTTTTAGATTGACACGTGATGCGAATAATTTTATGTTATTAGCTTCACCATTGTGCAAAAAAAACACCAAAAAAGAAACCTAACATAGATTACACTATACAGTAATAAAACAATGGCAGGTGACCGCAACAGCATAGCCAATAAGCCAGTTCGTAATGTCGACTGTGCATCAAAATGACGCGCTTTGCGTCAGGATAAAACTTATTTCAATTCATAACATCAGGCTGGGGTAACATCAGGCTCAGACTAACATAACATCAGGCTCAGACTTATTTCAATTCATAACATCAGGCTCAATATAACGAATTTGCAAGTGTAAATAAAAATTAAAATGTCTATTGTGGTTTTAGCCTGATGCTATGAATTGAAATAAGTTGTATCAGAACACGTCATTTTGATGCGCAGTCGATATTACGAACTGGCGGCTTATTACTGCGGACCCAGAATTTAAAAGTATATTTACAACTAATGGATTAATTTAATAATAATACACAATAACTCCAGCTCCGAAGGGCCACAACACGGCTCCATTTCTACACCCCGCCAACATTATAGTCATGATCAATAACTCATCATCAGAAATATAGGATCGACATAACCAAAGCCCAAGCGTAGAAACACACCATTGCTGCCTCCCGGAGCCACAGCTGTTCTGTATTTGGTAATAGTCTAATATTAAGAACAACAAGTGATAGTATACAAGTAATGCTGTAAGACGAATTACACTTCAAGCAGATAGCGACTGCACTGTGATCCATATTAGAGGTGTGCTGATCAAATTGGCCATTGGTTGAATTCAATAAAACAAATTAATTTGACAAAACCAAAGGGAAAAGACTCCAGATATTTTACGTATAACAATCATATTACATTTATATATATATATATATTTCACATATTAGCTATCACTGTTATGTTATAAACAAAAACACAGTTGCCAAAGCTATATATCGCCGATTTGCATAAAATTATGTCCTTTAATTAAATTATTTCTTAAACGACTTACAAAGCTAATATAGTCACTATTTTGTATCACATTCTATTTGCAATAGGTATATGAGATTGTCCCTTATATACTAGGAAATATTAAGATGTTTCCTCATATAGTATGCCCAAAGATCAACAGAGAGATATCCCTCCCGCGACGTTCCGTCTCAATTCTAGTTACGGTTGACTAATGCCTCACCAAAATATAAAAAAAACACCTGATGTCAAGTGTTTTGGAAAAATAACCCTAACCCAAAATCAAACCCTTACACAAGGCAAGTTCAGGGAAGTTCAGTCCTAGTCATGGTGTCTAACCCTAAGAATTAACAAACATACATTACATATATCATATACATATTACTTATCACAGTCTGTGCTACTATATCGCTTATTATATCACTTATTACAACAAATACATTATACTAACACACTCACGCGCGCACAGTTAATATTAACAACAAATTCTGAAGATCTGCGATTCAAGATCTCTAACAGAACTGCAATTTAAACATATTGAGCGCCAGCTAGATATAATATCAGTATTGAATGTGTTCTGGAGAGCGACAAAGTATCTTGATTTTAACTGATCATTTTTAAAGAGACTATATAATATATATATGTTAATTTCTTTTGTTTGATCGGAGAATGTGTTCCAAAGTCTAGATGATCATATGAAAAAACTTTTTTGAAAATGTTTAGTCCGAGGTTTTGGTATTTTGAACTATTATGTTTATTTGAATGCCTGAGATGGTTTAATTGATGTTGTATTTCCATTTGAGCAACCATGAAGAGTATAAGGTTACCCTTATAGTAGTGATCTCAATTAATGTTAAACGTGAGCCGTCGTCGGTGTATAATATTATTTATCATCTTATTAGCTGATTGAGCCAACATGATCTTGTACGTATGATGGAGTGGGTCCCATTTAATATGTTGGAGGATATCAGTGGAAGGCACATCACGTGATAGGCCAAATATAATCCTAGCAGAAGCGACATGCGCGAGGACAATCCGACGTGGTGGACCAGAAATTCTGCACAAAAGACGCTTGCATTCACTGTGCTTAATGAACGGGAGGCGTGTTGGCCATAACCGCCATGGATACGGAATCCACAGATCTTTTGGATAACAACGACAAGGAAAATTGCGAATGGCAGCTGAATGTATTGAAGAAGTACATGTACATCTTTCCTATTCTGGTGTTCTTCGCTTTGGTTTTCACAATTTATGTCTTCAGGTTTTCACATGAAGAAGTTGGCAAGTGGAAGCAATCGGACGAGTTTGCCAAGTCCCTACTAGACGAACTAAATGCTCTCGGTGACTCCACTAATATGAGGATCTCTACCGTTGATCATAGACTCAAACAGCTTGGTGCTGCCTTTACGACAGACATAGAGGATTTGAATTCATCTTCAAACGAAAATATGAATGAATTTAGTCAGAATTTGATAAACGTTCAAAGCGATGTTTCACGGACTGCATCAGATGTACAGGAATTTCCAGGAAACGTTAGAAAAATGCAAGATTCAATGGCAACTGAAACAAGGAAAGTTTGGGAAGAATTTAAAAAAGTCGAGGAGGAGATCTGAATGTGACGGGAAACAGAGGGACGTGCCGACAAAGTATTGCCTGGCATCTTACTTTTATTGTCATCATTGCAATTAATTACGTGTTTGGAAATTAAAAACAAACGATTAAACTTTAGTTTTGTGGTGGATTTAAAAGGAAGGCGAAGGCCAATTTCCAACGTCAATTTTATCATGTGTCGAATTCAACGCATCAGGTTATATTCCCGCGTATAGTACCAATGACAAGGCCATGGTTTAGATTCGACACATAACGTCCAATTTATCATGTGTGTATAACGAGAAGTATTACATTCGACACATGATACATTGAACGTTTGAAACGGGTCTAAGTTTTTCTGACACCAACTTTGATACAGTACATAATAAAGATTATATACCATGTGTACTGAACAACTGTAAGTCAGATACAAATCAAATATCTAAAATGGTTGGTGTACTGTCGAAATAGCGTGTAAGTAGTCTAACGTTTCGAGCGAAGGGCCTTCGTCAGAGAGTGAAACGTTAGACTACTTACACGCTATTTCGGCAGTACACCAACCATTTTAGATATTTGATTTGTATTTCTACACTGCCTACGCAGCACAGCACGTTTTATTACTCATTTGCAATTCATATAGATGTATATATCCATGTCAATTTTAAACAATACATGTTTTTTCAAATCTTATATTACTACATAAATAAAAGTATAATGAGAATAGAATTGTCTTCTCCATCGATAATGAGTAATAGTTTACAGTTCAACGTAAGACGTATAATGCTTGTGGGATTCTTAGGCTCCTACAGTTGCCAATTATTGGTAATTCAAGGCACAGTATTGGTAATACTGTGAAGTAATAAGATAGGCGATCCACCGAGGAAGTACTGGAGCCGAACCCATTTTCTGCGAAAAATGCCTCAGTTCCAAGTAGTCGTCGAAGTAGACACCTAGTATTTCCTTCGATCTCTCAAGAGTTTGTCAAACAGATCGTCGGAGATTTCTTTGATAGATAGGAGTAACAGAGAACTAACAAGCCTTCGTGGCTTGAGCATGCAGTTCTTTGGCTAAAGATTGTCTGGATAAATATGGCACCTGACCCACCGGCGCAGCATGTACAAAACGAAAGAGATAATCGAAACAAATATATCTACATCGCCAAATCATGTCTTCTCACTCTCGCATTATTCACCGCACTGGGTTTGTCCATCTGGTCTTTCGTTAGCGTGAAAAAGGACGTTTGGAATTGGGAAGAGAGTAAAGACTTCGAAGACTCTCTTAAAGATGAAATAGAAGCTTTAGGCAACAAGTCTGAAGCAAGGATCCTGATTCTTGCTCTCGAGATCAAAGAATTCAAGCTCAGCTACATAAGCAAGTTGGACGACTTGAAATCCGAGTTCAATTCAAAGATCGTAAAACTTAATCAAGATTTATTAAACGTGCAAGGAGACGTGTCTGGTATCCAATCCGCCGTAGACGGCCTACGAAGAAGTTTAGCAAGCATCAGCAATGCGTTCGACAACGAACACACTAAAGTTTGGGCAGAATTTACGAGAATCGAAAATGAAATAAAAAATCTACCGACGGCGAAGAGTGAAGGAAAGAAAGGACAACCTATAGAAATGTTATGTCTTGCTATTTCTGTCATTATAACTATACAAGCATGGCACTTTGGACTTAACTGTTGATACATATACTGTAGTTGACGTAGTTTTATCGAATGGATAAAACCCATGGCGATATTTAGCAGGAAATTTATTTGTCTCCAAATTTTTTAGCAGAAAAAGCTTAATTAGTACAGTTTCGTTTTTAGATTAACACGTGATGCGAATAATTTTATGTTATTAGCTTCACCATTGTGCAAAAAAAACACCAAAAAAGAAACCTATACATAGATTACACTATACAGTAATAAAACAATGGCATGGTGACCGCAACAGCATAGCCAATAAGCCAGTTCGCAATGTCGACAGTGCATCAAAATGACGCGCTTTGCGTCAGGATAAAACTTATTTCAATTCATAACATCAGGCTGGGGTAACATCAGGCTCAAACTAACATAACATCAGGCTCAGACTTATTTCAATTCATAACATCAGGCTCAATATAACGAATTTGCAAGTGTAAATAAAAATTAAAATGTCTATTGTGGTTTTAGCCTGATGTTATGAATTGAAATAAGTTGTATCAGAACACGTCATTTTGATGCGCAGTCGATATTACGAACTGGCGGCTTATTACTGCGGACCCAGAATTTAAAAGTATATTTACAACTAATGGTTTAATTTAATAATACACAACAACTCCAGCTCCGAAGGGCCACAACACGGCTCCATTTCTACACCCCGCCAACATTATAGTCATGATCAATAACTCATCATCAGAAATATAGGATCGACATAACCAAAGCCCAAGCGCAGAAACACACCAGCCGTTCTGTATTTGGTAATAGTCTAATATTAAGAACAACAAGTGATAGTAGACGAGTAATGCTGCGAGACGAATTGCACTTCAAGCACAAAGCGACGACTCTGTGATCCTTATTAGAGGTGTGCTGATCAAATTGGCCATTGGTTGAATTCAATAAAACAAATTAATTTGACAAAACCAAAGGGAAAAGACTCCAGATATTTTACGTATAACAATCATATTACATATATATATATTTCACATATTAGCTATCACTGTTATGTTATAAACAAAAACACAGTTGCCAAAGCTATATATCGCCGATTTGTATAAAATTATGTCCTTTAATTAAATTCTTTCTTAAACGACTTACAAAGCTAATATAGTCACTATTTTGTATCACATTCTATTTGCAATAGGTATATGAGATTGTCCCTTATATACTAGGAAATATTAAGATGTTTCCTCATATAGTATGCCCAAAGATCAACAGAGAGATATCCCTCCCGCGACGTTCCGTCTCAATTCTAGTTACGGTTGACTAATGCCTCACCAAAATATAAAAAAAACACCTGATGTCAAGTGTTTTGGAAAAATAACCCTAACCCAAAATCAAACCCTTACACAAGGCAAGTTCAGGGAAGTTCAGTCCTAGTCATGGTGTTTAACCCTAAGAATTAACAAACATACATAACATATATACTATCATATACATATTACTATATCACAGTCTGTGCTACGATATCACTTATTATATCACTTATTACAACAAATACATTATACTAACACACTCACGCATGCACAGTTAATATTAGCAACAAATTCTGAAGTTCTGCGATTCAAGATCTCTAACAGAACTACAATTTAAACATATTGAGCGCCAGGTAGATATAATATCAGTATTGAATGTGTTCTGGAGAGCGACAAAGTATCTTGATTTTAACTGATCATTTTTAAAGAGACTATATAATATATATATGTTAATTTCTTTTGTTTGATCGGAGAATGTGTTACAAAGTCTAGATGATCATATGAAAAAACTTTTTTGAAAATGTTTAGTCTGAGGTTTTGGTATTTTGAACTATTATGTTTATTTGAATGCCTGAGATGGTTAAGCGGTAGATTTGGAAGGTAGTAAGATAAATTGATGTTGTATTTCCATTTGAGCAACCATGAAGAAAAAGCAAATCCCCGTATAAGGTTACCCTTATAGTAGTGATCTCCATTAATGTTAAACGTGTGAGCCGTCGTCGGTGTAATATTATTTATCATCTTATAAGCTGATTGAGCCAACATGATCTTGTACGTATGATGGAGTGGGTCCCATTTAATATGTTGGAGGATATCAGTGGAAGGCACATCACGTGATAGGCCAAATATAATCCTAGCAGAAGCGACATGCGCGAGGACAATCCGACGTGGTGGACCAGAAATTCTGCACAAAAGACGCTTGCATTCACTGTGCTTAATGAACGGGAGGCGTGTTGGCCATAACCGCCATGGATACGGAATCCACAGATCTTTTGGATAATAACGACAGGGAAAATTGCGAATGGCAGCTCAATGTATTGAAGAAGTACATGTACATCTTTCCTATTCTGGTGTTCTTCGCTTTGGTTTTCACAATTTATGTCTTCAGGTTTTCACATGAAGAAGTTGGCAAGTGGAAGCAATCGGACGAGTTTGCCAAGTCCCTAATAGACGAACTAAATGCTCTCGGTGACTCCACTAATATGAAGATCTCTACCGTTGATCATAGACTCAAACAGCTTGGTGCTGCCTTTACGGCAGACATAGAGGATTTGAATTCATCTTCAAACGAAAATATGAATGAATTTAGTCAGAATTTGATAAACGTTCAAAGCGATGTTTCACGGACTGCATCAGATGAACAGGAATTTCCAGGAAAAGTTAGAAAAATGGAAGATTCAATGGCAAATGAAACAAGGAAAGTTTGGGAAGAATTTAAAAACATCGAAGAGGAGATACGAAATCTGAATGTGACGGGAAACAGAGGGACGTGTCGACAAACTATTGCATGGCATCTTACTTTTATTGTCATCATTGCAATTAATTACGTGTTTGGAAATTAAAAACAAACGATTAAACTAGAATAACTTTCAGTATTTTTCATTTAGTTTTGTGGTGGATTTAAAAGGAAGGCGAAGGCCAATTTCCAACGTCAATTTTATCATGTGTCGAATTCAATGCATCAGGTTATTTCCCCTAGTACCAATGACAAGGCCATGTTTTAGATTCGACACATAACGTCGAATTTATCATGTGTGTATAACGAGAAGTATTGCATTCGACACATGATACATTGAACGTTTGAAACGGGTCTACGTTTTTCTGACACCAACTTTGATACAGTACATAATAAAGATTATATACCATGTGTACTGAACAACTGTAAGTCAAATACAAATCAAATATCTAAAAAGGTTGGTGTACTGTCGAAATAGCGTGTAAGTAGTCTAACGTTTCGAGCGAAGGACCTTCGTCAGCGAGGGAAACGTTAGACGACTACTTACACGTTATTTCGGCAGTACAGCGACCTTTTTAGATATTTGATTTGTATTTCTACACTGCCAACGCAGCACAACACGTTTTATTACTCATTTGCAATTCAGATATATATATATGTATATATCATGTCAGTTTTAAACAATACATGTTTTTTCAAATCTTATAATACTACATAAATAAAAGTATAATGAGAATAGAATTGTCTTCTCCATCGATAATTAGTAATAGTTTACAGTTCAACGTAAGACGTATAATGCTTGTGGGATTCTTAGGCTTCTACAGTTGCCAATTATTGGTAATTCAAGGCACAGTATTGGTACTACTGTGAAGTAATAAGATAGGCGATCCACCGAGGAAGTACTGGAGCCGAACCCATTTTCTGCGAAAAATGCCTCAGTTCCAAGTAGTCGTCGAAGTAGACACCTAGTATTTCCTTCGATCTCTCAAGAGTTTGTCAAACAGATCGTCGGAGATTTCTTTGATAGATAGGAGTAACAGAGAACTAACAAGCCTTCGTGGCTTGAGCATGCAGTTCTTTGGCTAAAGATTGTCTGGATAAATATGGCACCTGACCCACCGGCGCAGCATGTACAAAACGAAAGAGATAATCGAAACAAATATATCGACATCGTCAAATCATGTCTTCTCACTCTCGCATTATTCACCGCACTGGGTTTGTCCATCTGGTCTTTCGTTAGCGTGAAAAAGGACGTTTGGAATTGGGAAGAGAGTAAAGACTTCGAGGACTCTCTTAAAGATGAAATAGAAGCTTTAGGAAACAAGTCTGAAGCAAGGATCCTGATTCTTGCTCTCGAGATCAAAGAATTCAAGCTCAGCTACATAAGCAAGTTGGACGACTTGAAATTCGAGTTCAATTCAAAGATCGTGAAACTTAACCAGGATTTATTAAACGTGCAAGGAGACGTGTCTGGTATCCAATCCGCCGTAGACGGCCTACGAAGAAGTTTAGCAAGCATCAGCAATGCGTTCGACAACGAACACACTAAAGTTTGGGCAGAATTTACGAGAATCGAAAATGAAATAAAAAATCTACCGACGGCGAAGAGTGAAGGAAAGAAAGGACAACCTATAGAAATGTTATGTCTTGCTATTTCTGTCATTATAACTATACAAGCATGGCACTTTGGACTTAACTGTTGATACATATACTGTAGTTGACGTAGTTTTATCGAATGGATAAAACCCATGGCGATATTTAGCAGGAAATTTATTTGTCTCCAAATTTTTTAGCAGAAAAAGCCGGAATTAGAGAGTACAGTTTCGTTTTTAGATTGACACGTGATGCGAATAATTTTATGTTATTAGCTTCACCATTGTGCAAAAAAACACCAAAAAAGAAACCTATACATAGATTACACTATACAGTAATAAAACAATGGCATGGTGACCGCAACAGCATAGCCAATAAGCCAGTTCGCAATGTCGACAGTGCATCAAAATGACGCGCTTTGCGTCAGGATAAAACTTATTTCAATTCATAACATCAGGCTGGGGAATTCAATATAACGAATTTGCAAGTGTAAATAAAAATGCAAATGTCTATTGTGGTTTTAGCCTGATGTTATGAATTGAAATAAGTTGTATCAGAACACGTCATTTTGATGCGCAGTCGATATTACGAACTGGCGGCTTATTACTGCGGACCCAGAATTTAAAAGTATATTTACAACTAATGGATTAATTTAATAATAATACACAACTCCAGCTCCGAAGGGCCACAACACGGCTCCATTTCTACACCCCGCCAACATTATAGTCATGATCAATAACTCATCGGGATGCAGCAATGGTGTGTTTCTCCGCTTGGAGCCACAGCCGTTCTGTATTTGGTAATAGTCTAATATTAAGAACAACAAGTGATAGTATATACGAGTAATGCTACGAGACGAATTACACTTCAAGCACATAACGACTGCACTGTGATCCTTATTAGAGGTGTGCTGAACAAATTGGCCATTGGTTCGACTCAATAAAACATCAGTGTTCATTTGACAAAACCAAAGGAAAGAGACTCTAGATATTTTACGTATACCATCATATATATATTTTATTCACATATTAGCTGTTACTGTTATGTTATATAAACAAAAACACAGTTGCCAAAGCTATATATCGCCCGATTTGCATAAAATTATATCATTTAATTAACATTTGCAAAGCTAATATAGTCACTATTTGGTATCATATTCTATTTGCAATAGGTATATGAGATTGTCCCTAATATAGGACATTTTAAGAGGTTTTCTTCATGCAGTATACACACAGATCAACATTGTCAGAGATATCCCTCCTGCGATGTTCAGTCTCAATTCTAGTTACGGTTGACTAATGCCTCACCGGCCAAAATATAAATAACACCTGCAATGCCAAATGTTTTGGAAAAATAACCCGAACCCAAAATCAAACCCCTATATTAACCAGAGAGCGCTGTATGGGAGGTAAACATTAGCCTTCTTTGCAATCAATCATAGTGTCCCTCGTCCTGGGTTTACGAGGTTGGTTCCTCATACTTTTCGACAAAGTTCCACAGCTCCTTTATCGACTTTCGGCGAGTTACTGAAGATAAACTTGTATCAAGCTCGTATTTTGAGTCTTGTTTACCGTCAAATAACTCGCCATGTTGACAAACTTACTCCCTTTTATGTATGCTCGTTCCGTATTTGAATACCAGGGTCATAGTTAAGTTCAAGTACTTAGTTTGAATATAAATATCAAGGAACAGCAAATAACTCTCAGGTATATAGAGGTCCTGGGCTCTGGAAACGAGAATGCATGGCAGCGCGTATGCGCGAAGCGACATGCGCGAGGACAAAAACGTCAAATGTTCCGACGTGAGTGGACCAGAAATTCTGCTCAATGTTTATTCTGTGGCTCCGTGACTAAAGACGCTTTCCTTCACTGCGCTTAATGAACGGGCGGCGTGTTGGCCATAACTGCCATGGCTACGGAATCCACAGGACTTTTGGATAATAACGACAGGGAAAATTGCGAATGGCAGCTGAATGTATTGAAGAAGTACGTCTTTCCTATTCTGGTGTTCTTCGCTTTAGTTTTTACAATTTATGTCTTCAGCTATTCACAGAAAGAAGTTGGCAAGTGGAAGGAATCAGAAGAGTTTGCCAAGTCCCTCCTAGATGAACTAAATGCTCTCGGTAATTCCACTAATATGAGGATATCTACCGTTGATCATCGACTCAAACAGCTTGGTGTTGCCTTTACGACAGACATAAAGGATTTGAATTCATCTTCAAACGAAAATATGAATAGATTTAGTGAGAATTTGATAAACGTTCAAAGCGATGTTTCACGGACTGCATCAGATGTACAGGAATTTCCAGGAAAAGTTAGAAAAATGGAAGATTCAATGGCAACTGAAACAAGGAAAGTTTGGGAAGAATTTAAAAAAGTCGAAGAGGAGATACGAAATCTTAATGTGACGGGAAACAGAGGGACGTGTCGACAAACTATTGCATGGCATCTTACTTTTATTGTCATCATTGCAGTTAATTACGTGTTTGGAAATTAAAAACAAACGATTAAACTAGAATAACCTTCAGTATTTTTCATTTAGTTTTGTGGTGGATTTAAAAGGAAGGCTACGGCCAATTTCCAATATCATGTGTCGAATTCAATGCGTCAGGTTATTTCCCGTAGTACTAATGACAAGGCCATGTCATGTGTATATAATGCAAAGTATTACACGATACATAGGACCTTTGAAACTGGCCTACGTTTAGTTTGATACAGTACATAATAAAGATTATATACCATATATATGAACAACTGTAATTCAGATATGTATATATCCATGTCAATTTTAAACACCAATACATGTTTTTTCAAATCCTATATTACTACAACATAAATAAAAGTATAATGAGAATATAGAATTGTCTTCTCCATCGATAATTAGTTAGTTTAATACTGTCGTGGAATACAGTAGAAGAGCTTGAAAAAATTGATCAAATTCATTTCTTCACATAATCACAGATCGCGAGATATTGATAGGCGATCCGCCGAGAAAGGCCTGGAACCGAGACTACTGTGAATTTCTATAGGTTATTTTCTGCGAAAAACGCATCAGTTCTAAGTAGTCGTCGAAGTAGACACCTACTATTTCCTTCGATCTCTCAAGAGTTTGTCAAACAGATCGTCGGATATTTCTTTGATAGATAGGAGTAACTGAGAACTAACAAGCCTTAGTGGCTTGAGCATGCAGTTCTTTGGCTAAAGATTGTCTGGATAAATATGGCACCTGACCCACCGGCGCAGCAAGTACAAAACGAAAGAGATAATCGAAACAAATGTATCGACATCGTCAAATCATGTCTTCTCACTCTCGCATTAATCACCGCACTGGGTTTGTCCATCTGGTCTTTCGTTAGCGTGAAAAAGGACGTTTGGAATTGGCAAGAGAGTAAAGACTTCGAAGACTCTCTTAAAGATGAAATAGAAGCTTTAGGAAACAAGTCTGAAGCAAGGATCCTGATTCTTGCTCTCGAGATCAAAGAATTCAAGCTCAGCTACATAAGCAAGTTGGACGACTTGAAATCCGAGTTCAACTCAAAGATCGTGAAACTTAACCAGGATTTATTAAACGTACAAGGAGACGTGTCTGGTATCCAATCCGCCGTAGACGGCCTACGAAGAAGTTTAGCAAGCATCAGGAATGCGTTCGACAACGAACACACTAAAGTTTGGGCAGAATTTACGAGGATTGAAAACGAAATAAAAAATCTACCGACGGCGAAGAGTGAAGGAAAGAAAGGACAACCCATAGAAATGTTATATCTTGCTATTTCTGTCATTATAACTATAATGCAAGCACGGCACTTTGGACTTAACTGTTGATACCCATAGTTGATGTAGTTTTATCGAATGGATAGAGATTCCCATGACGAAATTTAGCAGGGAATTTATTTGTCTCCAAATTCAATTTATAATCTCGGAACGATGTTGTAGTCGTAAATAATAAACAAGAATACTACAGATTTAGAGACTTACAGTCAAACGTGATCCCTGGCCTTGTGTACTATATTGCAATATTAGTCAAGATTCTTCTGCATATTGCCTGAAACGTTCCTCTTTCTTCAGAATAAATGCAAATTTTAATTAAAATATTGTCGCTAGTAGTAGTTAGCATTCTCCTTGATTTAGAGAACAGTTAGCATTCTCCTTGATTTAGAGAACGAATAGCATTAGTGAAAAGGTGGTAAACTGTCGAGATTATTAGTAACGAAATACAGACGTTTCGAGCGGAGCGCTTCATCAGTGGCAGACCAATCTTACTCTGATGAAGGGCTCTGCTCAAAACGCCAGTATTTCGTTCCTAAATATCTCCACCTTTTCACTTTGCTATATATCCAAAACACTGCATACGCAGCACTCTTTGCTTAAGAAAATATTGGATTTCTGGTCATCAAACTACCCTAAAATGTTTGCAAGTTGCTCAAGCAAATTTGTCAATCAACATTGCGACTTTGCGTATCCGTTTTGACTGTAAACTAGGGTTGAATATTGTTTATTTGTATATCACGTTCACAGGAATGTCAAAATCTTTCCACTTGAACTTAAATAAAAGTAAAAAGTAACTCCTCAGTTCAATACTTAAATGTAAAAGTATGGTTTGAAGAATTTTACTTCAAGTAAAAGTACTGTACTTTTAAATTGTAAATTATGCTCAAGTATTGTGGATGTGGCCTTTTGATTGTTTAATTATCTAACTTTTATCTCTTACCTATGGTATTTTAAAATATCAATGCTTCTAATTTACTGTGGTAATGAACTCCACAGTTTTGATATATGATATGAATTCCTATGTATAACTATACTGTAATAGGCATTTAAATTCTGTACAACTCAGCTTTTTAGCTGCTATTCAGATATTTTTAATAAAACCATGCAAGCAACCATCCAAAAGTACTAAAAAACTTTTTTCAGAAAGGTACTTCTGAAACAAAATATAAATCCTCTAACCATCATTCATTCATAATCTATCAGTTCATTTCTTCTACTCATCCATTCTATTAGTTTATTCATTCATTATATTCATTCATTATTTATTCATTCATTCTATTAGTTCATTCATTCTATTAGTTCATTCATTCTATTAATTAATTCATTCTATTAGTTCATTCATTAAAACTATAGGCAAGAACTGTAATTCACAATTTTTGTATGTGAATATAATTTAATTATGACAAACCTCTCACTTTACGTCATCAATACATAAGTAATTAATCTTCAGGGTAGAGCTTTCTTAAAAAAGGTCTTGGTAGATAACCTTCTCCATCAAATTCTTCAAAATAATCAGCAGCTAAGTCGTTCAATATCTAAAATGACATACAGACAATGTGAATTCATTCCTTCTGAAACATTAAAGGGATATACTCCATGCAGTCAAAATACAAATGTAGTTCATATGAAAGATCTTACTGACTTTAGTTTATTTCCAAAGTTTCAGCATTCCTGTCAATTTAGTTAAGAAGATATGGCTAGTTGAAGTTGAAAATTTGAGGATTTTGATGCCAATATTGATTTTGAAATATGACATCATTAAGTGATTCTTTATCGGCAGTGGAGTGGTTTTGATGGTGATCACATAGTGATAGCTGTTGTGAATGCTCTTTGGACGAAAATTAGTCAAAATAAACAATTTAGTTCCTTGTGCAGGAAAGTAGAGGAGCTTCTTAGGCATAATACGAGATAGAATCACTCAATGACATCATGTTTTCAAAACCAATATGGCGTCAAAATCCTCAAATATTCAACTTCGACTAGCCATATCTTCTTAACTAAATTGATATTAATGCTGAAACTTTGGAAATAAACTAAAGTCAGTAAGATATTTCATATAACATCACATTACTATCAGGCAATTCTCCTTACCTTTCTACCAGTGACAATTTCAATGTCGTTTTGGTTGACATAATCTTGTTTGTAAGAGCTCTCTGTGGTGTCAGTGAGAACAGCAAAATGAGGCTGACTGGTCATCTTCTAAAAAATAAGAAATGGTGCAATAGCATTACATAATGACCATAGCTCCTATTATTTTTGTGACTTTGTCTTAGAAATAATTGAAATACAGTGTAATTGTATTATTAGTAATACTTACTGCATGGTCTCTTCCACCATGATCATCCAGCCATTGATCAGGTGCCTAAAACATAATTAATATCTGTAGTCACTATGTAATACTTAAGGAAGGAAGGCAGGAAGGAAGGAAGAAGGGAGGGAAGGAAGGAGGGAAGGAGGGAGGAAGGGAGAAAGGAGGGAGGAAGGGAGAAAGGAGGGAGAAAGCAAGGAGGGAAGGATGGAGGGAAGGATGGAAGGGAGGAGGGAAGGGAGGGAGCTAGGGAGGATGACAGGAAGGAAGGAGGGAAGGATGGAAGGAAAGGAGGATGGAAGGGAGGAAGGAAGAGAGGAAGGAAGGGAGGAAGGAATGAAGGCAGGAAGGAATTAAGGCAGGAAGGAAGGAAGGAAGGAAAGACAGATGGAAGGAATGATAGACAGAAGGAAGTTAGAAGAATGGAGAAACTAATATATAAATTATCAAGTAACTTTTTTAAAACTTCCATACTTTGGCATGATCATCCCATCCAATAATAACTCCATGGTACCCATGTGATTTATGCAAGAACACTTGACCAACACGATATTTCACATTTTTTGGTTTGTTTGTTCTTGGTGTTGGGCTATTCCCAAAGTGTCCTGCAACACTCCTATATTTCAGAACTTCAACAGCAACACATTCTTCTCGGTCCTCTGTAATGTGTAGCCAAAATTTATTCAGTTCTTTCCACAAATTCTTGGGATCGAACCATTTTTTACAAAAATTTTGCAATCCTGTTACAACCCTGAAATAAAGAGAATAATAATAATAAATATGGCCAATTATAAAACATTGTAAACTGTAAGCCCTATGAACTTATAATTGCTATTATTAAGGCCAGTTTACACAGCTGATTTATGACGTTCACTACTTTAGTGAGTCATCCACTATATCGCATACACAACGGTCAGAAAAATGTTTACAATACTCATACAATCTTGATTGTGATTGGCTAAAAGCCTACAGACAATTCTTGATGTCTTGCACTCTTGCCACCTACAAAATATCAAAAATTGTCTGTAGGTGACGTGGAATTGTCTTTGTGCGGCTTACTTCCTAAACTCCCTAATGGCTTCTACATTTATAATTGTATAATAAAACAATTATTGGATTTGGCTTACAGATGATATCAATAATTATCCAGACCTCTGTCAATGTTATTCGCCTCAGCCTTCGGCAGATAACATTGACTTCGGTCTGGATAATTCTTGATATCCTGCTCAGCCTCATCCAATATTTGTTTAGGAAGTAGATACAGGTCTGACAATTTTAGGGATATTTAGGGTTAGGAATAGGATATTTAGGGTTAGGAATAGGGATATTTAGGGTTAGGAATATGGATATTTAGGGTTATTTTGTTGCAATTGCATTTATATGTCTGTATATAGTGATGTTTGACCAGGAGCATTTAGCCTATGGGGTCTGGTGTCGGACCTGTATCTATGGTGAATTGTTTATTATAGATGTTTTTGACAAAACAGTGCATCATGGGTAGTCAGGTCAAGTAGTTATTTTTAATTTACTCCATGATGGATTTTAATTTATTAAAAACGTCTATTTAATAAATTTCTACTTACCAAAAGCCTGGTTATTATAGCAAATAACATGAGCGCTTTATAAGAATTATTAAAGTTCTGAAGTGAATTAATGATGATGACTTGCTCACCTCAATACTTGTATTGGAGATTGCTCTGGGTTAGGGTTGCTCCAAACTGATATCAAATACTGAGCAGGCACAGCAAGAAGAAGAAGAAGAAGTTGCACTACCGGACGAACCATTTCTCGTAGAAATTAACCTCTACAGCCTCCACATAATCAATATATTATATCATTATATAAAATCTCTGTTCACGAATCACCTCTGGCCACGCCATTGTTTTGGATCCCGCCATGCTTGAAGCCAGCGGTTAGACCGGATATGACGTTTTGTCGAGTTTTTGTCGATTTTTTTGTCGAGATAACATCCGTACTAAATTCAAAACTCGACAAAAAAATCGACAAAAAAAACTCGACAAAAAAGTCAACAAATTAAAATAATCAACAAAATAGTCGGAATACAACAAAGTGGAGTGGATTTCCATATTGCGTCGAAAAAGTGGAGTGGTTTCACTTTCAGTATCATGGGTAAGAAGAACAGACGACATAAACAGACAAAACCAAAGCGCGAAATCGATCAACAACAAGCTTGCGAAGGTATTTACCAATTGTTATTGTACTTTGTTTTGGCCTAGACAAAGCTAGATTCATAAATTAGAGTTTACCCTGTTATAATACAACATTTTTATTGCCCATTGGTGGTCGTATTATCAAATGGGTTATGATGTATCAATATATATTTATATATAGGGAAATGTTGTCATGATGGAGTATCATTTTCAAATTTAAATAATGTGATTCCCCATGCTGATCTATCTTGTTGCCAGGTACAAAAATAATAGTTGAAAAATATAGCATGGCATATTTTGGTGGGATATGTAGCCTCTTTTATTGTGTTAAACATTGTTAATTATTTGTGTATTGCAGGAATGTCCAAATCTCTCCATCGAGTCAAAAAATTATCATTCAACAGAACCATCAAAGACAAAAGATCATTTGGTATTAATTTAAGGATTGATAATTTTCAAGAAGTGATAGAAAATTTGATAATTTAATTTTGTCTCTGTAGAGTTTGGCTGATGGTAATGGTGACATCACACTTTCAACCACTGATGAAGAAGAGAAACCAGGATTGTGTGTTTGCCTGCGATGTGGTTTTATTGTAAGCGTAGTAATTTGTACAAAATTATCTGTAAGGTATAGACAGAATGAAATTATTTAGTGGCCTGGCACAGAATTTGTGCCTATTTGTGGGTTGCTCTTTATATGGGGCATTTGTCCTGTTGACCATACCTTCAACTGTTTGTATGGTTGTTAAGTTAAACAAACTATACTTGCCAGTTGTCTATAAGTACAATACAGTACAGTACAGTACAATACAGCACCGTACAGTACAGTCGTCTCTCATGGTGATCTTAATGCTATGGGAATACAGCATGACCTAGGACAGAATAAAGTTGAATAGTGCCATCAATGGTCTAACCCATACTAGCATAGAAAAACAGGTCTTAGAGTGAATCATACAGAGAAAAATTTGAATTGCTGTCACACCCACAAATGTTCAACTAACATTTGCAATATATTTTGTTGAAAATAATAATCTCAATAGAGAAGACGAATGAGTGATAACTTGGCAGTATCTATTTTGTTTACCTCCTTTGTTTTTAAATCCTTTTGACAATTGCCATCATCAATCCAAATTTTTCTTGTCTTCCATCATTTGTCGATTTCCACAATAAATCTGTGTCCACTAGTGTATCAGACCTGTGGTGGGCCACAACATCTGGCTGGTTACCATTTAATTTCAATCTAATAATTTGATTGATCTAAGTTTTAAACCTTCTTTATATCCAAATCTAGGCTTGTTCTCGTCAGTCACCAAATCAACATGCTCTGAAACATTACAAGGCCAAAAATTCCCATCCAGTTGTTGTAAACCTGTCCAACTGGGTTGTATGGTATGTATTGGTAAAGACAGGACTTTTTCAGACAAGAAATAGTCAATTTACTTATTCGTTCCCAGATCATCTTTTGTACAACGATAATCAGCTCTAGCCACATTGAAAAAGTTCAACAGCCAAAATAGCTACAGTCACTACAACTCCAATACCCTGACATTCTATTACTTTTAATATGCTTCCTACGACTTTGCAATGTACAGCTTCTATTTTGGATAATTGCAGTACATATATACATGTTATTTCATCTCGGCCATTAGTGTTTCATTTTTTCCTTCTTCCACAAGGTGTTACAAGTGTGACAATGAAATTGAGCATGAAGAACATATGTCAGAAACAAAACAATGTCTCTCTTTGTTGAGAAAAGCTTTGGGCAAAAAAACGAGCAAACATGGTATGGCATAAAACGTTGTAATATATATGGTAGATTAGATATAATCTGACAGTGTGTATATTGACATGGATGATTGTCAAGCTAAAATCCTAAAGTGCCAGACAGGTATCAAATTTGTAACCTTCTGATTGTCGGCTCTAACAATTGAGCTACCAAAGGTTACAATGATGTACAATGTAATGGTTTGATTGATATAATACGTACTAATTGCCTATGTAGCAGTCACTATAATATTATTAGTAGTAGTAATAATTCTTAGGTTTGTTATATTTTAATATACACATTGCTGTAAGTGATTGTCTTATTCAATGTTAGAGCTTGTACAGTCTCTAGTGCTAAAGAAATGATTATATACAGTTATATAATTATTAATTTGATTTAATTGTGTTGCCTCTATGTATTGTCTTATTCCCTAAGATAAACAACAGTTTCCCACTAAAAGCATTGGTGCAAACACAGATAGTACCACCCATGAATCCATATTTATAAAGGTAGATTTTGTTTTCATAAAAACGGACTTGCTTAATCTGTAGAACATGGACGTAAATGTAACGTTTCTATTCTCCATAACATTCTAGTTTTTATTCATCTGATCACAGGGTTTAACAAATCTTGGTAATACATGCTTCTTCAACTCTGTTATGCAGGTAAAGTGATCTTATGTTTTTACTCTTTTATTTATTTATTTAGCTTTGCCTCTTGAAAATACATAGAAGAAGCAGGGTCACCACAACAGTTAAACACCAATTACAGTGGGCCCTTACAAAAACAAAATAATAACTAATAACAGCAAGTTATGGGTTCAGCGAGGCTTTGCAATATAATGTGTTGCACTTTAGGCAGACAGTTTTCCAAGTTTGAGGATCATCAAAATTGTAACAGGATAATAATAAATTATAATAGTCTAATAGTGACTTCTTAAATGTTTTAAAGTTTAAATGATCTAGCCTTAAGTGTTCAGGGAGAGAGTTCCAAGTCCTAGTTGTTCTAATAAGAAATGAGCGATTGAAAATTGTTTTGCATTTACGTTGAGGGAATGATTTTGGCAGCTAGTATACCAACCTTTTAGATTATTCAACATGTATTTCTACACTACCTATGCAGCACAACACGTTTATATTATAGTACAATATATTTAGAAAGAACAATGCAATGGCAGAACAATTTCTTTACCAGGTTATTGACAAGTCAGAGTAGTACAGTACCACATGTATTTGTTCAAAATTTTAGATTACTTTACCCTCTAGAATCTTTGTCAAACTCGTCTTCTGCATTTGACCATGGAGCACTGGCTGCTTGGAGATTTTGAATACAATGTTCAACCCTCAAAACAAGACAAAAATCAGGTATACTGAACTAGTTGTATTTGCTAAAGGTTCAGAACTCCTTAACTAAAGTCTGGCCTGATTTCCTTCAGTTTTCAAATCTCTTGTGAAAAACAGATAATTTCTTTCCTGTTTAATTTGTATATAGGAACCTTTGACTGTTTTAATCATGGCCAATAAACAAGGACCATTGACGTTTGCTTTGGCGAAATTTCTACAGGACATGGTATCAGATTCCAAGAAACACGTTGTCAATCCAGGGAATCTTTTCTCAGAAATATGTAAAAAGTAAATGACCATAATAAATGACTGTATGAAGGAAGAAAGTGCGTCACTGAAGCCTGCTTTTCACCAGCGACACACAAGCACAAGAGTCCTTATTTCATGTGAAAACAGGCTCGACGCAAGCACTGACGCTGCAAACACAAGATTGACGCAAACGCAAGCACTGACGCTGCAAACACAAGATTGACACAAACGCAAGCAAAAGATTGACGCAAACGCAAGCAAAAGATTGACGCAAACGCAAGCACTGACGCAAGCACAAGATTGACGCAAGCAAAAGATTGACGCAAACGCAAGCAAAAGATTGACGCAAGCCAAGATTAATGCAAACGCAAGCACCGACGCAAGCACCGACGCAAGCAAAAGATTGACGCAAATGCAAGCACTGACGCAAACACTGACGCAAACGCAAGATTGACGCAAACGTAAGCATCGACGCAAACGCAAGCATTGACGCAAACGCAAGATTGATGCAAACGCAAGCACCGACACAAGCACAAGATTAACGCAAACGTAAGCACCGACACAAGCACAAGATTAACGCAAACGTAAGCACCAACGCAAGTGCAAGAAAAATGTTTCTGAGCCCCAGATGGTATATTAAAGCTTAAGTAGCAAACAATTTACTATAATATTGAAATAACCAGGATTATGAGTGCTATTATTAACAGCTATCGGATCCCGAATTTATCCAACAGCGTTTGCGAAAAATGCAATTGACCTCGGGTGGATTATAGCGTTTATTGTTTTTTGGCCATCTAACTTCACCAGTCTTCCCAAAGTAAATGTAAAACTATTTTTGCATTTGACTAGAGCTCCTCGTTTTAAAGGATTTCGCCAGCAAGATAGTCAAGAACTTCTTCGCTATCTTCTTGATTCCGTTCGCACAGAGGAAATCAAGGTATGTTGTCGTCGGTTACAATTGAAAAAAGAAATAACCAAAATGAGTAGCGCGTATAAAAGCACATTCTTCATTATCAATTGTGTTGGGTGTTGTTATCATATCTAGATAGTGAAACGGGGAATTCTTGACTCGTTTGGCCTAAAAACTGGAGTCACTAAAGATGACATCGCCAAGAAAGCCACGGATAGCGAAGAACACGAAAAAATTCGGTGTAAGTTCAGTTAATATTAAGGATATCTGTACCCCTAAATACAATATTACTCATGATATAGATTCTACATGAAGTGAATATCAATAAAGTAAATGGTTTGAACCTAGGAGTATCATTAGATGTGTGAAGTTGATCATCCAGGTTGTTGTAGTCTTGAGAAAAACTGTTGTTGGTGACGGACGTTTCGTCGAAACGTCAACAACCCGAGGCCGTTGAAACGTCAGTCACCAACAACAGTCTTTCTCAAGACTACAACAACCTGAGGCCGTCGAAACGTCAGTCACCAACAACAGTCTTTCTCCGAAGACTACAACAACCTGAGGCCATCGAAACGTCAGTCACCAACAACAGTCTTTCTCAAGACTACAACAACTTGGACGATCAACTTCACACATCTAATAAAGTAAATAGTTGATGTCAAAATGTTTTACGATTTGAGCTTTGTGTTGAATGTTCTAGAAAGGGTTGTTTGTCGGACATGATAACGAATATGATGACAACCCAGTCATCATTTTGGATACAATATTCTACTGCTCGAGAAATTTAACCTAATACAACCGTTGATGATATACTTGAACGATATACTACAGATTTTATCAACTTTTTCACTCAAATACTCAACCAGTCTATCACACGAAAAGCAGAAAAGAAAGCCGATTTGATGTTATACCGTTATAGAACATTAACACAAAACTCAAATCATAAAACATGTTGACATTCAACTATTCATTTCATGTAGAATCTTTATCAGTAATATCGGGAGTCATATAGGTAATTCAACTGTTACTTAATGACACCTAGTATGTCTTTCCTTGCTGTTTCTTTAGTTTATGGTAAATGTGCTGGTGCCCCTGTCATTGATACGTTATTTGGTGGACAACTTGTGAGCTTGGTTGAATGTCTAACCTGTCGTAAGGTAAATATATGAAGACACATTCAGATGTTTATAATGATGATATGAATTTCTCCTGTTAATCATCATCATCATCCCGTTTGTCCCCTCAAGGTTGGGGTCGCGTCATCTCAACACTGCTCTCTCCACTGTCTTCTACATATCACCATGCACTCTACGCAGATCCACCACTTCACCATCATCTCGAACACAGCATTCTCGATCGCTCTCTCTCTCCCTTGTTCCCGTCTCTCTACGCTCAGCTGACCATCTAACAAACTCGTCCCCTTCTTCTCGTCCCTCAAACCAGGTCTGTTTCAAATCCAACTCTTTGCGTATTTCACTGTTGAACAACTGCGCAACATCTTTGAGTGTCCCCGCGTTGAATAATAACCAACTTCAGCAGGGAAAAAAGACATGAAGTTGAAAGTATAGCTGACGATAATATTAAGCAATTGTCAACATCATTTATAGGTATCAAAAATCATGGAAAGTTTTTTTGATCTTTCCTTATCATTAGCGGCAAATAAACCAAATTTGGTAAGTAGAAACTTATATTAATCGGCTGCATATTTACTTCACCATA
Organism: Chrysogorgia sp. JL179-B06; assembly: GCA_035772405.1. Taxonomy (NCBI): domain Eukaryota; kingdom Metazoa; phylum Cnidaria; class Anthozoa; order Scleralcyonacea; family Chrysogorgiidae; genus Chrysogorgia; species Chrysogorgia sp. JL179-B06. Next base: position 584,638 of record JAYKKM010000084.1, read on the forward strand.
CCAAGCTAACCTTTTTGAATATTTTTGACGAATATTTTGGCACTCCAATCTAGTGATATCTTTATTTACCAACAGAATTGTAACCAGTATTCCAAGAAAAAACAGGAACCGATAAATGTTTCCAAGAAAAAACAGGAACCGATAAATGTTCCCAAGAACAACAAGAGCACGGAAACAAAAGTGGAATCTTCAACTCATCATCATCTTCCTTCTAAACATCAAAAAAAGAAGAAAGCAAAAGAAATAAAGAAGGTTGAATGGAATTCTCCGCAATTTCTATAGAACTCCAAATTATTATATAATTAACTCCAAATTATTATAGAATTAAATATACTAGCTATAATAATTATAATAATTATTATAATCATAATTATAATAATTAATTATGATATAATAATTAATTATGATAATTATAATAATCATAATAATATCTATATAATAATACGCTTGTTCGTGTATCGGTCTACGTGTAATGCTCTTTCTCAGGCTCTTTCTCATCGTGGCAGTGATAATTATAATAATTATAATAATAATAATTAAAATAAAAACGTACCATTAATTTCATCAGTGTGTTTTCCTTTTTACAGGAAATGAATAAACGAAGGCACCACAACAGCAGCTCGTCGAACAGTGAAAGAAAACTAAATGAAGATGATGATGGAACCACGTTGAATCATAGTGATGTCGAAAATGTGACAGGAAATGACTTTGAAGTACTGGAAAACAGTGTGAGCAATACAACAGTTAATGGGAATGGTCTCACTGTGTTGAATAGTGAAGAAAATAACTGTGTGGATATAAACGGTGGAATACTGGTGGAACAAGATGGTTCCGGTGAACTAAAGGAGAATATGGGAACAAGAGGTTCATGTGGGGATATAAAGGACACCTCAGGATCAGTGGTGGAACAAGATGGTTCTGGTGAACTAAAGGAGAATGAGGGAACAAGAGGTTCACCTCAGGACACCTCGGAATCAGTGGTGGAACAAGATGGTTCTGGTGAACTAAAGGAGAATGAGGGAACAAGAGATTCACCTCAGGACACCTCGGAATCAGTGGTGGAACAAGATGGTTCCGGTGAACTAAAGGAGAATATGGGAACAAGAGGTTCATGTGGGGATATAAAGGACACCTCAGGATCAGTGGTGGAACAAGATGGTTCCAGTGAGCGAAAGGACAATGTGGGAACAAGAGGTTCATGTGAGGATATAAAAGACACATCACAATCAGTGGTGGAACAAGATGATTCCACTGAACTAAAGGAGAATGAGGGAACAAGAGGTTCACCTCAGGACACCACAGAATCAGCGAACGAGGGTCGCAAGGATATCTCTGATGTGGATGATAAAGCTGGTTGTGGTGTACAGGAATCAGGAGAACCCGAGGATATGGAGGAACTACGGGACACGACAACTGAAAGGGAGAACATGGTTTGTTTAAATAAGTCAGTAGACAATGAAAAGGTGGTTGAAATGAATAGCACGAAAGAAAGTGAAGATACAGAGAGCAGTGGTTCTGACAACGTTGAACTCTTTAAGTCTTGCGTTGAATGTCATGGTGGTGTATGTGATAAAGTAGATAATATAGTTCTGTTAAAAAACTGCCAAGAGAAGGAAAAAGAGAAGGAGGAAAGAGAGGAGGAAAGAGAGAAAGAAAAGCAAAGAGAGGAAGAGAAAGGAATGGTTTGCGAAGCAACGAATAAAGAAACGCATGAAGCTGTATGTAATCCAGATGATGGAACTGAAAAAAATGAGAATGAAAGTGAAGAGAAAAGAGAAGACACAAATACAACGCTGTGTTCTTCAGAAACAAAAGATCACAAGAACGAAGTAGCGACAAAAGATCGTGAATCAAGTATTAGAATCACCCGCGATGGCTGCGCAGAGATGGTTATGCAACACAATGCGGGAAAAGATTCCTTTATCAACATTACTAAAAAGAATAGTTCTCTTTTTTTGAGAAATGAATCTAATCCCGTATTACCCAATGATATAGTCAGCAGTGACACTGGTTCTTCAAATATCCCTGATACGGTCATCAAGATTCATAACAACGATAGCGTTGATCATACGATCAATGAACTAAATCCAAACCACAATGACTTTGTTAGTTTTTCGAGCAATATAAATGCTGCTGTTAAAAGTGATAACGATGATGAAACTATGGTCAAATATAATGCAATAGGTCCTACCTACAGCAGTGATAACATCAGTGATGATCATCCAAGCAGCGGCACTCCAAGCAATGAATGTACTTCCAAAATCACTGATGTTGGTGGTAACGTTATTGACCCATGCACGCCATTAGATCCCTCTCATAAAGATACAACTGAAAATCAGGAAGCTGGTTTAAGTAATGAATTGGATAGTCTTTTTAATATCAATGTTAGTGATGATACGAGTGGCAAAAGCAATCATCTTGATGTTATTATTCGTGATCCTAGTGCCAAAGACAACGGTCATTCTACCCTAACACCTGTGATGTCTGATAAGTGTGGGTCATCATTACAACAAGATCCGCTAAGCTATGATAACAAGACAGTAGATGAGTTCGATGGCAAGAATGAACCATCAAATGAAGCTGATATTGGTGACCCTAGTGCCAAAGACAACGGTCATTCTACCCTAACACCTGTGATGTCTGATAAGTGTGAGTCATCATTACAACAAGATCCGCTAAGCTATGATAACAAGAAAGTAGATGAGTGCGAGAATGAACCATCAAATGAAGCTGATGGCTTGATCAATGGCTATTCAAACGAAGGCATGGATACACTACAAGATGAAATCTCCCATAGAGGAACCGAAAGCATGGCCACACTACAAGATGAAAACTCCCGAGATGCAGGCGGAACCAACGTTTGTCCAAAAGACGAAGCTGAAAGTATCAAGTCACCTATTGATTCATCCGATATTTCACGGCGTCACTCCCTTGGTGATATGAGGTCTCTTAACGCCAACACAACGTCTGTCGAAGGATGTTTATACAAATTCTGTAGTCCAGAGGTTCTTGATGGCAACAACAAGTTTATTTGTGAAGAATGCAACAAGAGGAAAACGTCAAATGACGAAAACGAAGAGAGTGTAGACAACGACGACGTTGTCGAGGAAAAAGGTAAAGTAAGCCTAATAAAATAGCATGCGTAAATAATTTTCCTGCTACCTTATTCCATTCTTGTTGTCTGTTGCAGATACCTCGAAGAAAAGTAACAAACGGAAGCTCGTCTACACTGAGGCTATGAAACAACTGTTGATCTATCAGCCACCGCCAATATTGACGCTACATTTGAAACGATTCCATCAAGTGGGATTCGCTTTAAAGAAGCTCGCCAAACACGTCGACTTTCCGTTAACTCTCGACCTCTCCCCATTCTGTCATAAGTCAAGCAAGGTAAACATGCTAACCCATTCACATTTCGTTAATTTTACCACCACCATCATCATCATCATCACCACCATCATCATCATCATCACCACCACCATCACCACCATCACCACCATCATCACCACCACCATCATCACCACCACCATCATCACCACCATCATCACCACCATCACCACCACCATCACCACCACCATCACCACCATCACCAACATCATCACCAACATCACCACCATCACCGTTTCTTAATAGCCTATTTATGAAGGCCAATAGCTCCTACTGCATTTACATAATAGCTCCTCTCATCAAAATTTATAATAGTAATTATTGCAGTGAAGTTGCAGTCTATCATTGTGTGTCTTGATATTTTTCTGAAAAGATTCTCATTCCATTTCAGGTTGCCACCGACTATGAAGGCAATGTATTGTATTCTCTGAGCGGTGTCGTTGAACACTCTGGTAGTTTGCACAGCGGTCACTACACTGCATACTGCCGGGTTTCCAAGCCATCTCAGTTCCTCCAAACCAAGTTCGAGACTTTAACACAATTACTCAACGTCATGCAGAACATGTGGACCAAAAACGATGACCATGGTGGTGCAAGGACACACGAACAACCTCACAAAGCACGATGGTTTCATATCAGTGATAGTCACGTGTCCGAAGTCAGCGAACCAACAGTACTGAAGGCTCAAGCGTATCTTTTGTTTTATGAGCGCATGGTGTTAATCGAAGACACTGAATCAAAATGAGCTAGCAGCTAGCTATTTATTTATTTTCTTGAAATAAAACTAAATACAATGAAACAAAAATAAATGAATGTGTTTCCTAAGAAATTATGAAAATTAAAAATACAACCTTCATGCAGTAAATCTCTGGATTGTAAACTTTGATCCAACCTCGTCCCCAGGGCCTTCGCGGGCATCTTGCCTCGCACCGCGAAGGCCCTGGGGACGAGTTGACTTTGCTCAATCCGTGTCATCTACAGCTAGACTTAAAGAGTGAGTATCAACCGTCGTGCATTGCGCGTTTGTGTTTATCTTTCCGTACGACAACGAAGTGTTTTGAAGTACTTCGTTGCCAACTTGACGTGGTAAATACTTCGGAAATTCGCCGAGTCTTCTCAGAAAACCCCATCGAGACTCTTATTCATCCACAATCCAAATATGTCGACTCAGAAGTCAGAACCTGATTTTTTTTGTTTGAGCTTTGTCACTTGGTCTTCCACGCTTCGCGTCAGTCAAGACTTACGCAATTCGAAACGAAAGTCAAGAAAACGTCGAGTTTTGTGAAAAATGCAGAAACAATTTCGTACTTCAAAAAATGGCCGACCGGGCGTGCAATGCATCACGGTTGATACTCACTCTTTAATCTTCAGTTGACTCATTCGGAACAAACTCATTCTGTAAAGGTTCCAGTTTGTGGAGAGTTCTTGTTCATGGGGGGCATCAAAGTGTAGACTACAGAAGGACGAGTGCGTTGCTCCACGCCTTTATTCTTTAAGACAAAGGACTCAATGAGTGTCCAGGCTGCTTCTCCATTCCTCAATCAGTCTCTTTCGTCTATATTTATAGTTCCGAGGCACTTCAAGTTCTGATGTTTCATCACCTGTGCAGTAATCTTTGTCCTCAATACTTTCAAGTTCCTCTTTGTGTTCCTCGGGCCCTTTCCACGAGATTTTACTATATCCTGAATCTCCTGAACATCAGCACTCGGTTGCTCAAAGTCATATCCTTCGTTAAAATTTAATCAGCTCTTGTTTGCTATGTTATGTTTGTAACCTTCAGCTCAAACTTTATACGACAAAATTTTCTTTATTTCAGACATAATTGACGCTACTCTGGCTTTAAAAAGTTTTTGAACGTAACTTTAAAAGTTACTGTCCATGACCCAACGTTTCGACACTCCAATCTAGTGTCTTCATCAGGGGTGATCGTTGTAAAGTTAGGATCCCTATTTATACTCTCATTACAACCTGACATTATTTATTAACAAGATGCAAATAAGCTTCTGGTAATAAACCACCGTCATCGCGATTCAATGGGGCGTGGGTGCTATTGAATCGGTTCTATATGAGGGTATAAATATGGATTCTATAACTTTACAACGATCATCCCTGAAGACACTAGATTGGGGTGTCGAAACGTTGGGTCATGGACAGTATAACTTTCAAAGTTACGTTCAAAAAACTTTTTTAAAGCGAGAGTAGCGTCAAACTACAGTATGTCTGATTTATCACCTGGTTGCGTTCGGAAATTATTTGTTGTTCTTTCTTTATTTCTTTTCAATACAAGTGGCAATAACAAAGTCGTTTAGTGCTTTCGACTTCCTGTATCAAAGATTCAACTCGATACACATCCCTTAGACGGTATAACGTAACTTCTCACAGCTAGTTTATCACATCACACACGACATACCTGTCACGGAAAAAGGGACACAACTTAAGCCAAAGATGAAACTGCAGTATCTAACTCCTTTGCTCCTTCGATAAATCTTTTAAATCCGCCGAAACCAGATTCACAAATGTTCCCTTCGTTGTCTTCCACAAAAACACTACAATCTTCCAAGTCGTCTTGGATTTTCTGTGCTGGAAAACAGAACGTCTTCGGGGGGTTCTCCTCAATGAACTCCCAAAACTTCAACACTACATCTCTTTTTCGTAATTCAACTAGTCTGATACCAAGTTCTGATTGGATTTCAAGGTTTGGGACATGTTGTGTTTCATTTGAGGAGGATCTTGTGAAAAGAAAAATATAGGAAAATACTTTTCTGGACAGACGGAGCAAACAAGCTTAATGAGAAGTCTATTATATATGGCTTTTTGTTCATTTTCTCGTTTCTACCAGAAAGTGAAGGCAAACTTATAATAAAGTGAAATATTTAAAACCAATCAATCTCAAGTAATACTACACACCTTTCATTGATGCGGATACCAAATGATCCAATGAAATCCCCAAATGTTCCAAAGATTCCCGTTATCCTATCCCCTGCAGTTGGCTTCAGATGGTACCAGTTCCCTCCTCGGCCACCAAACCAAATGGACGATTTCCGGTTCGTGTGGAGACGTATCCCATCAATCCATGCGCCAGCGCGGATCTCGACACTGGTGAGGTGTTCTCCTTCTTCCAATGGAAACACATGCTCTGTGCTTTTGTCAGTCACTTTACCAAGGACAGGAGAATCTAAGTCAAGGAGAGGAGAAAATGAAAAAGGAATATAATAAAAAATACTTAGTACATTGATGTATGGATACCTCAGGCAAAACCTTTCCCATACAGACGAGGTTAATAACAAGGTTGCTTACAAATAATTTCCAAACGAAACCAGGTGATAAATCAGACATAGTTTGACGCTACTCTGGCTTTAAAAAGTTTTTTGAATGTAACTTTAAAAGTTATTGTCCACGACCCAACGTTTCGACACTCCAATCTAGTGTCTTCATCAGGAGTGATCGTTGTAAAGTTAGGATCCCTATTTATATTTCGTACGCGTTTAAAAGAACACCAAAAGGCTGTTTTCTTTTCAAAAAAGGAGAGCTCTGGGAGCATGCGTAACCTACCATGAGATTGCGTGGGAAAATTCCAAAATTATTACCACTAATCCGCAGTACCATCAGAGACGTTGTCTGGAGGCTTGGCATATCAATAGCGCCCACGCCCCATTGAATCGCGATGACGGTGGTTTATTACCAGAAGCTTATTTGCATCTTGTTAATAAATAACGTCATCAGTTCTATGAGGGTATAAATAGGGATCCTAACTTTACAACGATCACCCCTGATGACGACACTAGATCGGAGTGTTGAAAAGTTGGGTCATGGACAGTAACTTCAAAAAACGTCTTAAGGTTGCTTACCTATACTACTCGTATTACTGGAGCCTTTCAACAGTTTCAAAGCATTGATATATTCACTGTGATAGACAACGAAACCAGAGATGACGTCTTCGTCAAAGTAGGTCTGATTCCTTTGGCCTCCTCCACCATTACCAACAGGTCCTTTCACATTAGGAGACCAGTTGACTTGAAGACAGACATCGCTTTCTTCTGCACAAGTCGGGTCAGAACAACCACGGAACCACCTTAATTATTAGATTATATGGTGAACTGCTGAGCAATCTTTCTTATAACATAGCTTTAGTATTTTATTAATTTTTTTATTTTACAAGCTTTGCCAAAAAGGTGGCAGGGATGTCCCACAGAGCTTGTTGCTCCATTACGGGGTCCCTATGATATAAAATTAAATCAAACAGATAACATGGTTAACTTCTAAACTAAGACATAAACAAACAGCACATTTTAACAAGCAAACTAGATAGGGGACGACATGAGTGACATTTTACACAGACTGTTTTAAACGTTTGCGGAATTTCTACATCGTATACGTGTTCGGTTGCATGTTGATAGTACTTTAACAATTCAGATTTGAATTGGCCTATAGAGAGATTAGGATATCGTAAATATGATGGCAATGAATTGAAAATTCTTGGTGCCCTACAATAGAAGCTATTCTGGAAAGTTAGAGTGTTTACTTTAGGAATGTTTAAATTAATTGTATTTGTTTTATCTGTTCGCCTGGTTACACGACTGGAAGACTTGACGGAGATGTAAGGATCATTTGAAGCAAATAGTAACTTGAAAACGTATATCAAGTCCAAGTACTCATGCCAGTACGATAGGGGTAACAGTTCTGTTTTCAGAAGTCTACACTTATAGCTAACGTCAGATCTAAATGGTAATGAGTGGTTATTGGAGTTACCTAGTAAGTGGCCTAGCTCTTAAACTTGAGCAACTTCAATCTCGAGCAGCTAGTATTATCTTGTTCTTATTAGCTAGAATTATACATGGACAATCATCAAGCTCATATCCTCAATCCCGGAAAGGAATCGAACCTGTAACCATCCGATTGCAGCTCGAACCAGTACATCATTGTAACCTTCGCTCTCCATCTGAGTCTTGGTAGCTCAATGGTTAGAGCGTCTCACCAGCAATCAGAAGGTTACAGGTTCGATTCCTGTCCAGGACTCAGAATCATTTTTCTGAGGATATGAGCTTGACGATCGTCCATGTATCGTCTGTCTACTCCAAGCTCTCCCACATTCACTACAGCAGTGTATATATTAACACATCCAAGCATTACTGACATATAGTGACTGCCGCATAGGCAGTACATATATCAATCGAACCTGTACATCATTGTAACCTTCGCTCTCCATCTGAGTCTCGGTGGCACCGGCAATTAGAAGGTTACAGGTTCGATTCCTGTCCGGCTTGACGATCGTCTTATACGTCGAAGTTGCGTGGGAAGCAATTATATTCATCTTGCTATTCCCGCCTGATATCTCTATTCTAATTCTCTATTGCCATGAACTTAACTGGGACCCTTTTCGTGCAAGGTCATGACGTACTTGTGATAGTGGAGTACGACTGCTGATGACCTGAACCAATGAGCCTCGTGGTCGATGAATATTTTCCCATGCTCGTCACCAGGTTTTTCTAGTTCAGTGGAGGAGGACAAACACCGAGTTTCCCGTTGAGTTACAGTGAAGAAATGGTTCATGTCGTCAAATCCTCGGGCCATGATGCCTTTCGGGGTGTGCGCCAGGTCAAAGCAATGTCCCAGTTCATGAAGAGCAGCACCAAGGGTCGTGGAATAATTAGCCCAGAAAGTTCCCCTAAAGTTTTTGATCATATTGATTTAATATATGATGTACCGCAACCTCTCAACTAAGTGCAGCATTCAGAAGTAAAATAAGCTAATACGCAGCACCGCTCTCGATTGAGCGCCGCACCTTCTCCAGCATAAGCGCCGCACCTTCTCCAGCATAAGCGCAAACATAAGCGCAAACATAAGCGCAAAAGGAACTATGCGTTAAGTGAAAACGAACCGCATGTTGTCATTGTTGTGTTATCTTGTGTTGCGTTACCAGTCGTCAATCTTTCTGCAGATCCTGCCATCTTGTATTCGTATGACAGCGCGCGGTTACTGTACATGATGGATCTTGAACGAGAATTTTGATTGGACACACGTAATTAGATCTTTAAAACTCCGTTGTTCTTGCGCTGTATCACAACGCAAGCATGAGCATAAGCGCAAGCACAAGGAAAAGGAAACTTTTCCATCCTTGTGCTTCTGCTTGCGTCAGTGCTTACGCTTGCGTCGAACCTGTTTTCACTGTGAAATAAGGACTCTTGTGTTTGCGTCAGTACTTGTGCTTGCGTCGAACCTGTTTTCACTGTGAAATAAGGCCTCTTGTGCTTGCGTCAGTGCTTGCGCTTGCGTCTAGCCTGTTTTCACTGTGAAATAAGGCCTCTTGTGCTTGCGGTCAGTGCTTGCGTCGAACCTGTTTTCACTGTGAAATAAGGCCTATTGTGCTTGCGTCAGTGCTTGTGCTTGCGTCGAACCTGTTTTCACTGTGAAATAAGGCCTCTTGTGCTTGCGTCAGTGCTTGCGTCGAACCTGTTTTCACTGTGAAATAAGGCCTCTTGTGCTTGCGGTCAGTGCTTGTGCTTGCGTCTAGCCTGTTTTCACTGTGAAATAAGGCCTCTTGTGCTTGCGTCAGTGCTTGTGCTTGCGTCGAACCTGTTTTCACTGTGAAATAAGGACTCTTGTGCTTGCGTCAGTGCTTGCGCTTGCGTCGAGCCTGTTTTCACTGTGAAATAAGGAGTATTGCACTTGTGTCAGTGCTTGCGTCGCTTGTGAACACCAGGCTTTATTGGAAAAAGATGAATGAGCAAAACCCCTCAAAAAAGTGAGAAATCACGCGAAATTCCTGTATCTCTATGGAAGCTTAAAGGCGCTGTTACACTGACTGTGTACTGTTTTGTGCAACTTATCTTGCAATGGCATCGCAAAACAAGTGAACCATTGCAAAGCATATCACCTTGCAATAGCGAAAATTGTTGCGACACAAATTGGTGCAATCGTTGCAGAAAGTAGAATCTAGTTCTACTTTCTGTAATGTTTGCAGCTACTATTTTCACCGTTGCACAATGTAACACCTCCATCTGCAACTAGTCTCGCAATTTTCATCTTTGGAGACTGGATGTGCATGCGTACCTTGTCATAAACACAAAGATAGCGAAACTTTGCAAGACAAGTTGCATGACGAAACGTTGCCTAGTGTAACACCCCATCCACACAATAATAATAATCTTTATTTCTTGAGCGCTATTTCTTATAAAAACCAAAAGCGTTTTACAATAAAACAAACATAGACTGTATATAACTATAGTAAAATAACTAGATGTAAATGAACTAGTCAAGTGCATGGGCAACTGTAACGTAGCAGATTGACTCATTGAGAGACAAGTTAGATGGAACACTGAATATATTTATAACTAATTTAGTGATGTTACCTTCCAGCACTATCGTCAAACAACCTCCTCTTATCAATCTCTCTGCAGTCAGTGAAACACTTCACTAGTTCTCCAAGATCTTTTGCCCAGGTGTGCAACCCTGCTGTTCCAAACAACCCAAGATGGCCACCACCCAATGCTGTGTGGGCCTTTACATACTTTGTTACATGTTTCACATTCATCTCGTGAGGAGGGTCATAATGTGAGCAAGACATGAAGACAATGAACTTGCATTTTGGATCATGAAGAGGAGAATTGAGTAGCTCTAAAGAAAAGTACACAAATCAGTGATATTGTGGTGACAGCAGGAGCAACACTGAAGTTTGACAGTCTGTTCTTCACTGTTCTTCACTGTATTTCACTGCACTTCACTGTACCTCACTGTTCCTCACCGTACTTCACTGTATCTCACCGTACTTCACTGCACTGATCAACACTTAGTCACTTTATTACAGTGAAATACACACACACACACACACACACACACACCCTACCTTGCCCTATGCACTTACAGCCCAATCACTCTCCCCTTCACTTTACTTTACATTACTCTATTTCACTTCAAGGGAAAGAATGTGAAAATTATGGGGACCCTGGGCAAAACCTTAGAAAGTTATGTACAATGTAAGGGGGAAAAATTGGAGAATTAGGTAAGGGGATGACCATGGGGGGGGGGGGGGATTTGAAAATTAGGTAAGAGGGACACTAGGAAAGTGGAATAGAGTTCCTTAGGTAAGGGGGTACCCCCTACTTCACATCACTCTATTTCTCTCTATATACAGTATTCCACTTCATTCTACTCCTTAAAGTTGAAATATACGTAGCAATTCCAGTTTTGGATCATCTTGTTATTAACTCATATTTTGAGTTTGTAAGACGGCACTGTTTTTCCAATTACATTCTCTGTAATTATCTACCTATTTACAAGGTCCCAGAGTACAATGATAAAGCTTATAGCAAATGCACACCTACCTAAATGAAACCAGCTATACAGTTCACTACCGTTCATCTTATGGGCCTGTTCAGTGGTCAATTTGCTCTCAAAGACATGAACCATTACTTCACCATTCTTGTCTTCTTCAAGTTGAAAAGTTTGGTATCCAAAACCATGTTTGTACATATCCACGGCGGTAAATGTCTGAAGTAACAGAGCATTAAGACGTAACTTCTTTAAAGCAATGTCAACATCATTATCCCTGTTGTCAGGTGCATCAAATAATCCATTGCTGTCTGAACACTTAATGTAGACAACTTTGATAAATCTAAGAGAAGAAAGAAGTTAAAAGTAATGTCAGCTTTTAACTTGCCTCAACCTTGTCTTACCTCGACAAAGAAAATCTAGAAAAGAGGTGTTTAGGGTTGAGGGGCTAAACATCCCTCCAACACTTTCTGGGGGTGATTGAGTTGAGAGGCTGTGCAGCACTCAAGGTCGTGGCTAGATGGAATACCAGTCTGTGACGTCACCAGAATGAAAGATCGAGAGAAAGAGGACTAGGAACTAGTCTGATGGAATACTTGCACTTGAGGTGACCGTGAGGTACTAATCAGACATGCCTGTATGATGAAATGGCCATCATGGAACTGCTAACCCTAAAACAACTTAGATCCTAACCCTGACCCCCCGCCTAATAGGATTTCTAACCCCCCGCCTGATGGTTTTCTAATCTTAACCTTAATAGGATTGTCCAGAAGATGACTCAGACCTAGGACCTCACGGTCACCGCCCACATCAACTGCAAGTATTCTATCTAGCCACGACCAAACCATTCACCTGCAGACGCTTGACCATGTCCTCTCAATCCCTGCTAGTCCCTCAAACACCTCAAGAACACCTCTCAAACACTCCCAAACACCTGTTGCATACAAATATTTGTAATATAAACAGTATATACCTTGGTTGATTTTGCAATTTTTTATATGTCAGAATCAAATCTGATTCGTTCTGTGATGAGGCCAACTTAAATTCCAGATTATTAACTCCTTCGTCCAATTTCACAAATGCTTTAAATCTTCCTTTGATAATCGGCCATCCTTGACAAGAGCTCTTGTGATGAACCAATATCTGTGCTTCTTTTGAAATTGAGGACACTTCAGTCTTTCCTAAGTCTAGGACATTCTCAGTTACGCAAATCCCATTCTCAGGGTTTAACGTTTGTTCTGCTAACTTTGTCGAAGTATTATCAATGAGTGTACTAATTTCTCCTTCCAATAAAACGAGCGAGTGGTTAACTGTATTGCCATTACGATAATTTGAGATACTACAGAATGCCCCACTATTGTTGGTGACATCACCCAAGCCTTTTCCAGTCGAAGCCATTGTCAGAAAGGCTTAAAAAGATAATTTTAATAGCTAATGAATATTATAAGTCATTGCTCATGCATAATAGTGGGTTGAGTAGAGAGACTCGGAGTTTCGAAATTGAATAATGGCGCTTAACTTAAAATCTTAAACGTCACAAAAACAAACCCAAATCGGGCAAAGGTCCATTGTTATTAAATTTAATGAGCTAAATTTGCCAAAATGCAACCAAGATACGAAGATAGTGTTGAAAGAATTTCGTCGAGTTTTGCCACGTGAAAAAATACAGCCACGCGAACACTGCAACGAAAATGAATGAATAACATTTAGCTTACCATTTTCATTGTTTGTCAAGATTCACGAGGCAGAAACGCTTTCAACTTTGTATTCGTTGCTTGCTTAGAGTTTTCTAAATAAAATTGAGATAGCAGAATGTTCGTGTTGGATGTCTGTCTGCTGTTAATTGTTTCTTTGAGCGTGGCTGTGAAAGGAATCGAGGTGAATGGTGATAGTCGTGATACAGTTGCAGTAGTTAGTGAAGATGGCACACAGAAAGACGGCGAAATAAATCCACAGCAGGACCACCAGAAACCAGAAGGCGAATCAGATGAGAAGTGGGTATATCATACAGCTCATTTAGCTTTGGAAATTCATCATCTTTTATATTTTATCCCAAGAAATAGATATTTGAATATAAATATAATCAGAAGAGGGGGGCACTGGAAAACGTTTGAGACTGTCTTCCCCCACCTATTCACCAAATATTCACCAGTCAGTAGCCTTACCCCAAGCACGGTCGGCATTTGATCATATAGAGTTAACGTACAGCCGCGTCTTTGGGATATAGATTTTTTTTTATATAACCATAGCGCTACTTAACCATGCAAATAAGTGAATAACCACTAACCCCAAAACAACTTAGATGCTAACCCTAACCAGCCGCCTAATGAGTTTTCTAACCCCCAACCTTAATGGTCGGCTTTAGATCATAGAGTTAACGTAAAGTCTGAGTGATGTTTTTTAATATAACCATAGAAATACAGCTGGGGTTAGGAAGACACTTCAGGCAGGGGGTTAGAAAAATCATTAGGTGATGGTTAGGGTGCATAATTACTGTACATAATTATACAATTCTCCTTAGGGGCGGCGTGGCCCACCGGGAGATTTCCCAGTGGGTCCCCGAAGATCTGGCCGATGGTGGGCCCCAAACAATGACACACCCTGCTCTCCCGCTGTGAATTTTTGAGCCATGCCGCCCCTGATTCTCCCTAATTTTGCTACTAATTTGCTGTGGCCTTTCAGACACTTACTCCACCATTTGGCAGATGTAGTGAACTTGAATGGAGAAGGCCTAAAGTAAGAACTTAAAACAATAATTATAAAACCACAATATTTTATATAGTATTGAATAAATAAAATGAATGAAGAACTTTCTAACAAGTAATATTGTAATCTTTCTATGTCAGACATATTCAAGAACACCTTGGTGAAGAAGCGTACAAAACTGAGCAATCTGCGCAAGACATACAAGCTATCAAAAATGGTGACGACACAAAAGGTACGGCTATTTTCATTATATTATTATAATCAGGGCCCCCGAGAAACAGGACGGGCCTCAGATGTCTGAGGAAGTTTATGGAAAATTTGGCTAGGCCCCAGGGCAGTTGGTCCTGATTATAAGTTGCTAAATTCCTTGATTGCCATCACTACCTGACAACATGGAGTCATGTGTGGATATATTTTTGTCCAGTGGTATAACCCTTGTACAACAGACACTTTCAGACTAAAGCTATATACTGTAGCTGTCTGTTGTTTGGATGTGTTCATTGTCCAGAGGTTTTCTATGATTAATAAAATTGGGACCTAGACTTACTGTCCATAATTAGTAGAAGCGACACAGCAGTGTACATTTGTTATAATATATAACTGCATGATGCAACTCCTACTCACATTGATTATGACACAAACAAACTATGACGTAATGAACCAGACGTATATATAGGGAAACCTGACAAACACGCTTGACTTGACTCTGAAGATGACCGCCGCTGAGGCAACGTCAGTCACCAACAATAGTCTTTCTCAAGACTACAACAACCTGAACGATCAACTTCACACATCTAATGCATCTTATTTATAGGAATTTTTTACTTCTTCGAGTTGCACGATTTCGACAAGAATGGGAAACTCGATGGTCTTGAATTATACCATACTTTGACAGATCACAGCAGTGACAAGTACTTGTCTGATGATGAGGCAGAATCCTTAATTGATGACCTTTTACAAAAACATGATCTAAATGATGATGGCTATGTCAACTACATGGAACTCATGAATTCAAATCCATATTCACTTTGGAATCAACTTGGCTCCAATACAAAAGAGAGTAATGGTGATAATCAGGAGAATAAAGGACATGTGGAGATACAGGGAGATCAGCAGAGCTAATGAGGATTTTCTATAGAAATAATCACTATTTATAAACAATGACGTTCAAATATGCCAACCATAAAACAAAACAAAGTGCTGTGTAGACAGTGTTTTGGATATACAGTATAGCAAAGTGTAAAGGTGGTAAACTGCCAAGATTTTTAGTAACAAAATACTGACGTTTCAAGCCACGGAGCCGTTCATCAAAGGCATATATATAAACCCTAATTATTTTATTTCATCTTGTCTTACTCTGATGAAGGGCTCTGCTCTAAACGTCAGTATTTCGTTAATAAAAATCTTGGCAGTTTACCACCTTGCTACATAAAACAAAATAACTGTTTCAACAGCTTTCCCTGAATTGTTCTGTCCAATCTAAATAATTGTGGTTCCATAGGCAAGTTGATGCAAGTGATCACTACATTTTATAAACAGAGTATCACAGATTCAAATTCAGAGCCCAACAACTTTTTTCTAAATGCTCAATCCATGTCGGCACATATTTAGGACTGCAAGTGTAAAGATGGGAAATTCACATCAATAGTTAGACACGGTTAGATGTGTGAAGCTGATCGTCCAGGTTGTTGTAGTCTTGAGAAAGACTATTCTTGGTGATTGGCGTTTCGACAGCCTCAGCTATGGTCATCTTCAGAGTCAAGTGAAGTGTGTTTTTCAGGTTTGCCTATATATACATGTACGTATGGTTCATTACCGTATGTCAGTTTGTTTGTGTCATAATTAGTGAGTGGGTCAGTTGTGTCATGCGTTAAGCATGGGCCAGTATTGTTCCTCATAGTTTGTTTGTGTCATAATCAATGTAAGTGGGTGTTGCGTCATTCGTGGGACATTTGAAATTTTTTTGTGGGCCATTATTTGAAAATTATAAGCAAACCTGACAAACACGCTTTACTTGACTCTGAAGATGACCGCTGCTGAGGCCGTCGAAACGTCAGTCACCAACAACAACAGTCTATCTCAAGACTACAACAACCTGGACGATCAGTACTTCACACATCTAATGATACTCCTAGGTTCAAACCATTTACTTAAATGAGACACTGTCTTGTAAAGTTAAACAATCATACAAGTACTGTAACACTATAATAATCTTCATTATTAATAATTCAACTACTAATTCTTATTATTTTTACATGTTAATTCAGGATCTCTATATACATTTTCATTCATAGCTAAATTAAAAAATATCTTCTCACACATTGTCATACAAAAATTGCTGCTCAGGCTGCCAAAAAATGGTCAATAACTTAAATGCTGCTTAACGCATTTTACAAATAACCTCTGCTACACAACACACACACAATAATAATTCTATTCTATTAAGTGCCATAATTCTATCAATATATTCATTACCAAGACCTGGTAATGCCATTGACATACATGTATTATGTTACTGTAATCCCAACTAATAAGAATATTATATTGGGTCTTCAGTCCTCCAATAAATATAAATTTAGACTGCATTTTCACTCAGGGGATTCAACATTTTTCACAACTTGTATTTTCTAACTTAACAACAATTAGAAACTGCAAGTTGATGCAATGTGTCTTACATACATTATTATAACTTTAAATTTTGTTTGAAGAGAAATTGCAGCATGTAAAATGCAGAATCTACATGCATTTTCCATTTGCACTGGCAATAGAAACAGACCTAACCCTTGTGGCAGAGTTACCAGGAGCCTGTTTAGATTTAGACATGTCTAAAAGATTTTAAGACTTTTAGGGTTAATGTTACTTTTAGGGTTAATTTCTGTCAAAATTTTGTTTTGTGTACTGTACATGACATGTTCACTTTAATAAGTTAAAGGAAACTGCACTGAGATGGATGTGCAAAATCTACTCCATTTAGCTGGTAAATCATTGTCTTGTCCAATTGTAATATTTTCATTTCATTACTATTGTGCGTGACTATTTATCTTGGTCACTCTTGCTGTTTTTTCCCTGGTGCCATATCAATTTTCCACTTTGGCTACGAATTACTTAAGTGTGCAAAAATGTCTGTAGTTTTACAAAAAGCTTACATCACCAGTGCAAGGAAAAAATTGCATGAGATGCTGCACTGCTTAACAAGCCTTCTTAGGTACAGCTTTTCCATGTTTCTCTACTATGGACCTAAACATTGAGATCAACCTCAAACTACGTCTGAAATTTCTCTTCTACCTTCAACCACCTTCCACAATTGTCCCTCCTCTCCATCTTCGTCATCTTCATCTTCTGCGATGGCCCCATTCCTCTCCAAACTATCCCGAGCATGACTTTCAGAAGACTGCATAAAGTCCTCCACGTTTTCCCACAGGTCGGCACTGCACTGTTTTGTAACTTTGTCATTTGGACCTCCCAAAGTGATGGTACTTATTACTTCTATCTCCTTTCCACCGACGACTGTACCATCAACATCATCTGCATTCCTAGTCATCACTTCCTCACCATTGTTGTGTTGTCTTAATGGCAAGGATACAATATTACTGCAATCATTATCATTGCCTTCATCTTTATGTTCAGAAATTAGACTTCCTAACTTACTCGTGACGTCGTTCATTGTTTGTATTACTGTTGTACCATTGTCATTCCTGTAATATTTATCAGCTGTTTCTTCTATCTTTTCATTTTCTTTATGCTTCTCTGTATCTTGTTCAGGATTGGGACTGCAGGCACGTGACTTTTCTTTTACTTTCTGCAAAATTTCTGATACCGTTGTCGACTGATACTTGACATCATCAGATGCTTTCATTGTCAAATCCTAAAAAAAGCAATACAATAGAATCGTGAGCCTTATGGCAAGCTAATATAACTTAGATATAGAAGTAATCTGAGATTAACCAACTCTGAAATCAACAATAGGATAATAAAAAGACAGAAAAGGTAACAAATTTATCCAATTTATATCTTGGGACATAATTTTTATGCATGGAGCCAAAAAGGCCCATAATTATATCTACATGAAAATGCCCGCTGTGACATCACTTCCATCATCTTCAACAGCAAAAAGTCTATGAAGATAGATCTAGATATATTACAATTTTTCTCAGGAGAATCCATATAATTACATACTTGAAATGTGTGTGCTTCTGCCTGTCCAAAAAATACTAGCGATTATTTTTATTCATAGACAATGTCACTTTGAAAGAGGGAGAGATACCTCTTGTGGTAGACAGTTTTCTGTCTTGAAGTTGTTGTTTGTTGTCGTCGTCGCACCAGGCATTCGGGTCCTGCTCATTATCGTCTCCACTCTCTAAAAAATAAAATGTCAAATGAAATAAAACAAAACAAATTGTATGCAACATGCACAAACATTTGTAACCATAATATCACTGAACTATGCTTAAGCTAGCTACAGTACTTAATAACCAATGTAAAACTGTTTTGTTGCAGCAGCAGTGCTGATCAAATATTCTACAACGTTGGTGTACTGCCAAAATAGTGTGTAGAAGGTCTAAGAGCAAAGGCCATCCAGCAAAGAGTGAAACGTAAAGTGAAATAAAAACTGTACTTTTCTCCTTTCTTGTCTTTCTTCTTCGTCCCTTCTCAATCTTTCTTCTTCTTCTCTTTCTCGTTTTTCCACTTCTTTTGCCCTTCTCTCTAGTTCTAGCTTCTTCAACATCTCAAGTTCTTGTTTCCGTCTTGTCTCTGCTTCAATTCTCTCTGCTTCTTCTTTTTCTCGTTGTTCCCGAAGCTGCTCGGCTCGTTCTTGTTCTTGTTCCTTGAGCAGCTTGGCTAGTTCTTCTTGACGTGCTGTTTCTATGGCTAAATAAAACAAAACAACTTTGACAGTGAACCCTTTAAGACCATTATCAGAATACAAAATTCTCCTTACCATACTGCTCTCCTAAGATTACTTATACTAGAAGTAATCAAAGATTATGTAATTGCGTTCGACGCATGTGGACCAGTAATGACGAAAGAAGATTGGTAATTATGCTGTAACGAATTATGAAAATAAATAAAGCTAATAAATATATAACAGCGTCTTAATTGAAGGAGACACAGCTGTAACTTTTGTAACAATGTTTTTGACAACGGTGACATCCTGAGTGATTTCCGTACGTTATTTTAATATTAGGAGGGTATATTTCCCGTCCGTGTTTAAATGATCAGATTGAATTTTGATATTATAAACGCGCCATATGATTACCGTTATACCGTATGTTATTTTAAAATGAGAAGGCCATGGATCGGACCATATGATCGCCTTGATACGCGGTTTACATTTGTTATCGACTGGAACACGGCAACAAACGACAGCGTCTTATTCAAGAAGACACTATATAACTATATAAACCTCAATGTTTTTGACAACGGTGACATCCCGCATTCCCGTTCGTTAGTTCGATTTGAAATATGACCGTTCGACCGATAGATAAGTCAGCAAATATTACAATTGTGAAGTTCGATTGGGCAAAGTGTCGCTTGAATGGAAAATTTATAACTTCGTGCAGCTTGCACGTTTCGAGTAAATGTTGTTCGAATTAGATGTATGGCGTTCAAATGATCAGATTGAATTTTGACTTTATAAATTAACGCGCAGTTTTAAAAATTATAAATGATTACCATAATGTTGATCGCCTTTATACGTGGTTTATATTATTTATTTGATCCTCCATGCTGTAGAAAATTCCTAGCATCATTCTGCTGCCATGCCTAATCCTGAACACTTCTACAAGCAAGTTCGTATCCACTGCTCCTGTGTTAGTACTAATGCCATAATTTATTCCAAATTCCAAAACGGTAATTTATTCAAAAAGGGAAAAGATTTTATCTTGATTTCTTTTAGCTGTAAAGCACAGGTAACCCAAAACTTGCAAGATTAGAATGCGTTCTTCTTCGTCGAACGCAATTACTGATGTAGTTGGGAAAGTTATTTTAAAAAGATGTCAGTTTAACTTCCCAATGCAACCAAGTGATAAATCAGACATAGTTTGGCACTACTCTGGCTTTAAAAGTTACTGTCCATGAACCAAAGTTTCAAGACTTCAATCTAGTGTCTTCATCAGGGGTGATCGTTGTAAAGTTAGGATCCGTATTTATATACCTAATAGAACCGATGAGACATTGTCTGGAGGCTTAGCATATCAATAGCACCCACGCCCCATTAAACCGCGATGATGGTGGTTTATTACCAGAAGCTTATTTGCATCTTGTTAATAGATAACGTCATCATCAGTTCTATGAGGGTATAAATAGTGACCCTAACTTTACAACGATCACCCCTGATGAAGACACTAGATTGGAGTGTCAAAACGTTAGGTCATGGACAGTAACTTTTAAAGTTACGTTCAAAAAACTTTTTAAAGCCAGAGTAGTGTCAAACTACGTCTGATGTCAGTTTATTTCTTAACATGCACAAGACAAACATATAAGGTGCCAACACAGAGTTGGACTTCTTGTTACTACTTATTCTGTGTCAATAGCACAGTTTAGTTTATTATATTTATCATTCTTTTAGGTGAACGGAATACCCCAATAGGCAGAAACCCAATTGATAGGGGTTCTGAGGGCCTACGATTTAAGGTCATTATCCGAGAAGACCTGAAAGTCTTACCATTTGCTGGTATTATTGCAAAGGCAGCACGTTCTCCTCAATTATTTTTAAGACCCTGAATGGTAGTCTGACCGATACTTACCATTCTCCTCTGCCAGTCGTTTCTCCTCTTCCTCTCGTTGTTTCCTTAGTTCTTCCTGTTTTACTTTATCCAACAATGCTTGCCTCTCAGCCTCCTCTCTTATCTTCTTCCTGTGTTCTGCTAAAGCCCTTTTGGCATCCTCTGGAGTACTCATACCAGCATGACGAACAGGGCTTGATTTACTTTTGGTTTTCTTGCCAGAAGAAGACCTTGGTGTGCGCTGCTTTGTGCTACCAACTTGATGAATAGCACCGGTTGATTTTGTTTTTGGTAGCCCACTTTCTCCGAGAGCTTTTGATACACCTGACTTCTCCTTTACTTTGCCAACAGGTTTAGTACTCAAGGTATGGTCCATTAAATTATTTGTACTTACACTTGTTTTTTTAGACATATTACTTTTCGCTCTATTCGGCAGTCGACCATTGCCGACACTACTCAAGCACGACGTTGATGCCGAGCTGGGTCCAGTCAGACCACGTCTTGATGTCTTGGCTCCTTTGGTTGATCCAGGTGGGGTATGGCCTGGTGAATCCCCAGAGCTTGACCCTGACGACAATCTCCTTGGATAGCAACTATCCGCTGGTAAATTAGGCAACTTCCTACCTGTCGCTGCCACTCTTGATCCTGAATGTCCTCTCTGTCCCACAAGATCCCTCAATGTATCATTCTTCGTACCATCATTCTTCTCTTTCTGTCGTTGCCTTTCCTCCACTGCTGATATCCTCTCATCGTGTTTTTTCTTCCGGTCTTCGAGTTGTTTTTCTCGCAAAAGTTTCGCGCATTCGAGTGATTTGGCGTCAGGCTTGTCATCTGTCTTCATGTTTGGTTTTCCTACGACACTTGGCTGTTTCAACTGACTCTTTTTTTTCTGTGAATCTATTAAATGTTTACCAAAGGTCGAGTCCGAAATATCTTTGCCACCTGTTCTCAATACCGAGGCCGCAGCTATAAACGATAAAAACACACGTAAAACACACTTGTATTACTTGATACCTGTCGTCAACACATCATTTCCACTAACGCGAGGAGCCTTTTAGCAGTTTGACAAGACATTAAATCATTAAATATTTAATCAATATCATACCTGGCGATGTACTTCGACCAAATTCCTTCAGATTAATACTCGTAACTTTATCATTTTCTGCCATGGCTTTCGCCGCCACGGAAGACTCCAGAGACACCCAAAACCTTCGGTAAGAGGTTACATCATGTAAACTCTTTAGGGTAATGCTTTCCAGGCATAAAAAGGTAAAAAAAACATCAACCTTAATGGTTTTTGTCTTTCTCCTCGCTTATTCGTCCGTGACAACAAGGGGATTGGGATCGAATTAAACAAGCCAGTCATGTGACAAAGAAAATATCGGAATGCGAGAATTCAGTAGCGCAAGTTTCTACCTTTTGTGTTAGAGAATTCATTGTGTATTGAATAGTAATAGCGATAGCCATTTAGTTCTCTTCCATAATATTTCGTGTTTTTCTTGAGAAGTCTAGGGTAATTTAATCATTAAATGTTAATGGTTTCTCGTGTCGTCGGTTCATATAGTGCCATACTGCCATATTGGGAAATGCAGGAGATATTTAACCTATTTGTGACAACATTTTAAAGGTGCCGTCAACTCGTCAAGTCCCGTTTCTGTTTACATCGTTTGTTTACATTGCATTATATAAATATTGAACATCGCTTGAGCTTTTCCGCCTAAAAAGTTCTGTTCCTAAATGTGGATAATATATTTAACTACCACTCGCGCCTTCGCCACTTTGTTTGTCGTAAATCTATTCCATTGAAGTTTGTTGACATATGGAGTTGAAATATCACACATGCGCAGAACGCACTCTCCTTCTTGCGCTTTTTTTAGAGTTCGGGCAAATAGTTACACCCTGTGAGCCTAATACAAGCGAATAGCCCACCTATAGTATATTACATTATTACTACAAATAAAAGCGCAAGAAGCCTCTGCGAAGGAGAGTGCGCAGAACGGACTAGACGTACCGTCCAACATCACAAGATCAAAAATATCATTCGCAATATTACCACCATACTGGCGCCATGAGCTCTCGGCCAATAAGGGAAATTATTAAGATGTTTCTTACCATATTAAGACAAACAATTTTCCCCGACTGGTTATCTCGGTGTGTGTTTTGACTGCGCAACGAGCGCGTTGTGCACTTGTGCTTGTGTTATGATTATGAACAGTGTGTGCTCGGTGACCTGTCGTCACTTCCTGTTAAACGTCACGGTTGCGAAGGAGGGGTCGTGAAATTTATATATCTGCGATTGTGCAATTTCCCCTTGCTCTATAAACTCCGAGATTAACTCCTACTCATATGATCCATATATCAAACATTTTAAAAGTGATGACGACGGTGCGTTATATAAAATACTGCTATTTAAATATCTAATTAATTGTAACAATGTGTACTACAGTTCAGTGTTGCTGTTTTGTTGCTTCTTTTTAAATTTTTACAGACAGTCACGAGATATACAAGCCATCGACTCTTGTTATGTAACACTGTGCGCTATAACGAGTTGTTGCTTTGAGTGTCTTTAATTCAAGACTGACTAATCACAAATATTGATTAAGTTATGATGTATTAATTGTGTGTAATATTTTTCATTTGATGGCAAATAAAGTCGTTCAAGCTAAATACTGGCGCTAGCATACCAGCCATTGGATTAGGGTAAGGATAAATTGTGGACATGTCTCTTGTGTAAGACATAGTTTTCAATCATATTTGCTTAATTAGCCCTGTTTATACTTTTCGTGTAAGTTACAGTGTTAGTGGACACCAATTTAATGAATAAATTTGATGATATAGCCCTATCCATATACATCCCGTGAATTTTTAATTATCTACTCAATTAAATTGCTCAGCCTTGTCATTGGTATCTAACTCTCGTTTATATGATATACCCATTGCATTGGTTGTGCATCAGAGTCAATTCCAAGAGTGACCATCCCCCTGGGAAACACCCTGTGAATTAGCATTTTTTTGCAAAGATAGTTAGAGTTTCTCACTGACTGAAGTATGAAAGAAACGAGAAACAGATTTCTCATGCTGGGGAGAGGCACTATGCCCTTATACGCATGTGCCTCAGTGAGATAGCATCTTTTGTCTTTTTGCTGCCAGTGTGGTAGTTGATAGTCCACCCTCTCTGCCAATCCAAATTAGACTTTAGTTTCCCGTCCACTCCTTCCTGAGAATTGCACGCGGGCGGGCGGCCCATTACCATTATTTAATTTAATATGAATTCCCATGTATTCGTTCCGCGAACGATGTGTGGTCGCTTTCTTTAGTTGTTTACTTGTTTTACGTTGTTTATTAGTTTTTACGTCGTTGTGTATATGGAAATATTGGTAGATTAATCTAATTGACAGTTCAAATGGCGAATAATGAAAACAAAATGTCAATAATGGAAACAAAATGTCAATAATGGAAACAAAATGTCAATAATGGAAACAAAATGTCAATAATGGACAAATCACGCGGCCCATTCTAGGAGACGCGGGCGGTGGACGGGAAACTAAAGTCTAATTTGGTGTGGCCTTATGTATTACAGTAGCATTGATGTATTTGATATTTTGTTAGAAATATGTTAATAAAGGCGCTGCTGCACCAAGTGCAGCAGACTTACACAGCAACTCAGCATGAGAATACTAATTACCAACCTCCGGGTACTTGTTTGTAGGCAAATGTCTCACCACAGCAGGGAGCACAAACCAGTTAAAGATACAGTTTAATTATGAAGTCCTTTGTGGATATTTCAACATTGTCGAATCCCCAGGGGTATTTGAGCGCAGCTGGGAAGCAAATGCCGGGTGGTCACAGACAGAATTCATGAAAATATTTGAACTCATTCCTACTCTGTTGTATTCCACATTGTTGTATTGTATTCAACATATAGAACATGGAAATCCAAACCTGGTGAAGTTGGTACTGCTGTTAAAGCTGCCATCAGATGTGGTTATCGACATATAGACTGTGCCCATATCTATGGTAATGAGCCAGAGATTGGAGAAGCACTTACCGAAGTGTTAAAAGAAGTTGGTCTAAAGCGACAAGATATCTTTATCACATCAAAGCTGTGGTATGGGTTGGTTTATGACCTTATGTTGTACAGCTACTAATAATATATATACAGTATAATTATATATATAAATATATATAAAAGTCTTCAGTACTGTATAGACGGTGTACAAATACCATTTAATACCATTTTATAGTTTTCAGCTTATAATCTGTATTGATCAGAGTTCTACCAATTGACAAACCAAGCAGAAATTGAAGTCTTGTCAAAAAGATTATTGCCCAGCAAATGATTTTCAGTAAAGTCATAAAAAGTTGAAGTATTATACAAGTTGTTTGTTCAACTAGTCTGTTCTGTTGCAGGTGTAATGATCATGGCAAGGACGAAGTACTTGGGGCTTGCAAAACAACATTAAAGAATCTACAAATTGAATACTTGGACTTATATTTGGTACGAGGAACCCTTACCCTCACTCCGACCTTGTTCTCCTGTTTCTGAGGACCCAGACCCTCACAACTTCACTTCCCGTCACATATTTTGCCACACGATTTGCGTACTAGAATCATTAATTTTTTCGAAGACATTTGCATTACAATTTCATGTCACGTACACACACATTGTGCTGAATAACGTTTGATAATTTTCAGGTTCATAATCCATGTACATTTGTCAAAGAAATGGTGTTCCCTAAAGGAGCAGCTGATAAAAAGAATATACTTGGCTATGACAAGAAAAGGATGAGTGAAACATGGATAGTGAGGACTGATCAATCTTTTAAAATTATTATTAAGAGAAATTCTAGAGTAGTAATTAATTAAAAATGGAAGTAGTGTAGTTCAAGTGATGTTTTAGTGTTTTGAAGCTATGGGAAAGATGTTTTCTTCCCTTAATCCCCTATGATAAACATTTCCCTTTGACAAACAATATCCAATTATCACTTGAAGGGATGGATTTTCAAATATGTCAATTTTGCTTTGTTTAGATTGTCCAGGTTACATTGTAGTCTTGAGAAAGACTATTGTTGGTGACTCAAGTAAAGCGTGTTTGACAGGGTTTTGCCTACATATACGTAGGCAAACCCTGACAAATACGCTTTACTTGACTCTGAAGATGACCGCCACTGAGGCCATCGAAACGTCAGTCACCATAGTATAGTCAATCACATCTAATGATATTCCTAGGTTCAAACCATTTACTTTTTTGCTTTGTTTAATTAATTTTCCCATGGGCATTGAAATGAAACATGAGCACTGGTGTATGCGATTAGCGGGCTGGATGGGTGACCATCTGGGTACAGCTCCGCGTTGCCTCTCAAACTTGGGATAAATGTGAATAGAGTTGTCGTAGTTGATCTCTCCCATGCTTCGAAGGTTTTTCTCCGGTTTCCCTCCACAAAATCAACGCACCTAGGTGCATGTTCAGATCATTAAAAAGGGGTATGGACCAATAGCGGCTGCCGACACGCCATTTGTAAGCTCAAGGTCTACCTTGGTCTTGTCATGTCTGTTTCGATTGTATAATCTGTACTGTAAAGTGCTTTGAGAAGTGCTATACCTAATATAAGAATTAAATTATTATTATTATTGATAAACATTTCCCTTTGATGAACAATATCCAATATTTTTCTTTGTTTAATTAATTTTTCCCAAGGTCATGGAAGACCTGGTTGCTAAGGGTTTGTGCAAAGCCATTGGTGTGTCGAACTTCACAACAACCAAAGTAAAAAATTTGCTGGAAACTGCGAAAATAGTTCCAGCTTCAAACCAAGGTAAAACTTCTTCCGGGAGCCAAGATAAGCCCAGGGAAAGGTGGGGTTATGGTCTTTCACAGGCCCCTAAATGCCATAGAACTAAGCTTCATTCTATGTGTAGGATTTGCATGATGGTTATCGTTTTGGGCCCCTTATTTGGCCCGGGGGCAGTTGCCCCGGCTAACCCCATAGTCTCGGCAGGACTGATAGATACTGTCAATCAAATCCAATGATGGATATTGCTCCAAACTTTCAAATTTCCCTGGAGCATTTGACAGGTTTCTACATTCATTCATCAATTACCATATTTGAAATGTCAGTTTTTCTTATAATGCTTCATCTTTTCACTTTACTATATGCAAAACAATTAATTTTTGTATGTTGCAGTGGAATTACATCCTTTTCTACCTCAACCAGAATTAAAAAAACTGTGTGAAGAAAAAGGTAAGTTGCAAGTATCTCTTGTTTTACAAAGTACCAACATCAGTTTGTCATTAGGAATTGAACCTAAATGACACAACATCCACTGTCACATGCAGTTCCTACATTGTACATCAAGTAAATTAGCTAGACCTTCATTTGTCATCCACCCTGATCTTACGTAAATGTTTTTCCATTGAAAGGTATTTTGATCACAGCTTATTCGTCACTTGGGTCACATGATCGTCCTGATAACGGCCCTGAAGACCCGATATTAATGCAGGAACCAATTTTAAAAGAGATTGCAGAAAAACGCAAATGCTCTGTAGCTCAGGTACACACATATACAGCCAGAATCTCACTGGCAATGCTGTTGGATGTTGAATTGAAAAGATGGATTGCATATTGCTGTGGGATGTCATAGGTTGCTGTGGGATGTCATAGGTTGCTTTGGGATGTCACAAGTTGTTGTGGGATGTCATAGGTTGTGGGATGTTACAGGTTGCTGTGGTGGGAATGGGATGTCATAGGTTGTTGTGGTGGGATGTCATAGGTTGCTGTGGGATGTCATAGGTTGCTGTGGGATGTCATAGGTTGCTGTGGGATGTCATAGGTTGCTGTAAGATGTCATAGGTTGTTGTGGGATGTCATAGGTTGTTGTGGGATGTCATAGGTTGTTGTGGGATGTCATAGGTTGTTGTGGGATGTCATAGGTTGCTGTAGGATATCATAGATTGCTGTAAGATGTCATAGGTTGCTGTAAGATGTCATAGGTTGTTGTGGGATGTCATAGGTTGTTGTGGGATGTCATAGGTTGTTGTGGGATGTCATAGGTTGCTGTAGGATATCATAGATTGCTGTAGGATGTCATAGGTTGCTGTAGGATGTCATAGGTTGCTGTAGGATATCATAGATTGCTGTAGGATGTCATAGGTTGCTGTAGGATGTCATAGGTTGCTGTGGGATGTCATAGGTTGCTGTAAGATGTCATAGGTTGTTGTAGGATGTCATAGGTTGTTGTGGGATGTCATAGGTTGTTGTGGGATGTCATAGGTTGTTGTGGGATGTCATAGGTTGTTGTGGGATGTCATAGGTTGCTGTAGGATGTCATAGGTTGCTGTAGGATGTCATAGGTTGCTGTAAGATGTCATAGGTTGCTGTAGGATGTCATACTAAACCCAAATCCCCAATCTAACCCTAATCCTAACCGAAGCCCTAACCCCACTCCAACCTTAATCACAGTCTTCAAAATAACTGCGAACTCAAACTCAACTGCGAGGGTACCATCTAGCCACGACCGTCACGATTGTCAAAATAATGAATTTTAAACCGTCAAAACCAGACAAGAAACACGAGGTGTCAAGTGTTTGATTTTCCACAAATGCCCACGATAAACAAGATAAAACACATTAACTTACTGCGAACTCGTTTCTAACTCGAACGGATGTTTAAAGTTGTCTGTGCAGGCAGTGGTTTTACTGCAATAATTACAGTATCTTTTAAATGAATCTTTCCATAACAATACTCATTTTATTTCCAGGTGTTGCTTGCTTGGGGAATTAAATACGGGTCTCCAGTCCTTCCTAAATCTGTCAACGAAGGCCGTATTAAGGAGAACCTCGAGACATCCAACGTGAAGCTACACGAAGAAGACATGAAAGCGCTAGAAAATATTGGCAAGAAGTTCCGTTATTTAAAAATGGCGTTATTCTATCTCGAAGGACAGACACTGGAGATTTACTGGGACGGAGAACAGTGATGAAATGAACCAGAATGAACCATATAAAGAGTGAACCATATAATGTACCACGAAATGAACCACAATGTACTTCCTAATTAAAACCTATTTCATGATTAAAGAATTATTTTCTTCTATGTTTTTGAAACTATTTAAGTTTTAAAATTTTGTTATTGTTAATTACCCTCTGATGAACGACCTTCACTCTCTG
This sequence comes from Chrysogorgia sp. JL179-B06, assembly GCA_035772405.1. NCBI lineage: Eukaryota > Metazoa > Cnidaria > Anthozoa > Scleralcyonacea > Chrysogorgiidae > Chrysogorgia > Chrysogorgia sp. JL179-B06. Next base: position 613,891 of record JAYKKM010000084.1, read on the forward strand.
TTGAAGGACCTTCACTCTCTGTTGAAGGACCTTCACTCTCTGACGAAGGACCTTCACTCTGTGACGAAGGACCTTCACTCTCTGACAAAGGACCTTCACTCTCTGACAAAGGACCTTCACTCTCTAATGAAGGACCTTCACTCTCTGTTGAAGGACCTTCACTCTCTGATGAAGGACCTTCACTCTCTGTTGAAGGACCTTCACTCTCTGTTGAAGGACCTTCACTCTCTGATGAAGGACCTTCACTCTGTGACGAAGGACCTTCACTCTCTGACAAAGGACCTTCACTCTCTGACAAAGGACCTTCACTCTCTAATGAAGGACCTTCACTCTCTGTTGAAGGACCTTCACTCTCTGATGAAGGACCTTCCCTCTCTGATGAAGGACCTTCCCTCTCTGATGCAGGACCTTCACTCTCTAATGAAGGACCTTCACTCTCTAATGCAGGACCTTCACTCTCTAATGAAGGACCTTCCCTCTCTAATGAAGGACCTTCACTCTCTAATGAAGGACCTTCACTCTCTAATGAAGGACCTTCACTCTCCAATGAAGGACCTTCACTCTCTAATGAAGGACCTTCACTCTCTAACGAAGGACCTTCACTCTCTAATGAAGGACCTTCACTCTCTAATGAAGGACCTTCCCTCTCTGATGCAGGACCTTCACTCTCTAACGAAGGACCTTCACTCTCTAATGAAGGACCTTCCCTCTCTAATGAAGGACCTTCCCTCTCTAATGAAGGACCTTCCCTCTCTGATGCAGGACCTTCACTCTCTAACGAAGGACCTTCACTCTCTAATGAAGGACCTTCCCTCTCTAATGAAGGACCTTCCCTCTCTGATGAAGGACCTTCACTCTCTAATGAAGGACCTTCACTCTCTAATGAAGGACCTTCACTCTCTAATGAAGGACCTTCACTCTCTAACGAAGGACCTTCACTCTCTAATGAAGGACCTTCACTCTCTAATGAAGGACCTTCACTCTCTAATGAAGGACCTTCACTCTCTAATGAAGGACTTTCCCTCTCTAATGAAGGACCTTCCCTCTCTGATGAAGGACCTTCCCTCTCTAATGAAGGACCTTCCCTCTCTAATGAAGGACCTTCACTCTCTAATGAATGACCTTCACTCTCTAATGAAGGACTTTCCCTCTCTAATGAAGGACCTTCCCTCTCTAATGAAGGACCTTCACTCTCTAATGAAGGACCTTCACTCTCTAATGAAGGACTTTCCCTCTCTAATGAAGGACCTTCACTCTCTAATGAAGGACCTTCACTCTCTAATGAAGGACCTTCACTCTCTAATGAAGGACCTTCACTCTCTAATGAAGGACCTTCCCTCTCTGATGAAGGACCTTCCCTCTCTGATGAAGGACCTTCCCTCTCTGATGAAGGACTTTCCCTCTAACGAAGGACCTTCACTCTCTAATGAAGGACCTTCACTCTCTAATGAAGGACCTTCACTCTCTAACGAAGGACTTTCCCTCTCTAACGAAGGACCTTCACTCTCTAATGAAGGACCTTCACTCTCTAATGAAGGACCTTCACTCTCTAATGAAGGACCTCCACTCTCTAATGAAGGACCTTCCCTCTCTGACGAAGGACCTTCCCTCTCTGACGAAGGACCTTCACTCTCTAATGAAGGACCTTCACTCTCTAATGAAGGACCTTCACTCTCTAATGAAGGACCTTCACTCTCTAATGAAGGACCTTCACTCTCTAATGAAGGACTTTCACTCTCTGATGAAGGACCTTCACTCTCTAATGAAGGACCTTCACTCTCTAATGAAGGACCTTCACTCTCTAATGAAGGACCTCCACTCTCTAATGAAGGACCTCCACTCTCTGACGAAGGACCTTCCCTCTCTGACGAAGGACCTTCACTCTCTAATGAAGGACCTTCACTCTCTAATGAAGGACCTTCACTCTCTAATGAAGGACCTTCACTCTCTAATGAAGGACCTTCACTCTCTAATGAAGGACTTTCACTCTCTAATGAAGGACCTTCACTCTCTGATGAAGGACCTTCACTCTCTAATGAAGGACCTTCACTCTCTAATGAAGGACCTTCACTCTCTAATGAAGGACTTTCCCTCTCTAATGAAGGACCTTCCCTCTCTAATGAAGGACCTTCACTCTCTAATGAAGGACCTTCACTCTCTAATGAAGGACCTTCACTCTCTAATGAAGGACCTTCCCTCTCTGATGAAGGACCTTCCCTCTCTGATGAAGGACCTTCCCTCTCTAATGAAGGACTTTCCCTCTCTAACGAAGGACCTTCACTCTCTAATGAAGGACCTTCACTCTCTAATGAAGGACCTTCACTCTCTAACGAAGGACTTTCCCTCTCTAACGAAGGACCTTCACTCTCTAATGAAGGACCTTCACTCTCTAATGAAGGACCTTCACTCTCTAATGAAGGACCTCCACTCTCTAATGAAGGACCTTCCCTCTCTGACGAAGGACCTTCCCTCTCTGACGAAGGACCTTCACTCTCTAATGAAGGACCTTCACTCTCTAATGAAGGACCTTCACTCTCTAATGAAGGACCTTCACTCTCTAATGAAGGACCTTCACTCTCTAATGAAGGACCTTCACTCTCTAATGAAGGACTTTCACTCTCTGATGTAGGACCTTCACTCTCTAATGAAGGACCTTCACTCTCTAATGAAGGACTTTCCCTCTCTAATGAAGGACCTTCCCTCTCTAATGAAGGACCTTCACTCTCTAATGAAGGACCTTCACTCTCTAATGAAGGACCTCCACTCTCTAATGAAGGACCTTCCCTCTCTGACGAAGGACCTTCCCTCTCTGACGAAGGACCTTCACTCTCTAATGAAGGACCTTCACTCTCTAATGAAGGACCTTCACTCTCTAATGAAGGACCTTCACTCTCTAATGAAGGACCTTCACTCTCTAATGAAGGACTTTCACTCTCTAATGAAGGACCTTCACTCTCTGATGAAGGACCTTCACTCTCTAATGAAGGACCTTCACTCTCTAATGAAGGACCTTCACTCTCTAATGAAGGACCTTCCCTCTCTGTTGAAGGACCTTCACTCTCTAATGCAGGACCTTCACTCTCTGATGAAGGACCTTCCCTCTCTGACAAAGTACCTTCAGTAGACGCATTTCCGTCGCATTATTCGTCGGACTCGGATGGATAATGTGAGCGAGACGAATATAATTGAGACTGTGGAATTTCATCGAGTAATACATCGAAGTTGCGTCAAATATAGTTGAAGATATTCCTCTGTTAGGCATCGTTTAGCGCTGGCCTAAGTTACTTATAAAACTAATTACATTTCATTATCAAATCAAAACTACTATGTGTATAACTTAATAAAACTATGATAATTACAAAAACTATTAATTTGAAAAAAGGTAAGTCTTAAGTGCTGACTTAAAACTATTTAAACATTCAGTTCGTCTGGTAATGAATGACAGAGTTTTGTAGCAGCAACTGAGAAAGTTCTGTCACCATGTGTATGTTGTATTTGACTATTTGGGCGCATTTTAGTCAGAGGAATGTGGTTAGACATAAGAAGTATACGCAAATGTAAAAAGGAAATGTTCCTGATCAAAATCTTGCCTCCGCAAAGGAAGAACGAACAATATGCTGAGGAGGGAGTTACCGAAGGTACTTGGCCGACCAATTAAACAAATACTTCAATTTCAGTTGGTAGAAAGTAATAGCTTCCTGCCAGGAGAGAGTTGGTTTTCGTCTCTTTATAAGTGTACCCCTCGGGGGGTTTGTACATGTAGCCGAGGAGGGTGTAAGACTGGGGACTATCATTAGGATTGTTGTAGATGTACATATCACCAAAACACGGGCCATAGTTATGTTTGTTCCAGGTGGCATTTTTGTAATACTGGAAAATAGGAGCTTTGAACGGTGGTAAACCGTCTTTGTTACGTAAAGAGAATAAGAATGAGGAAGTTGATTCCTTGTAACCACCTGGCCCTGAAAGAAAGAAATTCATTCTAATGACGTATAGATTATAAAGATTATAGTAGTAATAATTTATTTATCGTCGAAAGCGTAGGCCGTGGTCACCCAATTTCCCGAGCTATTAACTCACGTTAAAAACGCTTGATAAAAACATACAATAGGAATTTATCTATATATAGCATTAAGGTTACAATATATACAGCATTAAAGTCAGAATAATTACAAGGTAATTACGATATATATAAAATTAAAAAAATACGAGAAGCAATTACACATACAAGCCGCTTCGACAAAATAGTATTATGAAGTTTCTTTTTAAAAATCGTTAGAGAATCGTCGGTCTCTTTAACATCCTCTAGTTGGTAAGTTGTTCCATAAATGGAATACAATATAACTAAATGAATTATGTAGAACCATGGATAGTAAATAGACTGGATAGGAAACTGGATGGCGTCAGCGTGGAAACCTAGTTGCAATTCGTGATGTCACGAAGATGTCACGAGTACACAGATTTTACTGAGTTTCTCTTCGACGTCTCCATATTTTCGCATTCATAGTAGCTATATTGAGATTCCAAAATGTTTCATCGTCTTACAAACCTGCCTAAGCCACGACCAAATGATCGAGGTAAATGTTGTTCGTCTTTGTTTCAGCTGTTTTCGTTTTGTTGTGAAGAAACTAGCGTCGCAAAAACTACCGTTGTTTTAGTTGGAATTTGCGACGCGTTTTTCACCGTCTAAAGTTGGAACTTTTCGCCTAAAATGAGTAATGGTAGTCGGATATTCCATCGTAAAGTGGCATTGTGATATTTTTTGGCAGTTTGACTGTAATTTTTAGCTGTATTATCGCTAAACGTTGCGATTTATGGTGTTTTTGTTACGTCACGATTTGCAACTAGGTTTTCACGCGACCAAACGCCATCAACTGGTGTCTAAACCAATCAGCATGCTGGAAACGTCGCACGTGATCTTAGTTTCCTATCCAGTCTATTTACTATCCATGGTAGAACCTAGTATTGTATGATGGCTGGTTAAATTTAAACCTATTATTCCTTAATTGTTTGTAGTACGAGGTATAAAAAAATAAAAATCTGAACTAATGTATTTAGGACCATGTCTATGAGACACGTGTCTATGAGTTGAGAGACACAGGTTCAAATCCTGGATCGGACCACCACTCAGGGTCTTAAAATAATTGAGGAGAAAGTGCTGCCTTTGCAATAATAATATCAGCAAATGGTAAGACTTTCGGGTCTTCTCGGATAACAACCTTATATATCGTTGTTGGGGTATTTCGTTCACCAAAAAGAGTGATAAATATAATAAACTAAACTAAACTTTTGATCTACACAGCAATTGACCAATCACTATGTTTCATAAAGATGTCATTTACCTCCCCAGCTCTGATCAGTGTATCCACCAAAGATATAATCCCCGACTTTCACTAACGTCACCGTAGGTCCCTTGTTGTCACACAATGTGTGGAAACTCTGGGCACTCCAGCCATCTCTCGTTGCCCGGTAACAAAGACGCCATTTGCAGATGTTACTTAACCATTCTTCCATCTGGTCAACTAAGTCCTCTTCATTTCCGAGAATGGATGAGGTTTTATACAAAGCCCCCAACAATGGACTGGAAACTAAATAACAATATCTAGTCAACTTTATTTCATTTTGTTTAGGAATAGACTAATTAATAATTATACCATTATCTTGGATTGTTTTGATTGTTTTGGTTGTTAATGATGTTGTTGCTGTTGTTGTTGCTGCTGCTGTTGTTGTTGTTGTTGTTGTTGTTGTTGCTGCTGTTGTTGTTGTTGTTGTTGTTGCTGCTGTTGTTGTTCCTGTTGTTGTTGATGATGTTGTTGCTGTTGGGGCTATTGTTGTTGTTGCTGCTGTTGTTGTTGTTGTTGCTGTTGTTGCTGTTGTTGTTGCTGCTGTTGTTGCTGTTGTTGTTGCTGTTGTTGTTAATGATGTTGTTGCTGTTGGGGCTATTGTTGCTGCTTCCGCTGTTGTTGCTGTTGTTGTTGTTGTTGCTTCCGCTGTTGTTGCTTCCGCTGTTGTTGCTGTTGTTGTTGTTGTTGCTGCTGCTGTTGTTGTTGTTGTTGCTGCTGTTGTTGTTCCTGTTGTTGTTGATGATGTTGTTGCTGTTGGGGCTATTGTTGCTGCTGCTGCTGCTGTTGTTGTTGCTACTGCTGCTGTTGTTGTTGCTGCTGTTGTTGTTGCTGCTGTTGTTGCTGTTGTTGTTAATGATGTTGTTCCTGTTGGGGCTATTGTTGCTGCTGCTGTTGTTGTTGCTGCTGTTGTTGTTGTTGCTGTTGTTGTTGTTGCTGCTGCTGTTGTTGTTGTTGTTGTTGCTGTTGTTGTTGCTGTTGGGGCAATTGTTGCTGCTGCTGTTGTTGCTGTTGTTGTTGTTGCTTCTGCTGTTGTTGCTGTTGTTGTTGTTACTGTTGTTGTTGCTGTTGTTGTTAATGATGTTGTTGCTGCTGCTCAGGTTGTTATTGTTACATAGCTATAAAACAAAATGGTAAATATGTTTCCATGGGTAGGAATTTACTATATGTACAGCAGTTCATGTCGTGACGTTAAAATACCACCTCGAATTGTTCGACTTTAAACTGAAGTAAGGTTAGGGTTAGGATGACAGGGTATGATTTTGGGTAAGGGTTAGTTTTGTACCTTAATAGTATTGAAGTTATGACGTCACGACATTAACTACCATACAAATAGTAACTCCCTTCCATCGTATCACGTGCAATCATACATCTTACCTACGTCGCCCAAGTCGCTTAAAATATTGACGTATTTTTTGTCCTTTCTTTCTTTACTCCAATACTGAATGACACCATAATGAACAGGTTTCGTTGGCTTAGGACGGTCCATTTCTATCTTCTCTATCTTCTCTTCTATCATCTTTTGTGAAGAAATAATGTTGTCGTAATGGCCTTCTGCAAGGATGCTCTTGGTCTGATCAGAAGTGACTTTTACTTTCTCCAAATACCACTTCAAGTCATCACTCTGCTTTGTAAGAGGCTCGTGAACTTTCTTGTATTCTTTATGAAGTTCCTCGACCATTTCATTAGTACATTGCTCGAGATTCAGTACAAACGTATCCAGAATTTCTTGTTTCTGCCGATCGATTTGCTCCTTTGCGTCGCCAAAATAATTTTCCAGACATTTTTTAGCATCCGATACGGCTTGTAACGCTTGGTTTCCTTTCATCAATTTACCATCCAATATGCTAGAACATGATTTCAGCTTTTCCTTTTTCTCTTTGACTACATCTTCAGCTAGAGCACTCGAGTGCTTTTTATGGTCAGACTCCATGCAGCGTCTACAAACTAGTTCATTGCAAGTTTCACAGTAAAATTTCAGGGTCTTGTGATGTATTGAACAGCGAGGTTTAATGCAAACGTTGTCTTGCCCTTGGTTCTCGGCTTCGTCGGTGGTTACTTCGTAAGTCGAAACGACTTTGTGGTTTTCGTTGGCAGGTTTGCTTCCGTGAATTTCGTAGCATATTTGACACATGTATATCTCACAAGCAACACAGCTCCAAGTGGCTGGTTTCACCTCACAAGAAAAGCACTTCATGAATCTTGCCTCGGCCATGATCAACACAACATCAAGTCACAGTATATTAACGGATAAAACGACTCACAATATTGACTCGAGCTTATTCCTGCCACCTCTTACAAATTCAAAATGACTTTCAGACCGCTTGTCATCGTGAAAAGCTTTCTTTGCCAAGAGTTTGATACGAAAACTTGGTATGGAAACAGCGGGAAAGCGCGTATAGAAACTCACTTGATATATGTTTTACATGTGCATATCATGGACTCCCACTGTGCGTTTCAACAACGTGGTAGTGGTTTTATTCAAATTTTATTTGCAGAAACAATGATAATAATTTATGTCTATACTGTAAGTTGTCAACGTTTCGTGCGAAGGCCCTTATATATAAATATATATATATATATACTTCGCTCAAAACGTTAGACAACTTACACGCTATTTCGGCAGTACACCAACCTTTTTAGATATTTGTATTTCTACACTAGGGGTGGTTGCCGAAGAGAAAATGGTTGGGTAACTGGAAATTCTAAGACCTAAACGGACCTTGGTTGGGCGAAATCACTGCTCTGAATGGTTGGCTAGCAAAATTTTCATGACTATTTTATAAAAAAATTAAGAGATCTTCATTTAAAATTGGAATCTCGTCATCCGTTCTCCTAATTAGTCATCATTGCACATTAGGTTTTGTTATTATATTCCTCTCCTTGTTTTCCTTGGATTCCTGCTCTGTATAGGGAGATTATGATGATAATAATCGTTACAGTAGGAACTGTCTATATATCTATTTGAGTTTGTTATTAAAACTTGTATTGACGATAATTTGGGTTTGTTATTAAAACTTGTATTGACGATAATTTGAGTTTGTTATTAAAACTTGTATTGACGATAATTTGGGTTTGTTATTAAAACTTGTATCGACAATATCCTGGGAATTAGGCTTTATCTAACTTTTTTCTTCTTGGTTTGGGTAAAAGATTTTCTTTACCCATAAATGGTTGGGACGGTTACATTTCTGATCTTAATTTGGTTGGGTAAACGTTTTTTCCAGTGCACATAATTTATTTCTCTTCGGCCCCGACCATAAATAATATGACCGGTTCCTTCCTAGAACTTGATCAAATTGCAAGCATCAAGTTACTCAGCATCGGGTTACACTTTCAAAGAGGCGATATAAACATTACCACCCCTGTCAAGTTTTATCAACAGTCATGGCTAGAAGCTGGGGAAAGATTTTAATACGATGGAGAAAATATCTTATCTTAATACTCACACCAATTCTCCTTTCTCCATTGCCAATTGCCATTCAAGACAAGGTAAATACTAAATATAGCGACAGCAATGATTACCGCCTTGCGGGCTCTGTATAATATAGCGACATACTATATGTCGCTATATTATACAGAGCAGCGACATAATATAGCGACATACTATATATAATTACAGGCTATAGCGACATATACAAATATAGCGACAGGCTACAGCAATGAACCGCCTCGAATAGTTTTCTTGTATTTTCTCTGTCTAATTTATAATATATGATTGAATCGATTTACAATCGAACCTGTAATCTGATTGTCGGTGAGACGATTGAATTACTCTAACCCTTGAGCTACAGAGACTAATTACAATGATGTGCGGATGCGTCATCTCTCTAATTATGTCTTTACAGCGAAGCCGTTGTGCTTATGCCATAATAATTATGGCGGTATATTGGACGACCGAAGTTTGTTCACTGGCTGTCACTGCTCTCCTTCCCCTCTTACTCTTTCCGATATTGGGTGTTGTGAAAGCGAAAGAGATAAGTCCTCCGTATTTTGGTGATACCAATGTATTGTTTGTTGGAGGGATGATGCTGGCTGTCGCTGTTGAACAGTGGGATTTGCACAAGAGAATAGCTCTGAAGATATTACTGTTGATAGGGACTAAGCCGAGGAGGTAAGACTAGAAGGTTAGAGAAAGGCGCGCGTGTCTTTCACCGCTGGACCTTGGGATCGATCCCTGTTCGATCTCGTAGTTGTCTGATTAAAGAGCTTACCTTGGTCGCATGTGAGAAGAGAGTTGTCTAGTTGGACAGACAGACAGACAGACAGACAGACAGACAGACAGACAGACAGACAGACAGACAGACAGACAGACAGACAGACAGACAGACAGACAGACAGACAGACAGACAGACAGACAGACAGACAGACAGAGTAAGCTTTATTTAAATTCGGGATTTTTTCTGTTAAAAACTGCATTACACTGCATTACAAGAAAGCCGAAAAATACAGCTGACATATTCTTTTTCTTACCTTATGTATATTACTATATCATGTTGAGAGACTCATTTATTCCTTGCTTGTTGATGTAGACTTTTACTTGGTTTCATGTGTCCGACCGCCTTCCTTTCCATGTGGGTGAGCAATACTGCAACAACAGCCATGATGGTCCCCATTGCACAGGCAGTGTTGGCAGAACTGAAAGAAATTGAACAACCAGTTGTTGTTGGTGAGAAGGACAAGGAAGAATATACCATAATGGAAAGCAATGTGGAAAGTTTTGAAATGGAAACAGTGAATAAAAGTACAATTACAACACTAAGTGATGATGTAGAAGCGAGGAGGTAAGAGAAGGTTACGACGTCTAATAACAGTAGTGGCAAGCGGGAGGAATAATAGTGTTGGTTACACAGTAGTAGCGCGCGTGTCTTTCACCGCTGGGCCTGGGATAGATCCCTGTTCGATCTCGTAGTTGCCTGATTAAAGAGCTTACCTTGGTCGCATATGAGACAGACAGACAGACAGACAGACAGACGACAGACAGACAGACAGACAGACAGACAGACAGACAGACCTCATTAATAATTAATGAGGAAACACAAAGGAAAATCATGACAATATCGTGTCTTTATATGTGATAAAGATTCGTCCTGATTGACATAAACTTTTCCTTCGATTTTCTCGGCGAAAATGGCTTGAATTCTCAGCACAAAACACTCGCAGCACAAAACACTCGCAGTGTTGCGAGTGTTTTAAACTATATATACTTCAATTATTGTATACCGTGTCATCATCCGTAACTGCTAATTTAAACAATGATTTTGTGTTTCAGAACTGCTTCATTGCAAGAGGTAAGGTAACTTTGAATACTTGGGAAGGTTGGTATACTACAAGAGAAATAGTGTGCAGGAGGTTTAATGTTTCTAGTCATCAACAACACTCTTTCTCAAGACTACAACAACCTGGACGATCAACTACACACATCTAATATTTGTATATTTATAAAATGATATTTAAAAATGTGTACTCTGAATGGTTGAATGTCGTGTTCATATATTATAGAAAGATAGATTCTATAATAGATTTTATACATACAGTTTTCAAGTCACTGTTGGATTTTTCTAATTTTTCTAATTATCCATTTTCGATCTCATAAGCCCTCTCTTACCCTGGGTGCCAGAGTTCTTCCGCGCTCGATGGAAGAACCTCTGGCACCCAGGGTAGCCCTCTCTAAACAAGTATGATAACCACTGGACCAACAGTTGTCGTCTACAGGTTACAATACAAATATCTATAGCTTGGTTACCATACATATATCTATAGCTGGGAGACCATCACTCAGGGTCTTAAAATAATTCTGAAGGTGCTAGGGCTTTTGCAACAACACCAACAAATGGTAAGACGTTCAGGTCTTCTTGGAAAACGACCTTAAATCGTAGGCCCTCGGAATCCCTATGTGCAGTTGGGTTTTCCGTTCACCTAAGAGTGATAAACTGAATAGTCGAGATCTTAAAACATGAGCCTCTGGCTCGGATAAATAGGGTAACTTTATATCCTGCGTGATCGACTAGAAATAAATCATACTCTCAATTCAACTGAAATGAACCATAGTCAATCGAAATATGGTCTGGAAACTCAGCTAACGTCTTTGTTCTATCTTTTTGTTCGTCTTTATGCAATTTTGTGCACGGTGCACGGTCACTGAACCTATTGTATTTTAGTATAATGAAGCAATCATCCAATAGAATCGTTTGGGTTTAATCGCTCAACCGTGTTGTTTAAATATTAATAAACCTAAAACAAAGGATGTGCATGGTGTAAGGTACGGTTCAACATCAAAACGTAGCTCATTATAGTCGCTTTGAAGTTTGCCGAGTTTCCAGACCATATCTCGATTGACTATGAATGAACTGAATAACCTAACCTAAGCTAAACTATATTTTATTTTATTTTATTTTATTTTATTTTATTTTAAAGAAAAAGGACAGAGATTATGACAATTTGTGTAAAGCTACCGTCCTGTCTATTGCATATGCAGCAAATGTCGGAGGAACATCGACTCTCACAGGGACTGGGACGAATCTCGTGTTTGTTGGACAAGTTGAAGAGTAAGTGTGAGCTAACTTCGTTTCCAAGACGACGCACAGTAGTTTGTTTATCTCCCGTGCATTTGATTGGCTACTTTCTACTTGTGACACCCTTTATATAAGCCCTATTTATTTTATTTCATCTCGTCTTACTCTGATGAAGGGCTCTAAACGTCAGTATTTCGTCACTAAATTTTTGGCAGTTTACCACCTTTTCACTTTGCTATATATTCAAAACACTGTCTACGCAGCACTCTACTTTTTTATCTACCTACCTACCTACCTACCTACCTAAGGGATCCTCTCGAAACGTCAGTATTTCGTTGCTAAAAATCTTGGCAGTTTACCACCTTTTTACTTTGCTATATATCCAAAACACTGTCTACGCAGCACTCTACTTTTTTATCTACATATATAATATTTTCAGACTGTACAAAGACAGTGGTGGCGTTGGTTTTGGTGATTGGTTCGTCTTCGCGTTCCCGGAAGCTTTGATTTTATTATTTCTCAGTTGGCTTTGGTTGCAGTGGATGTTTCTTGGATTAAAGTAAGAAATACTGGAGTAGTTAAACCATGTTTAAGATTTTTACAGCTTGTGAGTTCAGTGTTAAAAATACTGCATTAGTAAGATACGCTACTCTAACAATCAAACAATTCTAAAACTCAAACATTTCCGACACCTGAACGGAAGAGACCCTTCTAGATGTTCAAACCATTGAGATGCATGGACTAAGATGATGAGTGAAGGTTACATATGTGTACAACCTGTAACCTTCTGATGACTAGTGAGATGTTCTAACTATTGAGCTACATGGACTAAGATGATGAGTGAAGGTTACATATGTGTACAACCTGTAACCTTCTGATGACTAGTGAGATGCTCTAACTATTGAGCTACATGGACTAAGATGATGAGTGAAGGTTACATATGTGTACAACCTGTAACCTTCTCATGACTAGTGAGATGTTCTAACTATTGAGCTACATGGACTAAGATGATGAATGAAGATTACATATGTGTACCTGTAACCTTCTGATGACTAGTGAGATGTTCTAACTATTGAGCTACATGGACTAAGATGATGAGTGAAGGTTACATATGTGTACAACTTGTAACCTTCTGATGACTAGTAAGATGCTCTAACTATTGAGCTAGATGGACTAAGATGATGAGTGAAGGTTACATATGTGTACAACCTGTAACCTTCAATCCAACTTTTTTATTTCAAGTTTTCGAAACATTGCTGTCAGTTTCCTTTCAAAGATTAGAAGAGGTGGTCGCATAACAAGCAAAGAACACGAACCTGCGATGAAAGTGGTACAGCGGCAATACGACGCCCTGGGACCTATGACGTAAGAATTGTATCATGTGACTGTATTTTACGTCCTATAGCTGCTTATACGAAAGTATTCTTACTTAAGTATTTTTCAACACATTGAAGTTCTCTTATTTCTCCTTTTCATATTATATCCAGTTCTTTTGAGAACTTAGCAGCTTTCATATTTTCTTATAAAACAGCATTACCAACCAACCGACCGACCATTACAGTAAAAAAACCCTAATTAAGAACTTATATTTTTCAGTATATTGATAACTAGTGAGAAATCGGAATCTGTTTTTACTCATTCCTGTTTTTTTTCGGTGTATTTAGTTTTGCAGAAAAAGGTGTTCTCGCTCATTTTATTATTCTTGCGTTGCTATGGATAGTCAGAGATCCCAAATTCATTCCAGGATGGAGTGCTATTTTTAAAAAGGGGTAGGTTTACAATGTCGATGAGATGTAGTTGGAATAAAATATAAAAGGAATCATAGTGTTATTTGCCTTCAAGTTTTAAGTTTCAAGTTTTAAGTTTCAAGCGCGAATATTTCGTTGTTTAAAACTTCTTTTGTTGTTGTTTTATTTAGTTATGTTCGCGACGCTACGGCTGGCATGGCCGTCACTTTCTCTCTGTTTAATTTTCCTGCAAAGAAACCGAAATTTTTTACGTTTGATGAGAATGACGATGGATGCGAAGGTGAAGAATCTGCTACACAAGACTAGAGGTGCACCGGATTTAGTATCCAGCCGGATAGTAAAAAGCACTATCTGGTGCACCCTACACAAGACGAGAGGTGCACCGGATTTAGTATCCAGCCGGATAGTAAAAAGCACTATCTGGTGCACCCTACACAAGACGAGAGGTGCACCGGATTTAGTATCCAGCCGGATAGTAAAAAGCACTATCTGGTGCACCCTACATAAGACTTGACATTGTTTTATCAAATAGATAACCTATATTAAAAAATATATATATAGCCACGCACTTCATTTTTTATGTATATATATATGCCGATTAATTATCGATTAATTATCGGTTTTTTCGTTTAGATCATCCATTTCCCACATTGCTCGAATGGAAAGTTGTGACAAAGAAATTTCCCTGGAATATCATGTTCCTCTTGGGAGGTGGTTTCGCAATGGCCAAAGCAGCAAAGGTGTGACTAGGCAGAAGGGATGGGGAGGCAGAAGGTGTGACTTGGCAGAAAGTGTGACTAGGCAGGTGTGACTTGGCAGAAGGGATGGGGAGGCAGAAGGTGTGACTTGGCAGAAAGTGTGACTAGGCAGGTGTGACTTGGCAGAAGGGATGGGGAGGCAGAAGGTGTGACTAGGCAGAAAGTGTGACTAGGCAGAAAGTGTGACTAAGGTGTGACTAGGCAGAAGGTGTGACTAGGCAGAAGGGCTGGAGAGGCAGTTTAAATATTGGGGACATACAAATCTAGGATGGGGCCCTTTCGTGTGAAATGGAAAGACCCCTGAATTAGTCCCAGTCCAATTGTCTGAATTAAACTAGTGTCATCCCAATCTCGTTCCCACAGCGTGGCGGCGAAGCGTTACGATATGTTCGATTATCCGCTCTTTTTAAGAAAACTACGTTCGCTAGCAGGATAAGCTGTACGCATATTGTAAACAGATAATTTATCTTTGTTTTAATATATATTGTAGCTTTGGGAGTTGATTATTTCTCAAGAAAACGTTCGTCGAAGACAGCCGTGTTTTTGTTTACAATGGTATCCGTATTAGGAAAATTATATTTTGGGCATGTTCGATTATCCGCGCTTTTAAAGAGAACTAAGTTAGCTACCGGGATAAAGCTGTACGTATGTTGTAAATAGATAATTTAACTTTCCTTTGATATATTCTATAGCTTTGGGGGTGGTTTATTTCTCAAGAAAACGTTTGCCAAAGGGTTAGGACCTTTGTTGTTTTGGGGTCGGTTACAATCCAATTAACAAGGAGGCTGGTACGAGGGTTGAACTCTATTTGCTCGTTAATTCACTCTATTTGCTCGTCAATGCCTTCTATTTGCGCTTCCTTATAAGGAATACGTACTAGCCTTGACACACAACTCGGTCCCAGGTTGTTTTTTGTCTCACCTTTTTCTCGCTTTCTTTTTTAACTAGGACTCAGGCCTCTCCGAGTGGCTGGGTGACCAGCTTGCGACACTTGAATCCATCCCTCAGTTTTTCATCGTCTTACTCCTGGTCCTTGTATTGTGTACCTTCACTGAAGTCACGTCTAATGTCGCGACGGCTTCAATCTTTCTGCCTATCATGGGAGCCTTGGTAAGTCAGTCATAATCTAATAAATAACATAATACAAGAAGAGGAAGATATTAAAAAGAGCCTTCAAGATTATAGAGAGATCTAGATAGAGAGAGAGGGGGATAGAGAGAGATAGAGAGTGATAGAGAGAGATGGAAAGGGATAGAGATGGAAAGGGATAGAGAGAGAAAAATAGAGAGAGATAGAGGGAGACAGACAGACAGACAGACAGTCTGACAGACAGACAGACAGACAGACAGACAGACAGACAGACAGACAGACAGACAGACAGACAGACAGAAGCTTTATTTAAATACGGAATTTCTTCAATATTTACATCAATTGATTTTCAAGAAAGCCGTATAACTATATTATTACAAATATTACATTATATATTACATTTGTTTAGGAGAGACGGTAAGCCTTTAATTAGAGAGAGAGGGAGATAGAGAGAGAGAGGGTGGAGATCGAGAGAGAGGGTGGAGATCGAGAGAGAGGGGGGAGATCGAGAGAGAGGGGAGATCGAGATAGAGAGAGGGGAGATCGAGAGAGGGGAGATCGAGAGAGGGGAGATCGAGACAGATAGAGGGAGATAGAGAGAGGGGAGATAGAGAGAGGGGAGATCGAGAGAGGGGAGATCGAGAGAGGGGAGATCGAGAGAGGGGAGATCGAGAGAGGGGAGATCGAGAGAGGGGAGATCGAGACAGATAGAGGGGAGATCGAGGGAGATCGAGAGAGGGGAGATCGAGAGAGGGGAGATCGAGAGAGGGGAGATCGAGACAGATAGAGGGAGATAGAGAGATAGAAAATGGTATCTCTATCTCTCTCGATCTTGCTCTCTATCTCACTATATATCTCTATATCTCCCTCCATCTCTCTATATCTCCCTCCATCTCTCTCTATCCCTCTCAATCTCTCTCTCTCTATATCTCTATCTATATATATCTCTCTATCTCTCTCAATCTCTCTCTATCTCTCTCAATCTCTCTCTATCTCACTCTACATTACTTTGATGCTATACTCTAGTTTTAAACGTTTTTTTAATGTAACTTCTCACCAGCAATCAGAAGCGGTTACGGGCTAGATTCCTCTCTAGATGTTGAGTATATGCGCATTCATAAGATAACAAAATAATTCATGATTTAACTATATGTTTCAGGCAACCAACATGCATATTCACCCGTGGTATTTCATGGTGCCAGCGACACTAGCCTGTTCGTTTGCTTATATGTTACCAGTTGCTACTCCACCGAATGCTATCGTGTTCTCTTCTGGTTATATCAAGGTGTCTGATATGGTAAGATAGTTCAGTTTGAGTTACATCAATGCTGCGAGTCATTTAGTCATGCGTGAGTTTGTAGTCATTCCTGGGTTGATAGAGTTGAAATACTCTGCACTTTCGTCTGACCGGAGACAACAATGAGACAACTCTCGTCAACTCTCGTCAACTCTCATGTACTCTCATCAACTCTCATTAACTCTCGTCAACTCTCATCTACTCTCATGTACTCTCATCAACTCTCATTTACTCTCATGTACTCTCATCAACTCTCATTTACTCTCATCAACTCTCATTTACTCTCATCAACTCTCATTTACTCTCATCAACTCTCATTTACTCTCGTCAACTCTCGTCAACTCTCATCTACTCTCATCTACTCTCATCAACTCTCATTTACTCTCGTCAACTCTCGTCAACTCTCATCAACTCTCATCAACTCTCATGTACTCTCATTTACTCTCCTTTACTCTCGTCAACTCTCGTCAACTCTCATCTACTCTCATGTACTCTCATCAACTGTCATGTACTCTCGTCAACTCTCGTCAACTCTCGTCAACTCTCATGTGCTCTCATGTACTCTCATTTACTCTCATTTACTCTCCTCAACTCTTGTCAACTCTCGTCAACTCTCATGTGCTCTCATGTGCTCTCATGTACTCTCATAAACTCTCATTTACTCTCCTCAACTCTTGTCAACTCTCGTCAACTCTCGTGAAATTAAACAAAGCATTTAACTGTGTCTTTGCATGAATTTTTTGCAGGTCAAAACTGGTATAATGATGAATATTATGGCATTAGCTGTTTTACTGATGTGGATACACATTTTCGGGAAATGGTGGTTTGACTTAGATAACTTCCCTGCCTGGGCTAATTTTGCAACACCAGGCAACGCCACCAGTAATGCAACGAAATGTCAAACAGTGTAAAATACTAATTGAAGTTTCAAATGTAATACATGTTTTGATTTCTTTTATATCTCGAGAACGCAGACACGACGTTCTGAGTGTTAGGGTTTACTATTTATTTAATGTAAATTCTTCTTATACTTATGTAAAAATTATGCAAAAATCACTTTGAGCTGTGAATGCGATCGAATTGTGAGAGAAAAAGCAACTGGGCGACACGAAATTCATGAATGTTGTCTAAAAAGATGCTGTAACTTGACAATCATTCATGTATCCACTAAGAACAGGAAAGTTGCACTTCTGATTGAATGTTTTGGATGAAATCTCGGCTTGAAAAAAACTGAAATGGAGGTAACCTTGGTTCCTTGGTAACTGACCATGAGTCATGTAAACTCAACACACCTAAATTGTAATTTGCATTTTTCACACTGACCTATGGGATTACAAGCAATAGTATATATATATATATATATATATATATATATATTCAACTGTGTGCTAAAGAGAGATTGTTCAATCTTGGGTCGCAACGAGTATTCGATACATGATGGTATATAGTAATATACATACATTGTAGACTAAAGGGATATGGTTCTTGGTATTGAAAAGGTATTTTATGTAGGCTTTTAGGCGAACTTAGCAAATAATGTATGTGGTGAAGGAGAGATATTCTTTGGTGTAAGATACACTTTTAAAATAGAGATGTATAAAGGAAACGTTCGAGATATAATTAGCAACGAGTTAACCACAATAACAAGACATGGGAGCAGCCGCGAGCAGGTTGTGAAAATAGATTGTATAACGAAAGCACAATTAAGGTGTGTGAAGAGGATTTGGCGATACCCACACTAATGCCTAATTTATCAAAATATATACTTCTGTTAGTTAGGGACTGTTGACATCAATCCAGATTCAGTTTCATTCCAGATTGAACGTGAATTCAAACCGCGTTTTTAATCCCAGGATCGAAAATTGCGCGAAATCTGAAATTTCAAGATGGCGATCAATAACAATATAGCGGGTATGTTTCTTTCAACGATTTCTGCGCTTGTACATTTCAACATGTTTTTTTAAACTGATAATTTGGCGAAGAATAAACATAAAGAAAAGTGGAAAAGCATTACTAGCAACGATAATCGATGCGGTCGCGAGTAAATAAGCATTTAATTAACCTTTAAAGTGCACCTGACATCAAAATGTTTTATTGTCTTATTTGGAAGAACTTTTAAAATGATAAAGTAACTTCCTTTGAAGATTTTCGTTTCCTCGCTTTCTTTTTGAGATATATCAGTTTGTTTGATGTACAAATGTCCGGAATTTACGTCACACATGCATGACTTATTGGAGAAATGTGTGTATCTCTTCATTCTCGAACGAAATCCTTTAAAATCAAGACGTTTGGTGTTGTGGAAGAAACACGCACACGTGTTATTCAAACTTAAAAATTTTTGATGTCAGGTGCACTTTAATTTATAACGTCGTCGACAAAGAGCTATTTATATTGAACAATATGACGTCGGCACAATTCCTGTCTCTAGCTGCAAATTGTCGTCTATAAATGTTAAAAACACGCATGTGTTGTTCGTTTCAGTCTTCTAGGTCGTATATTTCATTCCGGAATGAAATCTCGCACCGCGGACTTTACATGACACCAGAATGAAATTTCAATTTCGAATGAAATTTCATTCCGGAATGAGAACCGGAATGAACTCAATCCAGATTGAGCTGCATCTCATTCCAGATTCATGTAAACACCTAAAGGAATTTTAACAAAACACAAACTCAATCCGAGTTCATGCGGTAAACAGTCCCTAACTTACAGATAATCTGTTTTTTCCACTTTTTCTAACCTGTATTACGACAAAATCGATATAAAGTTAATGAAATTGATGTAAAATATCACTACGATTTCCAACCATCGGTAATACACTTGATGTTCTTTGTTGTGGGTTGAATTATTGAAATATTTTGTCTTCTGTCCATGCAATTAAAACCAAAATGCTAATAATTTTGTGGGAGTGCTATTTCAAACAAGATGAACATCGACATAACTTGAGGTATTATTATTGAAAATATAGTGAGAGGAAGTGAATGATGTTGTTTAGGCGTATACATAGGATTCACGTAATACACCATCATATATAAAAGCAATGCAAGAATGGATAAAAACGATACAGGACGCCGATTCTTAAGTTTAAATATGCTCAGGCATCGAACCTGTGACGTCCCGATGGCAAGTGAGATGTTTTAATTCTTTAACCACCTTGAGCTACATGTACTTGTTACTGACGAGACATAATAATTATAGAATGAGTAATAAAACGTGTTGTGCTGCGTAGGTAGTGTAGAAATATAAATCAAATACTATAAAAGGTTGGTGTACTACCAAAATAGTGTGAAGGAGATCAAAGTGTTGTGCTGCGTAGGTAGTGTAGAAATACAAATTAAATACTATAAAAGGTTGGTGTACTACCAAAATAATGTGAAGGAGATCAAAGTGTTGTGCTGCGTAGGTAGTGTAGAAATACAAATCAAATACTATAAAAGGTTGGTGTACTACCAAAATAGTGTGAAGGAGATCAAAGTGTTGTGCTGTGTAGGATAGTGTAGAAATACAAATCAAATATCTAAAAAGGTTGGTGTACTACCAAAATAGTGTGAAGGAGATCAAAGTGTTGTGCTGTGTAGGTAGTGTAGACATACAAATTAAATACTCTAAAAGGTTGGTGTACTACCAAAATAGTGTGGAGGAGATCAAAGTGTTGTACTGTGTAGGTAGTGTAGAAATACAAATTAAATACTATAAAAGGTTGGTGTACTACCAAAATAGTGTGAAGGAGATCAAAGTGTTGTGCTGTGTAGGTAGTGTAGAAATACAAATCAAATATCTAAAAAGGTTCCCTGGGTCGTTGGGGGGTAACGGGGGCACGCGAGGATGCGAGGCGGCAAACGTGGGCGGGGCGAAACTGGGAGGCGAGCGCGAGGAACCTCTGGAACAGTTCGTGTTTTACTGTTTTGATTGACATTCCAAAAGACTTGTCTATCGGTCATTAGCCAATAACATTTTTGCTAACACGTGTCTGATCCGTGATTAATGAAACATTTGAGTGATGGTATTTAGAGAAAAGTATTTCAATTTCAACTAAAACAAAATAAACAAAAAAGATTTGTAGATAATAAATATTGCCGAGTTTGTGGTGAGGTTTTATTCCAAAATAGTGTGAAGGAGATCAAAGTGTTGTGCTGTGTAGGTAGTGTAGAAATACAAATTAAATATCTAAAAAGGTTGGTGTACTACCAAAATAATGTGAAGGAGATCAAAGTGCTGTGCTGCGTAGGTAGTGTAGAAATACAAATTAAATACTATAAAAGGTTGGTGTACTACCAAAATAGTGTGAAGGAGATCAAAGTGCTGTGCTGCGTAGGTAGTGTAGAAATACAAATTAAATACTATAAAAGGTTGGTGTACTACCAAAATAGTGTGAAGGAGATCAAAGTGCTGTGCTGCGTAGGAGAAATACAAATCAAATGTGTAAAAAGGGTTGGTGTACTACCAAAATAGTGTGAAGGAGATCAAAGTGTTGTGCTGTGTAGGTAGTCCAGAAATACAAATCAAATGTGTAAAAAGGGTTGGTGTACTACCAAAATAGTGTGAAGGAGATCAAAGTGTTGTGCTGTGTAGGTAGTGTAGAAATACAAATCAAATGTGTAAAAAGGTTGGTGTATTGCCGAAATCGCGAAATTTCTCCATGTAATCAGCCCCTCAGTATAACGAATTTGCAAGTGTAAATAGAAATGCAAATATTTATTGTGGTTTTAGCCTGATATTTCATGAAACGTGACATATAATACGTCATCACGATATCGTCTATAGTATACTAATTGTATGTGCGTGCCTATATGTATATATATATACATATAGTAAACTCCAAGTTTATGGATGTTTTTTTCTTCACAGAGTTACATCGTCTCACCATAATCTCTACAGTATTTGAAAGAAAACACGGCGCTCAAAATGCTAAGAAAACTACGTTATTCTCTTCTTCTATCCGCGGTTTTGGTTATATTTTTCATCTTTGCTTTCTCAAGACGATTGGCTTTGATAAACGTTAGCAAACAACCGTACTCCGACTGCTACGAAACATGGCGTTACGATAAATTCAACGAGTCTGGCCACTTGGATAGAGTGAGTGTCTGGAAACAACTTGGTGCTCAGACGTACGTTTTTTCAGCTTACTTAGACAATCGAGATCCTTGTTCGACGTTCATCACCGTGTTTGGTTTTGGGATAAAGACAGAAAGACCACTATATGGGACACTGGTTCTGCAACATGGCGCTAAAGTCGGTCTGACTAGCAAAGCCGAGAGAACACAATTGAATCCTTTTGGCAAGTACAATGATAAGCAATTGGGGCCATATATGTATACATGGTTGGTGCCCTACGAGGAAGGTATCTTAAGAGAATTAAAGTTCATTATAGTTGAACAAGTGTCTGTAAGTGGAACAAAAACAGCAGAGATCCTCGTCACTTTTCCAACGTACTCAGGGAAGATATTCGGAGTCTGTATCGATTCGCCATTGTTCGGCCTAACCAATCCAAGTAGCATTGTTGAAAATATCGAAGTCAATAAAATTCTAGGAGCAGAAAGGTTCACATTCTACGTTCATAATGTCGACGATGTCATCACGGAGCTACTCCAAGAATACGTCAGAGAGGGGATAGCGGAGGTTGTTCAGGACTGGGGAGTACATATACCAAAGCTGGTCCATTATTATGGGCAGACACTAAGTATAAACGAGTGTGCTTATCGAAATATGTTTCAAGTCAAGTACTTGGTGTTCACAGATTTGGACGAAATCATTGTGCCAAGAAGATCGTTGAGTTGGTCAGAAATGATGGAGGAGTTAGAGAACCCGAACTATGGGTCATACATATTTAAACATGTGTTCTTCCAGAGTAAGGGGGTTGAGAAAAACATCAAATCCCCAATTGAGTTAACCTGCAGCGGAAAGACCATGAATTCGAGCTGGCCAAAATTCCTGTATCACACTTATCGCTCTGCGAAAACGTACCCAAGTCGAACGCGCTCGAAATACATTATTAAACCGTTATTCACCAAGACAATAGGCGTCCATGAAATATTCGAACATTTCAATGATTTTCTGCATTCTTTTGTCGTCCCGAACAGCATAGCTCTTCTACATCATTACCGCTCGTTTGAAAGTATACCGGAGTATCTTCAAAATGAATTAACTAAAACGAATCTCTTGTTAGACGAGAGTGCTTTAGTATTTATAAGATCAAACTTGTATGTTTTCAAGAAAAGATTGTGTAGGAATTTTCGCAAGTTCAATTAAACGACAAGATTTTAATTTTTTGCGTATAACTTTTTTTAGTTTACTTAAATTACTCTTAGGTGAATGGAATACCCCAACAGGCTAGAAGTCCAATTGATAGGGGTTCGGAGGGCCTACGATTTAAGGTTGTTATCTGAGAAGACCTGAAAGTCTTACCATTATTTTGCTGGTATTATTGCAAAGGCAGCACTTTCTCCTCATCAATTATTTTTAAGACCCTGAGTGGTGGTGCGACCCAGGATTTGAACCTGTCTCTCCCAGCTCATAGACATGCTGTTTATTGCGTTCGATGAAGGAGACGCATTCTAATCTTTCATGTTATGGGTTAGCTGTGCTTTACAGCTAAAACAAATCAAGATAAAATCTTTCACCTTTTTGAATAAATTACCGTTTTGGAATTTGGAATAAATTATGGCATTTGTACTAGGAGCAGTGGATACGAAGTTGCCTGTAGAAGTGTTCAGGATTAGGCATGCCAGCAGCATGATGCTAGAAATTTTCTATAGCATCGAGGATATAGCCTTGTTATAAAGAATATATGGTAATCATATGGCGCGTTTATAAAAATGTCAAAATTCAATCTGATCATTTGAAAACCATACATCTAATTCGAACATTTACTCGAAACGGGAAAGCCTCGCGAAGTTATAAATTTTCCATTCAAGCGAACTTGCCAAATCGAACTTCACGATTGTAATATTTCTGAATTGAACGATTTACAGGTATCTGGCGGTCAACTTTTTAATCGAACAAACGAACGGGAAATATACTCTCATCAACTCTCATGTGCTCTCATGCACTCTCATCAACTTTCATCAACTCTCATCAACTCTCATTTACTCTCGTCAACTCTCATCAACTCTCGTCAACTTTCGTCAACTCTCATTTACTCTCGTCAACTCTCATCAACTCTCATGTGCTCTCATGCACTCTCATAAACTCTCACTGGTTTACTCTCATTTACTCTCGTCAACTCTCGTGAAATTAAACAAAGCATTTAACTGTGTCTTTGCATGAATTTTTTGCAGGTCAAAACTGGTATAATGATGAATATTATGGCATTAGCTGTTTTAATGATGTGGATACACATTTTCGGGAAATGGTGGTTTGACTTAGATAACTTCCCTGCCTGGGCTAATTTTGTAACACCAGGCAACGCCACCAGTAATGCAACGAAATGTCAAACGATGTAAAATAAACGATGTAAAATACTAAAATACTTGAAGTTTCAAATGTAATACATGTTTTGATTTGTTTTATATCTCGAGAACGCAGACACGACGTTCTGAGTGTTAGGGTTTACCATTTCTTTAATGTAAATTCTTCTTATACTTTATGCAAAAATCACTTTCAGCTGTGAATGCGATCGAATTGTGCGAGAAAAAGCAACTGGGCGACACGAAATACATGAATGTTGTCTAAAAAGATGCTGTAACATGACAATCATTCATGTATCCACTAAGACTACAAGAAAGTTGCGCGGATTTGAACTCAATGTAACAATTAAATATAGATACTTCTGATTGAATGTTTTGGATGAAATCTCGGCTTGAAAACAACTGAAATGGAGGTATAACCTTGGTATCTTCTGCGACCCGCGTAAAGACAGCGCAGTGACCATATGGAAACCAGGCTTTAGAACAAGAAAGTTACGCGGATTTGAACTCAATGTAACAATTAAATATAGATACTTCTGATTGAATGTTTTGGATGAAATCTCGGCTTGAAAACAACTGAAATGGAAGTAACCTTGGTATTATCCTATGATAAACTGACCAGTCATGTAAGCTGATTTTGCAACTGTAACATGGGCGTCTAAACTCATCACACCTAAATTGTAATTTGCATTTCTCGTACTGCCCTATGGGATTACAAGCAATAGTATATATATATATATATATATATATATATATATATATATGTTCAAGTAAACTGTGTGCTAAAGAGAGATTGTTCAATCTTGGGTCGCAACGAGTATTCGATACATGATGGTATATAGTAATATACATACATTGTAGACTAAAGGGATGGTTCTTGGTATTGAAAAGGTATTTTATAAATATGTTTTCACAACCTGCTCGCGGCTGCTCCCATGTCTTGTTATTGTGGTTAACTCGTTACTAATTATATCTCGAACGTTCCCCTTCTATATATCTCTATTTTAAAAGTGTATCTTACACCAAAGAATATCTCTCCTTCACCACATGCATTATTTGCTAAGTTCGCCTAAAAGCCTGTGTATAACGAAAGCATAATGAAGGTGTGTAAAGAGGATTTGGCGATACCTACACTAATGCATAATTTATCAAAATATATACTTCTGTTAGTTAGGGACTGTTGACATGAATCCAGATTCACTTTCATTCCAGATTGAACGTGAATTCAAACCACGTTTTTAATCTCAGGATCGAAAATCGCGCGAAATACAATACAATACAATACAATAAACTTTATTTCATGAGGGTAACACCATTACAAATGCATGTATTCTCCCTAGTGGCCCTCAAATTATAAGAAAACAATTAGTACAAAATTTCATAATATTAGACAATAAGCTAACTAATACCATGATCGCCTCGGATTCTTTTGTTCTCTCCGGGAATGTAAACCTCGTATTTTCCTCATTACCCATGCATACGCCTTTGTCTTCTAAATTTCTCCGGGAAATTTAGTAGAAAACAAAAGATTTCTTTGTCTACTAATTTTCCCTCATCAACCATGCAGGGGAAAATTAGTAGACAAAGAAATCCTTTCTCTTTTACTAAATTTCCCGCTTGCATATCTATTATAGATATAATATTATAGATAGTCGTAGAACTTGCAGATCTCACAAACACAAAGCATCTCCCAAAGGTATAATTACTTCAATCTTCCCGAGGCGAAGGGCAATTTAATCGCTAATTTTAAATTGCCCTTCGCCTCGGGAAGATTTGTAAAAGTCCTCGGGCTTCGCCCTCGGACTTTCACAAATCTTCCCGAGGCGAAGGGCAATTTAATCGCTAATTTCCCGACAAGTCATGGTATCAGTTTATAATAATAAAGTCGTGATACCTTGAAGTTATCAAAGGTGTACGTAGATCAGAAATCCTTCGAAATAATGGCCTTTATTGATGAGATAGTTTTTTGTTCCTTTGTAATGTCTTTTAGAGATAGCACTATAGAAGAATGTTCTTTTTAAAGAATTAGTTCTTGGCTTGGGAAGACGATATACTAGTTTACATCTAGTATTATAAAGATGTTGGAATTTAAATGATTCAAGTTTATTTACATAAGTAAAGAGGTGCTCTCCCATCCATAATTTTATACAATAAACTTATCTTACATAAAAAGCAAAATTTGTCAATTGGTAGCCAATTTAATGTCGGAAAGTTTGTTAAAGATCTTGTATCAGGTGGACTATCTAAGATAAGTCTAGCACATCGTTTTTGAAGCTTGAAATCTGAAATTTCAAGATGGCGATCAATAACATTATAGCGGGTATATGTTTCTTTCAACAATTTCTGCGCTTTCAACATGTGCCTTCAACTGATAATTTGGTGAAGAATAAACATAAAGAAAAGGGAAAAGCATTGCTAGCAACGATAATTAATGCGGTCGCAAGTAACCAAGCATTTAATTCACCTTTAATTTATAACGTCGTCGACAAAGAGCTATTTATATTGAACAATATGACGTCGGCGTAATTCCTGCCTCTAGCTGCAAATTGTCGTCTATAAATGTTAAAAGCATGCATGTATTGTTCGTTTCAGTCTTCTAGGTCGTATTTTCCATTCCGGAATGAAATCTCGCACGTCCGACTTTACATGACACCGGAATGAAAAATCATTGTACTAAAAAAATCCTGATGAGCTGCATCTCATTCCAGATTCATGTCAACACCTAAAGGAATTTTAACAAATTACCGGTATGAGTTAAATCCGAAATGAAACTCAATCCGGATTCATGCGGTAAACAGTCCCTAACTTACGGATAATAATCTGTTTTTCCCACTTTTCTAACCTGTATTACGACAAAATCGATATAAAGTTAATGAAATTGATGTAAAATATCACTACGATTTCCAACCATCGGTATAATAGACTTGATGTTCTTTGTTGTGGGTTTGAATTATTAATGATTTAAGTAATATTTGAATAACGACAGCGAGTGTTTCACCTGGATATCCAAACACGAGAAAACAATGTATGAAAACACGAGCGCGTAGCGCGAGTGTTTTTGTTAATTGTTTTCGAGTGAATTGTTTTCGAGCTTAAGTTGTTTAAATAGCTTCTCAAATGAACACAAGTACAGGTTATATTTGATTGGATGATATTCTCTCATTATTATTATTATTAAACTTTATTTAGACACGGTAAAATCTACAGTATGGTACAAGAATAACATTTTACAATAACAATTAACTAACATATTACTTACACTTATAGGCCAAATATACGGAGAAAATTTACACTAAGACTTTTATACTACTGATTTACAAGATTGCCGTGCGGGAGTCCGTTTCATATAGCAAATAAGATGTCAATTTCTCTTTTGAATTGACTAAGAGAGCATACTGCTCGTACATTTTGAGGTAACTCATTCCACAACATTGCGCCGCTATAACTAAAACTTCGCCTACCGTAGTTCGTTCGCGGTTTTGGCACAAATAAAGTGTTTTCGGAGTTTCTCAAATTGTATCCAGTGCTGCGAGATTCAAACAAATCATGGAGATAATGCGGAGTTAATTCGTTAATTGTTTTAAACATTAGTATAGCTTTGTGCTTTTTCCGACGTGTTGAAAGATTATCCCAGCCCAGCTTGCTAAAAAGGTCGCTGGCACTAGTATCATATCGAGATTTAGTGATGACCCTCGCTGCCCTATTTTGCAATTTTTGCAATTTATCGTTCGACGTGATATTTAAACCATCCCAAACTGAGCTACAATAATCAAAATACGGTTGAATTAAAGCTCCATAAATTTTCAGGGCAGTGTTTGTGTCTATAAATTGGCGTACCCGTTTAAGAGCTCCAATAGCTGATGCAATCTTTTTCGAAATATTTTCGACATGTCGTGCCCATGTAAGATGCTCATCGATTTGTAAGCCTAAGGTTTTGTTTCGTTAACTCTTTTAATAGACATTCCGTCAATCTCTATATTTATATGTTCGTTGCTATGTACAAGTAATCGTTGACGAGATCCGATTATCATAAATTCCGTTTTAGCGACGTTAAGACTCAGTCTATTAGTTAGTAGCCATTGATGAAGATTTTTTAGTTCTGAGTTAATTAATAGCTCAAGCCCCGTAACGGAATTTGCCGCGATGGTAATATTAGTGTCGTCAGCAAACATTCTTGGAGAGGCTCCGGTGAGACAATTAGGCAAATCATTAAGAACAATAGAGGTCCCAAGTTACTACCTTGTGGTACCCCACAGGTTATTGTGACAGCTTCAGATAACTCATCATTAACACAACATCTCTGACTGCGGTTGCTTAGGTATGATTCAAAGAATTTGATACCATTTTGATCAACACCATAAATTTGTAACTTCCGTAGAAGAATGGCGTGATCAATAGTATCAAATGCTTTTTTAAGATCGATAAAAATTACTCCGTTAAGAAGACCATTATCTATATTGATTGACCAATTGTCCATGGCTTCTATTAGGGCAGTTAATGTACACTACAATAAATTTGATCGGCATAATGTATTGTAGTGTTCTGAGACACGGTGTTTGATGGGTCTTTATTATTGGATAATTAGCTCATGAATTATTAATGAGTTTGAGAAGAAATATTGAAACACTTTGTCTTCTGTCCATGCAATTAAAACCAAAATGCTAATAATTTTGTGGGAGTTCTATTTCAAAAAAGATCGGATGATCATCGACATAACTTGAGGTATTATTATTGAAAATATAGTGAGAGGAAGTGAATGATGTTGTTTTGGCGTATACATAGGATTCACGCAATACAACATCATATATAGCTAAAAGCAATACAAGAATGGCTAAGAACGATACAGGACGATTCTCTTAAGTTTAAATGTGCTCAGGCATCGAACCTGTGACATGCCGATGGCTAGTGAGATGCTTCAAGTCTTTATAACTCCACGTTGAGCTACATGTACTGGCTCGATTGATATGTACTACCTATGTGGCATGAGTCACTATATATAATAGCAGTAATGGCTTGAACATTGTTGTAGTGAATGTTAGAGAGCTTGGAGTAAACAGACGAGACATAATAATTATAAAATGAGTAATAAAACGTGTTGTGCTGCGTAGGTAGTGTAGAAATACAAATTAAATACTATAAAAGGTTGGTGTACTACCAAAATAGTGTGAAGGAGATCAAAGTGTTGTGCTGTGTAGGTAGTGTAGAAATACAAATTAAATACTATAAAAGGTTGGTGTACTACCAAAATAGTGTGAAGGAGATCAAAGTGTTGTACTGCGTATTGGTAGTGTAGAAATACAAATTAAATACTATAAAAGGTTGGTGTACTACCAAAATAGTGTGGAGGAGATCAAAGTGTTGTGCTGTGTAGGTAGTGTAGAAATACAAATCAAATACTATAAAAGGTTGGTGTATTACCAAAATGGTGTGAAGGAGATCAAAGTGTTGTGCTGTGTAGGTAGTGTAGAAATACAAATTAAATACTCTAAAAGGTTGGTGTACTACCAAAATAATGTGAAGGAGATCAAAGTGTTGTGCTGTGTAGGTAGTGTAGAAATACAAATTAAATACTATAAAAGGTTGGTGTACTACCAAAATAATGTGAAGGAGATCAAAGTGTTGTGCTGCAGTGTAGATAGTGTAGAATACAAATTAAATACTATAAAAGGTTGGTGTACTACCAAAATAATGTGAAGGAGATATAGTGTAGAAATACAAATTAAAATACTATAAAAGGTTGGTGTACTACCAAAATAGTGTGAAGGAGATCAAAGTGTTGTGCTGTGTAGGTAGTGTAGAAATACAAATTAAATACTATAAAAGGTTGGTGTATTACCAAAATAATGTGAAGGAGATCAAAGTGTTGTGCTGTGTAGGTAGTGTAGAAATACAAATTAAATACTATAAAAGGTTGGTGTATTACCAAAATAATGTGAAGGAGATCAAAGTGTTGTGTTGTGCTGTGTAGGTAGTGTAGAAATACAAATTAAATACTATAAAAGGTTGGTGTACTACCAAAATAGTGTGAAGGTGCTGTGTAGGTAGTGTAGAAATACAAATTAAATACTATAAAAGGTTGGTGTACTACCAAAATAATGTGAAGGAGATCAAAGTGTTGTGCTGTGTATAGGTAGTGTAGAAATACAAATTAAATACTATAAAAGGTTGGTGTACTACCAAAATAATGTAAAGGAGATCAAAGTGTTGTGCTGTGTAGGTAGTGTAGAAATACAAATTAAATACTATAAAAGGTTGGTGTACTACAAAAATAATGTGAAGGAGATCAAAGTGTTGTGCTGTGTATAGGTAGTGTAGAAATACAAATCAAATATGTAAAAAGGATGGTGTACTGCCGAAATAGCATGTAAGTTGTGTAACGTTTTGAGCGAAGTTGTTTCGGGCTTAGCAGTTCCATGATGTATTATGTCTTTCATTCCAGAAGACGACTCGGACCTGTGAGTATAAGCCAGTTCGTAATGACGACTGCGCATCAAAATGACGCGTTCTGCGTCGGGATAAAACCTATTTCAATTCATAACACCAGTATAACGAATTTGCAAGTGTAAATAGAAATGCAAATGTTTATTGTGGTTTTAGCTTGATGTTATTAACCTGCTCGCTTCCATTATATATAGTGGTGCTAATGCCGCGGGAGAAGAATTGCCGGTAGATGGATAGATGGTGCGGTCATGTAAGCGCAGGCAAGCGCCGCTTGCCTAGTATTTTTGCAAAAAAAAAATATTTCTAGAGCGATTTACATTTCTCTTTAATCAACGTATACTGATAATTACGGTTGTTTCCTCTGTGGGGAATCAAGTGGATTATAAACGGCTTATATCTTCATCTTCTTCTGTTATTGGTTGTTGTAATATTGCGCCCTGCTCGATCAATACTCATGCTATTGCTTGACGTATGCGCTAAAACACGTTGGGAAGCTGGGCACCGCTTGATAGTTGATTGGTCAATAGGCGCGTTGTTCTAAATGATATATAAATGCATATAAATAATGAAGAATCAGTCGTTGGTGAATGGTGATATAATTTGAAAGGTAATGTTTAGTTCTCTATGTCAGTTATTTACTTATTCCCCTAAAAGTATTTATTGTTTATTTAATTTGCGTACGCGCGGTTTATCAACTATGATTCAGCAACTGAAATACTCCAACGCTTCAGAATAGCTAATACACTAAGCTAAAATCACTGACCCTTCTCGGATAGTCCAAAACATACGAGACACGGTTTCGTCGGTTTGCCATTATAAGATAAGACGTTATGTACCAATACCACATGATATTATCTGGATTATAATATAGAGAACATACACATAAAGACACATAAATTGTTCAACGCACGCGTTCACGTAGCCAACAAAATAAACGATCATGTTTAATTACTTTAACTAGGAGTTCTTATCAGAAGTGAAATGCTGCCTCTGGACTGACGCAGGGTTGGAGCAGTGTTCACGATCACTGATCAGGCATGCCAGCAGAATGATGCTAGAAATTTCTATAGCATATATACTATTAAAATAACATACGGTAATAATATTAGCGCGTATGTCAAAATTCAATGTTTGAACACCATACATCTAATTCGAACAACATTTACTCGAAAGAGCAAGCCTCGCGAAGTTATATAAATTTTCCACGATCAAGCGACATATTTTTCAAATCGAACAAACGAACGGGAATAGCTGCAATTTGAAAGGCAACGAATGTAGTTGATAGTATTAAAATTGAAAAATTGGAAATCTAAATGTAAACAATGTCGAACTGCGAACTATGTTGAACCGTTGAACTTTGTTTTTTTCAATAGAAACTAATGTCACATCCACTTTAACTTGTGCAGCAGCTGCAGGCATGTAAAAGTACTTTTAAAATTGAAATTTCTGATGTAATATTAACGAATGTTTCCGAAGCACTCTGTGGAAACATGACATATCACGAATATCAAGGCATGTTCGATATTACGCTTTTTTAAAAACAACTACGGGTAAGTAAGGTAGCACAATAACGTTTACGTATATCGTAGACAGATAAATTATCCTTGTTTTAAGGTATAAGAGAGCTTGTAGGGTTGATTATTTGTCAAGAAAACGTTCGACGTATTTGGGTTAAATTACGATGTTGTTTATTGAATATGGCGGCCAAATTATATTATAAGGCGTTCCTCTTCGAACGTTTTGTTGAGAAAAAGTAAACTTCATAAGGTCTAATGCACGAGTTGTTTGACTTGTCAGTTGGTAAGTTGCATGTTCAACGACAGAAATCCCTCACGAGGAACATGTTGTCTCCCTGCACTAAGACATTGTCGATGGTGGTCGAGTTCCACCCGATAACTGGAATATAGTTTGTGCTGTTAACAGCGCTGATAAACTGATGAAAGAGCACTGCTTTCCTCGAGACTGGCCACTGAAACGTTCATGGCCTTGATGAATACGTCCACTCCAAGAGAAACTAAAGACATGATGTATTGTTCTTACCGTAAATTTTCTGTATCGAAGGCATGCGCACTTGAGTCACTTTCGAGCTCATATATCGATGACGTATGCCGACAGACAAACAAACGCAAATAATGGTAATCTTTAGTGACAACTTTCAATCTGTTTGGAAATATGCGCGACTTTATTTATGGTTAGCTGAGAACATAGCTGAGAAGCAATCTGTT
Source organism: Chrysogorgia sp. JL179-B06 (assembly GCA_035772405.1). Lineage (NCBI taxonomy): Eukaryota > Metazoa > Cnidaria > Anthozoa > Scleralcyonacea > Chrysogorgiidae > Chrysogorgia > Chrysogorgia sp. JL179-B06. The sequence goes on from JAYKKM010000084.1 coordinate 646,712, forward strand.
TAATACAACAAATGCGTGACACCTTCATGACGTAATCGATTACGCGGTTCTCGGGTAGAATAAAGTTTAATAAAATAAATTCAGTATATCATCCAGGTTGCAATATATGAACTCTATACTGTTATCAGGAATCACCAATATTATAAACTATTCCTTAATTCTTCTGATATAGAGTTCTGGGCAGTATTTCTACGTTATTTTTAACTGGCTGAAGAAAATATATCTACTTTTAACTCTTGACACATGATGCAAAGCAAAGACCCAGTGAATTAACATGTTTAGCCTAAAAAAGATATGAATAATACCCTGCTTATCAGATAAATTTTTTGGAAAACTCGTTCCTGAAATCGCTGGAAATGCACTTCTGGAGCTTTAGAAATTCAAAATTTTCTGGGGGGGCATGCCCCCAACTCCCCCTATAGGTGCTATCCTCCAACTGGCCAGTTGAGCTTGCCTAACAAATAACAATTCCTGTCACGGCACGCCTGGAATGAAAACTACTTGGCAGCCATAAAGACTGAATTACATAGATCTTAACAATAGTATAAACAATCAGAGTATAAGTTTAAGTAATTACAGGTTAGCTATAATTAGTGCAATGTGACATGGATGGTATAAAAGTGTTCTTGAAACGATTAGGTAGATAATTGGAAGATCATATGTACGCTTGTGTCTGAGGTTGTATTTAGCATGATGTTTTGGAGGCAGTAATGCACCCAGTTTAAGAATTGGGTACATTACAAGTAATATTTGGCATTTCACTCGATTAAACTGCATGAAACGTGACGTATAATACGTCATCACGATGTCCAATGTTTGTCCAAGTCAGGTCTTCTATACTACCAACTGTATGCGCGTACCTATGTATGTATATATACATAGTAAACTCCAAGTTTATGGATGTTTTTTTCTTCACAGGGTTACATCGTCTCCCCATATCTCTACAGTATTTGAAAGAAAATACGGCGCTCAAAATGCTAAGAAAATTACGTTATTCTCTTCTTCTATCCGCGGTTTTGGTTATATTTTTCATCTTTGCTTTGTCAAGACGATTGGGTTTGATAAACTTCAGCAAACGACCGTACTCCGACTGCTACGAAACATGGCGTTACGATAAATTCAACGAGTCTGGCCACTTGGATAGAGTGAGTGTCTGGAAACAACTTGGTGCTCAGACGTATGTTTTTTCAGCTTACTTAGACAATCGAGATCCTTGTTCGACGTTCATCACCGTGTTTGGTTTTGGGATAAAGACAGAAAGCCCACTATATGGGACACTAGTTCTTCAACATGGCGCCAAAGTCAGTCTGACTAGCAAAGCCGAGAGAACACAATTAAATCCTTTTGGCAAGTACAATGATAAGCAATTGGGGCCATATATGTATACATGGTCGATGCCCTACGAGGAAGGTATCTTAAAAGAATTAAAGTTCATTATGGTTGAACAAGTGTCTGTAAGTGGAACAAAAACAGCAGAGATCCTCGTCACTTTTCCAACGTACTCGGGGAAGATATTCGGAGTGTGTATTCATTCGCCATTGTTCGGCGAAACCAAGCCAAGTAGCATTGTTGAAAATATCGAAGTAAATAAAATTCTAGGAGCAGAAAGGTTCACAATCTACGTTCATAATGTCGACGATATCATCACGGAGCTACTCCAAGAATACGTCAGAGAGGGGATAGCTGAGGTTGTTCAGGACTGGGGAGTACATATACCAAAGCTGGTCCATTATTATGGGCAGACATTAAGTATGAACGAATGTGCTTATCGAAATATGTTTCAAGTCAAGTACTTGGTGTTCACAGATTTGGACGAATTCATTGTGCCAAGGAGATCGTTGAGTTGGTCAGAAATGATGGACGAGTTAGAGAACCCGAACTATGGATCATACATATTTAAACATGTGTTCTTCCAGAGTAAGGGCGTTGAGAGAAACATCAAATCCCCAATTGAGTTAACCTGCAGCGGAAAGACCATGAATTCGAGCTGGCCAAAATTCCTGTATCACACTTATCGCTCTGCGAAAACGTACCCAAGTGGATCGCGCTCGAAATACATTATTAAACCGTTATTTACCAAGACACTAGGCGTACATGAAATATTCGAACATTTCAATGATTTTCTGCATTCTTTTGTCGTCCCGAACAGCACAGCTCTTCTACATCATTACCGCTCGTTTGAAAGTATCCCTGATTATCTTCAAAATGAATTAAATAAAACGAATCTCTTGTTAGACGAGAGTGCTTTAGTATTTATAAGAACAAACTTGTATGTTTTCAAGAAACGATTGTGTAGGAATTTTCACAAGTTCAATTACACTCGAAGCTACTGAAACGACAATATTTAATTTTTTGCGTATATAACTTTTTTTTGATGAATATGGTCGGGTATTTACGAGTCTCTGATGTATTTTTCCATCCCAGCTCTAACAGGGCGAGGAAAAATGCGAGAACCGAGTAAAATACCCGACCGAATTATCGGTGAAACCATGCAATGGGATATTTGTTACATTACTGTTCAAATGAAATAGATAGTTCGCATCTGACATTTTACTTTCGATTTTCCACACATGGCATATATAATTTTACCATGGGGAAATTCTTCTTGTGGTAAAGGGGTTCAGAATGCTTTGATCAAGTTGTTGATGAATCTTGCCAGCCCTCTCTCTGGCATAAATAATGAATGGGTCCTACATAACGGTATGGAAATTGACGCCAGCGTCGTCTCGAAGTGGTGTCTGGTTGCTTCAAGTCAAGTACCCAGGGTTTCATCTGCGCTTGCCGTGAGACCCTGGGTACGAGGTTGATACTGACACACAAAACGTGGTCATGAACGGAAGTAGTACCCTGTGTGCAGGGGTAACGATGAAACGTGGAATTGGGGATAAAACGCGGAATTTGGAATAAAACGCGGAATTGGGGATAAAACGCGGAATTTGGGATACTAAAACGCGGAATTGAGAATAAAACACCGCAATAATGCAATGAAAGCATGCTGTAAAGCAACCTCGTACCCAGGGTCTTATCTCCGCCACGCCCCCCGGCTGTAAAGCATATAGGCGGCCCAGACTTGTACTCCGCCTTTTGATTAGGGTTGTGCTATGCCCAGGATATCGATGACGCACAAGAGTATGACACTACATAAAAAAGCGGATCAGGATCAATAGGACTAATCAATCTGATCCTATTCCAAGCACCACGGAACCAATCAAACAGGAGTCAATCGGACCGCCTGTTACCCAACCAACCAAACAGGTAAGTTAAAAGGATGAATATATTGGTAACACTCCGACAAACTGATTTAGTCTAGGTATGGTTTAATGACAGTTGAATAAGAATTCGGTTATAATTTGAAAAATATTGCCGTATTTTCTAAATAATCTAAAGGCGTTGTTTTTCTGGCCTGCCTGTATGTCAAGTATATTTATTTATTACAGTCCCACAAAATAGTATTAAACCGAATGATAGTCTGATGAGTCTTATTAAAGAAAATCTGTTATGTGTCTGTCACCATCGAGTTTATTTGTTAAACTTAATCTAATTATGGGCGTAAAGTGCTATATAGTTGAATTGAATATTAATATTAGAATTATAATATTAATATTAATAATTAGAATATTAATATTAGAATATTAATAGTTGAATTGTAATATTAGCCAATAATGTGTAAACGAATAATTAAGCCACTAACTAGTTCGCTTTTTTATCCCAATATAAGATAAATAGAGTGTAACCAAAAGTCGAGTGTCGATAGTAAAAAGTCGAGAGTCGAGAGAATAAGTCGAGCCTTGGAAGCTATTTGACTCGGGAAAAAGCCACAGAGTTGCCACGCACCCCCCCCCCCCCAAAAAAAAACAAAAAACAAAAACAAAAAACGTAACGCCTGCCACGCAGGCTAAGTTGCCTGCGGAGGAGGCTAAGAGAAACAGTCGAGAGTAAAAATTCGAGAGTCGACAAATGTCGAAAAAATGACGAATAAAATATATTATATACATATTTATTATATGTCTTGCGAGTCCGAACTGGCGTATTTGAACACTGATTGGCTAACGTGCGGGTCCGTACTTTACCGTACGGACTCGGTGTACGGACCCGCACAAAAACAACAAACTACAGCAAAATTGAACGAAAATTTCTTAAAGTAGAATAATTATATTCTTTTCAAAATGTTTTCCCTTTTAGTTGTTTTGTTGTCAATTATATCGAATCGCGACTGTGAGACCGCTCCGCTCGCGCTGACGTGGAGGAAGACGTACTGTACACGATGTTTTCTCTAAATTATTTCTCGTTGTAGTACAAGCTCGGTTAATAAGTACTTAATAATGGTTAAAAATTATATAAAACACGTACGATGCGTAGAGTCTCTTTCAGCATATAAACACGCAAACGAAAGTCTAAACGGAAGCCAAGATATACCAATTACTATTAATTTTATTATCTAACGGCTAACAACATACAAGCGAATATGAAGTGAATATAATTGTGTATTTCAGTTATTCTTTCGTTATGTCAGGCTGAAGAACCATGCGAATCGCAACATTCTGCGTAATAAAAAAATACTGTAAAAAACGTTTCAGGTTAGACCGACGTTTTTAGTGTGAAAGCTAAAACGCCGAAATGGCGGAGAGCCGCAAGCAGTGACACCTCGCCTGCAGACATTTCCGTAGACAAAAACCGAAATAGGTATTGATTATACTTTGCTGCATTTCGCACGAATTTCTATGTAATGTTTAAAACACGAGCAGTAGTGTTTTATCAGATATAAAACACGAGGCGCAGCCGAGTGTTTTAGATCTGATAAAACACTGCTGCGAGTGTTTTAAACGGCTTAAAAAACGACCAGCATTTGGTAAATTCGTTGGCGTAGTAATTTTGAAAAATAACGTTGTCTAAGCCGAGAAAATCAAAGCTAAAGTTTATGTAAATTAGGATGAATCTTTATCACATATAAAGATACGACATGGTGGTGATTTTCCTTTGTGTTTTCTTCATGCATTATTAATGAGTTTTTTAATGGTTTATAAGCTCTTTGCGGAACCAACGTGGTCTTGTTCTAATATTTTCAGTCCAGCCATGCAAATAACTATAGTATGGATTAGAAAACGAGACAGTTGATATATTTTATTGGGAAAAGGTCTATTATTAGTGAAACCAGTGCACAATAACCCGTTCTGAATAAGACATTTATTGTATTAAATGGAAATTTTGTATAGGACCCACATTGGTGTTGATCAAGTTGATTGGGTATTGGGTACAGCCTGACATATCGAACGCACATATACAGGGGGTGACCAAAAAAAAGTGGCCCCCCATAAAAAGTAATAAACTCGTTACTTTTTGTCATTTGTGTTTAGAAAGTGTTAGAAATGTTTTGTTTTTTGTATTATTTGGGCAGTTTTGTGGCTTGTCAGTTCGAATTGTTATTCTATGCAATAAACTGGTAGATAAATTGTATTTGGAGGGTTTTTGCTCTGAATTCAAGATGGCCATTTTTTAACCAAAACACACTAAAATATTAAATTATTATCATTGCAAGTGTTTAACTCTGCACAAATTGACAAGAAATAAAATGTTAAAATATGAAATAAATCTAGAAAGACTAATATGTAGCAAGCAATCTTTGTAGCTTGTCTTATGTGATTTAACCTAATTCTAGAGATTTGAACAAAAATTATTAAAAACTAAAGTTATACCCGACTATGAGATTCTTCTATAGATTTAACTGCTTAAGTGAAATGAGGAATTGTTTACACAAGAAAACAATTTTATGGTATTGTATTTATATCTTATTGAATGGTTTGGCATATAATACGGCCGGGTATTTTACGAGTTTCTCAAGTATTTCGCGAGAAACGAGTAAAATTCCCGGCCGTATTATATGCCAAACCATTCAATGAGGTTTTTATTATATGACTACTTGCAGAAATTGAATAAGTTTGTATTTATTTCATTTCCTCGTTTGTTTGTGATACGTTGTCAGACGTTGTTTCTGTTAAACTGTCCATTGCTTTGAGATATTCATCGTCAAAGTCGTCAGAGTTTAACGAAAATAATAAGGCGTCGTTCATGTCTGTACTTACATTTTCAAAATTAAAAAGACAGTTCGCATCCGCCATTTTAGGCTTTGGTTTAAAGCCGCAAAAAAATCCGTATTTTTGTTCTGTTCAGAAGAGGAGAAATACGGATTTTACCATGCAATACGGCCTGGTATTTGTTCTGTTCTCGTGCCCTTATATGGAAGAATTACGTCATTGTCATATAATAATAGTATATATCTGCTGGTGTCGGCTCTGTATATTTGATTTTGGGGTGCACTATCTATTTCTGTAGCCATAACTCATATGCACTGAAAGAAGACTACATTATTCAGTATTTAAACTCTACCTATACATGATGAAATTTTTTACATGATATGGAATTTACTGATTATTTTAGCCATTTTACTTTACTCAACATTTTCCGCCTAGTAAACCATTTGTTGTAAAAAGTACTCAAACTCTTTGGTGAAAATTTGATTTTAAAATGCCATATTGATTTTTTGTTAAAACCCTCCAAATTCAATTTATTTACCAGTCTATTGCTTAGAATAACATTTTGAACTCACAAGTCCACAAAACTGCCCAAATAATACAAAAAACAAAACATTTCTAAGCACTTTCTTCAAATAGTAACGAGTTTATTACTTTTTATGGGGGGCCACTTTTTTTTGGTCACCCCCTGTATATTCACTTCATATTCGCTTGTATGAACGTTGTCCGTTAGATATTAAAATTAGTAGTAATTGGATATATCTTGGCGGCTTCCGTTCAGACTTTTTTTATTACTTTTTAAACATTATATCTAAAGAATATATTTTATTCGTCATTTGTCGATTCTCGACTTTTTCTCTCGACTTTTTCCGCGTTTTATTCCAAATTCCGCGTTTTATCCCCAATTCCGCGTTTTATTCCAAATTCCGCGTTTTATCCCCAATTCCGCGTTTTATCCTTACCCCTGCGTGCAGTCTCTACATCGGAAATGGTACGGAAGTAGCAGCTCTAGTATATTGGTTTTAGTAATTTAGTTACGGTTCTGATCTATATCTCACTATGGATTATATCCAGACCTGAACTGGCCTATCTACCACGTACACATACCCCCCCCCCCCCCTAGGACGCCCCAACTCCCCTTTCCCTATTATGAAATAATGCTGGTGTTCCCTGCCTGACAGAAACTCCTTGTGTTCTAGTGTGTGTTTGTGTGTAGTTAACTCTTTTTCTTCTGTTGTTCTAGTGTGTGTTTGTGTGTAGTTGTAACTCCTTTTCTTCTGACGGTCTGTTGTTCTAGTGTATGTTTGTCTGTAGTTTAATTCACTTGGGACATTGGTTAGTTTACTTATCGCGTGCTTCTAACTCTATTCCAGTCCCTGCATATGGGAGTGCCTTTCTGCAATTTGTGGGAAGTTGCGCAGAATAGCTACGTCTAAACTGGTTTTTACTCTATTATTTTCAATTCACTATGTTTAGACAATCCTGGCCAAACGTCCTTTGGACATCAACTGCAACTCCTCCAAAACAGCGACGTGTCCTTTTTGGCCAAGAGCTGCGGTCATCATTTCCCATATTTATTCCCACTCGCACGTTACACCAAGATGAGGTCACAGACGCAATTTGCCCTTTCGTAAACGGTCGTTACCATCCCGAAGGGTCGTTACCATCCCAGCTCTCATAGAATGTTGGGTAAGCGGAGTGAAATTCCTCGTGGTCCCAAGGTTCTCGCATACTTTGTTTGGTGCGGTGACATGTTCGTCGTGAAATTCAAAATATATGTAAATATTTAGTATTTGGTATACAGGAGAAGAGCGTTCATGCAGAAGAAATTATACATGGCAAACTGTCAATCCTGGACCAGTAAATTATATTTTGTGATCGATAGTCACAACGTATATGTAGATACTTTCCAAAAGGCAAGCGACGTTATTCGGGATTTAGAAATATCAATCGCAACAACGTATGCTGCGAGGTCAGTCAAAATATATTTGTGGACTGACAAAATATCAGTTGTCGACCGACAAAATATATTTGTCGACTGAAACTATCATATGCGCATTGCATATATGGACCATGTATGTAGTTAAGCATATCTGCATTTGCAATAGAACATAGAGTCAGATGCTTTTCAATTAATAGGTGATAAAACGTGTTGTGCTGCGTAGGCAGTGTAGAAATACAAATCAAAATGTATAAAAGGTTGGTGTACTGCCGAAATAGCGTGTAAGTTGTCTAACGTTTCGAGCGAAGGCCCTTCGTCAGAGAGTGAAACATAAAGTGAAATAATCACTCAATTATTATTTCACTTTACGTTTCACTCTCTGATGAAGGGCCGCTCGAAACGTTAGACAACTTACAAACTATTTCATAAACTTGCTCCAAATCTGCCTCTTGGTTGTTTCGGGTTTGTTTAAATGTGTTTTTTTCAAAGAACTCGCCATATAGATGCTTGTTCGCTTTTTAGATAGCAATATTATGAAAGAACACGAGGAGCCGCGAAATAAAGTGTGCGGGAACCTTGGGACCACGAGGAATTTCACTCTGCTTACCCAACATTCTATGAGAGCTGGGATGGTAACGACCCTTCGGGATGGTAACGACCGTTTACGAAAGGGAAAATTGCGTCACAGACACCTGCGAGGAATCTATACTGACAAGGCTAGTTCCGTTCGTCTAGCTGTGTCAATATCGCAGCCTTATTTACATATGCCAAGAGGTTTCGTATTTCGTTGTTAAAAAATCTCCCGCATCCCTCTTGATATTGATAAACGCCGTTTGTTGTTGTGCTCAAGACGGTAGCAGCCGTCTGTTGCAATGGCGAACTCAACGTTTTGTCAAAAGGTGGGAGAATGGAGAAACGCTTTGATATTGTTCTTGACTCCGATTTTGATGTTACCACTGCCGATTTTAGTAGAAGATAAAGTAAGTTATAACTCAACAATTCATAATTTTTAAGGCAAAGGTCAAAGTTAGCGGACTACGGCGAGCGACGCCTAAATATTGCTTATCGTATTTTTACTCTAAGGTGAATAACTATAGTTACACATAAGCAAAGGCAATATTGGTGGGACAATTTCCACAGCAAACACATGGTGTTCAGTTGCATCGCGCGTGTATAGTTATGGTTTAACACAATCGCCAAATCACTGTTGTTATATTTTGATAGTATTGTGACACATAAAAATAAATCTAATAACGTTTTTCGTGAAGATTATAGCCATAGGTGCTGCCGGCGCATATATTGATCGTTGGACTGTTGAAATAATGTAAGTGAATGTAGTAAGACTACACTAAGAGTGAATTAGACCTGATTTACCTGAGTCAGACGAGATGGAGAAAGGAGTGAACACTTGAGAGATCATTTATGTGTGACAATGGATGTCGACTTCCAACGCAGAAGCAAACGGAAGTTTTGAACCTCTTCACTGGCGTGATATTATTAGCAGGAAGCCGTTATTAGCTCTTGAAAATCATGAACTGTGGAGTGACTCTAACGGATCCCGAAACCTTAAAAAATTATTGATACTCCAACTAAATTTCTACCAGAACGTTTGGTTCTTCTTGAAGTACATATTACAGTTGAACATTTATAAACCACATAATTCATATTAACCGAACATTTCGTTTATTTATCACGCCAGCAATGTACGCTGAAACCATTATCAACTTGTCGCATGGTTTGCGCCTTTGGCTTTTAAGGCTGCCTCAAGTGGGGCAGTGTACGCGCATCAACAGGGCGACAACGGAATGAACCTATAGGAATAACAAACGGCAGGCGAAGATGAAATTGTTGTTTAAAAAGAAGATAAAAAGAAAAGGAACTTCTCATGTTAAACTAAAACTGAAATAATCCAAAATGAAAAGCAAAACGAGTGTCAGACAAAAGCAAATATCTGTCTCCTTCACTGGAACTCTCGAAGTGTTTTTAGTTTAATCCGTTTAGGAATGTTCTACATATAGCCTCTTCGCTTGACTCAAATATACTAAGCATTTAACGTATATACTGTACTGCCCAAATATGGTTCGAGTAATCGAGTCTCCTGCACACATGTAATTCACCAATAGATAATTTAGATTTCAACTCATCGAGACAGTGAGAGTGAAGTACTGAAGTAATTTATGATCGACACTGTCCATGCATTCAGCGTGTTTCTGCATAATATGAAGATCAGTTAATATTACTCCGCAGAGATCGTGTGTAAGATTTTGGTAAATGGAAATTAGACGACACATGTACGATAATCAAGTTCATATCCTCAGTAAATGTTTCTACGTCCGGACAGGAATCGAACCTGTAACTTTCTGATTGTCGGTGAGAGTCGTGAGACGCTCTGTCAAAGTGATATTATCAATAGCCTACGGACTATATTATCAAGCGATAGTACGGCCATACGGAGGAAGCGGTAAACTGACGGTATATCGAACTAGGAGTTCTTATCAGAACAGAAATGCTGCCTCTGGACTAACACAGGAGCAGTGGGTACGAGGTTGCAGAATAATGCTAGAAATTTTCTAATCAAATAAATAGAATGTAGAATCTAAACCACGTATCAAGCTAAGGCGATCACGAGGGCGATCATATAGGCTATATAGCCTTGTAATATTAAAATAACATACGGTAATCATATGGCGCGTTTATAATGTCAAAATTCAATGTGACCATTTGAACGCCATACATCTAATTCGAGCAACATTTACTCGAAATAGCAAGCCTCGCGAAGTTATAAATTTGCCATTCAAGCAACACTCTAATTGCTAAATCGAACTTCACGTTTGTAATATTTGCTGAATTGAACGTTGGAGTTAATATCTGGAGGTATAGTGCGGTCATATTTCAAATCGAACAAACGAACGGGAATACCCAACATAAACAAGAATCGTTTATCAAAGTGAGACATTCGCTCCACGAGTGTTTCACTTTCACAAGACGTTCTCATGTTCGACACGTCGGATTATCTTTCCTGTATACGTTTGATATAAAAAGTGTTGTGTTGCGAAGGATCATGTAGAAATACAAATTGAACATTGTAAAATGTTTTTGCATTGCTCTGTTTGGCCAAAATATTGTGTAAGAAGTCTAACGTTTCGGCCTTTCGTCAGTGAAATAATTTCACTCTCTGTATACGCATGGCTGTTTTAATATCCCTCCAGTTCCGTGCTTCATAATCGTTTTCAAAGGAGGTAACACACGTGGAACATTCTATCTTTTAAATCTTTCTATCTTCGTTCTCTCCGATGCATGCAAATAAACTACGTTGACACGACTCACCTCAACGGTTCATCCTGCAGGGTCCTTTCCGGTTTCCTTGGCTTGGAGCATCAGTGTTTTATCTCGGCATAAATTCGGTTGTTTAGCCAAACCTTCCAATACTATATGGTGACAAAAATAAGAAAGAAATTACCATTTTTATATAGAACAAGACGCTCGCTAGGTGTTAACTCGGGATACTTGGGCTAGTGGCTTGTTGAAAGACATTGTAGGCAAATTCAGCGATTTGAATGCAATATACACAAATCTATAGTTGTATAGGTAATGATACAGCACTGTCAGTGCAGGGATGGTTAAATTTTCCACTGAAATTTGCAACATCGCCAAACTGCACACCTGTAACAAACGCATATCATAATGTTTGACAGTCTACCGCGAGCTGGCTTACTGAGAAGTCTGGCCAACCAAACGAGCCATCCTGTTTGCCGACCCAAATCAGATAGGCTATAAATTAATAGAGCTGTGATTTTGTGTTTTTTACACCAACTAGATTTTTGGACCTTTTGTCAGTTTTGTGTGACTAATGGGACGAGTTGAAGTGATAAAAAGGTGTTGAAAGGCTGCTTAAGACTGGACGGTGTAAAATCATGCTCATGCTGGGGGAAATTATTGCGACAAAGTCTCAGAGCCTGAGAGACCGACCTGCACTATATGTCTCAATCGTTTGAGTATTACTCTCTCAGTAATAAGCACAAGTTGATTGCTAAAATGTTATTTATAATTCACAAAGGGGAAACACAGATCAGTGAAATGCCATTGATAACGTGCTGTGATTTCTTGTTCAAACAAATTACCAATTGTTTGCGTCACTCATGACGGGTCGCTGTGTCTAAAACAAATATCATTTTGTTGTACTATATGAGGCAGAAATATCATAGATAAAATCACAAACGCGATAAACATAGATCAGAGGTTTTCCAGCAATGTATAGTCATGAAAATATTCCACGAAGTGTAGAGTTATTGCAGAATAAATGATTTTATATGTTCATGTGTGATATCAAAGTGTTGTGTAGAAATACAAATCAAATACTATAAAAAGTTGGTGTACTACCAAAATAGTGTGAAGGAGATCAAAGTATTGTACTGTGCAGTGTAGGTAGTGTAGAAATACAAATCAAATACTATAAAAGGTTGGTGTACTACCAAAATAGTGTGAAGGAGATCAAAGTATTGTAGTGTAGGTAGTGTAGAAATATAAATCAAATACTATAAAAGGTTGGTGTACTACCAAAATAATGTGAAGGAGATCAAAGTGTTGTGCTGTGTAGGTAGTGTAGAAATACAAATCAAATACTATAAAAAGTTGGTGTACTACCAAAATAATGTGAAGGAGATCAAAGTATTGTAGTGTAGGTAGTGTAGAAATACAAATTAAATACTATAAAAGGTTGGTGTACTACCAAAATAATGTGAAGGAGATCAAAGTGTTGTGCTGTGTATAGGTAGTGTAGAAATACAAATCAAATACTATAAAAAGTTGGTGTACTACCAAAATAATGTGAAGGAGATCAAAGTATTGTACTGTGTAGGTAGTGTAGAAATACAAATCAAATACTATAAAAAGTTGGTGTACTACCAAAATAGTGTGAAGGAGATCAAAGTATTGTACTGTGTAGGTAGTGTAGAAATACAAATCAAATACTATAAAAGGTTGGTGTACTACCAAAATAGTGTGAAGGAGATCAAAGTATTGTAGTGTAGGTAGTGTAGAAATATAAATCAAATACTATAAAAGGTTGGTGTACTACCAAAATAATGTGAAGGAGATCAAAGTGTTGTGCTGTGTAGGTAGTGTAGAAATACAAATCAAATACTATAAAAAGTTGGTGTACTACCAAAATAATGTGAAGGAGATCAAAGTATTGTAGTGTAGGTAGTGTAGAAATACAAATTAAATACTATAAAAGGTTGGTGTACTACCAAAATAATGTGAAGGAGATCAAAGTGTTGTGCTGTGTATAGGTAGTGTAGAAATACAAATCAAATACTATAAAAAGTTGGTGTACTACCAAAATAATGTGAAGGAGATCAAAGTATTGTACTGTGTAGGTAGTGTAGAAATACAAATCAAATACTATAAAAAGTTGGTGTACTACCAAAATAGTGTGAAGGAGATCAAAGTATTGTAGTGTAGGTAGTGTAGAAATATAAATCAAATACTATAAAAGGTTGGTGTACTACCAAAATAGTGTGAAGGAGATCAAAGTATTGTACTGTGTAGGTAGTGTAGAAATACAAATTAAATACTATAAAAGGTTGGTGTACTACCAAAATAATGTGAAGGAGGTCAAAATTTAACATAAATCAGAGTTGTAGAGAGTTTGAACAGTAAAGTAATTAATGGAAAAGTCTTTGGTTTAGTGAAAGGTCTGGGACGTCGAGTCTTTGTTATATACAGCCAGTTACCTAGATAATTGATCCAACTATTATTACATAAAACACTTTACGGTTCACTCTCTGACGAAAGCCCTTTTACTCACTATTTCGGTAGTACACCAACCTTTTTAGATATTTGATTTATATTTCTGCACTGCCTACGCAGCACAACACGTTTTATAATGTTAGACTGTTACATAAAGTGTCTGTCTTGTTTAAAATAATGTATACACGTTGTTATTTATATTATACTCTATACAGCGTACAAGATTCCTCCAGTCATCTATACCCTTTGATATTGTCACGACAATATTATTATATGTTGAAAGGATTTATGGTGAAGGAAAATTTCGAGTGTTGGAATACATACATTTTAAGACGAAACTGGGACCAGTTGCGAAAAATGCAACTTCAAGACCTTCCGGCTGGAATTGAACCCGCGACCCTGCGATTGCTAGTGCAGTGTATATCTATTTTAAGTTAATACCTTCCCACGATAGAAAGACAGTTTTCATTAAATGAAACTCAGTACAACAAAAGAGTTGTCAAATTGTCAATCAAAGAAAAATAATTTTAAAGCTTTACTGTTGGATTTTATAACTATTGTGTTATTGAGCAGGTCTTGTGCAGCAACCAAGAGTCGAGGTTTTGCCAGTTTAAACGAATATAAAGCGTATAAAATTCAGTGGAAAGCTCAAAATTCAGTTTGTAAATTAAAGGAGATAAAATGAGACAGTTTATGAGACGTATATAACCTGCTGTTGTGTCTCACATTAACTCAATAGACTTGATAAACCTTTAATCGCTTTCGCTCTAACCTCTATCTTTCTCGTACTCTCTAGAGGGTGTCTCATACTCTCATTCCCACATACACCCTCTAGTTCCACTAATGGGAACAGGGTGTTACACTCAACACTACACCTGCTTGTTAATTAATATTGTAATGAAATGACCTCAATTAGTCTTCAATCCAAAAATATCTCCCGCTCTGTAGCGACTATATAACTAAATACTTAAAGAAAATTTCGACCAACTGAATACCTCACCTGAGATAAGTTCGGTGAAAAATGCGACTTGAACCCTACAAGGAATTCAATTCCAGGAAACTGGAAATCTAATCGCATATTTTACTGTCTGAGTTAGTAGCGAAGGCTGTTGCTAAGGAACGCAAGATCTCGTTCAGCTTGCTTTGACTACAGTGACAAAGCATTATTTACAGAACGACAAGATTGCTAAATCAGCTAAACAAACTAATAAATTGTTGTACTGCGTAGGCAGTGTGTAGAAATACAAATCAAATATTCTAAAATATATAGTACTAGTTGGGAGAAGTTATTTTAAAACATGTCAGGTTGTCTTTGCGGTGTAAGCTCACTTGTATAGCTTGTAACGACTACATCCTATCGATCAAAGCCTGTCAAAATATTGTCTTTCCATTGGCCTGCCTACTAAAATGACCCTGGTCAGCTGGTGAAATGTTTAATTAGTCCTACGTTAATAACGTACCAATAAAAACATGACATTTTAATAAATTTATGTCTTTGGTATTCTCTCGATACATTTACATATAAACAAAACATTTAACATCAACATTAGATTTGTGAGTCTTAAATTTGGTAGTTTGAAATT
The DNA here is from genome assembly GCA_035772405.1 of Chrysogorgia sp. JL179-B06. Taxonomy (NCBI): domain Eukaryota; kingdom Metazoa; phylum Cnidaria; class Anthozoa; order Scleralcyonacea; family Chrysogorgiidae; genus Chrysogorgia; species Chrysogorgia sp. JL179-B06. The sequence goes on from JAYKKM010000084.1 coordinate 662,017, forward strand.
AATTTAAACTGATAAGTGCTAAGATTCTACTTGATTCTACTTGTCCGTGTTAAATCGAACACGTCTAAAATATAACTTCTGCCGACTGAAACTCGTAAAACGTTTTTGGGGGTGTCGCACCCCCCCCCCCCTCCCCCCCCCCCCCCCCCCCCCCCCCCCCCCCCCCCCCCCTTTGGTGATCATTTCCTTTATTCTCATTTATCATATATCATATATTCATCATCATATATATTCTCATTTATCATATATTTATCATATCTCATTTATCATATTAGGAGAAGTTAGATAGTAATCACTCCTCGGACTTAAAAAGATAATCTCCAAGCGGCCATGTCATTATAGGGATTTATTACACGATTGAGTCGGTTTTCTTTGATGTGCCGCGGGCTTTATCTAGCATAAAGACCATGAATACTAATTAGATAAGAAATGAAGGAAAAACTAAGGGAAATCTTTGTCCAAGGTGGTAAAATGGACAAAATTTTGTTGGAAAACCTCCTCACTCGTGAAATAAGTCAGATAAAGCCCTCGAACGTCGGGCTTTATGCTATATAAAGCATAAAGACCTCCTTCTCGGGCTTTATCTCTTACATATTTTATGATTCACAGGCCATAATTTTTAGGATTCAAGGGATAGATTGTACGATCGTCGTCAATCAACGAATTACTTTTTTATCATTTCACAGAAAGGTCGGTGTGCCTATGCTATTCTTATCATGGCTGTCTACTGGGTGACCGAGGTGTGTCCGTTGGCAGTTACAGCTCTCCTACCCCTCCTGTTGTTCCCAATGTTGGGTGTGGTTGGCGCGAAGGACATAAGTCCTCCGTACTTCAGTGATACTAATATCTTGTTCATGGGAGGATTGTTTGTTGCCGTCGCTGTAGAGTACTGGAACCTACATAAAAGGATCGCATTATCTGTCCTCTTACTCATTGGAATACAACCCAGAAGGTAGGGTCATGTGAGGTTCTACAGGGTCATGTGAGGTTCTACAGGGTCATGTGAGGTTATACAGGGTCATGTGAGGTTATACAGGGACATACGAGTATGATTTATTTAGAGTCAATCACGCAGGATATGGTTACCCTATTTATCCAAACCAGAGGCTCATGTTTTAAGCGTTCCACTATTCAGTTTATCACTCTTAGGTGAACAGAAAACCCAACTGATAGGGATTCCGAGGGCCTACGATTTAAGGTCGTTTTTGAGAAAACCCGAAAGTCTTACCATTTGCTGGTATTGTTGCAAAGGCAGCACTTTCTCCTCGATTATTTTTAAGACCCTGAGTGGTGGTCCGACCCCGTCTCCCAGCTCATAGACATGCATGTGTGGTAACCACTTGAATGGATGCGTGAATAAAATAGATGGGTGGTTGGGTTGGATGGGTGATTGGATGGACGCTCAGACGAATGGTTCAGGTAGCTGAAGGGTTTTACAATACTTGAAATTTGTCTCTTTAACCGGCTTCTATTCAGTTTATTTTCTTATATAGTGTCTATCTCATGTTTGGGGATTTTACATATTCGTAATATTTGGGTCTTCCTGAGCAAAATAATATGTCTTGTCAGCCGAGAGTTTCATCTTCATGGACTTTTTGCTGTTAAAGTTATCGGATGTGATGTCACAAGAGACATTTTTGTGGCAAGTAACAAAAGAAACCCGCGGTTTGGAATGCCTCTTGTGATATCACATCCAATAACTTTGACAGCGAAAAACTCAATGAAGGTGAAATTTTTGGCTGACAATATATATTATGATTTTGCTCAGTAAGACTGAAATATTACGAATATGTAAAATCCCCAAACGTGAGATGGGCACTTTAATACATTTAGATTACTTTTTGGGTTTATGATCGTCACTGCTTTCTTATCAATGTGGGTAAGTAACACAGCAACGACAGCCATGATGTACCCTATTGCACAAGCCATATTGCAGGAGTTGAAAGGAGGCAACAGTGATGCCCTTAAAAATGGCGTAGTAAACACAGGGTCCACCTTGGATGACAAAAATACAAACAGCCAGGGTGAAGAGATTGAAATGGAAAGTCGAAAGGAAAGTATCATCAATGAGGCAAAAGAGGAAGTTAGGTATGTCATTGTGTTAAAGGATATGGCAATATAAATTAACTTTGTCTCATTTGAAAGAACTCGTAAAATGGTATAAGAAGACCTTTTACAATTTTTCTGTATCTTTCTTGGTTTTTGAATTATTTCAGATAATTATGACAAAAGACAGTCTACAATCCTGGCTCTTGTTGTAATATTTGACCTAATTAACTAGGAAATTGGTGACGTTACAAGCAGGGTAAACCTGATGAAACTACTCCATAGGTGACCGAATTTCCGCGGAAGGCTTTTTAAAATATTGTGGGCCAATTGAAAATGGAAATAGTGCAACATAATTAAGTTTCTGGCTCATAATGTCGTAAGGTTGGCAAGATAAAAATTTCACTTTACCCTACTTATGACGTCACATGCATATCGAAAATAATTCCAAGATGGCGGACAGCACGCTGTCTTTCGTCAAATTATTTCGAAAACCAAAAAAGATAAGGGAAAATTGTAAAAGGTCTTGTTATACCATTTCACGAGTTCTTTCAAATGAGACAAAGTTAATTTATATTGCCATATCTCTTTAAACCACCGTCATGTTTTGAATCATTAAAGTCTAAACTCTATATTCTATTTTCCTTGTTTCGCCCATTTAGACTGCCCATAGACGAGGTAAGAAAACATTATTCGATGTGTGAAGTTGATCGTCCAGGTTGTTGTAGTCTTGAGAAAGACTATTCTTGGTGACTGACGCTTCGACGGCCTCAGCTTTATCTCCAAAGTCTTTACTTGACTGTGAAGATGACCACCACTGAGGCCGTCGAAACGTCAGTCACCAACAATAGTCTTTCTCAAGACTACAACAACCTGGACGATCAACGTCACACATCTAATGATACTCCTAGGTTCAAACAATTTACTTTAAAACATTATTCTTTAGTTGTTGCAGTTTTTCAATGTCTTCCCATAAATTTAAAAAATGTACAACTTGAATGTTTTGTAGAATGTTGAGGACTTACAACACGTAAAACTATGCAAGGCAACCTTCCTCAGTATCGCGTACGCAGCTAACATCGGAGGGACTGGGACTCTCACAGGAACTGGTCCTAATTTGATATTGAGTGGACTCAGTGAAACGTGAGTAATGAAATAAATAAATAAATTGGGGGTTAAAGTGCCCTATCTCACGTTTGGGGATTTTACATATCCGTAATATTTGGATCTTCCTGAGCAAAATCATAATATATATTGTCAGCCGAAATTTTTATCTTCATGGAGCTTTTCGCTGTCGAAGTTACCGGATGTGATGTCACAAGAGGCATTCCAAACCAGTTTTCTTTTGTTACTTGCCACAAAAATGTCTCTCGTGACATCACATCCGATAACTTTGACTTCGAAAAAGTCCATGAAGATGAAATTTTCGGCTGACAAGATATACTATGATTTTGCTCAGGAAGACCCAAATAATACGAATATGTAAAATTCCCAAACGTGAGATAGGCACTTTTAGGGCACTTTAAGCTTTTTCTAATAGTACCCCCCGTATATTATATTTTCAAGCTTATTTCCAGAAAGTGGTGGTATAGGATTCGCTGATTGGTTTATCTACGCTTTCCCAGAAATGGTGGTGTTATTGTTTGTGGCTTGGGTTTGGATTCAGTGGACGTACCTCGGAATAAGGTAGAGTATTTTGAAGATTAATTGATCCATCTCATATTATAATTATATTTATTCCTTTTAGTAAGTGGTTTGCTACTCAAGTTTTAACGCAAACTCAGAAAAAATGTTTCTGAGCCCCAGACAGGAATCGAATCCGCAACCTTCATGATCTCCGGTTCGACGCTCTAACCATTGAGCTACCAGAACTCAGATGGAAGAGAGAAGGTTAAGTTGTGTACTAGTTCATAGTTTTGTACAGAGATATACATACATATCGAGACTGCTGATTTAGTAGTACGTATGTCGCACGTACGAACTAGTACACAACGTAACCTTCTCTCTTCCATCTGAGTTCTGGTAGCTCAATGGTTAGAGCGTCGAACCGGAGATCATGAAGGTTGCGGGTTCGATTCCTGTCTGGGGCTCAGAAACATTTTTTCTGAGTTTGCGTTAAAGCTTGAGAAGCAAACTTCACTAAATTGAAATAACATGCAAGCTACTATTATTTATCTCATATTTATACATACTGTGTATCTTTCGAATACTTTCACCCCAAGGTTTCAAGATATTACTGGATGGTTTCGTAAACGTTCAAATAATAACAAAAAGAACCCTGCGTTCGCGCAAGCTAAGAAAGTGATTCAACAGCAGTATGACGAACTTGGATCAATATCGTAAGTAGTTAATCCTAGACTATACGACGATGACGCCAATTTCCTAATATGGACAAAAAGGAAGTGACATCACTTATAATAATAATAATAATAATTCGGACGATGTGATCTGAGTATCTGACCTGAAGGACATATCGTCCTAAACGTTGTCCATGAAAATACGTAAGTACACTTACTTAAGTATTTTTCGACACATTGAAGTTCTCTTATTTCTCCTTTTCACATTATATCCTGTTAATAATCTACTGTACTTTTACAGCTTCGCGGAGATGGCTGTTCTTGTCCACTTCATAATACTCGCACTTCTCTGGTTATTTCGAGATCCAAAGTTCATCAAAGGCTGGTCAATCTTGTTCACAAAGGGGTAACTAGATACTTAATGTTTATCCCCACTTAACCTTTCTTATCCACACCTACCCCACTTAACCCTTCTTATCCACACCTATCCCCATTTGACCCTTCTTATCCACACCTATCCCCACTTGACCCTACAAAAAAACATAGCACTCCAGCGTAAACCTTTACAATCCCCATGTCATTTTTGCTATTTTATTTTTGTTCCAGTTACGTTCGAGATGGTACTGTTGGGATATTAGTTGCATTTTCTTTGTTTAACTTTCCTTCCCGTAAGCCGAAATGTTTTTCAAGAAGAAGTAGCTATGACACAGAAGGTAAGTGACAGCAGAAAACTTTCAAAATTCTCGCTAAACTCCCAATTGTTTCCTCAAAAAGTAATTTCCTCAAGTTACTAGAAAGTCCATCTTTTGCCACGTGTAGCACAACTGTAATAATAAGTTAACCTACCGTGTGAGTTTACACACAAAGCAACCAATCATGTGGAAGTAGAACAGACAAAGCAACCAATCGTGTGCAAGTACTGACAAAGCAACCAATCGTGTGCGAGTTTACGCAACAAGCAACCAATCATGTGGAAGTAGAACAGACAAAGCAACCAATCGCGTGGACGTAGAAGAAACACCTCAACCAATCATGTGGAGTTTTACACACAAAGCAACCAATGGTGTGGAAGTAATTTGACTATGTACAAAGAAAAGCCTTCTTCATGAACCAATCCAAACAGTGCTTAATAAGTTTCTCCAAAGTATAGCCCAGGATAATGTTCAATCTTAAATATAATTGGTGGTTTAAGTTATTCAAAGTTGTACTTAGAACACGTCAGGCTATCCACCAAAAATCAACATAATTTTATTTTCATTGTTAGAAGTCCATTCTGATGGACGTTCAGCTACTCTGTTAAACTGGCAGACAGTAACGACAAAGTTTGCCTGGAATATTGTACTCCTGCTTGGCAGTGGTTTTGCAATGGCAAAGGCAGCTAAGGTAAGCCTGAGGCAAAGATCAAGAATGTAGCTCAATAGTTAGAGCATTTCATTGGTCGTCAGGTTACAGGTTGTATACATTTGAACCTTTACTCATCATCTTAGTCCATGCAGCTCAATAGTTAGAGCATCGAACTGGTCATTAGCTTACACGTTGTACACATACGTCACCTTCACTCACCATCTTAGACCATGTAGCTCAATGGTTAGAGCATCTCACTATAGTCATCGTGTTACAGGTTGTACACATATGTAACCTTCACTCATCATCTTAGTCCATGTAGCTCAATGGTTAGAGCATCTCACTAGTCATCGTGTTACAGGTTGTACACATATGTAACCTTCACTCATCATCTTAGTCCATGTAGCTCAATAGTTAGAGCATCTCACAATACTATCAACTTTATATCATATTTTATATTTATTTCATTTCCCACAGGATTCTGGTTTATCTGAATGGCTTGGTCAACAGCTTGCTAATCTAGAATCTGTTCCTACGTTCGTCATTGTTCTCATAACAGCCTCACTACTCTGTGCTTTTACAGAAGTCACATCGAACACTGCAACAGCAACCATATTCCTACCAATCCTCGCCACTCTGGTAAAAACAACAGCTTAAAATTGTTTGATTTTGGTCAATGAAACTGCTCACATTTAGAAAATCCCTCTCACAGTTCACCTTATAACATAGGCAGTACATCAACCTTCGCTCTCCATCTGAGTCTCGGTGGCTCAATGGTTAGAGCGTCTCACACGCAATCAGAAGGTTACAGGTTTGATTCAATTCAATTGAATATTATTTTAACAGCCTAACCTCGTCAGCATCGTAAATTTGCTGTTATCACTACAGCAGTGTAATATTAACACATCCAAGCATTACTGATATCTCAATGAATACCTCATAGGCAGTGCATCATCAATCGAGCCAGTACATCATTGTAACCTTCGTTCTCCATCTGAGTCTCGGTAGCTCAATGGCTAGAGCGTCTCACTGGCAATCAGAAGGTTACAGGTTCCATTCCTGTCCGGGACTCAGAATCGTTTTCCTGAGGATACGAGCTTGACGATCGTCCATGTATTGTCTGTCTACTCCACGCTCTCCCACCTTCACTACAGCAGTGTGTATATACAACATACCCATGTGCATATCTCAATCAAACCAGTACATCATTGTATAACCTTCGCTCTCCATCTGAGTCTTGGTTGCTCAATAGTTAGAGCGTCTCACCGGCAATCAGAAGGTTACAGCTAGTTCGATTCCTGTCTGGGACTCAGAAACATTTTCTGATGATTTGAGCTTGACGATAGTCCATGTATAGTCTAACTAACGTCTTGTTGTCTCATCTTTCTCAGGCAACCACTCTCAAAATCCATCCATGGCGTCTCATGGTCCCAGCTACAGTTGCTTGTTCATTTGCCTTCATGTTACCCGTCGCTACTCCACCAAATGCGATAGTATTCGCTTCTGGTTATCTCAAAGTTGCAGACATGGTACGGTATAAGAACGTGTTGAAAAATGTAATATATCTTTTCAAACAAAAGTTTAATCTTCATAGAGTTTTTCACAGTCAAAGTTACCAGATGTGACGTCTACCATGGAAATGCAAACCGGTTTTCGTTTGTTTCATTTCACAAGTATTCCTTAGTATAGACGTCACATCTGGTAACTTCTACTGCGAAAAACTCCATAAAGATGTTTTATAAGTAACATCTCAAACTAATTAATAATTCATGAGCCGAAAACAAAGGAAATCAGCACCGAGACGGTGGTTTGGATATCGGAGGAAGAAATTACATAAACTAAGCAAACTTTCACCTCGATTTTCTTTTAAAATACTGATTTGTTTGAGATGTAATATGAAACACTCGGAAGAGTGTTTCATCAGGATATCCAAACACCTCGAAGTTTGTTAAAAAACCTTGGCTTTGCCTCGGTTTTCAACAAACGTCTCGGTGTTTGGATATCCTGATGAAACACTCTTCCTCATGTTTCATATATTACTTAAGTAACTTTAAGAATTTGTTGTTGGAAGAGCATTGAGACTATTGTATAATGCTCCTAAAACGTCTTTATTATTATCATATCAGATGAAACTGCATTGTTACTTCTGTCGTTTAGGCAAAAACTGGTCTCTTCATGAACATAACAAGTGTGACAGTGCTGATGTTATGGCTGTATAGCTATGGTACATGGTGGTACAACTTGGATGAGTTCCCAGATTGGGCAGTTATTGTATCGAAAAACGTCACAATGGTTTGCAGGAATGTCACACAATAAAGCAGGAATTTAGTTTAAAATGGATATAAGTGAGAATTAAGCTTGTTTTCGTTGAAAACCGGAGACCACGGAGGAAAACCCTCAAAGCACGGGAGAGATCAACTAATAACTCTACGTGAATTCCAAGCTCGCGAATCAACACGATGTTATTCCAAGATGGTCACCCATCCAAGTACTAACCCCGTCTGACCCAACCTCGTAACCCAGGAGACCCTGGGTACGAGGTTGCGTCTGACCGAGCTTGACTTAGCGGTGAGTGACAGCGCTCTACTAGCACAAGACAGCCGTGTTTCCCTTTGACACATTCCTTCAAGATTGTGCAAAATTTAATTTCTTTCGAATTCAACGAGCTTAATTTTCACAACTTAACTACTTTATCCTCAACGTATATATATATATATATATATATATATATATATATATATATAGTTGTCCATCAGCAGCATGTTGTCAGATTAGATTAGTAAAACCAATACAATCAAACGAGACCAAGGTGTGGCTATTTGATTTTATTGATTTTAACAATCTAACTTTGTGTTCCTTTTCATATTGAAGGACATACACGTTTGTTATCGACGTATTGGTTAAATTTCAAAAGGTTACTGTTAAGTTTTGTTGACTGGATTGTTCTATATATATACAAGAAATAAATCATACATAGCTACAAGGTTTTCACGTAATGAAGATGCTGTTCAATAGGTTGAATGAAAAACGTGAATAATAATAAAAAACAAATAATTTCCCAACGCAACCAGGTGATAAATCAGACATAGTTTGACGCTACTCTGGCTTAAAAAGGTTTTTAGAACGTAACTTTAAAAGTTACTGTTCATGACCCAACGTTTCGACAGAGTCGGTCAGACTAAATGTCAGTTTCGTACGCGTTTAAAAGAACACCAAAAAGGCTGTTTTCTTTTCAAAAAAAGGAAAATTCTGCTTTGTCGGGGGAAATTCCAAAATTATTGCCACTAATCCGCGGTACTATCAGAGACGTTGTCTGGAGGGTTGGCATATCAATAGCGCCCACGCCCCATTGAATCGCGATGGCGGTGGTCTATTACCAGAAGCTTATTTGCATCTTGTTAATAGATAACGTCATCATCGGTTCTATGAGGGTATAAATAGGGATCCTAACTTTAGAACGATCACCCCTGATGAAGACACTAGATTGGAGTGTCGAAATGTTGGGTCATGGACAGTAACTTTTAAAGTTACGCTCAAAAAACTTTTTAAAGCCAGAGTAGCGTCAATGACTATATGTCTGATGTTGCCAACAACAATTCAATGGTCGTCCTGCGACGTGTCATCTCCTGTATTTTTTCCTTTATTCCCCCGTAATCCATAACACCTCCAGACTAGTATTTGAAGAATGGCAATAACGGCAGGCAAGAAACACATGATATTAAACATGGCGAGTTTAACATCTTGTGTGGAAATTGCCAGATCTAGAAGGCGAATAAAAACCAGGCGAATAAAAACCAGGCGAATGAAAAAACGGGGAAACGGTTCTTCGATATCAAAATTAATAATACGTCGAATCCCTCTGAAGTCTCTTCTGTGAATGCTTATACCCAAGTTACAAAACAACAACAATATTGCAGAGCACCAAAACAACGGATGATATGTATATATAATTATATATATAGAATGTGACCTTTCAAGTAAGTCGCAACGAAATTAAACAGCACATGTTTGGGTGCAGTCTTAGTGACTGGTGTTACTGTTAAAATCGTAAGCGACCGGTCACTTGGAACCGCGATTATAGTTTAGTTTTAGTTTATCAGATTTATCACTCTTTTAGGTGAATGGAATACCCCAACAGGCTAGAAGCCTAATTGTAGGGGTTCCTTTGGCCTACGATTAAGGTCGTTATCCGAGAAGACCCGAACGTCTTACTATTTGTTGGTATTATTGCAAAGGCAGCACTTTCTCCTCCGCAATTATTTTTAAGACTCGTTGAGCTACTGTCATGGAATAAGATGATAAGTGAAGGTTACATGCGTGTACAACCTGTAACCTTCTGATGACTAGTATAAGATCAGATGCTCTAACTATTGAGCTATTTTTAAGATATTTTTAAGACTCAGTGGTGGTAACCACAACAGCTGGTTCATCTATCTAGTGTTATAAAAGTGTTGTACTGTATGTCAGCAGCGTTAAAATACAAATAAAAAAACCTTTTAAAGGTTGGTCGCGCGCCGCAAGTGACAGGAGGTCTTCGCCAGAGAAAGAAACAGAAAGTGAACATGCAGGGCTTCTTGTGACCTGACAACATTTAAGAGTTTTTTTAAGAGTTTTTTTTTTGACAAAATTTAAGAGTTTCTTTCTTCAACTGTCACTTACTTGCATCTTTGTCCTTGGTAAACATGTCTTTACTCTGGAATATCAGAAATTATTTCACCAGTTAATCCTCAAATTATCCAAAGGGCAGGCTACATGGACTAAGATGATGAGTGAAGGTTACATATGTGTACAACCTGTAACCTTCTGATGACTAGTGAGATGCTCTAACTATTGAGCTACATGGACTAAGATGATGAGTGAAGGTTACATATGTGTACAAGCTGTAACCTTCTGATGACTAGTGAGATGCTCTAACTATTGAACTACATGGACTAAGATGATGAGTGAAGGTTACATATGTGTACAACCTGTAACCTTCTGATGACTAGTGAGATGCTCTAACTATTGAGCTACATGGACTGATAATCCGTACCTTATATCCGTAGCTGGACAAGATAGCGACAATAAACATTGGTGCAAAGGACTGGGCTGGTTTTGTGAAAAGAGCATTGGTTCCAAAAACCAGCGATGAGACTGGTGAACTGTTGGAGGGTGAAATCAAAATAAAGAATTGGAAGATCAATGGATAGTGGACAGACAGACAGACAGACAGACAGACAGAGTAGACAGACAGACAGAGTAGACAGACAGACAGACAGAGTAGACAGACAGACAGACAGAGTAGACAGACAGACAGACAGAGTAGACAGACAGACAGACAGACAGACAGACAGACAGACAGACAGACAGACAGACAGATGGTAAACAAACAGATGGACAGCCACACAGACAGAAAGACTAAACAGATGGACAGACAGACAGATGGACAGACACACAGATGGACAGACACAGACAGACAGAAAGACTAAACAGATGGACAGACAAACAGATGGACAGACACACAGACAGACAGACAGACAGAGTAGACAGACAGACAGAGTAGACAGACAGACAGATGCTAGACAAACAGATGGACAGACACACAGACAGAAAGACTATACAGATGGACAGACAGACATTCTCTTACCTTCTCTTATATTTAGTAAGGTCATCGTCAATAATATCAGACAAAGGCATATTGAACTGTGAGAATGTTGCAGCAGGTATGCTTCTGTAAAGGAAAATTAAGACAAAAAATTCAACTCTTTGAAGGTTTCCAGGGTTGTCTAATGTTATAAAAGTGTTCAACCTGGACGATCAACTTCACACTTCTAAAGTACATTATTAAGAAATAACTCTTACTTGTCAAGGACAAAGAAAATTGCCAAGAGTATGATGGAATTAGGACCACTCATGTAAAGCATTACTGCCATACCTAACTGCAAAATAAACCAACAGTGATGTGAGAGAAGCTCATGCAGTCTGGAGAGAATATGGTCATGAGATGTGACATTACATCAAGTCACATACCTTTATATAAAAGGACATTAGGATAACATAATATGAGCCATAATTTACGATTAAGGGGTTTGCTAGGATTCCAATGATCTGTAAAAATATCATCAAAGAAGTTGTGTTAATTTTGGAAAAAAGACAAAATTTGAAGAAAGAAAATGGCGACAGTTAATGATGAATAACTATGAAAGAAAAAATATTACAATAATTATATAATTATATGAGAATGACATTTTACCTGTGGTATCATAAATGTCGATCCTGCCAGCATACTTTGAACAAACTTAAAAGTAAAAAAATAGTTAAAATATTAACTAGAATTGTAAGACTTCTTTGCAAGATAACATTTGTTCAAAGCAATACACTTTCATTGTTTAAACAGCAAAAAATAGACATTATAATATAAGAAGGTTGAAGTAAATAAAAACATAAGTATCATGAAAGTCAATCAGTATACAGTAGTTGCAGGGGGTATTTGCTTCTCTTTCAATATCTGCTATATTTACTATGTATAATATCTGCTATTTTTCTTGCAAATAAATGACAATTTAAGGCAAGATATTTGACGTACAGGGGGTACATGTGCTCCCATCAGCTCCTCAGCAAATATCAAAAAGAAATTGCCACTATAGGTTGTGTGGAAAATCTAGAAAAGATGTTTTAAGACAATGTTAAGTTGCATTTCCCAACAACTTACCCACTACACATCAATATACAGCAAAGGTGGAGTATAATTTCAAGTAGGGTGGGTGTGGGGGTATTGTAAATGGTAAAATCATTTTCACTTACTTGCAAAAAGTTGACAATTACAAAGCAAACTGGAAGAAGAAAGCACAAAGTTACCATGGTGAAACAAATTTATATCATTGCAAACAAATCTACAAACATAATGTTCATTGCAAACATATATACATGTTTTCCATCCCTCCCTCCATCCATCCCTCCCACCCTCCATCTGTACCTCCATCCCTCCCACCCTCCATCTGTACCTCCATCCCTCCCACCCTCCATCTGTACCTCCATCCCTCCCACCCTCCATCTGTACCTCCATCCCTCCCACCCTCCATCTGTACCTCCATCCCTCCCACCCTCCATCTGTACCTCCATCCCTCCCACCCTCCATCCATCCCTCCCACTCTCCATCTGTACCTCCATCCCTCCCACCCTCCATCCCTGCCTCCCACCCTCCATCCACCCCATCCTACCTCCAACCCCTCCATCCATCCACACCTCCCTCCATCATCCCTGCAAAGATAATTAGTTCTCAAACATGAATTAAAATAATAATACTTACTAAAATTTCTTTGTGTAACAATCTGAATGGTCAGTAACCACCACGAAGACTGTAGTTTATCTTTACTGGTTTCTTAAGCAGAAAAATGCAAAGGTCAACTCTTTTTGTCAAAAATATTGTCATTTTCATTCATTTTATGTAACATATCTACAGTATTTCTTGTTAGCTATGTACCTTTATCATCATTGCTAGAAGCTGGTTGATATTTCGTTGACACACTAACATTCAATCCAGTATAACACATTGCTACACAACTTATAACAGCAACAAAGACACATAGTATTTGGAAGTTCAGAAAATTATTTTGCTATAATAAACAAATATGGAACTAGCATTAGGAAACTGCTTAATTAAAAAATAGAGACATCTATATTTTCAAATCATTATTTCTTACACTGTCAGATATATAGTCTGCCAAAAAAACAACTGATGAACCCAGGGTCGAGGCCACTTGGCTAAAATAAGAAAAATAGTTATGTTTAGTAAAAGGAGGTGGGATGGAGGAGGGAGAAGGGAGCAAAGGAAGGAGGGAGGTAGGTAATGAGCAAGCAGTGGAGGGAATTAAGAACGAGGGAAGGATTGAGTGAAAGAAGGAGGGAGTGAAAGAATGAAGGAGTGAAAGATAATGAGGGAGTGAATGAGCAAGGGAGGGAGGGAGTGAATGAGCAAGGGAGGGAGGGAGTGAATAATGGAGGGAGGGAATAATGGAGGGAGTGAATGAGCAAGAGAGGGAGGGAGTGAATAAGGGGAGCAAGTGAATAAGGGAGGGAGGGAATGAGAAAGGGAGGAAGGAGTAAATGAGCAAGGGAGGGAGGGAGTGAATGAGCAAGGGAGGGAGGGAGTGAATGAGGGAAGAGGAGTGAGTGAATGAGCAAGGGAGGGAGGGTGTGAATAAGGGAGGGCATGAAGGAGAGGGAGTGAATGATGGAGGGAGTGAAGGAGGGAAGAAAGGAGGGAGTGAAGGAGGGAATGAAGGAGGGTTAGGAGGGAGTGAAGGAGGGAGTGTGAGATAGTGAGGGAGGAAAGGAAGGAATGGAAGGAACAGAAGGATAACACAATACCTATATTTTAGAAGGGTAGCTCTGTTGTTTGCTGAAGGAGAGATCTCTGTAAAGAGTGCACAATGAGCCAGAAGAACTAAATAAAATAACAAAGAGGCTGGTCTTAAATAGGATATCTAAAACTCTGAATGATTATGTGTTGTGCAAGTCTGAGAGATAATGACATACCAAATGTCAACAAGGAATCATAGAAACAAAGCGATATAATCAGATGCAGACCAACCATCCACTCTGGACGATGAGAAGCCATAGGAAACCAAGGAATAAGAAAACTAAAATATAATAAAATTATAAGGGAAATACTGGACTAATACTCAGAATAAAGAATGTTAAATACCCTTGAGCTCTGACTTGTATTAACCCTTTATGCCCCAGCAGTGATCAGTATCTAACCTCTCCCACTAACATCAATGGTTAACCAAGTATAGAGGTAATGAGAATAAAGAAAATGATCACCAAAGATCACATGCAGTGTACATACCTGTAAGATTAGACATTATAGTCTGAACTTATTAGTGTAATAGGTCAAAATTTTGTACCTGAGTGAATAAAGTGGTGCACCACATAGTATGGCCAATGATCGTACTCGAAAGATCTTAAATTTTGAACTGTCCTAAATCAAAATAGATATCTTGTTATGACCACACCATATGACATCACCAAATGAAAGAGCCTTGTGGATGCAACCTCATTCACAGGGACTTATCTCCGCCCCCCCCCGCCACTGTGAAGAGATAAGGCTCTGGGAACGAGGTTGTAGTGGCCCGTAGCAGGGGTAGGGCCCAGGCCCCAATAATTTGGGGAAATTAGGGAAGTCTCAAAATCATTTTTCTTGCACCAGACATAGTTGTATAAAGAAGTAATGTAGTTCTTACGATATGAAAAGGAGAAATAAGAGAACTTCAATGTGTACAGTGAACTCTTTGTTGTTCGCCTTAGATGTATACTCAAATAATTAAGTAAGAGTACTTACGTATATTAATGGACGACGTTTTGGATGTGTCCTTCTTCAGCAAGTAACCTGAAGTAGGACACATCTGACCTGGACACACATTTGACCTGAAGGACTCATTGTCTGCAACGTCGTCCATGAATATACATAAGTACTCTCTTAAGTATTTTTCAATACATTGAAGTTCTCTTATTTCTCCTTTTCTCATATTATATCCAGTTCTTTTTATTAGCAGCTTTCATATTTATTTTTGATCTTAAGAGACATCTTGATCACTTGACGTGACCCACATGACAACAGGTCGATCATTCTATCAGTATTATTATATTATTGTAGAATTATCCACAGCCATTCCATCAATTTATCATAAAATCTTTAATTAAATTGAATTAAATATATTTTAATGGCAATTCAAACTTGCTGAAAATTAACATTTCCAAAATTTCCAGGGGGGACATGCCCCACCAACCACCAAGAAATGCCTTCCAATTATTCCCCCTGCTACAGGCCTACTTATAAAGTTATTGACATGCAAACAAAATAATGAAATAATTTACCTGTAGATAACCAAACAGTGGGTCATTCACAGCATTCCAAACCATATAAATTATCTGTGCAGTATTAAACCACCATTCAGTAATTCTGTCAATTAATAGAACAATTTCCGGTCATTATGGCCCTATATATAGCCGTATATTATTAATAGGAATAATGTGTTACTGATTTAATCTGTCGGCTGTGTATATACCCTAATACCCAAGGTGTATTTTGAGTAAAAGTTCATCTTTGAAAGCAATGACAAGACATGACGTTAACAGTCCACTTACCCGTACGTCTTTAAGAATGTTCTTACGTAATAGAAGCCAAAAATGGAGCTAATCATACTCGAACCAAAAGCTGTGGCCGAGTATGCCAACACATTTCTCTTAAACATGGCAAAAACTAACTAATTACATCTCACAATACGAAATATTTTCAAAATAAAAATTTAAAAACGTGTTCATGCTACCACGGTACACCTTGTCAGCGGATATTTTCGGAGCGTTTGCATAATTATTCACAGAACCTTCTTTGAATAATTATTGTTATAATTTATATTAACAATAATTTATTTTAAAATAAGTTAATTAGAAGGATAAAACTCTGAAAGGTTCAAGTATTGTTGAAATAGTGTGGGCCCTGCCTCGTCCCAACCGCTCACCCACAAATTACGAGAGCGGGCGTCAACCATTGTTGGCGGTCTATCGCTAGCCTGCGCCACCTGGCCTGCACACTCCTGATTAAGAGCCTGCGGAGAAGGCTGTTTGTCTGAAAGTGAAAGACGCTGGATCTCCTACACACTATTTTGAAATTATACCAACATTTTAGAGTTCTCAATTTGTACAATTTGTACCATATATCTAACTGCCGTACGCTAGCACAATACTTACAAATATATCATAATTCATTTCTATACACTGGTCACAATTGACCATTCTTAAACTTTCCAAAATTTTGAAAATTAATACATCTTTAAGTTCAATATATTTCTAATTATATAAATTAATTTGTTTCGGCATCTTTGTGTACCGGACACACAGGACACAGACTACGTCGTAGACACATCAAGGTTATTTTCTCAAGATTCAGAAGTTTTACAAAAACAAAAACCCTACCCATAACCCAAATAAAAACTCTAGTCCTAACCTGAAATAAAGGAATACATGTACTAACCCTACTTTTAAACTAAATATTTCAATGATGTAATATAATGTGTCCGGAACACAAAGTAGCGCCTTTGTTTCTTTCTGTGCATGTAGATTTATGAATTGTTCATTCTGACAATTAGTAAGTGCCATTTCCCTAAGAAACTTTGCTTGAAGTCTTGCATTTTGATATTACTGAATCTCTTCCCATATATATTTTTCAAATGGAAACTGACATGATGGGAAATAACCACAACTGTATGGACAGGTGCCATGTTAAGTTGTGACATTTGAGGTTCTGCTGGGAATACAGTGAACCACACTGATTCATCTCCGAGGCTGCAATCGCCATCACTTTCCACATCGGTGGCACTTCAGAAGTCAATCCCTGAATCTAGTTACGTTACTTAATCAAGTGATGACTTCAGAATCTTCGCCATTTGGTCTCGGCAATCTCGATGATGTGTATCCATTACTTAGCTATCAAGTGAAGAAAAGATTGATTAATAAAAAAACCCAATTCTGCAACATTTGCTTGGTCATGTAATCACTTATTTGTCCACTCATTATCTTAGTTGATGTTGTACAGATTTCATTGTACTCATTTGTCAACACTAGAAGTATTGTACATATAACTTATCTTGGCAAAGATATATAATAATTAACTAATATATCAAACAATTATTAGATTCTTCTTCACCTTTCCATCATCTTCTTCCTCAATGATGGTCCTTGAAGGGGAATAAAAATCTAAACATATTACAATAAAGAAAATCACCAAGTGGAACATGTGCAGCCTTACTGCAACCCAGAGTTACTCCATTTGACCATTAATTCATTAATACTTTAATACTTATTGGTCTACAAACATTTTTAAAACCACATTTTTTATAACGCACATTTAATGTCCTTTTGTCCTATCTCTCTCTCTATCTCTCTATCATGTTATCTTCCTCTATCTCTATCTATCTCGCTCTACTACTGCTCTCTATCTCTCTCTATCCCTACAGTATGTTTGAACCAGTACTTACTGTTATGAAGAGGAGGTAGGATTGGTTCTAACTTTCTAAACCCACTGCCAGGGAAACCATTCAAGCTGCTTGGTGGCGTCCTCCACGCAATCGGTCTCAGAACCAAACCATTGTCACTATCATCACCTTCAGGAGCTGGAGCAGTCCTATTTCTTGTCTTTCTTCGTTTCTTTCTTTTCTTCTTTTTCTTCTTCTTCTCAGTACTGGTAGTTACATTATCATTTTGTTCATCCAATGCTATAGCCCTTCCCCCCTTTGTTATTTCTTCAATTAAGTTACCATTAATACTCAGTTGGTGAATGCTTTCATGTGATCCTTCTTTGCAAGTTTCCTTAGGTTGTAAGCCAATAGTCTAAGGAAGAATCATTTGATGTCAAAGGTAAATAATTTCACTTTAAGGAATAAAAAAAGGTGACTTGTTTTAATTACCTTCGATGTTTCACGTTTTTTACTCGTGGTTTCATCATTTTCCTCATCCATTGCTAAATTTTTCTTCTTTTTCGTTTTTGTAATATCCTTAACTCTAGGCATTGCCTGTAATGTCAGTACACAAATGTAGTTATTATCCAAAAGATTGTGCAGAGAAATGCATGTAATATGTATGTACATATGGAGTGGTACAGCTATGTTCCTTGCACTGTCTATGGCTGGCTGTATATATCCATTTTGTGATAACTGACATTGTGACAGTATGTTTATTTGGCATGTACAGTATATACAGTGTTTGAACTTGTGTACTTGTACCAATTGCTGGTGAGACACTGTAAACCATTAAGCTACTGTACACCAAGACTCAGATGAAGAGCAAGGGTTTCAACTACCTAAGTAACATTGCCTAGTTATACAGTATGTGGCAGTCATACTGTAATGAGTGGGAACTCATAACATTTTCTGTCCAGGTCTCAGAAACATTTTCTGATGATTTGAGTTTGATTTGTCCATGTGTCATTCTGTCTTAACTTCAATCCCGACATTCACTACAGCGATGTGTATATATACTGTAGATCAGGGCCGCTGAGTGCCAATTTAAGCCCATAGGAAGGTGGGGTTATAGTTATCGTTCCGGGCCCTCAGGGGCAGTTGCCCCGGCTACCCCCTCTTGGCAGGGATGCTGTACATATAAACTCATGGTTGTACTAACATTTCCACAAACAACATCATCATCTTCTGACTGATCATTTTCCACATTAGCTTCAGCTTCTCGTTCTGCTCGTTCTCTGTAGAGTATTGGAAGTTAAAGTTGCAATTAGTAGAGCCATTATTGTTAAGTGTTGGACACACTGCTACAGTACAAAGACATTTCATTACGATGCAAGAAAATAGACAGCCAGTTAAAGAAAAGTACAGTATGGGAGTACTAAATTTGGTTATTGAAAATTTGCTACTGCAATTCCACTCACCTTTCTTCACGGAATTTTTTAACTCTTTCTAGACGTTCCGCTCGTTCCTTTTTATCAGCTTCTTTCTAGAATTTATGAAACAATACTGTTTATTATGAATGAAGATTTAATAGGTTTGTGGTAAAATACTAAAGTATCAAGCAATGAATTATACAATATATTTCTTATTATACCTGAATTTCAATATCTTTTTGAACTCGGTCGGATAAAGAAATGAAGTCTTCATCCATTGTTCGCAATAACCAAGTTAGACCTTAAATGACAAAATGTTCAATGGGAGAATACAACAAAACGTTCTCAATCTGGACAAGCAATATTGCTGTCTTGATGATCGAAACTAACACAATAAAATAAATATAAAATTGATATATACCTTTCTTTAACTGGCTATCTATTTTTTTCCCGTTATTCATAAAAGCTGTACACTGAAACTGAAAAATAATAAGTGAAAGAATAAAAACAGATTAATAGAGAAACTTTTAACTTGAGTTGGAAGATGATTGCCTGCACTGAAGCTGTCAAAAGATCAGTCATCAATAACATTCTTGCTCAAGACTAAATGTTAGACCTCCCACACAATATTTTGGCAGTATATGTACAACAAATTTTACAGTTTTTTATTTGTATTTCTACACTGTGTGGACAAAACGTTTATATCAGATACTGAGAGAATGACTGTCTGCATCAACATACATTCTCAAGTCCTCCTCGCATCCCCCCATTATCCCTACAAGTGTGGAAAAACCTCTGGCACCCAGGGTAAACTACTGCTTGTCCCAAATATAAAATCATGTCCCAAATTATTATTGATGTACAATACAGAACACGAAGGCTCACCACTTTGTATGGACTTTTACATTTCTGAGCAAGATGTTCCAATTCAAACTGACAATCAATGTCACTTTCTGAAAGAGCTCCTTCTATGTCTTGTTTATTTGCAAACCTAGTCAGTCAATTTAGAAAGCACTATGTCAAAGATATACAAAGGTGTTGTCAAGGAAATTTGGTTTATACTAAAGTTGAGTAACACTTACAGTACAAAAGGTTTTCCACCAAGTCTTGAGTCTGACAAAGCTTCTTGTAAAATAGTTCGAGACTGTGCAATCTTTTCTTGGTCACTAGCATCAACAACGTACACCATCCCAAATATCTGGTGGACAGAAAGTTCAATTAGTCTCAAATTGGCTGGTAAATTTTTTGTGTTTTCAAACTGTTGATGAGCAATGGTTAAATTATTACCTCAGCATAGTAATCCTTCCAAATCCCTCGTATACGCGGCCCTCCACCGACGTCATAAGCGGTCACTTTAAAATTCAACAACTTAAGGTCGACACTGGAGAACCCAACTGTGGGAATGGTTGGCTCTTTGGGTTCTAAAAATTCAACCGCAATGAGGGGAAAATATTAATATGATGGAATTAATATAACTAAAAAGTTGATGTGTGCCAACCTGATGCAAAAAGTCCATGTTCTAACTTCATGGGGCAGTTATTAAAAGCAAGGTAAACTTAGGCTATAGTGTATAAAGTCTGGATAAGCATTATCTGGCTGATAAATTGTACGCTCTATAGTTTTAAGAGCAAAATTATCTGTTGATGATGAGAATAATCTTTAACAAGGATACCAACTTCACCCGAGGGTGATTTACAGAAGGGTCTTACCATAAGCTAACATAGATAAATTCATTAACAGATAATAAACTAATAAAATACAAAAAACAAAATTAGATAATGTATACATAGATAGTAATGTACTTAAATAATAAAGAACAAAGTAGATATTATGCATAAATAAAATACATAGATAATAATGTAATAAATGTTTATTCACCAGATAAGTTATCTAGGCTTTAAACAAGTGCCTCTTGGTGAAGAAGTCATGTTTAACAGATAAAACCACTATCAACTATAGGAGATAAGATTTTATCCACAAGAGATTGGCTTTATCTTGGCTAACTGGGTCCAGCTAGTGACATCTGGGTCAAGATTGTTAACTATTATTATTATTATTAGGTTGGCCTCAGCCGGGTAAAGCCTTACAATGCAGTGATGCCTTGGCACCTAAACGAAGGGGTCGCAACTCATTCCCCGTTGATGGATGGCCGAAACGAATCTCCTCATACGCCCTTTGCCACAGTAGGAATAATAGTAACTTAAAACACCAAGTCTACCATCAAGGCTTCCTATTTGACCCATAGGTGGAGTGCAGTTTAATGTCATGCCCAGGACACAAGATTGTGAACTGATATTAAAACAAGAGGTGTAGCATATATATGGCATTCCTCAGGGGTAGGAATTTTGATAGCTTTCTGTACTTATGGGCCAATGATATTGAGGCAGATCATGTGATGATAAGGTTCCATCCTGGATTTTTTCTTTCTTCAAGTTTAATATCCTTGTCTCAACACTGATTTGTATTTAATAGACCATATTTACAAATGGCCACCAATTATTTAAACCATACGCCAGCCAACAGGCCATCTTTAAAATTCAATAACCAAAAAAGTACAATCCACATTTATTTCGTTTTTTTTAAAATTATTATTTAGATGACGAACTTTAATTTTATTCAAAAAATATGAGATAGGCATTGTTATCTTCAGACATTTAAATCAGCCTCTCAAGCCTCATTATTATGAAGAAAAAAAATTTTGAATTATAAATGCAATTAAGAACAAGCCTTGAATGGCTAATTTGTACCCTCCATCTGTCAAGGCTGCAAGATAATGATGTCAATGAATTTAAATGTATTAAAGTATATTAAATTGACAGCTATTTATGAATATGTAAAAAAGTAGAGTGCAGCGTAGACAGTGTTTTGGATATATAGCAAAGTTAAAAGGTGGTAAACAGCCAAGATTTTTAGGAATGAAATACTGTTTCGCACGGAGCACTTCATCAGAGTAAGGGCTCCGCTTAAAACGTCAGTATTTCGTCACTAAAAATCTTGGCAGTTTACCTTCTTTTCACTTTGCTATTTATGAATATGGTTTAATATTACAGTATAATTTTTTTTCTGAAAAAAATATCTTGACTTTTCTTTATAATTTGACAAGAAATTTATAATGCTTCAGATATTGAGATAAAGACAGTGAGGTTTATATCAGAAATCCTGATAATTATTTGTACAGTACCATTGGGATAGAGCTTGAAATCATCAAACAACTGTTTCATGTGTACTTATATGTCATTCTGAGAAAGAACCTCCCTATATTAAAATGTGTTTCATTTCTTTATGATGGAAGTTATTAACTAACTTTCTCGTTTTTAACACAGCTATAGCTTTCTCGTTTTTAACACAGCTAGCTATGCAGCATTACTTTTTCATTTCATTTACCTCCTTTTAAATCGTTGATAATTGTCGATTTGCCAGCATTATCCAAGCCGAGCAAAAGAAGTTTGATTTCTCTATAACAGAACGCCAGGAAAATCAGCAAGAGATACCAAATACAACTCACATACACTAACAGATAACACAACGATTTTATGTTTACAACATCGAGTCACTAATTTCCCTAATTTAACTTCAAAAACAAAGCTCACACTGAGCGAGAAAAATTGTCTGAGATATACACAGTGTACCTCGTCTCTTTCTTTCTCAACCACGAAAAACACTTCACTACCATGTTGGACATATCCCTGTTCACGCTAACATATCCTACGCTTTTCCTTTAATGAAATCATCAAGTCTTTTAAACCGTTATGGCTCGATGAATGTGAATAATAAAAGATAAACGAAGTAATGTTTCTAAAGTCGATCACATACTGAGACAGTTCTATTCATGATTTTGATTAATCACCATGGTAACCAATTCCCCCCAGACCCTCTGCGGTCACTATTTGATCGGATCACTCAAAAGTACTATTGCATTGGTTGCATATTATTTGCTCTTCGGGTTATTTAGTATTTACAATACATTTCATCTAAAGTCACTCTCAGTGTGGAATGAGTCAGCTACACTCACAATGAAACATTATTTCGGTTTAGTTTTGACCACTTAATGCACATATTTCACTAGGAAAAGCAAATTAGAAATTCATTGAATAGTTGAAAAGCACATATTATCTCAATATCATCATAAATCTTTAAATTTTGTAGTAAATTTAACTAATATCTCAATTTTCAACACAAGATATGAAATATTTTTATTGTGGAGTTTACAACTGTTCCAAGTAGCTATAAATACGGAAATAAAAGATCATTTTTGGCGTAAGTCGTGATGGCCGAGTGGTTAAGGCGTTGGACTCGAAATCCAATGGGATTTTCCCGCGCAGGTTCGAATCCTGCTTACGACGATAGTTTTACGTTTTTCTTTTCTTTTACAATATCTTATTTATCTTTTTTCTTCTTCTCGTTTTTCTTTTATATTTAGTCACCACAAGAGTACCAAAATTACAAAAGTAGTGTAAATTTTCGAGATTTAAAGGTAGTAAAATCAGTTTCAATGGGCCAATCTCGTACCCAGACCCAAGCATCCCCCAACCGCGCGGGAAATAATGACCTTCCCTTTTACTGTACTGTCTATAGACATGGGATGTATAACCAACTATTTATTTTCTGCTTCTTTCCAAAGCCCCCACATTTTGCCTTTAATGTGTAGAGTATTATATTTGGGAAGTTCCAAGGGCACAATGCATTATGGGTTGCAAACCAGCAATGCATTATGGAATTTTTACATCATGGTGTCTGTAACTAAAATATCAAATTTTCTCTAGCAGAAGTTATATTAAACAAATTAAATTTCTAGTTTTGGCGACGTAAAATATATCCACAATCTGACTGTTATTGCAACAATGTCCACATCTTCTGTGCAAGTGTGCAACACACACAAATGCCTCCTTAACTAATTTCCCCATAACTCTCAGCATCAAATGCTTTTCTTGCTTTCTTTAATTCTTCGTTCATTGTCAGCAAGTCCTAAGAAAAAAGGCCACAACGTTAGTTCTAGAGCTACAGTCTAAAAAACAATGGTAGAAAAAGGAAGATTTAGGCTCCTTAAAATGATAAAACATCTCACCTTTACTCTTGCATACTTTTTAGGATCTTTACGTATTAAAAAAACCATGTCTTCCACATGGACCTTTCCTTTTTTCCCAATTGCCATTGCCTTAATAGTCTAAAAGACCACCAGGGAACAACTCAGGATATTGATAACATAGAAAACAGATAAGTTGGGTGCCAAGAAACAATAAAAGTTACCATTTCTGAAATGTACTCCACAACTAAGTCCTCCAGTAGGTCGACAGACTCTGTAAATGGTGCCTGATCATCGCCAAATCCAAACATCATACATCGCACTGTACCAAGATATCAAATAAACATGATAGATAATTAGATAGATAATTTTATTGAAGCTCCCTTTACAGGGCTGTTCCGCAACAATGCAACAAAATTTAAAAAATACAATAACTAAAATCTAATCAGGATACAATAAATAGTAAATAGAGTTAATAAAATCCAGAGTTAATCTATGCGTCATAGTGCATTTGCTGGAGGTAGTTTCGCACTTTCCTTTTAAATGTTTTCATGTCAGCCACCTGTTTTATTTCTTTGGGTAAGTCATTGTACAACTTCGCCCCTCGATATTCAAATGATCTCTGTCCAGTCGTAAGTCGACATCTTGGTAGATTTAAGTCATTGCTGTGGCGGGTTGATCTATTATGTACAGTTGATCGCCGTGTAAACTTATCAGAGAGATAACTAGGAACCCTGCCATGTAGCCATTAGACTAGCGTATTAGGATTGGTTTGTCCATGGTGTAATTCTTATCTACGATGTTATGATAATGATCTATGTTGAAGATCCACATACTTTCAAATCTATTTTCTAAACTTGTAATACCGCTCACTGAGCCTTACCACCCGCATTAATGTTACGTTCCTGTGGTTACCTGTCATATTTTGTTATGTTTGTGTAAGGACAGTTAATTTTGCTTTTGTCAGTTCCTTAATACAAGCCTGGTTTCCATTTGGTCGCCACGATCGCAATGGTGTCATAGTGGTCGATGTAATAGAGTGTCCATCTAATATATCTGCAATCAGTAAAGACTGCTTTGCATAGAAGCAGACAAAAGACAAGATAGATCGACACTCTATTACATCGACCACTATGACATCGTTGCGATCGTGGCGACCAAATGGAAACCAGGCTTTATTGTCAGGGAGCTACCAAGATATTTATTCCACAGCTGTAAGGACAAATTGTATCATGTTGATGTTTTTCAAGACTTGTCATTTTTAATATACTCACATTCCTTGTGGAAGAGACGTTTACGTTTGCTGGAACTTTCTCCCTAAAACAATGAATAATATACATAAAAAGAAATTGCAAATTGAATACTATAAAAGATTCAAATGAGTGATATAAAAATGTTGTGCAGCATGCACAATGTAGGGATACAAATTGAATACTCAAAAAGGTTGGTGTACTGCCGAAATAGTGCGTAGAAGGTCTAACTGTTAGACTATCTATTGCGTTTTGAGCGAAGGTCTTGAAAAGTAAATGGAGTTTTACATGGATGATGGACGCCCTTCCTCGGAATATTACAACTTATTTTTCTATTCAAGCTTCATAACTATCATCACTAACCAAAGAGTAACCTTAAGACATGTAATTGAAGTAATATCTCACCTCTTTTCCACTATTATCCACATCTTCATCATCGGCCATCTTGAAAGGACGGGCGAAGGATTGGGAACGAGATTTGTATATAAATTAGATATAATTAATAATTTTTGAAATTAATGCTATTAATATACAAAATTAATTCGTTACTCGCGTACTGCCCAAGTAGACCCTTCATTAGATAATGAAACGCTTCAAAATTCAAATTGTCTTTTATAAGTGATGAAAATATTCGCAAAAAGTTGGTGAACAACCAACTTTATCTGTAAAGCGCAGCAGCAACTGAAAGTCTCGCTTTCATTTCACGAGAAACGCGTTTGAGCATGACAGTGAGAATGAGTCATATTGCAGGACCATTATCCTCGATTGTCAAGCTCGGAATCGAACCTATAACCTTCTGATTGCCGGTGAGACGCTCTAACCATTGAGCCACCGAGACTCGAGAGCGAAGGTGTACTGGTTCGATGTCGGCAGTCACATCAGTAATGTCTTGGGAGTGGCCCTCTATATGGTCCGATCCTGTCCATCTGGACTCATCTGAATCAGATGGACAGGATCGTAAGTAAGCAAGCAAGCAAGCAAGCAAGCAAGCAAGCAAGCAAGCAAGGAAGGAAGGAAGGAAGGAAGGAAGGAAGGAAGGAAGGAAGGAAGGAAGGAAGGAAGGAAGGAAGGAAGGAAGGAAGGAAGGAAGGAAGGAAGGAAGGAAGGAAGGAAGGAAGGAAGGAAGGAAGGAAGGAAGGAAGGAAGCAAGGAAGGAAGCAAGGAAGGAAGGAAGCAAGGAAGGAAGCAAGGAAGGAAGGAAGGAAGGAAGGAAGGGAAGGGAAGGAAGGAAGGAAGGAAGGGAAGGAAGCAAGATTTACAGCAAAACTTGAATAAGGCAACCTTATCCTGCGTGATCAACTCTAAATAAATCACACTCAAACCAACCAGATTCCCCACACATTTTCAGGCAAATTTATTTTAACAGTCTTATCCTAAAAGTTCGGAGAACAAGGTCCAGTTGTGTCGCAAAGTTCATGTGGACAGAGAGAGAGAGAGAGAGAGAGACAGCCACAACGAATCAAAATGTACTCTCATGCCATATTACTTTACAGGTTTTTTAACCTTTCAGAGTTTTGGATTTGAATCTACTTTAGCAGGTTTTGTAATTTATATGGAGTAGATTCATTTCAAACTTTCAACCCCAAAACCTCAATTTGCAACAATTCGTAAAAACTCAGAACTTTTTCCTGGAATCATCTTAAAAATTTCGTCCTTAATTATCTCAATGGCAAATGAATGGAACTTGATCGACAAACTGGACCTTGGTAATTTTACAGTGTAAATATTGTATCAAAAAGAGGATTCGAATTGGATTCTATATAACAAGGTCGACGACATGAAAGACTTTAAGCAATGGTGTGTTAGATAACAAGCTTCAATTTTGTCTTAGAAACAAAGCATGCGTAATTAGAGTCAATAATGAACTATGAATGTGATTTCTTACAGCTCATAAGAGCTTCTTAAACGTGCAATCAGTTTGTCAACGTTGAACCAACGAAATTTGATGTTTCTGTGGATTCGAGAACGTTACAATATTATTGGTGATGGTTGTGTGTAGAACCATAGTAAATCGAGATATGGTCTGGAACTTCAGTTAACAAATGAGCTGCAATTTATGTTGAATGATACCTCACCATGCACAGATCTTTTGTTTTACATTTTAACCCAAACATTACTATTGGAGGATTGCTTCATTATACTGCACAAACTTCAATAAAGGCGAACAAGTCTTTTCGTTGAGTTTCCAGACCATATCTGCATCGACTATGGTAGAACATGTCGTGGTTAGACTGCGTAGTCGTCCTGAATAATTTCTTTCATTGATAAAAATACAAACGTCTTATCTAAGGTTCACCATTCTCGCTTGTTAAAGGTCCTTATTAATGGAGATTACCAAATGATGATGAGATCACAATTTGACTTGCTGTGATGCTTTCAGAAATAATTTAGTTCACGTTCGTTGATAGAACAGCAAAACAGCGGGAATGAAGTCGTGATCATGGGAACGCCTCGGGGAATTAACGGTTTCTGGAAAACGTCGCGTCATCATTTCGTGATCTCTCTAGGAAGGACTTTAAGAACTGACGGCAACCTCAAGGACAAAGTTCTTCAAATAAAATAATTCCTCATGCAAGGATGAATGTTTTTTAGTTTCAAAGTCTAGAGTTGAGAGCTGTTGTTTAGAGTTGAGAGTTGTTGTTCAGAGTTGAGAGTTGTTGTTTCAGAGTTGAGAGTTGTTGCTTTAGATTGTTTTCAACACAGACACTAAAGCATTGAAGAGTTTTTGGAATCATAAAACAAGCTTTAACCTTGATTTCTTTGAAATACTAAAATTTCTATTTCTCTCCAACTGCGGTCGCCTCGCAAATTATCTAAACCATACACGGTCGGACACATCATGAGTCTGCTTCCCAGAACCCGAGAGACACTGCGTATTACCACGACATTAGTCCATTTCACAACATGGTTAATATTAGGGCTAGTATTAACTTAGTACAGGAAAGATAAAAAATAATAACCCTAATACTAACCCTGTAGTAACTCGTCTAACGATGTGTCCGACCACGTCCGGCTGACTACGGACTGTCTCGACGGCTGCGGCGACAATTGAGATTGCCGCCATAGATCTTAAAGTCTCGTGTAGTCGACTCGTCAAACGAATAGACATATTAAAAGCAGACTACATTTACAGGAATATAGCAAAACACGTGGAATTCGCACAAGATTGTCCTGCATGCTCTCCACACTCTTGTTCTATCTAAAAGCAGCCAACATACAGTTTACAACTTGTTGATCAAGTGTTCACATCTCATAGTTCACTTGGATTCGCAATTTCGTCTTCTGTACGTCCAACAACAGGAACAACTTCCTGTTTTGCTTCGAGTTTAGGAACCTCGTCAACAGAGTCCATTTTCACTACAGCTCTGTCTGCCGCCACATCATCATCACTAAAAATATCCACAAACTTACTCAATTTTGCTTTCTCTGTGCCAACATCCATCGCTTCCTCTGTAACAACATTCACAAGTTCAGTTTTATTCGCACCCTCTGCCGTCTTTTCATCCAGTTTCGAAGTAGTATGACACACTTGGGGCATCTGTTCGGGTTTCGCGACTTCCATCTGATGAACCTCATTTTTTCTTTCCTCTTCTTGCCTCAGCTCTGAATTCTTTATTTCCAAATTACTTTCTTTCGCAGTAGCTTCGTTTACCTCCATTTGTTCTTCGCCGCAGGTACTCGTTGCTTCAGCCACTTTGTTCTCCTCGCTTACACAACTAACACTTTCGCCCGTTCCTTTCATTTCGCCATCTTTCGCTTTCATTTCGTCAGCTTTCTCTTTCACTTCGTCACCTTTTTCTTTCACTTCGTCAGCTTTCTCTTTCACTTCGTCACCTTTCTCTTTCATTTCTACATCGTTTGCTACATCAGTTAGTTCTTTTGATTCCTTGGTATCCTCCACATTTTCTTTCACTTCTTTTGTTTTATTCGCCTCATTTTTTAAAGCGTCATTGTCTTTACGATCGTCTGAAGGCTTCTCTATCTCACCTTCCTTGGATGTCGTACTTATCCCTTTAGTCGCAGCTGTTGTTTCAATGTTCTTATTCATGTGCAGTCTTGCTTTCAGTGCTTTAATTTCAGCCCAACCTTTTGCTTCTTCCTGGTGCGAAACAACTTGCTGTGGTTCACCAGATGTCCCTTCCATTCCTGCATTGTCTCCTGGCGTCTTTTTCTCCACCGCCGGAGCGACATCAACACGATCACCAGGACGACCCTGATCACGAACTTGCTCGCCATGACGATCTTGCTCGCCATGACGATCCTGATCACCATGACGATCCTGATCACCATGACGATCCTGATCCCCAGGACCACCCGGATCGTCATCATGACGACCATCGCTATGAACCTCCCACGGACGATCATTTTCGTCATACATATCTCGAGGATTTCTTTGCGCGAATGGATCTATCCCCATCAGTTCCTCTCTCATTCCTCGCTCATCCCAGCCACCACCATGTCTGAAATCATCGCGGTTGTCATGTGACCATGGCATCCTTTCGTCGAAGCCTCCTCTTCCTCCACCTCTTCCACGCATTTCAAAGGGCGGACCTCTCCTGTTCGGACCAAACCTCGGCCCTCTTCCTCCCCCTTGATCATTAAAAGGCTGTTCACGACCTTCGAATGGCGGTCGTCCACGTGTCTCAAAGGGAGGTGGTCCACGACGGCTGCCGTCGTGTGGAGGTTGGTCCCAATCTCCATCAAATGGTGCACCTCGACGATCAAACGGAGGATTACCATGACCGTGGAACGGCGGCTCGTCACGACCATGGAACGGGGGCTCGTCACGACCGTGAAACGGCGGCTCTTCACGACCGTGGAACGGCGGCTCGTCACGACCACGGAACGGTGGCTCGTCACGACCGTGGAACGGCGGGCCGTCACGACCGTGGAACGGCGGGCCGTCACGACCGTGGAACGGTGGGCCGTCACGACCGTGGAACGGCGGTCCGTCACGACCGTGGAACGGCGGTCCGTCACGACCGTGGAACGGCGGGCCGTCACGACCGGGAAATGGCGGGCCGTCACGACCGGGAAATGGCGGACCGTCACGACCGTGGAACGGCGGGCCATCACGACCGTGGAACGGTGGTTCGCCGGGACCGTGGAACGGCGGCTCGCCGGGACCATGGAAGGGCGGCTCGCCGGGACCATGGAAGGGTGGCTCGCCGGGACCATGGAAGGGTGGCTCGCCGGGACCATGGAAGGGTGGCTCGCCGGGACCATGAGCTACGGTTTCACCGGGAACTTGAAACGGTGGTTCCCCAGAACTTTGGAATGGTGGTTCTCCAGAACCTTGGAACGGTGGTTTTCCAGGACCAGTGAGAGTCGACTCACCAGGTGGTCCTGCTTCAGCGAGCAACGGTTTTGGCCCTTCTTTGTGACTTTCTTCCTCATTCTGACTAGAATTCTCACCATCTCTCTTAGGCGTCTTTTCACCGCTACCCAAAGCTTCTGTTGCAGGGTTGCTTGGCGACGCATTCGGCCACATTTGTGCGCCCGGATGATTCCCCCTCGGAGGACCGCCATGGGGCGGAAGTCCTGCCATTAGTGGAAACATCGGCCGAGCCGCCATTCCTGGAAACATGAATGGAGGTCGAGCAGCTCCTGGAATGAACGGAAGCCTGGTATCCATCTGGAGTGGCCGTTGGAATGGAAAGCCTTCGGGCTGTTGGAAAGGTAACCGCCCTTGCATCTGGAAATCCGGCATCCCCGGGACATTCATGCCCGGGGGCATAAAGCCAGGTGGTGGCATTGCGAAAGGCTGTCCCGGCATACCTGGCACTGGAAATCCCGCGAGACCAAAAGGCGGTGGGCCCATATTGACCCCCATGATGGGTTGCCCTTGAAGTTGCGCCCCAGCTTCCGAGACGGCAGTCTGTTCAACAGTTTGATCAGTGGCACCAACATCTGCTGCGACTACTTCTGGTTCAGGTTCTAGAAAAACAAACACATAACGCTAGAAAGGACAATAATGAATACAATAACGAAAATGATAGTAACAGTATTGTTTAGCCTATATGCTGGACCAACTTGTGACCACCTCCCGATATTGAAGAATTAGAATAAGGTAGGACTTACTTCTCAAGGATTCTGGAACGGTGGTGGGATCAATCCATCCACCTTCTTCCAATATGGTAATGTCATCGAAAGATTCCTCCAGTTCGGTCAGCGGTATATAAGTTACACCAAGTTCTTTATCGAAATGCTGTTTGTAATCCTTCACACCTTTCGCTGGAGCCCAGGCCAGCTGGAAATAAAAGAAAAATATTAATTAATTAGATAGCTATCACGCAACCAAGCACCACGCAAAAATAAAATCAAGAGAGTAGAAAATCAACCAATCAACTTTGGCATAAAACCAACCAGAAACTGACTGACCAATCAACCAACCACCCGACCCAACCAATCAGCCAACGCAACCCAACCCAACCAACAAAGCCACACCACCAACTAATCACCGCACACAACCAACCAACCAACCAACCATCTTACCCTTACCCAATCAACCAACCATCTTACCCTTACCCAATCAACCACAAACCCACCCACGTAATCAAACCACGCACGCAACCCACTATTAACGTGAAGGAATTTTAGTAACAAAGATAAACAAAGCATTGTCAAATAAAGAACACATACTAACCTTAACCTCACTCCCTTGGGACTTTATTCTCTGTATCTTCCTGCTGTTAAGAGCTCGATAAGCAGCCTCTCTTTCAGCCATTTGCACGTACGCACAGCCTCTTGGAGGAACCATCTGGCAATAAAAACATTTCATTTCATCAAAACAACTCGACTTAATGTCAAGAAATCACAGAATCAAGAAATTTACAGCTAAACAGCAAGAACTTAACAAGTTCATAAACTAGACAGTTCTATCAGTCTTACATCAATCAATTGGACTTCACCAATATCTTCAAATATTTCATGGAGGTATTCTTTGCTTACAAACTTGCTCAATCGACCAACCCAGATTGTTTTGCTGCAAACTAAAACAGATAATTAGAGCATCTCATTAGTCATCAGAAGGTCACAGGTTGTACACATATATGTAACCTTCACTCATCATCTTAGTCCTTGTAGCTCAATAGTTAGAGCATCTCACTGGTCATCACTGACACACTTACCACTAATATGTCCTTCCTTTGGAAGTGGTACCCATTTATTCTCTTTCTCCACAATTTCTTTACTCTCTTCATCTTTTATTTCTTTCTCAGTCTCCCGATCGCGCTCTTTCTCACGACCTCGGTCTCGGTCGCGATCTCGCTCGTCCCTGTCCCTTTCACGGTTACGACCGCGCTGTCGGCCTCGATCTCTGTCTCTATCGCGATCTCTGTCCCGTTCCCGGTCGCCATCGCGGTGTCTCCTCTCGCGTGGCGATCTCGCTCTGCGTGGGGACCTGGATCGACTGCGGCGTTTCGGAGATTTCGCGGGCGAAGGCCGACGTCCCGAATCCTCTACCTCGGCGTTGCCATGGTTATCGTCTACAGCAACTATGTTAGGCGGAGAAAATTATCTGTGAATTGACGTAATATTTTTTTATTAAACTAACTATTAACTTAAGGTCATGATAGTTCCACATTTTCGTAGATTGATATCCGAAACTAGATTTCATCGCTTGAAAAAATCTGATATTGATTTTGGATATTGGTGTTGTGTTCAGATCAAGAGACATTCTATCATAATCCAGTTTGGACATCAGTCCGCCCGTCTCATTTAGTCATCATAACACAAAAAAACAAATACAGTGATCAATATCTAACTTCTCCTAACAATATCAATGGTTAACCAAGCATGGAGATAATGAGAATAAAGAAAATGATCACTAAAGATAAACTGACATGTTTTTAAAACAACTTCTCCCAACTAGTACTATAAGAAATGTTTGGAAACCAAGAAGGAGAATTTATATGTTGATCCTGAGGCTCAAAGGTACATATTCTTCATCCAAAGCAAGGGAAAGAACATTTTTGTTACATCAGGCAACAACTTGCGCGATTTTTAGCTTCGTAACCTTCTCGACTCGTACCTTCTTCTTGTGGGGTTTCTGGTGGCGGGGTCTGGGGCCGATTTCCGCTGACCAATTGCGGTTGCTGAAGCGGTTGCTGTTGTTGAAGCGGTTGTTGCTGTTGAAGCGGTTGCTGTTGTTGAAGCGGTTGCTGTTGTTGAAGCGGTTGCTGTTGTTGAAGCAGTTGCTGTTGTTGAAACGGTTCCTCTTGCATCCTCTGTCGAGCATCGATCAAGGAATCGTCTGCTGTGTTGAATGCGCTTGATTACAAAAAAAATGAAAAAACAATAACATCAGGTGCAGTACAATCTCACCTTGCATGGAATGAATAGAAAATATATTCTGTATTTATATAAGTGTCTATGGAATGAAAATCAAGCTTGTCTTATTTAAATGAACTCTGAAAATTATTAGGAATGGCTGATGACATACCTAACAGTATTTAACCTGATTGCTTCTTCTTCTAACTGCCGTCTTTTCTCTTCAATACGCTGGGCATCATCTTGGTCATCGCCATAATCAAAATCATCCACAAATGTTTGCTTTGAAAAAACAACAAGAAACATTACCAACTATCATTACATACACAAGCCTGCTACGTTGTAAGATGTTACGCTAAGTTGTAAGACGTTACGCTAAGTTGTAAGAGGTTACGCTAAGTTGTAAGAGGTTACGCTAAGTTGTAATACGTTACGCTAAGTTTTAAGACGTTACGCTACGTAATAGGACGTTATGCTACGTAATAAGACGTTACGCTAAGTTGTAAGACGTTACGCTAAGTTGTAAAACGTTACGCTAAGTTGTAAGACGTTACGCTAAGTTGTAAGACGTTACGCTAAGTTGTGAGACGTTACGCTAAGTTGTAAGACGTTACGTTAAGTTGTAGGACGTTACGCTACGTTGTAGGACGTTACGCTACGTTGTAGGACGTTACGCTAAGTTGTAAGACGTTACGCTAAGTTGTAAGACGTTACGCTAACTTGTAAGACGTTACACCATGTTGTAAGATGTTACGCTACGTTGTAAGATGTTACGCTACGTTGTAAGACGTTACGCTAAGTTGTAAGACGTTACACGATGTTGTAAGATGTTACGCTACGTTGTAAGTTGTTACGCTACGTTGTAAGACGTTACGCTACGTTGTAAGATGTTACACCATGTTGTTACGTTGTGAGACGTTACACTACTAAGTTGTAAGACGTTACGCTAAGTTGTAAGACGTTACGCTAGACTGTAAGAGTTAGTCTGTTTGTATAATGTAGCTCACATGCTCAAACTTGTGGTGAAAATATATTACCTGTTGATGAACTGGTGGTACAAACTGTGTTGGCTCTTCTTCATAGACATGTCTAAATGACTGTTGAAAACCAGGGTCAGTAGGATCCTGATGTACTGCTTGAGCACCAGGGGCATTGGGGATGGTATGCTTCACTATACCAGTCAATGCCTGAATCTGTGCAAACACATCAGAAGGGAGTTGAAAACGAGGTGGTTGAATTTGAGGCATTACTTCACCCATGGGTCCTAGTTGTAGTTTCTGGTTCACTTTTTGTTGCTGTTTCAAACGTTCCTCGAGTTCTTGGATATGTTTCATTTGGTCTTCTTGTTGACGATGGAGCAACGTGATGTAGGATTGGTCATTTGGGTTCTCAACTGCAGGCACAGGTCTTTCAGTGATGGTCTGACGCTGCTGCATCATGTGACTAACGATAGGTTGAGTAGTGTCAGCAGCGACAGCTTTCACATCTGGTGCTAATTCAGGAGAATCTTGAGGGAGAAAATATATTATGTTCACAATTACCATTATTATCCATACTGTTCATTATGTTCACAATTACCATCATTATTATAACACCACTATCATGTATATTCCTCAGTGCTCGAAATAATGGGGAGTCAGCGGTAACTGATTTTCATGATTTGATTGCCAGAAATCAGTCACGATAGGTCAGCGAGACTGGTCAAATTATTTTGGTCAAATTATTTCTATTTTTATTAAGGAAATAAAAACTTGAAAATTATCTTTCATTGGAGGCCAAGGTGTCTCACTGAGGGTTCACTTTAATTTTAAACAAAAGCCCTGGGATGGAAGTTGCTGTCAAAATGGGGGCAACAGAAGTGATGAAAAAAACTACTCTCAGTAGATCTTATGACTTGTTAAATAAAATATCTTTATTTTTAATATTCATGGCCTTGTGTACTGATACAAAGTTATAGAAGAAAAGAAGATTTTTGTTTTTAATACACACAAATTAAAGAAAAAATAGTTGACCATCCAAATTTTAGATCTGACCGCCTGAATTCATGTCTGGCCGATCATGCTGATCGCCGACTTTGCAAAAATTATTTTGAGTGCTGACGGGTCAGTATATGTATGTATGCTTCATCATGTATATTCCTTTTCTAAATGATTACCCCCAAGCAGATGACATTTGATGTTGAGTATTAACCAAACTAGCAAGTTGAAATTGAATCAAGCAAAACCAATGTTGGTTTATTTTACTTATTTGTTTGAAATAAAAAATAAGTAAAAGTTCTCATCAGAATTTAAAGAAATAGTGGATACAATCCCTCAAATGTCGAGGGGGGGGGAGTGCCAAGGGGAGGGGGGGGGGAGTGCCAAGGGGGGGGGAGTGCCAAGGGGAGGGCGGGAGTGCCAAGGGGGGGAGTGCCAAGGAGACCCACAGATTGCAAACAACATTTCTGTTGCAATTGTAATCTCCTATTTTTAATTCTTCTTTTACTTTGTGTTCAGATCAAGAGACACTCGATCATAATCCAGTTTGGACATCAGTCCGCCCGTCTCATTTAATCATCATAACACAATCATCAAATACTCGTGGAGGTACCATATTCCCCTGCATATAAGCCCACACTGGATAAAGGTGTATTCGCTAATATCAAGATATTGGCGCATGCTGTTAAGTATAATGTTCAAAAATGTCAATAGTTTTACGGATCTGCTCTTCTACTCAAGAAATAACGTTTTCATTCTCGTATATTATACTTCTGGATGCTGCCACATTCGAGTTTGCTTGACGGCTCAGACTCGACGTCCAGCGGGGGTTTCTTTTTAATTTTGACGTCACTTAAGTACAAAAAAAAAAGACAAGCACTCGATGACGTCAACATTGAAAAGAAAACTATTGCTGTACATCAATCTTGAGCTGTCGAAACAAACTCGAAAATGGCGTCGTCCAGAAGCATACAATACAAGAATGAAAACGTTATTTCTCGAGAACAAGAATAGATACCATAAAACCAACATCCACTTGAAGGGTTCCAATGCAACTGAAGCTCGCTAGTTCCCGCTCTATCTCAAAATGTGACTCCGTAGCGACTTAGACCAATGACGAAGCAGAACTATTAACATTTCTAAACATTATACTTAAAGGCCTTTCGTTTCAAACTAATTTATTTTTGGGTATAGTTCTTCTTTAAATTCTTTGAAGTTTCGTAAAGATATAATATTTCAAAGCTCAAACCTGATAGCTCTTGTGTCGGTTGTGTGTTGGCCATGTTTAGCAATGGTTGGATCACGTCTGGAGGGTAAACTTTGTTTTTCTGCCATAGATTCAGAACCTTAATAAGTTTGCTCTAAAAACAAAATATTTGTTTAAAAATCTCATCTATAGTTTCCAATAACACAAAGAAGAATTTTCTAAATTACATACTTGTTCTTCTGGGAGACATTTGAAAAAGTTTTGGAAAGACGAGGTTATGTTCCTTTCAAATCGTGGACCAAAGACATCCTTATCTTCTCCAAACTGCAAAAAAATTAAGGATTATTAAAAATTAAGGTCAATAATATTTATGAATATTATTTCAACAAATAATTTCCCAATGCAACCAGGTCATAAATCAGACATAGTTTGATGCTACTCTGTCTTTAAAATGGGCAGTAACTTTTAAAGTTACGTTCAAAAATATTTTTAAAGCCAGAGTAGCGTCAAACTATGTCTAATATTC
The DNA here is from genome assembly GCA_035772405.1 of Chrysogorgia sp. JL179-B06. Classification (NCBI taxonomy): domain Eukaryota; kingdom Metazoa; phylum Cnidaria; class Anthozoa; order Scleralcyonacea; family Chrysogorgiidae; genus Chrysogorgia; species Chrysogorgia sp. JL179-B06. The sequence continues at coordinate 699,326 of JAYKKM010000084.1, forward strand.
TTCTTCTTTTAAAGTGACCATAGTCCAAAAATCCTCAATTTTCTCAGAGATCAAGGGCTCTTTGTTCGTCTCTGAAAACAGTGAGACAGAAGAAACGTGCAATCCGTTTTTTTGTTTGAAAGTTTTCAAGACAAATTTGGCAAATCTTTTACATCAACCTAATTGCCAAATTCATTGAAAACACATGTCAATAATTAACCACAAAACAGGAATTAGAGTTTCTCACTGGCTGAAGTATGAAAGAAGCGAGAAACAGATTTCTCACACTGGGAGACTGGCGCTATGCCCTTATAGGCATGGGCCTCGGTGAGATAGCATAGTCTTTTTGCCACCGGAGTGGTAGTTGATAGCCCTCCCTCCCACCTGCGGCTAGGGACAAGGGGTGCTATGTTATGTATTACAGTAGCATTGATGTATTGATATCTTGTTAGAATTATGTTAATAAAGGCACTGCTTCGCTTGCAGCAGCAGACTTACATGGCAACCCAGCATGAGAAGTAGTTTTAAATGGCTAAAATTATTGATGGGGTGTGACATGTATGAGAAGACAGCAAGGCAAAATCAAATGCTTTGTCTCACACTTTCTTTCCCTCTTTCTGAAAGCCTGATACTCAGGTTATACTTGACATAGCGGAGACTGGTAGGGCACAGAAAACCAAGGATTTTACCAAATCAAACATTTTTGCATAGAAATACTCAAGAAGACACAACAATTTACTGAATGAAAAAATTGGAGTTAGAGCTCATTTAGCTTTGTAATAGTACAATATTATCCAAGATTACCTGATGACGAGATTGACGGATTATTGAATCAATGACATACAGTGCTGGGACCTTGTATTCTGGCCTACACTGTAAACAAAAAATAAATTATAACCATTTTCATTCAAGAATAAAAAACTAAAATATGGATGGTTTAATTTGTGCATTAAAAACAAAAATCTTCTTTCCTTCTACATAACTTTGTATCAGTACACCAAGGCCATGAACGTTTGATCGTCACTTCTGCTGCCGCGCCATTTTGACAGCAACTTCCATATCCCAGGGCTTTTGTTTAAAGTTGAAGTCAACCCTCGTTGCAACAACTTGGCCTCAAATGTAATATAATTTTAAAGTTCTTACAAAAGTAAGCGGCCTTTTAAAACCTTTTTAAGGCACCGCCTGTTAAAGCCATTTACTGACTTTAGTGCATAAATTAATGATATAAACAACGTTTACAATGAGTTCACTGGTAGAAATAATTTGACCAAAATAATTTGACAGGTCAAGCTGACCTGCCGTGAGTGATTTCTGGCGATCAAATCATGAAAATCAGCGGTCAGTTCTGGTTGCTTGACAGATTCCAGAAATTATAGGTGAAAAATAATCATCTCTAGTCTTGCAAAATTAGCCGATATTAATACCTCATAGGTCTTAAAGTGCCACTACGATGAAAATTCACCCTCGTCTTTTAGATTTTCTTTAGCATAGAATAGTATTTCAGGGTCGAAAGTGATCATCGATGTACAAAAAAACTAAAAAATGGTATTTTGAAGAAAGTATTTTGAGCTCTGAAATCACTATTATTTAGGCCACCGTTACTAAAAACGTGTTCCAAGTGAGCCCGCAATTTCAAAAGGTAATATTGTTTGTGACGTCAAATTCTCAATGCTACACCTGAATTTCAGTCGAGGTTACTTGTTTTCTTCGAGAAGTAGATGAAATGTTCAGCCTTTCAGACGAAGAATTTGAAAAAACGACCTTGATTTACTTGAAGAATTAGCCATTCGGAGTCCTCGCGTTGAGAATCTGACGTCACTTCATTACGCTGGTCAGGATGAACGATTAATGGCGGACATAACAACTCCAGATTCGGAGTCAGAAAAATAATACTTGCCATCGTCGAATTGCAAAACGGTTTCGACCGAGTAATATTTAGCAGCTCTGCTTTATAAATACGTAAAAATATGATTAAAAATATGATTATGTTAAATATATTATTATGTTAAAATATAATTTTTTTTATATTTTAAAAATTTAAACGTAGTACCACTTTAAATAATATTGCCATGGAAATCATTCTGAAATATGACACCTGGCTGGTGTGAACATGGAAATATACATTCTCAATATTTCCTTCGTAGTACTACCTCAAAACTATCCCTATTAAGTTCTCACCTTTTGGACAAACTTCTCCAGGCTTTGGATTACATGTTTGTAGTACTATAATTTCAACAAATGGCCATCAGTGAAAGCATATGATTATGGGGTTGGTATCCACACAAACATATATCAAATAAAATGGCAAATAATCCACGCCTAGCGCAATAAAAACATCCCGAAAGTTACCTTGACAGCTTTTAAAGCTATTCGTGTTATCGAAGAGACTTTAGCTTTCGAAACTGGGGGTTTTGCCGCATAAATTGTTGACAGCTGAAAGAGATATTTAATGAGAAATATGAGTGGATTTTCTCATTGCAATTAACGATCAACTAGCACCATTTACCTCGCTGTTAAACTGCCTCACTATTTCCATCTCAGCCATGGCTAAACTCTGCGAGAAAAGCGCCCAAAATAAAGAGTTTTTACTAAGGCTTTTCTTCCATCACCCCCATGTGCTTCTTCTTCGGCCACCAAACAAAGATGGCGACCATATGAGGCCACGCGTGTGAAACGTGACGACCACGAGAAGTACACGAATAAATGAATTATGTTTGTTTGTTTTTATTAATAACGTCCGTTTTATTTTGATAAATTATTTTAAAATTTATTCATTTTGACACTTTTACCACCTTTCGCTGGTTTAATACATTTTCATTTAGATTTAGATTAATTCAGCTTTTGCAATTTTTAAATATATTTTTAAGATTTAATGAATCTATTAAACTGTAAAACGAGGCAGATTCTCGAGTTAAAGTAGCAGAATTGCAGCCAACAACTGGACAAAGTTAATTCACAAGAAAACTCGCAACAAAAATGAAAAACTAATATTTTTGTTCTTGTCTTTGTTCTGGTTTTCCAATATTTTAGTTAGATTTTACACATATCAGTAAGTCTAACAACCCTATAAAATGATAAACGTTGGTTTTACTTTTATACTATTCCAGGCAATATTTGACGCTAAATAGCATAAAAGTATTTTTGACACAAAAAACACGAAGTAAAATTTTTCAAGTGGTGTCCACGCGTGTGAAGGTCCTGGGGTGAGCTCGGCCGCGCACGCCAAGCAACGGATGTCGTAAACAGAAAATAGATCAACGGATTTTGAGAAAGATTTCTCGTTTTGACCGTTATGAATCAAACTCAGTTCAAGGTAACGAATTAGAGAGTGCTTGAGTCTCAGTTTAATAGTATTTGATCAGCGATGTGCTGTCCTGGCAAGCGAAAATGCTTTTTAACTTCTTAGACTTATGGGCGGGCTTTCCAGAAATCTCAGAATTGTTGACTTGTAGGTTGCTGATTCTAAGAGAGAAGAGTTTCGTAAATATCTGGAAAAAGCTGGTGTTTTGGATGCCATAACGAAAGGTTTGAGAAATCTTTGCAATCAGGCGTTTTGATTAAATGAATTCTCATTTTTAATAATTAATAGTAATGATTATTTTTTTAATTAGTAATGATTAATATTAAATCTTTCTGCATGATAGAATCACACAATAAAGAAATATAAAATGGTTTTTGTGTTTATATACAGTGATATAAATACTCAGATTGTTGCGAGACTTCAGAAAAATGTAACCAAAAAAATATGACCCATAAGCGAGTGTTTTTAGCTTTCCAAAAGTCTCAAGACAACATTAAAAATTTTATATTTCTTTTACAAAATAAAAAGCAGAAAAAAGTGTGGGAAAATTCAGCATCACATATTGTAATCTAATAGCTTATGGTAAATGGCCATATTTATTTTGCAACTGAAATCACTATAGCTGTTAGATATCCAAATAGTAACAATAGTATTTTTTTAAGATTTCTATCTTTTTTACAGTTTTAGTATCACTATATGAAGAACCAGAAAAACCCACAAATGCCTTGGAGTATCCTCTGCTTGCTACAATAACAATGGGTGGGCCGTTAATAGTGTAGACACTAGATATTGAAGATACAGCAAAATGAAAAAGTGGTGAATTGCTGAGATTTGTAGTAACAAAATACTGACGTTTCGAGCAGAGCCTTTCATCAGAGTAAGACTTAAGACTTTGGTCTTACTTTGATGAAGGGCTCTCCGCTCGAAACGTCAGTATTTCGTTACTAAAAATCTTGGCAGTTACCACCTTTTCACTTTGCTATATATCCAAAACACTGTCTACGCAACACTCTACTTTTGAAGAACTATACAGTCATATTTTTAAATTCCTTGACTACCATTCTCACAGTTACTTAAGTAATTTCTTGCATGGTGGTCCACAACAAACTGGAGATGTTGAAGAACTTAAATTAAATGTAGAGCAATTGAAAGAACAGAATGACTTACTAGTAAAAGAAAACGACGACCTTAAACACAGGGTACGTAAAGAATATCAAGAACTTGAAGAAGAGCTCCTCTATTGAGTATGATTTATAAAGAGTCGATCATGCAGGATAAAGTTACCCTATTTATCCAAGCCAGAGGTTCATGTTTTAAGGACTCGACTATTCAGTATATCACTCTTAGGTGAACAGAAAACCCAACTAATAGGGATTCAGAGGGTCTACAATTTAAGGTCATTTTCCAAGAAGACCTTAAAGTCTGGTGTTATTGCAATGGCAGCACCTTCTCCTCAATTATTTTAAGACCCTGAGTGGTGCATGGTCCAACCCATGATTTGAACCTGGGTCTCCGAGCTCATAGACACGTGTGGTAACCACTAGACCACAATAGATGGTTGGAATTAGTTATATTAAAGTTGTGTTCTGTGTAGGTACTGTTGAAATATAAATAGATTACTCTAAAAAAAGGTTGGTGTACTGCCGAAATAGTGTGGAAGTCCTTATGTTTCAATCAGCGACTCTCTGACGAGGGGTGTATCATTTTGAGCAAAGCTCCTCCGTCCCTACCTATTCAATTTATAGCTCCTCTATTACATTGCTTGGGCTATATAAGTGACAACTTTTGGAGTTCACAGTTTATAGCCCCCAAACCAAGCATTTCTGAATTCAGATTGCATAATTTCACAGAAAAAGCTTTCTCTGCCTTATCAGTTATTGGACTGAAAAATGTAATATTTCTTACAGCTTCTACAATATGAACCACAGGGCGATGAGAAGGAGGTATGTAATCATTAACATAAAAATACACAGTACGTACTATTTAAGCAGTGAGAAATGTAAATAGGATTGTAAAGATGATAGACCATAAAACAAATAAAATGTCTTGACCAAAAGCCGCTTCATTTGCAACAATTAACTGGTAGTCAAATAACATAACATCCACTAAAAAAAACTCCCAAATTATCTCACATTACTTGCTATTAAATTTACATCAATTGTTAATTGCCGAATGTATTTTTTTTCAGCAGGTGGAGTCCAGTTGAGTTGTTCCATTTGCTGACAAAAGCTTGGACATTTCCATTATGGTTTTGAAGACATTTTTCACAAAATATGTGCTACTCTTATAATTGTATAACTTATTAATAATAACAAAACATGTTGAAACCTAAGAAATAATATCTATAGTACTCTTTGATCTATCCTAATTTCAATAGATGTAAAAATAAAAAGTTGTTGTTTACCAGTATTTCTTTCACTCTTAATACATATCAATTCACTGTAACACACCATTAGCATTGCTGATATATTATAATATTAACTGCTGCATATACAGTACATATATCAATCAAACCAGTGCCATACATCATTGTAACCTTCACTCTCCATTTGATTCTCAGTAGTTATAGCATCGCACTGGTAATCGCAGTCGATTACCGTGACTAACATCAAATCAAACTTTGTTTTACAAAATCATAAACTGTAATCATACAAATCAAATATATAAAAAGTTTTTTCATGTATTTGATTTGTATTTCTACACTGCCTACAGAGCACAACACATTTTATGACTCAATTATGTAATCATAATTTGGCAAGCTATTAATTCATCTTTGTGGAGTGGGGAACCAACAATTATTAATGAGTAAGATTGTTGTAAATGCTAACAACTTTCTTCCAACAAATCAAATGTACAACAAAAACTTATAAAAGAAAAACAAAATGAACAACCTTGGATCTTTTACATTAAAGCCTCTCATTGCTTTTGTTTTCACACTACTGCACATTACAATTGAAGAACAAAGAGCAATTGAAAAATGGGATAAAAATAATTTGAGAGAATGAATGAGAAAACTAATTTTAATAGACAAATAATGGTATGGACATTAATGACTTGATTGACTACTTTGCTACTCCAATCACCCCACAAGCCAAGCGACCACCAGCATGGCCAGTTGTGAGACTATCCTCATGGCCACCCTTGCCCAAATCATCAACACCTTCATGAACCTAAAACAAGCACAAGAGAAAATGGTAAACATGGTTTTCAAATGGTTATAAATTCATGTCAAAGGTTTTGAATCTATGCAAGTTAATACAACGCCACTCAACCCTAATGTTGTCGAGTTCCACTATGCGCACGCCCAGTGAATAGCACAGAAAATGGTCAGTTTTGAGGATATTGACGTACCACAACCGAGCGTCCAACAATCGAGTGTGGTCCACTGAGTTTTACACGGTTGTCTTTAATGACAAATTTTGCAACACCAGAACAATCTGCGTGGATGTTTCCAAGGTCACCTACATGTCTACAGAAGGTCAAAGTAATACAATTTAAAAACAAATAGTTGTACAAAATTATGGCTAAATATGGTGCTACATAATTTTCTGACCTGAAGTTGTAGTGGTCTATAAATGTAAAATTACAGCCGTTCTGCACGTTGTAACCAATAAATTATTGGCTTTATTTTAGCATTATAACAATAAGTTATTGGATTGTAACCAACCCCAAAACAACAAAGGTCCTAACCCCCCGGCTAGCAAGTATTCTAACCCTAACCCTCCTGGCCATATTTTCTCCGTCCCTAACCCCCACCACATCCACTCCCCTACTTGAGGTCCTAAATTAGTAGACTAGTGAGACTATGAATGTGGGACTAATAATTGACTGTTACACGCGTGCGCTTACAATCATAACGTATTACAATCCAATATCTTATTGGTTACAATGCTAAAATAATGCCAATAATTTATTGGTTACAACGTGCGGAATGGGTGAAAATTAGTCTTCATTCCAATTTCATAAACCGGTTTTGGTATAGACCAGTCTAAGCTGGTGTCATGTAATTCAGCTCAGTGTTTAAAAATTAGAATAATTTCAAGCCCTATGGCAGTGTCATGTCTACGTAAAATAATAGGTAGGTGGGAAAATAGTGTAAAGTGCCTATTTCATGTCTGGATTTTTTCCATCAGAAAGTGCCAAAGATTATAAATATATAAAAAGACCTAACATAAGCGAGATACTTTAACCTCAAAACAAATAACTGCTGCAGTACTACCGTTCAGCGTCATCAGGTCCTCCATGATCCTTCTTGAATGGATTAAAGTGGCCTCCAGCACTAGTACAACCTGAAAATATGTTAACAATATTTTCCTGATATTGCCCCATTCATCAGAGTAAGTTTGTAAGTGAGTTTGATCTTACTCTGATGAAGGACTCCGCTCGAAACGTCAGTATTTCGTTACTAAAAATGTTGACAGTTCATCACCTTTTCACTTTGCTATATATCCAAAACACTGTCTACACAAGCACTCTACTTTTATATATATACATTACTTACCATTTGTGTAGTCACCAAATTCATGAATATGAAATCCATGCTTGCCCTCTGTCAGACCTTCCACTTCGCCTGAAATATGGCAATCACCATCAGGGCTCTTTCAAAGAAAAACATTTAAAAATTAGTGTTTTAATTCGCACAGAAATATTTTAAAAAGTGTCTGATTTTTTCCTTTGAAAGAATTTCATCTGGTATTATTATAGTTAATATTTAGCATTTAAATAATATATACAAAACTTATAGCAAAGTTCATAGCAACATCTCTGTAGATCAGTCAGTTAGAGCAGTGGTATATATTCCTAGGATCACAGGTTCAATCCCAGCTGGAATTAGGCATTGAAGTTGCATATTTTGCAACTGGTCCTCTAATAGCACTTTGTCAAAATGACATCAGTAGCTATGTTTGTCCACACTTACCCATAATTATTGCAGCCATAACAAAAGAAAATAGATCATTTGCAATAATTTGCGAGTCAAATTTGGTTTGTTTGTCCACATTTTGAGCTATTAATAGCAACCGCTTAGGGCTACTCTTAGCCCTTGGAGTGGGGAGTTATCAAATGCCCAAGGGGGGGGGGGCATAAAAAATGGACATGGAAAAATGTCAAATGCCCAGGGGGGGAGGGTCATACTTGGAATTGACTCATGATTGCGAATGGTCTATATTTGCATCAACTCTCGACATTTTCAATAATGTAATCTGTCCAACCCCATATTAATATTTCATCACGACAGAGATTTTCAATAAATAAATAATATTTAAACGGAGAATGATACAAGTTGAAATGCGTACAACGTTTGTACAAATCACAAATGTTATAACAATTATATTTGTACATGGTAGAAGGTTAAGAAGATATTACGATTGTCTTAAATCGAAGTTTAGTTTGCTGATGAGCTGCGTGGCCTCGTGGCCTTCATACGTATCAGGCTGTCAAGTCACGCTGAGTAATTTCGAAATCACATAAGAACACCAACAATAACTCCTCAAGTCGAGCTGCTCTGTGATTAATGTACAACACATCTTGACTTCCAACAACCACCAGTAAGTGTACATGAAGTGTACAGTAATAATCTGGTCTAATAGTAATAGTTATCAACATACCCCCAAGGCAAACGTCCACGATTACCAGAACTCGAACTTACCTCTTGTACAAAATGGATACTTCCATTCACTTTATCACCTCGTAAAACGCACACAGCTTTCACAGGCATGACTGCAGATCTAGAATGAACAAAATCAACAAATGATCACAGCAAGAATCTCCAGATCAACACAAAACTCTCCCAAAACGTCTGGATTATGGAACACGATTCCAGAAATTTAAATACCTTGTGGGTGGTTAGGAGGGATAATGAGTAGCCACATGGGACAGGGCCACACCCACTGTGACCACACCCCTCCTGAGCCCACACTTTACGACTTTCAAGGACTCCCTCCAAAAAACTATATAGTCTAGCGCTGCAAGCCAACGTGATCTTGTCCTATTTAATTTTGGTTCAAATGTTCTTGAATGTTTGAGAATCTGAATTCTAGACGTTATGAGGTTGTATTAAAGAAGACAGTATGTCAACGACTACAGTCACAGCAAAACAGAAGAGCGAATATTACTATCTCAAGAGTGTACTGTAAGCTCTTGCGGCCTTGTCCAATACCTCTTGAGTATTTAACTTGAGTATTTAACCATGTTATATATAATTTGCATGTTTGTGAGTTACATATACGTGAATCTCTCCTGTCATTATTTTTTCATTCCCTTCTCTTTCTCCTTCCCAACCTCCCCTATTTCTTTCTTTCACTCTTTCAATCAATCTTTCATTTCATAGTAAACACCAAGGCAGTGAGTATGGATCACTAAAAATTATTCATCTGCCACCTCTCAAGTTAAAAAGTATTATTGTCAAGGCACTTGGACAACTACACGGCTCGGTATGCGAGGGGGTTGGCATTTGTTAATAACAACAACAATAATACTAATAATATTGCTGTAAGACTAGTACATATTTTCAAAGGGCATGATCAGATGGTTTCAGTTACAGTAAGTATCCCTTGGATGGGAGAAGGTTCAGCAATTGTTCAGAAATATGGGTAGCTTAGGTTTATGGGTAGCTTAGAGTACTTTATGGGTAGTTTAGGGTACTTTAGGATAGCTTGGGGTAATTTATGGGGTACTTTATGGGTAGATTAGGGTACTTTATGGGTACCTTAGGGTACTTTGTGGGTAGTTTAGGGTACTTTATGGGTAGCTTAGGGTATGTTAGGGTAGCTTAGGGTACTTTATGGGTAGTTTAGGGTACTAAGGTTTGAAGTTGTGTCACAAATATTGTAAAAATAACAATGGAAAGGTTTCTTTAAAGATTGGAGCATCTATTGCTGTTGATGTCTTAAAATCTGATGAAATAAATGGAGAATTTATTTTACGAGTTAAATCCAGGTATCTATAGTATATTTTGTTAAAGTGTCATAACTCTAAATACTTTAATGATATAGATTCTTCTAGATGAGGTGAAGTCATCATTTTGGATACAATATTCTGCTCTTAGAGAAATTTTACTATATATTATCCAAACATGATGATACTGTATACTTGAACACTACACTACAAGAGATTTTCTCAAATCTTTCAGTCTATCACACAGAAAGCAGAAAAAGAAAGCCAAATTCCTGATTGGACATCAGTCATTAGCATTTCAGACCGAAACAAACCTTTCTAGAACATCAACGCCAAGCCAAATCATAAAACATTTTCGCATTCACTTCAATAACTTCATGCAGAATCTATATCATTAATATCGTATTCAGGGTGATTGGCAGTTTAAAATCACTTTATTTCTCCCACATTCTTCAACAGTGACCTAAGCAAACTCTGGAGCTCCTTGACACTTCTCAAAAACTCTGATGGTATTCCTTGTGTTTTTCATATCAAGCAGGTAAGGGCAGTTAAGAAAAGTAAATATGATTCAAAATAAGTTATCGAGCTGGATTTGCATCATCCAGCCATGTTCCAGAAAGGCATACACTAGCACTAGTGAATAACACATAACCAGCTTTAGTATCATCAATCGAATTTAGTATCATCATTGTAACCTTCACTCTCCATCTGAGTCTCGCAGTAGCTCAATGGTTAGAGCATCTCACTGGCAATCAGAAAGTTACAGATTTGATTCCTGTGCGGGACATTTTCTGAAGATTTGAGCTTGATAATCACGTATAGTCTATTCTATACATTATTATATTTTGTTCTCATGTATACATATATATTTTCTTTAGGTTTCTCCATATTTGATGTCCCTGGCTGCTGACAGTAGAACATGGTCCCCCATCACCCAGACAAGATAGCTGGAAATGCGACGCTGTTACAGTGCAGGATTAGGGCAATCTTGCTACGGATGTTTACAATGAGGGACCACAGATTGAATTCATATTAGTACATAGATTACTATTTATATGTTGTCATAGAAACAGAACTGTATATCAAATGAAGTTTTGGTTAAGTTTCCTGAAACGTCTTGACTTTAGTGGTTTTTGGTGGAAAATTTGTTAGTTTTGAGATGATATTCAAAAAAACTTGTACAATTCCTGATAGTGTAGAATTATAGAAATAAATCATTCACGTCTGCAGCATTTATTGGTGGGGCCAGATTATTGAGCTCCAATGAGCCCCCCAGCTCACTAGCGGTTTCACTGTAAGTGCAAGGGAAAATTGGACTTTGTTTGAGATGAAAGATATACTGGGTTAAAAAGTCCCAGTAAAGGTCCGCGCTTAACCTCGTTCTAAGCAATCTCGTTCCCAGAGCCTCCGCCGCGCCACGCAAACGGAGGCTCTGGGATAATCCACACCGGAAGTGTTTTGATTGGTTAACTAAAGATTGCTTTTAATTAGATTAACTCTTAATATTTACGCGAGTGTTTCACTGTTTCGTTCAAACGGTATTGTACTTCGTTCTTTAATATTACGTTCTTATGGCAGAGTTTACACCAAAAAAGTTATCTTCGTTCAAACTTTTAGTCGTGTTTCCAGAAAAGCTCAAAAAAACTAGTCCAGTTTAAATGGATTGATATTCTACGCGAAATGCAAGAGAGGCGCCTGGTCTAAATTAACGTTAAAGAAGACTCTCAAGTCGCATAATCCAGAGAGTTATCCATACATCCATGGTGCAAAAAATTGCCTCAGTTATTTTTGGCTCAGGAAATGCGACCAAAAAGTATCTTGATTTCTCCAACTAAATCATCGGACGTAGTGTTTATATTGCAGCACAGAAACGAGAATACAAGCCATCGAGAATCAAAACAAAGATTGATCAAAGATTTTCCCACGCCTCACCACAGGTAGCCTGCTAAGCAGACGTTACTTTTCTACCCGCGTAAACTGGCGGGGAAAAGTAACGTCTGCTTAGCAGGCTACACCACAGGGAGCCGTAGCGTCTATTAGTGAAGCGAGTTTAACGGTAAATCGGGTTTATTTGGTATTTTTTGCACAATAATTGTATTAAATTGCTATTAAAATGTTCTTACTTGTTAATTTTGTCGACAATCAGGACAAATTACAGGCAACCAGAGGGCAACCACAGTCAACGGCCTTCCGTATTGATGTAAACACTGATTCGATGCCTTTCTGGTCTGGTTGCCTGTAATTTGTCCTGATTGATTCATTTTAATAGCGATTTAATACAATTATTGTGTAAAAAATACCGAATAAACCCGATTTACTGTTAAACTCGCTTCACTAATCGACGTTACGGCTCCCTGTGGCCTCACGAACGCCGCGTAAACTTGTAGTATATAGCGTCAGGTGTGTCTTGGTCGTTTATAAAAATATGTTACCGTCAATTGTTGTGCTGTCAAGTCTTTTATTGTTTGAAGTTTCAACAATCAGCCAACACCTCGATAAACATTTCTTTGTGTATTTATTAATACCTTTTTGATTTCATTGCCGCGAGTTACATAAATTCTAAAATCATATTCTTTTCTGTCCCAAATCCCAATTGGTTGCTAATTTAAACACCAGACAACAACTTTTTTCACCTCTGAATAGATCCTCGAGAGTTATTAACGTGTTTAGGGAAGATTCTTGCCGAAGAACTCGATATTTTAATATAGCACAGATAGTTCTCACGTCCCAGAAACTACGCTCGGTCTATTACTGGCGCATGCACTGTTCAATCGACGCCCTGTTTTCCGGCCCTCTGGCGATGGATTATCCCAGAGCCTCCGTTTGCGTGGCGCGGCGGAGGCTCTGGGAACGAGATTGCGTTCTAAGGGCCTTTATAACGGGCCTTTATGTCTCCGCTCTCCCTTTTCGCAGCGGGGGGAGCGGAGATAAGGCCGTGGGAACGAGGTTTAGGCCCCGCGCTCACTTGGGCCTTGTGCTTTCTAGAAAGAACGCGTGAAATTAAAAATGCGCACCGAGAAGGCGTGGAGTCCCGCGTATATATTAAGAAATCTTTAATACACAACTGGAAATTTTTTTGAACGATTTTGCTCGCATGCCGACATTTTGTTTTGTTCCGACCGCGCAAAAATGGTCCCGGGTACGAGGTTCAAATTTTAATTATTTTCAATTATTTTTTACACCTGTTGAACTGGTTCAATTTCTAAACAGCATCTTTGTAAATTGGTTGCCAGAGTAAAATGAATCTAGCATATTTGATCATAAATCTGGCATTATTCTTGCTGCTATTTGGCATGATTGAATTTTAAAATCTTGTCACTCGTTAGCTACTTTATGTACCGGACACAGAATACATCATTTAAATCTTAATATTTAGTTTAAAAGTAGGGTTAGTATTCCTTTATTTCAGGGTTAGACTAGAGTTTTTATTTGGGTTATGGTTAGGGTTTTTGTTCTTGTAAAGCTTCTGAATCTTGAGAAAATAACCTTGATATGTCTATGACGTAGTCTGTGTCCCATAATGATAATACTGGACACACAATGGAACGTGGCTGCATAGCACATTTTCCGTTCCATATTTGACCAGCTGTTGTGGTCTAGTGGTTACCATGCATGTCTGAGCTGGTCGGACCACTGCACTCAGGTCTTAAAATAATTGAGATGGTGCAGCTGCCTTTGCAACACCACCAGCAAATGGTAAGACTTTCGGGCTGACGTTTCATATAAATATCCCGAATTTAAAACATAACCCTAACCCTACACCTAATACTAACCCTAACTCTTACGATAATGCTTTATTTTAGAACAGCTGATTTTAATTTCGATACACTGATGTACTGGATTTTGTAAAGATGCGTGAGATATCAAAGAACTCTAAATTACCATTCCTAATCATTTTCGGAGTTCATGATAAGACTGCGGCAGGTTTGTATAAAGCTCAGATTACTCATCAAGTGCATATCAGGTTTACGTAGAGTTATGTAAATTAAAATTGATAATACGCTTAACGACTAATTACCTGAAATTCCAGACAACTTCTCCAGACATTCATGCGTGCAATCATTCACCGTCCATGAGCCAGAGTCACCAACATCTTCAAAAACATTCAACTTGCATTCAGAATAATTGCAGATTGATTGCGGTTATTACAGTAATGCTGAAAAAAAGCAGCAACAGAAGATCAAGAGCTTGGATCATAATTAATAAATTATTGTAAGTATACAAGATGAGATATTTCATTAAATATTGTAATATTGAGCGAGTGGACTTTTGGTTTCGCTCTCCGGGCCTTCACTCAAAATATTAGACTACCTAGTTCCTACACACGCTACTGTACTTCGCCCTAGACTCGTCACAAGTTGACCACTGTGTCCGCTACGACGACCATCGCATGTGGTTGTTCAAACTTAGATAAAAAAATTGGCGAATAATTAGTCCCATTTTGCCACCTAAATGACTTTAATTGTTAAGACGTCGTCTCAGATGAAGAGAAAAGCTGCTAGCATTTTATTTTGTTTACTGAGCACAACAGAGTTTCATCGGCTTATATTTTATGTTCAAACGGCTACCAAGGCCAAGCTTTAAACACAAGCCAAATGCAAGTAGGCGCCCAATTGCTTACACCATATAATGGCTCTTACTTCGTGTATCGGGGACACAGAATACTACATCATTAAAATATTTAGTTTAAAAGTAGGGTTAGTATTCCTTTATTTCAGGGTTAGGACTAGAGTTTTTATTTGGGTTATGGGTAGGATTTTTGTTCTTGTAAAGCTTCTGAATCCCGAGAAAATAACCTTGATGTGTCTATGACGTAGTCTGTGTCCATTGTGTGTGCGGCACACGAAGAAGATGCCCATATTGTGTGGTCCATCGGAGCTGGAGTTTTGAAAGTCAAATAATGCAAATCTTCCTAATGATTAAAATAACTCTGGATTTGTGAAATATTCATAAACGAATTGTGAGAATGACAGGAAAGAAAAATTGGAATTTACTTTATAGTTGTTTGAATTTTGAAAAGCTAAATTAGTCCAACAGAGCACACTGTAATGGCTGTAATAAATGTCAGATTATAGACATTAACCTGGACCTATCAGAGATTGACAATGTGATGAGTAGCATGTTAGGGCTGTTTACATGAATCCGGGATTCAGTTTGATTCCAGATTGAACATGAATTCAAACCGCGTTTACATAGGAATTCTATCCCAGGTTAGGGATAGAAATCACGTCTTTCAACGATTTCTGCGCTTGTACATTTCAACATGTGCCTTAAACTGATAATTTGGTGAAGAATAAACATAAAGAAAAGGGGAAAGCATTACTAGCAACGATATTCGATGCGGTCGCAAGTATTCGTTTCAGTCTTCTAGGTCGTATTTTTCATTCCGGAATGAAATCTCGCACCGCCTTTACAGGACACCAGAATGAAATTTCAATGAAACTCAATCCGGAATGAGAATCGGGATCTAACTGTGATCCGCAATTCCAGATTCATGTAAACACCTAAAGGGATTTTAATTTTTAACAGAACCTGTATGAGTTCAATCCAGAATGAAACTCAATCCGGATTCATTTAAACAGCCCTTTAGTTTTTATTGAATTATAGAAACACAAACCAAATGAATGTACGTAGAAGAATCTGGATTTTTCTAATCGTTATGGTTGATGTATTTAACGAAGCACAGTCGACTGGAGAGACATGTTATAGCTTATCTGACAACGAAATGTCTACAGCTGGGTACTGTTCAACGAGTTGTCGGTACCACACTGCTGTTTTGGTTCCTGCGGCAAACAGGAAATGTAAAAATCGTGAACGATGTTGTATTCCAAAAGAAAAGGTAAGTATAAGGAGATAGTAGGCAAGATGCTTGTAAGAATAAATATGAAAGCTGCTAAGTTCTCAAAAGAACTGGATATAATATGAAAAGGAGAAATAAGAGAACTTCAATGTATCGAAAAATACTTAGTGTCTATGAAGTGAAAAAGTCGCTAGCAGTTTTTTTGCTTTAACGGACAAAGTACCACGGTAAGAGCGTAGTCTTCGAGTTATCAACTCTCAAAGTTTGGCATGGCTAAATGTTTTTGGTGAAATCTGAAACGCGCGGTTCATTGTCTTGTGACGTATGCAGGTGGACTATGCATATAAGAACAATTCATTATACCACATATATTCAATCCCAGTCTTTCCCTATTTTGTAACGTTAAACTATGCCAATGGACAAACTTTGAGTGTTGATAGCTCGAAGACTATGCAGCAGATTCACTTGAAATTTTCAGTGAACGATCCTGCCGTGCTACTTTGTTCGTTAGAGCAAAAAAATGCTAGCGATTTTTTCACTTCATAGACACTTTAAGTAAAATTACTTATGTATATTCATGTATATTTCATGGATACTGTATACATGGCTAAAAATCGTACACGTTGTTACAGCATTGATGGCAGAACAATATTAACATAAAGCGCAGTACAATAAGATTACAAAGCTACAATATACATATAAGAATTAATGCAATAGTATTAATTGAACAAATAACTGAACCTTAATATTAAAACCTAACTTAAAAAAGATAAGTTTTAAAGTTACTTTAAAAAACACGAAGTGTTGGAATGTCTCGCATTGCCAAAGGAAGTTCATTCCAAAGCTTCGGAGTGGCCACACTGAAGGAGCGAACTCCAAAAGATCGTAATATTTTACCCCGTGGAGCTTCTAATACTATACTACTATTTGAGCAGCGACCCTGTGCTCTAATAGTAAGTCTCTATTATTATATGGCTAAGAAAGATGGACGCCTTTTTCCGGACCGGTAAGTTTTGGCGGGAAAATTTCTGAGTTGATTTAGATGAAAATAAAAGAGGATTTGAGTATGTTCGTTGAAAAAGTTCGAACAATAACACGTCCTGGAACATTAGTGCTGCTTTTCTTGAAAGCTGTTTATCTAGAAGTGAAGAAAATGAATGCCTAACGACCAGTAACGCGTGTAAACATGAACCGAAGTCAACAAGCTCAGAGATAAGGTTAACAGCAACATCTGAAGACAAACACAACGTTAAAAACAGAAAACAAAATGAACCAAAAGCCATATAATAAATGTCTTATTAACCTACGTTTGCTTGGTCTGTACGGTAAAGTATTTGCCTTCGGTTTTTTCGCACAGACCTCGCTCGGTCTGTACGAAAACCTCAGGCAAATACTTTACCGTACAGACCTCGCACTCGGTTAATAAGTCTTTAATGTAGGTTAGGAGCATGTAATATATTAAAAGTGAGTAATAACATTTTATGGGCATAATTAATGCAGTGTATAATTCACATAAAATTGGTGTAATGGCTCCAGTGCTACGCCAGACTAGCCTGCGTGCAAATTGAAGTGTGTGTTTTGCGACGCAAAAGCTCCGTGAAACAGGAGCTTTCCTGACACTCAACCCCCCAAAATAAGGGTTTATTCCAGTGTTAACGTGCATGTGATTATAATTAAATGCTCAAATTGCTCTCCTTTCTCATTTTAATAAATTATTTTCAATTTTTAGAAACTCGGAGACATTCTAGATCTCGATATGCGTCTGGATGAAATTAATGTATAACATCGGTTATAAATAAAAGAGGTTGAAAAGCGAGAGTCAACCGTCGTGCATTGCGCGTTGTGTTTATCTTTCCGTACGATAACGAAGTGTTTTGAAGTGCTTCGTTGCCAACTTGAGTATATACTCCGGAAATTCGCCGAGTCTTCTCAGAAAACCCTAGAGAGACTTTCTTATTCATCTACAATCCAAATACGTCGACTCGGAACCTGATTTTTTTGTTTGAACCTCGTCACTTGGTCTTGCACGCTTCGCGTCAGTCAAGGCTGACATAATTCGAAACGAAAGTCAAGAAAACGACGAGTTTTGTGAAAAATGCAGAAATAATTATTTTCTAAGGTATATCTTCTATCAATTAAAAGACAAAATGAATAATTTATATCAAGGATTGACAAGATATTTATGGATGAGTTCACCAAGGGAATTTCGTGCTTCAAAAAATGGCTGACCGAGCGTGCAATGCGTCACGGTTGACACTCACTCTATAAATAATTCATTTTCTAACATTAATAAGTTGGTTTGATGAACTTCGTTGAACAAGTTCCTGCTTTGGATTTGATTGGTTCCTGACCAACCAATAGTATTATGAGTTTCAAAAACAAAAAAAACCAATTAAATGCAAAGCAGAAGTTGTTGAACTTCGTCAAATCACGATCAAAGTAACTTGCCAATGTGAATATCTCCAGAAACCATAGATATAGAGAAAAACATTCAGCGAATAAAATACTGTCAATAAGTGTTCTAGTAGTTAATTAAATTAACGTTTAATCCAAGATTGTAAAATGATTTTGTACGACCATGATCTGTAACTAATATCTTTAGATATCAAGAGATAAGTAAACTAATCTCCTTAAAAATAATATCTCGGCTAACTAGAGTTCACATTTAAATAGTTTGTGTACACTTTCCTGTGATTTCTGCTCTGCCAACACATATATAATATCCAATAACAGCTCGCGAGTCAACCTGGAGAAACTGGGAGATTTGGTGACCTAGGAGTTAGAATAAAAAAGAGTTGATTCTCCTCCACTAACTATTAAAATAAGATGTATTATTACATCTTGACGGTACTATCATCACTGATAGCTGAAAAACGTGGTCTAGAAAACAGCGTCGTAACAAACTGGATTCGCTCAAAACTGTCATTTGCTCTTGTGCGCTCTGCCATCCTGTGTGTTCGTGGTTCTAGATGTCTGCGAAAGAAAGTCGAACTCGATCCAGGTAACATTGAGATTGCCTGTGCGACAAACAAGTTTCAATGACGACAATTGGATACTTTGTTTCCTGATACTTTGGTTTCTTCTTTTTTTGTTTTTCTTATATAACGTAATGAAGTATAGGAACAAAATGCTATGCAAAATCTTATGCTATGTGATAAGGTATGCTATGTAGCGTTTTATCATATTTAAAATGCGAGCGCGCAGCGCGAGCATTTTAGAAATGATAAAACGCGAGTTCGAGTGTTTTAAATAGCTTCAAAAACAATTGATTGTAATCACAAGGGAGTGTACTGGTTTTTATTTTCTATTAGAGTTAATTGGGTTGATGTATGAAATGCAAATTAGCAGGAATTTTATATAAAGTTCGTAGAGACTTTATATAATTTTCATGCTGATTAGTATTCATGGCTTTTATCAGGTATAAAAGCCTTGCGCGTGACTAAATACGGAAATGTGATTGGACAATTTGGTTAATGAATATTAATGAGTTTTTGAAATGCTATATAGCATGCTATATACTGCATGGTATGCTATATATGGTATGCTATGCGCTATGCTATATGCTGTGCTATATGTAGCCTGCGACGCAGACGTCCAAACCCTTTGGACGTCTGCGTCGCAGGCTATGCTATATGCTGTGCTATATATGCTATGCTATGATGCTACGCTCCACTCCATTTTACTCCATTACCTTGGGAAAGTCCTGAGCGATCATTGCAAGAGCATGTTTCTTCATATCTGTTGCACGTATCTTGTCAGCAGCTTCTAACACCTACCAAAGATTTTTAATATGTATACTTAATATTATATCGTAAACATTTAGAAGAGATCATTGACCTCTTAGATAATAATATGTCATATAGTGAACCAATACTACCACTCTACTACCTTATATGGGGTAACAAGAGACATTACAAAATAAATAGTTTGAACCTATAGGAGTATCATTAGATGTGTGAAGTTGATCGTGCAGGTTGTTGTAGTCTTGAGAAAGACTACTGTTGGTGATTGATGTTTCGACGGCCTCAGCGGCGGTCATCTTCAGAGTCAAGTGACTATTGTTGGTGACTGACGTTTCGACGGCCTCAGCGGCGGTCATCTTCAGAGTCAAGTGACTGACTCTGAAGATGACTGACTCTGAAGATGACCGCCTCTGAGGCCGTCGAAACGTCAGTCACCAACTACTAAGTCTTTCTCAAGACTACAACACCTGGACGTTCAACTTCACACAACTACCTAAGAGACATTACCTCAACAACATTCTTGAAAGATACATTCATTTCTAAGTTACTTTTGCAAATTGCCTGGGAAAAATAAAAATAAATACAGCAGAGCGCCATGCAAGTGAGAAAGGAAGAACACTGAAATATTAAAGATGAGATCAAACAACATGAGGTCCCGATGACGCTAACCTGTAGTCTGCTGTTTGTGAAGCCAAAGAAGTAAGGAGCAGATAAAAGATAACTAAAATCAATGTTAAGATTTAAAAGAACTAGACAATGAGGGACATTTATGTAAAATAGATACTTCCACAAATATCAACGGAGGAAATAATTGCTTGCTTGTGAGTGATGAATTGATAGCAACAGGGATAAAGAGGTAGAAACAAGGATAAAAGGTAGCTACAAGGATAAAGAGGGGTAGCGAAAAGGACAAAATAGGATACAGAGAGTCATCGGGAGGCATTTTAACGTCGCTATAGTATATGTAACGTAACAAGGAATGGAAAGCTTGAAGAGAGGGAACAGTTTCACCAATTGTTATCTAAAAACAGGAATGAATGTTTTACAATGAGTCTTAACCAAGTCCAAATGTAAATCACTCTACTCAAACGCCCTGTTTTAGTACTTGTCACAACACTCAATCTAGTGATACAACAAAGGAAATCACCATCCAAACAAAATTGCCTTTCGCCTATGTTATCTCATCTTAATTTCCTCTCCTATAGTCCTACCCTAACATGTCCTCTCCTACTTATCCTATCCCACAATATCCTACTTGAACCCTATCAACCCTACTTGTCCTACCCTATCCCGTACTATCCTAGCCGATCCCGCACTATCCTACCCTATCCTTACGTATACCGTACTATCCTATTCAACCCTACTTGTCCAACCCTATCCCGTACTATCCTAGCCTATCCCGTACTATCCTAGCCTATCCCGTACTATCCTAGCCTATCCCGCACTATCCTAGCCTATCCCGCACTATCCTAACATATACCGTACTATCCTAACGTACACCGTACTATCCTATTCAACCCTATTTATCCTACCCTATCCCGTACTATCCTACCTATCTAATCCTTATTCAATCATATCCATCCAATGCTACATATCCAATTGACACTATTCAATCATCACATAGACAAGTGAAACTCCTTACCCTCACTAATCCACCTTCTGGCATAAATGATCGAAACATTGCTTCAAAATAGCTACAGAAAAAAAATATCAATATTTTGTTTCAAATTGAAATAAACCAATCACGATCAAGCTAATATAGAAACGTACCTGCAGCGTGCTGTGAGAATGGCCTGGAAACGAGAAAAATAGAAATTATATTGTTATTGATCTACAGCCATAACTACATTAAACACATTTATTAATTTCTCGTCAGTGCTCTACGAGACACTGCTATCAATGGGAGCCATTACATTATGAAATAAAACATAAAATTCCGAAAGAGCACACTCGCGCAATGAACTTGCGCATCTTGGAGGTTGAAAGGGTTGCCTTAAGGTCATGTAACACGGGACGTTAACGTGATAATGTGGCGCTAAAATTGTCGTCAAAAATTGTCCAGAAATGGTTGTTGATTTATCCAGGGGTGGCGGCGTGGCGCGTTCCCCCAAGATCTTACGGGCCCTTAAAACCATAAATTCACGAGCCCACAGTCAGAACACCTGGCTATAATATATGTAATCCGTGAATGACCTTGTGCGCTGGGATGTGTGTATCTTCAATAACCAGAGTGACATCACAGAGACTTGTGTCAGTGGTATCGTGCCAAAAACTTTTCAAATCATCTTCCAACGTGCTAGAAACTAAGAAGGAAACACAATTTATTAATAAAATACATTGAAATAAGCTGCCTTCTTCCTGACTAGTTTCTTCAGAAGGGCCTTCACTCAAAACCTCATCCTACTCTATCCTACTCTATCCTACCCTACGCTATCCCTATCATATCATTCCCTATCCTAATCTACCCAATCCAATCCTATCCAATCCTACCCTATCATATCCTTATCTCCCTACTTTACCCTACCAATCCTACTCCTATCCAATCCTACCCTACTCTATCCCTATTATATCCTTCTATACCCTAATCTACCCTACCCAGTCATACTTCTATCCAATCCTACTCTATCCCTTCCCTTCCCTACTTGTAATAAAACGTGTTGTGCTGCGTAGGCAGTGTAGAAATACAAATCAAATATCTAAAAATAGGTACACAATGCGTACATGCGCTACGTTTGGGATGGGGCGTAATTACAAAGATGTACAGTAGTAAAACTGGAAACAATTAATATTTGGTATTTACATTCGATTGTTGGAAGTGGTTGCTATAAAAATAGCGTGTAGTCTTCCCTACTCTACTCTATCCTACTCTACCCTACTTTACGCAACCTATCCTACCCAACCCAACCCTATCCAATCTTTCTCTACCCTACCCTACCCTATCTTATCCCATTTTAACTGCAATTTCTCACTAAAAGTAACACCTTATCAAATACTTTGATCAGTACGCTGTACCTGAATGAGCTGTAAGACGTTGAGGTTCAGGAGCAGAGGTCTGTAAAATAAACCAAAATAAACAAATAATACGCATGCACTGATGACAAAATCGTTTCTGCTAAACGTCAAGCTTGTGCTGTTGAACAGAATAGAAATGGAGTCAGTCACTTCAGGCACTCATAAGAAAGTTATTTGTCTAAACTTACAACTGGAAAATGACGACGTCTCACTATTTCTACCATGAGAGAAGTTGCAAGACGTTCAAATTGCAGCGTCATTATTATCGCCTCGAAGTTTGAACCACGAACAATAAAACGAAGACAAAAGTCCTAAATAAATTAGACAAATTTTAACGTTACCACGTTTTTTGGAGTTGCTACGAGCTTATTACAATATCTAAAGTTCCTTAATCAACAATATTCTTGTTTTCCACCTTCAAAGCTGTCAATTCAAGTTGTGAGGCA